>CM049842.1:31693304-32893304 GCA_027422415.1 Schizothorax lantsangensis | reverse complement strand
TTCAATGCGGTTAGCAATAGCCTCGTCGAGGTCTTCTCTGGAGATGTCTGAATCTCTGAATTTTTTCTTCATTGGCGATTGCTCAAACTCTCTTTTCCGATCCCCTTTGCCTGCCTTAGCACTCATGATGGGTCCAATGCAGAGTGGTTTAAGTTTTACTGGCAGGATCGTAAAATATGTGGCAAAGTGAGCAGAGCGAAAGACTAAGCCTGCATCGCCGTCAAAAGGGTCACGTGATCCCCCCAAACATTTTTTTTTAATCATTGTTATTATAAATATTTAAAACAGTTAAGTAAATATTTTCAGGATTATTTTAATGAATACAAAGATCAAAAGATTAGCATTTATCTGAAATAAGTTTTTTTTAAGCTTGGAGTCAGTATAATGTTTTTTTTGTTTTTTTGGGGGGGGGGGGTTAATAATAATAATAATAATAAATGTTTTTTGAGCTAGAAATTCAGCTTTGAAATCACAGGAATAAATTACATTTTAAAATATATTCAAATAGAAAGCAGTTATTTTAAATAGTAAAAATATTTCACAATATTACTGCTTTTGCTGTATTTTGGATCAAATAAATGCAGGCTTGGTGAACAGAAGAGAATTAAAAAACATTAAAAATCTTACTGTTCTAAAACTTTTGACTGGTAGTGTTAATCACAGGCTTGTTAATTATTCATGAATAATTCTCACTCCAGGCTGCTCCAGCCACTGGTTAATGAGGTGATAGATTAAGATAAATAAGTTTCAATAGACTAACATTTGAAGTTATGGTAGGAATGTATAGCTAATGTGTGGTAATGTGAAGTAATCAGCAATCGTAGGATTTATTAATGCTTTTTTATGCCAGGTTGGAGTTATACACTGATTTTCTGTCATGGTCCATGGACCCCCTGAATTAGCCATGGCCACCCCCTAGCCACCCCATGTATAAAACTCTAGCTCCACCACTGTGTATTAGAGCTGTGATGTACATCCTGCAGTTCCATGCAGGATGAATTCAGGACCTGGAAAATATTTCCTGCATGACCTGAGATGGGGAAATGCCACAAAGTGTAAAAATATTTTTTGTCTTCAACAGTATATCATTATTTTGCCATAGAAGTTTATAATCATTCTATTGTGCAAAAGTTTGTGAAAAATATGCTGTAAAGGAAGCTTTCAAACATGTATTTTTTTTTTTAATGAGCAATATAAACTGTGTGAACAGCAGAAATCCATTATTGTAATCAACTTTGGTGAGCAAACTGCCTTCTGTTAGAGCCAGATCTTTCAAATTCTGAGTAATCATTCACTTGCTGCCATTGATCTGCATCCCAGACCTTGTGCTTTTGTGCATGGTTTAGTTGCTTAGCCTTGTAACAGCTAAACAGAGTTATGTTTTTTTGGCCAAAGTCTTCCATGAAGTAGATAGCTGGTCCTCACACAGTTGTCCTCATATGCAGCTGTTTCTGTTTTAGGTAATGATTTTGTTTCAATCTACATATAATTCATTGATCTTTAGCTCATGTTGTAATTGTTTAATCATATGATAGACTATAAGAAGCAGAGGTGTCAAGTAACGAAGTACAAATACTTCGTTACCTTAAGTAGAAATTTTGGGTATCTATACTTTACTGGAGTAATTATTTTTCAGCCGACTTTTTACTTCTACTCCTTACAGTTTCACGCAATTATCTGTACTTTCTACTCCTTACATTTTAAAAATAGCCTCGTTACTCCTATTTCATTTCGGCTTGTTTTCATTCCGGCTTGTCATCGTTCAAAAAAAAAAAAAAAAACCTATCCAGATAAATCGCGCCATCCGGATAGAGTGAATTTGATTGTGGTTGGATGAGAAGTATAAACATATACCATTCCGACACCCTATTGGTTTGTATGCGATCCATCGCACCTGCACATGACACAAATCACGTCACACTCCAGCAAGGACATAGCCAGTGTTGGGGTCGTTACTCAAAAAATATTATTTCTTAAAAGTTATTATTTCTCCAATACTGGCTCATTTATCAAACGGGTGCTTTCTCTTCGTCCTCGGCAAATTAAGCTACAGTAGTTCGGTAGAGAGACGTTTGAATAAATTAGCGTTTGCGATTGACAATGTTGTGATAAGTAGGCTATACTAACTTTGTAACTCGTTACCCCCAACACTGGACATAGCAGACGTATGTAGCCAAGTACGAAGATGTCCGTGGCAGAGACTCAATAAGAGAACTCGAGCGAAATGTCCCAACCAAGCACCAGCGAGGAGTTTGGTAGCCAAGATCATCTTCCGCTCCACGAAACACGTTAATTTACATTTACATTTACATTTATGCATTTAGCAGACACTTTTATCCAAAGCGACTTACATTGCATTCAAGTTACAGTTTTTACATTTTTATCAGCTCTTGCTTTCCCTGGGAATCGAACCCATGATCTTGGCATTGCTAGCGCCATGCTCTACCATTTGAGCTACAGGAAAGCTCGTTAATGCTCAGTAGTACACATACGTTAATGCTCAATAGTACACATATATGGTTTTTTATGTATTTGCATTGTACTAAAATGCGTTCATTTTCAATGGGCATATATGCGGCTGAAACAAGTAGCCTAGTGCATCCCAAATTTTTCAACATTAACATTTTAATATAACATTATAGTCATTATGGCCTTTAGAAAAATGTTTTTTTTGAGGAGGTGATGTAGTGCACAATAGGGCCCTGTGGCGCGGCCTAAGCTTTTGCCCTTATTGGCTTTTTTCCTTACATTACTTTTACTTTTATACTTTAAGTAGTTTTGAAACCAGTACTTTTACACTTTTACTTGAGTAAAAAGCTTGAATTGATACTTCAACTTCTACAGAAGTCTTTTTAAACCCTAGTATCTATACTTCTACCTGAGTAATGAATGTGAATACTTTTGACACCAGTGATAAGAAGTCTCTGACTTTGTGTAAGTGTAAATACCTATGTATTACTACATTCATATGTTTTTTTTTCACACACACTTGCTCTAAGTCGATTTTTTTCTCTCTCTTTGAACTATTGCTTTCCTTTGGATGACAGATGATACTTAAACCTTTAACCTACAGCTCTAAACTGACCACTGCTGACTGACATGACTGTATATTCTTCAGAGAAAGGCTTGCATTGTCCCACTTCCCCTCCACAAAGGCCCTGAAATGAGCTTTAGATGTCATCAGTTTTAAAAACAGGCAGATTCAAAACAATGTCTTGAGCTTTGGCTTATACCACTGCCAACTTCTCTGTACAAAGAGTCAGTGCATTGTTTTTGCATTGTGTATTGTTATTGCTCTGATTTATAAGCTGCCAGAGAGATCTTTCGTCTTTCATCAGCTAAAATTGTCTTCCTGTTGTTTTAAGAAGGAGGGAGGGGGTAATAAACTAATGACCTGCAGTGTTGTGGGCCTCATATTTTTCATTAGTTTTATTATCTGTTAAATTATTAAGCATGTTCCACTGTACTCTGCATCATTTTTTTTAAATCAGTTTTATACAATATACAAGGTATGTTTTATTGCTATGTATGTTTGCGATCTGATAAATGAATGAATAAATGAATAAAAACAACAACAACAACAATAATATTAATAACAATAATAATAATAATGGATCAAAATGAAAAAGCAATCAGCACACCACATCAAAATATTTAATTGTTAATTTAAAGAAACATAGAGGCTTTTAACCTAAGATCCATTATCAAGTTTTACTGAAGAATTCTATATGATAAAAATAAATATATGTGATAAACTGTTAAAAGGTTTCAGTCCATATCTAAGCACTGAAGATATCTCAATAGACTGAAATGATTGCCTTCACCATTATTGTTCATGTTCATCTAAAGTCTGTTCTTAATAGATCTGTTCACCTTTTATTGTACTTTAAAAACTATTTGATATTAAATTGTTAGGACATTTCCTATTCTATTCTATTCTATTCTATTCTATTCTGTTTCATTCTATTCTATTCTATTCTTCCTCATTTTATGGCATTTAGTCAGTATTTAATGTTCATTTTTATACACTCTTTTATACACTCAATTTCTTTTTGACTCTATTGTTATACTCTTGAGTGCTTCCCATGTTTTGCCACATTCCTTGCAGTTAACCGTGAAGAAAAAAATGTAGTTCTGTTGTTCCAGTTTTTCAGACTTCATCATGTTCTCTTCAAGTCTTTTTCCACACCCCTCCCCCTCCTGCCCACCCCTGCTGCTTTCTTCATTTTTTTTCTTCTTTTTTTCTCAACAGCTTGTAACTGTCAGACCTGTGTTCCCCATGTCTTGTGTTTCCCACCCTCTTGTGCCCAAATTTGGTTTGTTCCTGTTCTCGTCATTAGTTTATTAGTCTCTAGCCGTATGTCATTAATTATCTAGATTACTCCTCACCTGTTTCTGTTCTTCCTCGTTTGATTTCCTACCGTTTATAAGCCCTGTGTTTCCCTGTCTTCATGTCCGCTGTTAAATGTCTTCCTTCCTCTAATAGACTGTTCTGGCTCGGGGCGAACCACCAACGTCCCGTGGACCTCCCAGACTCCACCGGACTGAGTTGGAGGGAAGGTGTCTTCCAGTGTCTGGGGAGTGTCCGGGCCCGAGCCAGAACCAGCCCGCCGTCGTTCACGGCTCCCGCCAGCCCGCCGCCGTCCGCGGCTCTTCCTCACCCGCCGCCGTTCGCGGCTCCTGCAAGCCAGCCGCCGTTTCGCGGCCCACGCAAGCCCGCCGCCGTTCGCGGCCAACACAAGCCTGCTGTCCGCGGAGAAATTCACGCCGCCGTTCGCGGCTCTCCCAAGCCCGTCGGCAGTGAGTATGGCAGGCCTGCCGGCGGTGAGTATGGCAAGCCATGTGGCAAGCCTGCCGGTCGTGGCTCCTTCCAGGACAGGAAGAGCCCGCTCCTCGACAGTGCCCTCCAGTGCCAGCCCCTCGAATGCGCTTAGCTGTGCCTGCTCCTCCAGAGCGCCCTCCAGTGCCAGCCCCTCGAATGCACTTAGCTGTGCCCGCGCCTCCAGAGTGCCTTCCAGTGGCGGCCCCTCGAAAGCGTTATGCAGTGTCCGCATTTCCAGAGCGCCCCCAAGTGTCCGTGCTTCCAGAGCGCCCCCAAGTGCCCGATCGAGCCCCTACTGTCCCCAAGGATTTTTTTTTTGGGGGGGGGGGGATGTAGTAGGGGTGGGGGCTGGGGCCGCGGCCTCGGAGGCAGTCTCGCTATGGCCTCCTGAATCCCCTGCTCCACCATGGCCGCCCGAGCTCCCGGATCCGCCATGGCCGTCCGAGCTCCCCGCTCCACCGTGGTCCCGGAATGGGCGCTGCCCTGGAGGCCTCCTGTCCTGTCTCCGTGTCCCTTGAGGCCTCCAGAGCGCACCGTTCGGGAGGGGGGAGTAATGTCAGACCTGTGTTCCCCATGTCTTGTGTTTCCCTCCCTCTTGTGCCCATATTTGGTTTGTTCCTGTTCTCGTCATTAGTTTACTAGTCCCTAGCCATGTGTCATTAATTATCTAGATTACTCTAATTATCTGTTCTTCCTCGTTTGATTTCCTACCGTTTATAAGCCCTGTGTTTCCCTGTCTTCATGTCCGCTGTTAAATGTCTTCCTTCATTGGATCCCCGTCGATATTCTCATTAAAACTCATTTTATGTTCAACAACTCCACGTCTCCTTGTTTCCTCGTCTCCCCGTTCCATGGGAACGTGACAGTAACATTGTCTTTGACTGCCTTGTCATTTGCCACTGATTAAATTTTGGGACAAAACAATAATCTCAATTCCATGTACCCTTCCAGACACTGTCTGACACTAAACAAGATTGCGCCGCTGTGTTCGGATGCTGTCCAGGTCGCTCCGCTTAGATTGCGCTTTTATTTACTTTTTTACTTACTTTTGCTTTCTCTTTTTACACACATAACGTCTGCACTGATTACTTACGACAAAGGAAAACTTTTGGACACTGGACACCGCTACAGTAACCTGTTTCAGGTCACTTTATCCACGAATTCATCCTGGCCACTCGAGATTCTTCAGAACACGGAGGAGAACAATGGCCACCCGAGGCGACGGATCAAGAAACACCGTGGAAGACGCGCTGGGATTCGCAACAGACTGAGGAAAAGGGCTCACAGTCCTCCTCTACCGAGCGTTCTGCTCGCTAATGTCCAATCCTTGGAGAATAAGATGGACGATCTTAGAGCCAGGATAAGTTTCCAACGGGACATAAGGGACTGTAACATCATTTGTTTGACTGAAACATGGCTCATGGCCCCCAGTTCCGGACACTGCTGTAACGCCGTCTGACAACTTTTCTGTTTTACGATTGGACAGAACAGCCGAGGCCGTTAAATCCAAAGGTGGAGGAGTGTGTTTCATGATTAACATGAAATGGTGTGACCCCAGGAATATCTCCATTCTGTCGCGCTCCTGTTCATCTCATCTGGAACATCTATCCATTATTTGCCGCCCATTCTATCTGCCCCGGGAGTTTTCATTGATCATTGTCACTGCTGTTTACATTCCACCACAGGCAGACACCGGCTTGGCTTTGTCTAAGCTTCACGATGTGCTCAGCGGCTACATTAACAAACATCCTGACGCTGCCTTTATCATCGCGGGGGACTTTAACAAAGCCAACCTCAGGCAGGTCATGCCGAACTTTCATCAACATGTATCCTGTCCAACTAGAGGACTGAATACACTGGATCATTGCTACTCTCAGTTTAAGAATGCCTACAAAGCCCGCTCACTACTGGCTTTTGGCAAATCGGACCATGCCGCCATTTTCCTCACACCGGATTATAAACAAAGGCTCGCTCAGGAACCCCCGGTGAAGAAAGCAGTGGTCCTCCCACTCAGAAGCTATGCTACAGGCGGCTCTTGATGACATCGACTGGGACATGTTCCGGGTGCGCTACTGAACGCTAACTGAGCAAGCTACTGAAACAATAACTATAAGGACCTTCCCAAATCAGAAACCATGGGTGGACAGAACAATCCGTGCTGCGGTTAACAAACACACTGCCGCATACAATGCCGGTCTTTTGTCAGGGAACATGAGCGAATACAAAGCATCGTACTATTTTCTCCGACGTGCAGTAAGAGCCGCCAAACTCCGATACAGGGAGATAATTGAGTCTCATTTTCAGCTCAATGACTCTCGACGCATGTGGCAGGGACTAAGGACCATCTGTGCCTTTGGAAACAAATCCTCCGCAGAGGTGAGAGCAGATCCGTTGCTGGCTGATGAGTTAAACACCTTCTACGGCCGCTTTGAATGCAATGGCGGCAGCGCGACTCTGCGGATCAACGCGTCAGGAAGCAGCAGGCAGAGCGGCGATAATCATGTGATCACCGTGTCGGAGGACGAGGTTCGCAGGGCCCTAAAGAGAGTGAACGTCAGGAAAGCGGCCAGACCTGATGGGATTACTGGCTGTGTTCTGAGGTCCTGCTCTGATCAACTCGCTGGTTTGTTCACTTCTATCTTTAATGAGTCCCTTGCTACCTCTGTGGTTCCCACCTCCTTTAAAAAATCTGTCATTATCCCTGTACCTAAGAACAATAAACCCTCTTGCCTGAATGACTATCGTCCAGTTGCCCTCACATCAATAGTCATGAAGGTTTTTGAGAGACTTGTAAAGAGCCACATTTGCTCCTCCATCCCTATTACCTTGGACCCTCCTATCACCCCAATAGATCTACTGATGATGCCATCTCTCACATACTCCACTCCTCGCTCACACACATTGACAGCAGCAATGGGAACTATGCAAGGCTGCTATTTATTGACTATAGCTCAGCTTTCAATACTATAGTCCCCATCAAGGTAGCTTCTAAACTCACAGACCTCGGCCTAAACTCTTCACTCTGTGACTAGATTCAAGACTTCCTCTCCGGCAGACCTCAAGTGGTGAAAGTAGGCCAGTTCACCTCAAACTCCATCACCCTGAATGTAGGGCTGTGTCCTGAGTCCCCTGCTCTACTCTCTCTACACACATGACTGCGTGTCCTCTCACAGCTCCAATTCTATTATCAAATTTGCTGATGATACGGTGGTTCTGGGCCTCATTTCCAACAATGATGAGACCGCATACTTGGATGAGGTAGAGACTTACTTCATGGTGCCAGGACAACCCTTACGAAACAAAAATATATGTGAATATATTGGAAGATATAATGTGATATATGAAATAATATATTTTGATATATGGGACTCTAGTGCTTATATTTTTCAATATTCTGCAATATATGCATGAACAATGTATAGCCATATTTTGATTCATATAAAATATATATTTAGCAATAAGATAGAAACAATACAGTACTCCAGAGCTTTATTGAAACACTTTTTCCTTTTTATTAACACATGGGTTTACATACAAAATTAAATGTCTCAAAAATACATTCCCAATATGCCTACAAAGGTCCCCAATTCTATACAGGTTCAGGCAGGGGTGGATTGGCCATCTGGCAATTCTGGCAAATGCCAGAGGGGCCTTGCCATTTTGTTTAATGTGGGCCGGTCAGATTTTTTTAAATATATAAATTTGTTTTTACGGGTCAACAGCGCGGGTAGGACGGGTTTTTATCGCTTGCAAAATTTCTCTATGGTTATAATAATATTAATAATAATACATTTTAAGCATTTGGCCCAGTCGGCAACGGCCGGTGTTGTGCCGAATTCTGCACCCTGCCAGATTATGCACCCCCTAGTATTGGTAGGTTTAGGGTTAGGTGTGGGGGAGGGGTTAGGATTAGGGGTAGGGTTGGAATTAGGCAATCAGGTAGAGATTTCAACAAGGGGATGCATAATCTGGCAGGGGTGCAGATTTCGGCACAACACCGGCCGCCTAAATTAGTCCCGAGATGGGCCTGAGACGCGGCGGGCTTGGGCCAACCGAACCCTTCAGTCAAAATTAAGCACGTCATCAGAGAGAGTGCAACACAAGCTAATTTTCGGTTCAAGTTAGATAATGGACCGTAAAAAGGCAGTGCAGAAAAACTTTGAGGAAGCAAAAAAAACAACAACACAAAAGGGCTTAAGTCCGACGCTGCTAAATGCGTAAAATTAACTGAACTCTTTTCAAAAGGTTTAAATTCGGCTGTTGCGGAGGAGGACAGTAGTAACGTTAGTGCCGCAGAGGTAAGAAGACAACAGAAAATACAGCTAGCACAAGTCATTTTCACACTACTTCTGGTACACTTTTAGTGTTTTTTTGTTGTTGTTTTTTTGACAGTAGCCTACATTGTATTAAAGAGTTGTAAGCTTAGGAAGAACCCCAATATATCTTAAACTGTGTGTCTATTTACACTAAGTGCCTGCCTTGATGGCAGAGGCTATTTACACTAACTCCACCCACCAACGTGTGATTAACATTACAAAATACTGAAGGCTGTTGTCAGCTCCAGTGGTGCAGATGGTAAAATGTGAGCTGTATCATTTTGACGCGATCGACCAGGGTTCGAATCCGCCTATTGGCGAACTTTTTTTCTCCCTTTTCAAATTTCAATCACATCAGAAAAGCATTTATTTTCAATAAAAATTAAGGATTTAACCAAAAAGTTGAAAATAAAGTATCGGGTAGGGTTAGGGTTGGTGTACGGAGGGCTTTATTGTCCCAATAAGGTGGCATCCATTTAATAATTTGAATTAAAATTAAAATGTACACTCAATAAGTTATTATTGCATACTGTTTTATAACGTACAACAATACTGAGGTGCAGATAACTGCCACTATTTGCAATAAGCAGTATAAATAGCAGAAAATCCTGCTATTTTAACAGTGTAAATAGAATCTATAGCTATTTGCACTTAGTGTAAATAGAATCCATCGCTAAGAAAAATATGCTATTTGCATATCTATTGCTATTTGCACATAGTGTAAATAGCCTCTATCACTATTTACACAGTGCAAATAGCCACTGCCTATTTTAAAATGTCATTGCTTTGTGATAATTGGTTACAAGTGTTAGCTAGCTTGTTACTGAATTGCATGACTGAAATATCAGCAGATAAAGTGGGATTTAGGGTAAACACTGATGTAGGCTACAGTATTGTATTGTGAGTTTCAATAAATGGCCATCCATACAGTATAAATTCTGGGTATCTCTTGTTCTTTGAAACCACAATAATGGGGAAGACTGCTGACTTGGCAATGATCCAGAAGACAAACATTGACACCCTCCACAAAGAGGGTAAGTCACAGAAGGTCATTACTGAAAGGTGTGGCTGTTTACAGAGTGCTGTATCAAAGCATATTAAATGCAAAGTTGACTGGAAGGAAGAATTTGGGTAGGAAAGGGTGCACAACAGGGATAACCGCAAGCTTGAGAATACAGTCAAGCAAAGCTGATTCAAACACTTGTGAGAGTTTCACAAGGAGTGGACTGAAGCTGGAGTCAATGCATCAAGAGTCACCAAGCTCAGACGTCTTCAGGAAAAGGGCTACCAAGCCACTTATGAACCAGAGAAAACGTCAGAAGCATCTTACCTGGGCTGTGGAGAAAAAGAACTGGACTGTTGCTCAGTGGTCCAAAGTCCTCATTTCAGGTGAAAGTAAATTTTGCATTTCATTTGGAAATCAAGGTCCCAGAGTCTGGCGGAAGAGTGGAGAGGCACAGAATCCATGTTGCTTGAAGTCCAGTGTGAAGTTTCCACAGTCAGTGATGATTTGGGCAGCCATGTGATCTGCTAGTGTTGGTCCACTGTGTTTTCTGAAGTCCACAGTCAACGCAGCCATCTACCAGGTAATTTTAGAGCACTTCATGCTACCTTCTGCTGACAAGCTTTATGGAGATGCTGATTTCATTTTCCAGCAGGACTTGGCACCTGCCCACACTGCCAAAGGTACCAAAAGCTGGTTCAATGACCATGGTGTTACTGTGCTTGATTGGCCAGCAAACTCACCTGACCTGAACTCCATAGATAATCTATGGGGTATTGTCAAGAGGAAGATGAGAGACACCAGACCCAACAATGCAGATGACCTGAAGGCCACTGTCAAAGAAACCTGGGCTTCCATACCACCTCAGCAGTGCCACAAACTGATCACCTCCATGCCATGCTGAATTGAGGCAGTAATTAAAGCAAAATGAGCCCCTACCAAGTATTGAGCACATATACAGTAAATTAACATACTTTCCAGAAGGCCAACAATTCACTAAAAATTATTTTTTTTATTGGTCTCATGGAATATTCTAATTTGTTGAGATAGTGAATTGGTGGGTTTTTGTTAAATGTGAGCCTAAATCATCACAATTAAAAGAACCAAAGACTTAAACTACTTCAGTGTGTGTGCATTGAATTTATTTAATACACGAGTTTCACAATTTGAGTTGAATTACTGAAATAAATGAACTTTTCCACGACATTCTAATTTATTGAGATGCACCTGTATATATTACAAAATATATTTGTCAGACTTGGTTACATATATATATATAACACACAAGTTCCCATTTAAGTGTTAATATATATAGTAGCTACATGTGAAAATACATTACACACACACACACACACACACACATGTGACCCTGGACCACAATATATTTGTAATAACCAAAAATACATCGTATGGGTCAACATTATCGATTTTTGTTTTATGCCAAAAATCATTTGGATATTAAGTAAAGATCATGTTCCATGAAGATATTTAGTAAATTTCCTACCGTAAATATATTAAAACTTCATGTTCAACTTCACTTGGACAACTTTAAAGGCAATTTTCTCAGTATTTAGATTTTTTGCACCCTCAGATTCCAGATTTTCAAATAGTTGTATCTCAGCCAAATATTATCATATCATAACAAATCATACACCAATGGAAAGCTCATTTATTCATGTATAAATCTCAATTTGGAAAAGTTGACACTTATGACTGGTTTTGTTGTCCAGGGTCACATATATATATACAGTCCCCTCTTTAAGTATTGGAACAGTAAAGATAAAATTGCTCTGTAGGCTGTAGAGTCAAGACATTTACAAATATGATTAAAATATGAATATGAGACAAAACTACAGAATGTCACATTTTATTATTGGGTGATTCAACACATAGATGTTTTACCAGCTAAGAAGTTCAGCACTTTTAGAGTTTCATCCCCCTATCTGATGTGAGCATAAGTATTGGAACAGTTGCCTTACAGGTCTTTCTAAGTGATCAGCTGTGTCCTGTTGCATTAATTCTTCAGATATTAAAAGCAGGGAATGTGTCGTATCAGTTATATCCATTACTTCTGCATTCTGAATCTTGCATTCAATGATGACACACACAAACCAGGATGAAGATGAGGGAGCTGACTTTGAGAGAAAAGCAAGCAATTTGGATGCTAAAAGAAAAGAGGAAGTCAATTAGAGCTATAGCAAAAACAAAGGGCATGGAGAAATCAAGAGTTTGGAAACCACCAGCGACACCAGCAACCAACAACGACCTGATCGGCTGAGAAAACAACAGTAGTTGATGACAGACAAATCATAAAAGCTGTGAAAATTAACCCTAAAAGACGTGTCTGTAAAATCACCAACAACTTCCAGAAAGCTGGGGTGATGCTCTGACAATCTACTGTCCTCAGGAGACTTTGACACAGAATTACAGATGCTACACAGCAAGATGCAAACCTCTGACCAGCACCAAAAATAGAAAGGCAAGATTAGAGTTTGCAAAAAAGCACAAAGGTGGGTCAGTAGAGTTCTGAAACTGAGTTTATGGACCGATGAGACAAAGATTAACCTTTATCTAAGTGATGGGAAAGCAAAAATGTGGAGAAAAAAAGGGAATGCAAATGATCCCAAGCATACAGCCTCATCTGTAAAGCATGGTGGAGGTGGTATCATGGCATGGGCATGCATGGCTGCCTCTGGAATATGCCCTCTCAACTTTACTGATGACTTAATGTATGATGACAGTAGCAGAATGAATTTGGAAGGGTACAAAACCATCTTGCCTACCAATATTCAAGAAAATGCCACCAGATTCATTGGGAAGTGCTTCATATTGCATCAGGACAATGACCCAAAACACCCTGCCAGTTCAGTCAAGGAATTTATAAGGGCAAAGAAATGGAAAGTCTTAGATTGCCCAAGTCAATCTCCAGATTTAAATCCGATTGAACATGAATTTCACCAGCTGAAGAGGAGAGTAAAGGCAGAAACTCCCCAAAACAAGCAACAATTGGAATTGGCTGCATTAAAGGCTGGGGAAAGTATTTCAAAGGATGAGACCAAGAGTCTGGTGATGTCTATGGGTCACAGACTCACTGCTGTGATTGTGCGCAAGGAATCTGCAACTAAATAATAGCTTTTAATCTTTTATATCTGCCTTATGTTCAACTGTCCCAATACTTATGCTCACATCAATGAGTGGGATGAACTCTAAAAGTGCTGTTCTTTTTATTTGGTAAAACATGTATGTGTTGAAACTGCTAATAAAATGTGACATTCTGTAGTTTTGTCTCATATTCATCTTTTAATCATATTTGCAAATGTCTTGACTCCACAGCCAACAGAGCAATTTTGTCTTTACTGTTCCAATACTTATGGAGGGCACTGTATACACACACACACACACACACACACATACATCTATCTATCTATCTATCGATGTACAGTGCACAGCATAAATGAGTACACCACCTCTGAATAAATATAAAATATTTATTTTCACCACCTTAATGATCTGAATAAATATAAAATATTTATTTTCAAATATAATTCATGGAAAGATGGCAAAATTGAAATGTATTAAATATATACTTATGGAAAGATGGCAAAATTGAAATGTATTAAATATATACAAAATATATGCCACAAAATTTTCTGTAAGATAAGTAAATTACCCAACATTTTCTGTAGTTAAAATGAAGGACTGCAGAAATTTAGTTAAAATGAAGGACACCCTGCAGAAATTTAATTCAGCAAATGTATAATATTCTAGTACTCAAATATGTCCTCCAGAACTTTAAGTATACTGTCTGACCCTTCTTGGCATTGATGTCCTCCACAAGTTTATACAAATTTTCACATCTGTCCTGTTTAACTCCTGGAGGACGACCTCCTGAGTGTAAATGCTCTGGTCTTTATGGGGACAAATTTTGCTCACATCGTCTCTACAGAATCCCCCAGGACGACCTGCTCAAGAGCGATGCTCTGGTCTTTAAGATGGGGAGTTTTGCTCAAATCGTCTCTACAGAATGTCCACTGAAGGATTTTCAAGAGCGATTGGGAGAATTGAATATCTTCATTGAAATACATGCTGAAAAAATGCCCAATAATGCAGGGAATTTTCAGGGGAGGGTAGCATCTTCTGTTTCAATATCTTCATTGTTTTTGTATTCCATCACACAGTGGTGTGTGAATTCATGACAGCGTGAGGGGAGGGTAAAGCACTTCTGTTTCAAGTCCCTCACACCTTCAGCACTCATTCATCCCTCTATAAGAGCTGGTGTGTGACTACCACTGACAGCGTCACTGATAAAGCACAACTACCAAACACTTCTCACTGCACTCATTCATCCCTCTATAAGCAACAACAGAACATTTACTACCACTGAACGTCACTTGGGTTGGATCCAAACACTTCTCACTGTTGACTTGGTCCTCCTCTAGCAACAACAGAACATTGGATTCCCAGAAGTGATCTATTTTGTAGATATGGGCCGAAATTGGAAGAGGTTAAATGAGTTTATTGTGCTTTGGCTCTCTTGAGACCAGAGTAGGTGGATTCCCAGTGGTGACAACAACCATGCATCTATTTTGTAGATATGGGCTGCAGGCTTGGAAGAGGTTAAATGAGTTTATTGTGCTCATACTCTGGCTACAGTAAAGTAATTCACTCTTTTCATAGTGGTGACAACAACCATTTTGCATGTCACTTCTGCAGGCTGCGTGAGACACTTGCACTCTGTGAGATAAAGTTCTCCTGCTCTTTTTCTACTCTTTTCAAAAATAGCTTTTGCCGGCTCTGAGACACTTGCATGTTATTTCTCCTGAAAACAAAGTAAAGACCTTTTTTAGCAAAAATTGACCTTGTCACAAATCCATTGTTTTTGAATGTCAAAGTAAAGACTACTGATGCTATTTTCACACTTAAAATAATAATTTAGTATTCCTCTTGAGCCTAACATTGTCACAAGTCCATTGTTTTTGAATGTCTAAGAAATAGGTCAACTTATGGCACTAAATTTTCACACTTAAAATAATAATTTAGTGGTTCCTCTTGTAACATGCTGCCAGCATCCTCTTTAATGTAAGAAATAGGTCAACTGGCATTCAATCTCACAAGTGGTTCCATGCTAACCTTTTAATTGCATTAAGGAAATCTGACTTGATCAATGGGCTTAAAAGTTTTGGTTCACTTTTATTGTCTTACCTGGAAATTGATCAAAAATAACCTTAAACCTATACACTTTTTTTTTTTTAGTAACTTTCAAAAGGAGGGTTTTGGTTCAATATACTTACCTGCAACACAACATTTTTTCACTTTGATCAAAAATAACCTTAAACCTATACACTTTTTTTTTTTTAGAAAATCTTAACTTTCAGGAGGGTGAATAATTTTTTGCAATTCTTCTTTGGTACAACATTTTTTCACTTTGATCAAGAAAATCTTATTTTGACTGAATAATTTTGACATTATATTTCCAAAGAACCCTAACATTCATCTAAGTAAAGAGTATTTGCAGACTGAATTTGTTAAGTTTTAGAGGGGGTGTACATTATATTTCCAAAGAACCCTAACATTCATCTAAGTAAAGAGTATTTGCACTGTATATGTATATATATATATATATATATATATATATATATATATATATATATATATATATATACACACATATATATGGATAGATATATATGTAGATATTGTCACACATGTTCAGTATGTTTTGATTTGTAGATATATAGATAGATATTGTCTGTCATGTTCAGTATGTTTTTTCCCTCGTGTTTGATTGTTCTCTGTTTCAGCTTTTTTCCCTCGGGTTTAATTAATTATCTAGTTTTTTTCCCTCCATGCCCATATTTGGTTCTTCCCGTTCCTGTTTCCATTTGTGTTGATTTGATTCCAAGTGTTTCTTGTCAATTAATTATCAGTAGTTTTTTTCTTGTTTAGCCCATCCTTGTGTGTAGTGTATTTAAAGAGCTTCCCGTTCCTGTTTCCAGCTTCCTTTGTCTGCTGTTATTTGTTCCAAGTGTTTCCCTGTGCTAATCAGTCTTGTTTACTACTCAGTGTGTAGTGTATTTAAAGAGCTTCTGTTTATTCCTTTGTCTGCTGTTATATGTCTAAATGAGACTCCCTGCTCTCATGTGTGTGACACTCAATTCATTAGACTGAGACTGCTCTCATAGAGTCATCTGTTCGTGGTTGTATCTGTCTATTAGTGCTACTGGATCTTAACGCTGCATTCAACACAATCGATCACAACATTCTATTGAATAGACTAGAAAACTTTGTTGGCATTAGTGGAAGTGCATTAGCATGGTTCAAATCGTACTTATCTGACCGACATCAATTCGTAGCAGTGAATGAAGAGGTATCATATCGATCACAAGTGCAGTATGGAGTACCTCAAGGCTCAGTACTAGGGCCGTTACTTTTCACGCTTTATATGTTACCCTTGGGAAATATCATTAGGAAACACGGGGTTAGCTTTCACTGTTATGCTGATGATACTCAGCTCTATATTTCTTCACAGCCCGGTGAAACACACCAAATTGAGAAACTTATGGAATGCATAGTCGATTTAAAAAACTGGATGACGAGTAATTTCTTACTGCTAAATTCTGAAAAAACAGAGGTGTTAATTATCGGACCTAAAACCCCCACAAGTAATAACCTAGAACACTGTCTAACACTTGATGGCTGCTCTGTCGATTCTTCGTCATCAGTCAGGAACCTAGGTGTGCTATTTGATAGCAATCTTTCCTTTAACAGCCACGTTTCTAGCATTTGTAAAACTGCATTTTTTTATCTTAAAAATATATCTAAACTGAGACCTATGCTCTCAATGTCAAATGCAGAAATATTAATTCATGCATTTATGACCTCAAGGTTAGATTATTGTAATGCTTTATTGGGTGGTTGTTCTGCACGCTTAATAAACAAACTACAGATGGTTCAAAATGCAGCAGCTAGAGTTCTTACTAGAACCAGGAAGTATGACCACATTAGCCCGGTTCTGTCAACACTGCACTGGCTCCCTATAAACATCGTATAGATTTTAAAATCTTGTTAATTACTTATAAAGGCCTGAATGGTTTAGCTCCTCAGTACTTGAGTGAGCTCATATCACATTATAGTCCTCCACGGCCGCTGCGTTCTCAAAATTCTGGCCATTTGATAATACCTAGAATATCAAAATCAACTGCGGGCTTTTAACTTGGCGTACACATAACACACTAATACACTTCTAATATTCAAATCCGTTAAAGGATTGTTAGGCTGCATTAATTAGGTCAACCGGAACCGGGAACACTTCCCATAACACACAATGTACTTGTTACATCGTAAGAAGATTGACATCTACGCTAATATTAGTCTGTTTCTTTCTTATTCCGAGGTCACTGCAGTCACCAGATCAGATGGTGGATCAGCACCTAGAGACGACCTCTACAGCCCTGAATGTCAGCGGAGACCAGGACACCTAGATAAGCCCCAGAGACAGATCCCCAGTGAGGACCCCGTCACCTAGACAGCCATCAGGAAAAGAGCCCTTACAATCTGACTTTGCAGCAGTTGGAACTGAACTGCTGGTTCGTCTGGCCAGAGGAGAAATGGCCCCCCGACTGAGCCTGGTTTCTCCCAAGGTTTTTTTCTCCGTTCTGTCACCGATGGAGTTTTGGCTCCTTGCCACTGTCGCCTCTGGCTTGCTTAGTTGGGGACACTTCATTTCCAGCAATATCGTCGACTTGATTGAACAGAAACTTTTTGAACTGAACTGAGCTGGACGATGCCATCACTGAATTCAATAATGAAATGCCTTTAGCTGAAAATTTTGTGTTTAATCTTGTAATTTTACATTATTGACTCACTATTTTCCTATTTTGATATTGTGCAGTTGCTTTGACACAATTTGTATTGTTAAAAGCACTATATAAATAAAGGTGACTTGACTCCTGGCTTCCCTGTGTTTCCCAGTGTGGATTAATAAAGATTGTTTCTGAATCGCCTTCATCTCTACGCTCCTTGTTTCTGACACAGTAGTAGGCAGATCGTGACACATACACATACATACATATATATATATATATATTAATTTTCATATATGGAATTATATAGTTGTAAATATATAATTCCATATATTTTCAACTGTATAATTCTATATATTTTCATATATGGAATTATATAGTTGTAAATATATAATTCCATATATTTTCATATAATGGAATTATATAGATGTAAATATATAATTCCATATATGAATATATATTAAAATACAACCCCAAATCAGAAAAAGTTGGGACAGTATGGAAAACGCAAATAAAAAAAGAAAGTAGTGATTTCTAAATTTACTTTGACTTGTATTTCATTGCAGACAATATGAACACAAAATATTTCATGTTTTGTCTGGTCAACTTCATGTCATTTGTAAATATACATCCTTTCCTGTCATTCAGACTTGCAACACATTCCAAAAAAAGGTGGGACAGTAAAGCATTTACCACTTTGTAATGTTGCCATTCCTTTTCACAACACTTAAAAGACTTTTAGGGACTGAAGACACCAAGTGATGAAGTGTTTCAGGTGTAATTTTGTCCCATTCTTCCTGCAAACAAGTCTTAAGGTGGGCAACAGTACGGGGTCTTCGTTGTCGCATTTTGCGCTTCAAAATGCGCCACACATTCTCTATTGGAGACAGGTCGGGACTGCAGGCAGGCCAGTCAAGTACCCGTACTCTCTTCCTCCACAGCCAGGACTTTGTAATGTGTGCAGAATGTGGTTTTGCATTGTCTTGTTGAAATATGCATGGACGTCCCTGGAAAAGATGTCTTCTTGAAGGCAGCATATTGTGCTCCAAAATCTCTATGTACTTTTCAGCATTAATGGTGCCATCACAGAAGTGCAAGTTACCTTTGCCAAGGGCACTGACACAACCACATACCATGACAGACCCTGGCATTTGGACTTGTTGCTGGTAACAGTCTGGATGATCCTTTTCTTCTTTGGTCCGGAGCACACGGCGTCCATTCCTCCCAAAAAAATACCTGAAATACTGATTCATCTGACCACAGTACACGTTTCCACTGTGTGATGGTCCATCCCAGATGCCTCCGAGCCCAGAGAAGTCGACGGCGCTTCTGGACACTGTTAACATAGGGCTTCCTTTTGGCACAGTACAGTTTTAACTGGCATTTGTGGATGTAACTACGTATTGTGGTACCTGACAAAGGTTTGCCAAAGTAGTCCTGAGCCCATGTGGTGATATCGCTTATAGATGAATGACGATTCTTGATGCAGTGCCGCCTGAGGTATCGGAGATCACGGGAGAGCACTGCAGTGAGACGCTCTGCGTTCCTCCCCCATTCTACAGACACCTGCTGATTACACATACACACACATACTGATTACAAACTATTACACATACACACACATATATATGCATTCACCTCCCCACCCCCGATCCCTCACCTCCGTCGCTTTGAACCGCCAGCCTGACAAGCGGGTCTGTGACTAGCGCCGCTGGGTTAGATGCTGGACCGGATGGCTGCTTGTTGGAGCTGGATTACCTCCCCTGTTGCAAAGTCGTGTGTCTATGGTGTATTATGTGCTTTTGTTGCTGAGGTGTTTTTCCTGTTCTCACACTGTACTCCCCAAGGAGCATAGTCTGGGGGTTATTTTTTCCTCCTCACTCTCCTCATGTTATGCTGCATTTTTCTTCAAAAATCCCTGCATTTCACTGCTGATTGTACTCTGTATGATTGTGTATGTGACAAATAAACCTACCTTGACCTTGACCTTGGTTGTTCAGCTTAGGCTTGTGCCCTTGTCCTTTACGCACTGAAATTCCTCCAGATTCCTTGAATCTTTTAATTATGTTATGCACTGTTGAAGGTGAAATATCCAAATCTCTTCCTATCTTCCTTTAAGGAACATTGTTTTTAAACATTTCAATCATTTTCTCACATATTTGTTGGCAAACTGGCGATCCTCGGCCCATCTTTGCTCCTAAAGGACTAGACCTTTCTTGGATGCTGCTTTTGTACCAAATCATAATTACAATCACCTGTTGACATCAACTGTTTCAAATCACATAATTATTTAACCAATTTACCTCATTACTAGCCCTAAATTGCTCCTGTCCCAACTTTTTTTGGAATGTGTTGCAGGTCTGAATGACAGGAAAGGATGTATATTTACAAATGACATGAAGTTGACCAGACAAAACATGAAATATTTTGTGTTCATATTGTCTGCAATGAAATACAAGTCAAAGTAAATTTAGAAATCACTACTTTCTTTTTTTATTTGCGTTTTCCATACTGTCCCAACTTTTTCTGATTTGGGGTTGTAAATATGTACCTTGAATTGTGTTCATATATTGCTAATACATATTCCCATATAAATGTGACTATATGAGCACCATACTGTATATGTTGACATATATTTCCCAATATATGGATGTGTTATTCAGTATATTGTAATATATTACCACAATGTATTATTCTATATAATTACCAAAATATACTGAAAATTCTATAATATATTGACCGTTCATATATAATAAAATATATTTTCTTTCCGTAAGGGAACTGTCTCTCTCTGAATGCGAGCAAAACTAAAGAGCTGATTGTGGACTTCAGGAAGAGACACCTGCGGCCCTACACTCCTCTTATAGTCGTTTATGTGAAAAATAAAACTTGAAACTTGAAACTTATGATCAGTGGGACCCCTGTGGAGAGTGTGAGCAGCTTCAAGTACCTCGGTGTAAACATCTCCGAGGACCTGACATGGACTACACACATTCAAACACAAGTTAAGAAAGCCAGGCAAAGACTGTACCATCTGCGACAGCTGAGGAAATTCAGGGTCTCACCAACAATCCTGAAAACTTTCTATTCAGGGACCATAGAAAGTGTATTGACTCAGTGTATTTCAGTGTGGTATGGAAACAGCTCTGCTCCAGTCAAGACTGCAAAGCCCTGAAGAGAGTTGTGCGCTTAGCTGAGCGCATCTCAGGGTCTGCTCTCCCCTCCCTGCAGGACATCTACCTCAAACGCTGCAAAAGCAGAGCTGTCAAAATCATCAAGGACTCGAACCACCCTAGTAACTGTCTTTTCACTCTGCTGCCATCTGGTAAGCGCTTCCGTAGCCTGATGGCAAAACTGAGAGACTTAGGAGGAGTTTCTTCCCCCAGGCCATCAGGCTCCTAAACTCAAACTCAAACTCAGCCTCTTAACATCACCATGACTCCAATTATTAATCACTTAACAATCAGTAAGATATTCATTATTCTCTACCTCACACTGACAGTGTCATTTACACATAGCACTTTCTGTGTTTAGTTTTTTTTTTTTTTGGTATTTCTGCTACATGACAACCATGTACAACCTGTTTGCACATTCCTCTCTTGTACATTCCTGCTTATCTTAATATTTAAGTCTACAGTATACTGTCATGCACTTTTTAGTATTTTGTTCTTTATACCTTATTTTTTACTTATTTCATTTTATGTATATTTCCTCCGTGTTTGTATTCTATAATATTTGCACTGTCCATGGAGCGGACCTGACTCACATTTCACCGCTGGTTATATATAATCGTGTATGTGACAAATAAAAAAATCTTGAATCTGTGTGCAGACTTGGGGTGATTATTTGAAGCTGTTTATCACGTTTACAATGATTTCTTTTTCTTATCTCTTTCTGTTACATAACCTGCTCTGTGTTTCTAATCACCCAAATATCAATGAGCTATTTATGATTCATTTGCTGACAATATTTTCACTGTATTGACCAAGCTTAAATATTATATAAACAGTATTTTTCCTTAAAAATATTTTTGTTTCATCATCAATGCACTCTATTCACAGAGTGCATTGAAACACCAGATTTAACAACAGAAGGTTGCAAGAATAAATTACGATTTCTGTTAACAACCCAAAATGCAATTTTACTCGATGTTTCCAAGAGGTGATAATGCTCACTGCACAGACCTATATTAAATGTTTCAGCTATCTGTTTTTGTAAAAATATAAACAATCCAATACATTAATCAGTAACAGTACACTCTTAACGTTGCACAAAACGATTTTAGTTTTTACACAGGGTGAAACTAAACAGGTTAAGTTGTATTAACATAGAACCTTAATTTCATGCAGTAGACAAATCAGGTTTACATTAGTAGTCTTAACTCCAAATCATTAGTTCACATCAGTTATTATTATTTGGAGTATAGGTTGTATAAAATAGCTATTTCAAGTTACAACTACAAAAACATATATATCAGAATCAGAATCAGAATCAGCTATATTCGCCAAGTGTGTGCAAACACACAAGGAATTTGTTGTGGTTTTTAAGAAGCTCTTGGTACATACATGCATACATACATACATATAAACATACATATCTGACATGAGAACAGAACATTTAAATAAGCCTTAACAATAATAATAATAATAATAATAATAATGTGTCTGAATCTGGAACAGAAGTTTTATGTACAGATTTGTGCCTTATTTGCTCTATATATACAGCTGTATAGAAAATTATGCATACATATTTACATAGTACTAGAGAGAGTAAATAATTAGAGATGGGGGATGAATTACAGAACACAGGTAATAATTCCTGTGTTAGTTGTTTAGGCTGGAGATGGCATAGGGGAAAAAATTGTTTTTATGCCTAGATGTTCTAGTGCACAGAGATCTGTAGCTTCTGCCTGAAGGGAGAAGCGCAAACAGGTCTTGTCCAGGGTGAGAGGGGTCTGTGATGATGTTACCTGCCCGTTTCTTCACTCTGGAGTAGTACAAATCCTGAAGGCTGGGCAGGTGCACACCAATGATCCTTTCTGCTGTCCTAACAGTCCGCTGCAGTCTTCTTATATCTGATTTGCTGGCTGACCCAAACCATACAGTTATAGAAGAGCACAGAACTGACTCAATAACAGCAGAGTAAAACTGTGTCATGTGCGCCTGTGGCAGGTTGAACTTTTTCAGTTGACGAAGAAAGTACATTCTCTGCTGGGCCTTTTTCATGACGGAGTCGATGTGAGTGTCCCACTTCAGGTCCTGAGAGATGGTGGTTCCCAGGAACCTGAATGACTCCACTGCAGTCACAGTGTTGTTCATGATAGTGAGTGGGGGGAGAGCTGGGGGGTTTCTCCTGAAGTCCACGATCATCTCCACAGTTTTAAGCGTGTTGAGCTCCAGGTTGTTTAGACTGCACCAGACAGCCAGCTCCTTAACCTCCTGTCTGTAAGCAGACTCGTCACCGTCCTGGATGAGGCCGATGAGTGTGGTATCATCTGCAAACTTCAGGAGTTTGACAGAGGGGTCTTCAGAGGTGCAGTCGTTGGTGTAGAGGGAGAAGAGCAGTGGGGAGAGAACACAACCCTGAGGAGCTCCAGTGCTGATGGTGCAGGTGTTTGATGAGAATTTTCCCAGCCTCACTAGCTGCTGCCTGTCTGTCAGGAAGCTGGTGATCCACTGACAGATGGAGGTGGGGACGGAGAGCTGTGTCAGTTTATTCTGAAGGGTGTCCGGGATGATGGTGTTGAAAGCGGAGTTGAAGTCCACAAACAGGATCCTTGCATAAGTCCCAGGTTTGTCTAGATGTTGGAGGATGTAGTGCAATCCCATGTTGACTGCATCATCCACAGACCTGTTTGCTCGGTAAGCAAACTGCAGGGGGTCCAGCAAGGGTCCAGTAATGTCCTTCAGGTGAGCCAACACGAGCCTCTCAAATGACATGAGCCTCGGCAGATGAGCTGAAGGCCACTGTCAAAGAAACCTGGGCAAGCCAGAGGCGACAGCGGCAAGGAACCAAAACTCCCTCTGTGACAGAATGGAGAAAAAAAAACCTTGGGAGAAACCAGGCTCAGTCGGGGGGCCAGTTCTCCTCTGGCCAGGATATTATTGTTTATTTATTGTTTACTTAATGTTTTAATTAAAATTTTAAATGTATAAATGTATTCTATTTCTATTTTTATATTGTTGCAATTTCCAACACTAATAGTATTATGTAGTTAGGTATTTTATTATTACATTTTTAGTTATTTGTTTTATTTTTAGTTTTATTGTATTTTAATCGAGGTCTTCACTGGGGATATGTCTCTGGGGCTCATCGCTGACGATCAGGGCCGCCGACTGAGAAACAGAATAAGAAAGAAACAAATATTAGCGTAGATGCCAATCTTCTTACGATGTAACGAGTACATCGTGTGTTATGGGAAGTGTTCCCGGTTCCGGCTGATCTAATTAATGCAGCCTAACAATCCTTTAACGGATTTGAATAATAGAAGTGTAGTAGTGTGTTATGTGTACGCCAGGTTAAAGAGATGGGTCTTTAATCTAGATTTAAACTGACAGAGTGTGTCTGCCTCCCGAACAGTGTTAGGTAGATTGTTCCAGAGTTTGGGAGCTAAATAGGAAAAGGATCTGCCGCCCGCAGTCGATTTTGATATTCTAGGTATTATCAAATGGCCAGAGTTTTGAGAACGCAGCGGACGTGAAGGAATATAGTGTGATAGGAGCTCGCTCAAGTACTGAGGAGCTAAGCCATTCAGGGCTTTAGAAGTCATTAACAAGATTTTAAAATCTATACGATGTTTGATAGGGAGCCAGTGCAGTGTTGACAGATCCGTGCTAATATGGTCATACTTCCTTGTTCTAGTAAGAACTCTAGCTGCTGCATTTTGGACCAACTGTAGTTTGTTGATCAAGCGTGCAGAACAACCACCCAGTAAAGCATTACAATAGTCTAACCTTGAGGTCATAAACGCATGAATTAGCATTTCTGCATTTGACGTTGAGAGCATAGGTCGCAATTTAGATATGTTTTTGAGATGGAAGAACGCAGTTTTACAGATGCTAGAAACATGGCTTTCAAAAGAAAGGTTGCTATCAAACAGCACACCTAGGTTCCTGACTGATGAAGAAGAAGAATTTACAGAGCAGCTGTCAAGTGTTAGGTAGTGTTCTAAGTTATTACATGTGGGGTTTTTAGGTCTGATAATTAACACCTCTGTTTTTTCAGAATTTAGCAGTAAGAAATTACTCGTCATCCAGTTTTTTTATACCGACTATGCATTCTGTTAGTTTCTCAATTTGGTGTGTTTCATCGGGCCGTGAAGAAATACAGAGCTGAGTATCATCAGCATATCAGTGAAAGCTAACACCGTGTTTCCTGATAATATCTCCCAAGGGTAACATGTAAAGCGTGAAAAGTAACGGCCCTAGTACTGAGCCTTGAGGTACTCCATACTGCACTTGTGATCGATATGATACCTCTTCATTCACTGATACGAACTGATGGCGGTCAGATAAGTACGATTTGAACCATGCTAAGGCACTTCCACTAATGCCAACAAAGTTTTCTAGTCTATTTAAAAGAATGTTGTGGTCAATGGTGTCGAACGCAGCGCTAAGATCCAGTAGAACTAAAAGAGATACAACCACGATCAGATGATAGAAGCAGATCATTTGTAACTCTAATGAGAGCAGTCTCAGTACTATGATACGGTCTAAATCCTGACTGGAATTCCTCACAGATACCATTTTCCTCTAAGAAGGAATATAATTGTGAGGATATTACCTGTTCTAGTATCTTTGACAGAAAAGGGAGATTTGAGATCGGTCTGTAATTAACTAGATCTTTGGGGTCAAGTTGTGTTTTTTTAATGAGAGGCTTAATAACAGCCAATTTGAAGGTTTTGGGGACATATCCTAATGACAATAATGAATTAATAATAGCCAAACGAGGATATATGACTTCTGGAAGCAGCTCTTTTAGTAGTTTAGATGGAATAGGGTCTAACATACATGTTGTTGGTTTAGATGATTTAACAAGTTTATACAATTCTTCCTCTCCTATAGTAGAGAATGAGTGGAATTGTTCCTCAGGGGATCTATAATGCACTAGATCCCCTGAGGGGATCTAGTGCATATCTGATGTGATACTGTAGCTGACGGCTGCATGGTTACAATTTTATCTCTGATAGTATCAATCTTGGAAGTAAAGTAGTTCATAAAATCATTACTGCTGTGCTCTTGGGAAATGCCAACACCTGTTGATGCTTTATTTTTCGTTAATTTAGTGACCATATTGAATAAATACCAGGGGTTATGTTTGTTTTCTTCTAGAAGAGATGAAAAGTAATCGGATCTAGCAGTTTTTAATGCTTTTCTGTAGGATAGGATACTTTCCCGCCAAGCTATACGAAATACCTCTAGTTTTGCTTTCCTCCAGCTGCGCTCCATTTTCCGGGCTGCTCTCTTTAGAGTGCGAGTGTGCTCATTATACCACGGTGTTGGACTCTTTTCCTTAATCTTCCTTAAGCGTAAAGGAGCAACCTAATCTAAAGTGCTAGAAAAGAGAGAGTCCATAGTTTCTGTTACATCATCAAGTTGTTCTGAGCTGTTGGATATGCTGAGGAATTGAGATAAATCAGGAAGATTACTTACAAAGCAGTCTTTTGTGGTAGAAGTGATGGTTCTACCATATTTGTAAGAAGGAATTGAATTTACAGCTTTATATGGAGTTTACACAAGACTAGATAATGATCTGATATATCATCGCTTTGCTGCAGAATTTCAACACCACTAACATCAATTCCATGTGACAGTATTAAATCTAGAGTATGATTTCGACTATGAGTAGGTCCTGAAACGTGTTGTCTAACCCCGATAGAGTTCAGAATGTCTATGAATGCTGATCTTAATGCATCTTTTTCATTATCAACGTGGATATTAAAATCACCCACAATTAGGACTTTATCTGCAGCCAGCACTAACTCTGATAGAAAATCAGCAAATTCTTTAATAAAGTCTGTATGGTATGTGACCCCTCGACGGCGATGCAGGCTTAGTCTTTTGCTCCGCTCACTTTGCCACATATTTTACGATCCTGTCAGTAAAATTTAAACCACTCTGCATTGGACCCATCATGAGTGCTAAGGCATACAAAGGGGATCGGAAAAGAGAGATTGTGCAATCGCCAATGAAGAATAAATTCAGAGATTCAGCCATCTCCAGTGACCTCGATGATGCTATTGCTAGCCGCATTGAACTAGCATTTAAAGAACAGCAAAGCACTTTGAATTCGGTTGTGAATTCGGCAGTGAGAGATGCTATGGACTCGGTGCTGATTCCCGCATTGCGCGGACTGCGTGAGGACATACAAGCGACCAACGAGTCTGTTAAAGAGCTAAGAGAGGAGTTTGAGGCCATAGTTACCACGGCGAAGCAGACACGTGACCGCGTTGATTCTGTTCAGGCAGCGGTGCGTGAAGATAAGAGAACAGTCACGGACTTAAAGGATCAGCTGGAGCGACTCACCGAGAAGATGACAGATATGGAGGACAGGTGTAGGAGGAACAATGTAAGACTGGTGGGGCTCCCAGAAGGGATGGAGGGTAACGACGCGTCTGGTTTCCTCAGAGCTAATCTTTCCAAGTGGATTCCTTCCTTGAGGGGCCGTGACATTGAGATTTATCGGGCGCATCGCGTCTATGACGGAGGGAGAGGCTCCGATCGGCCGCACACTCTCATCTTCCGTGTAATGAGATGGCATGACAGATCATATATCCTAAAAGGTGCTCGGCAGGCTTACCCGGTGAAATGTTCACAGAGCAATGTCACACTGCTATTTTTTCCAGACTTTAGTCCGGCTACAGAGATCAGGAGAAAGGCATTTGGTCCGGTTTTGAAGAAGATGACAGCGCTTGGTCTCCAGCCCTTCCTCATCTATCCGGCGGTAATTAAGCTACGGCACAAAGGGGAACAGAGAAGCTACGATTCCCCTCAGAAAGCGGAGGATTTTATCAGCTCCATGTCTCAGCAGAAGTCGTATGCCGCAGCTCTGCGGGGGGACGACGGGGGAGCAGCGGCCGCTGTTTCTCCAGTTCGACGGGAGGGGCGTGACGGCCGGGATGGTCTTGGTCCTAGCTGCCCAGAAGGGGATGATAGGAGGATGAACATGGACACTTGCTAAACCTATTGTTTGCGTTTTCTTCTCTCCTACTGGGATATTGTCCTTATTTATCCGGTACAACGATCTCTTTGCTGGTAAGACTGACACTACCCTTTTTTCTTTTTTGGAGGGGACTAATGGAGAGTAGGTTTAATTAATAAAAAAATATTTTTTTGGCTGCGTGAGCCTTTCGGGAGACATGTCTTGCGTTGGAGTGGATCGGTCACGAATTATCACTGTTTTTTGTTGCTCAGTCAGACCTATGTTCTCGGTAATGTGCGGTCTGAGTTGTTCTTTGTTTATGGTTGTGGGTTGTTCATATTTTTATGTTTTTTTTTGGTTGTTTTTTTAAAGCAGACATTTATACTTTTATGTATTTTACCTTATTTCTAAAGGGATTTTTCATCTAGGAGGTTTGGTATATAAAATGCACATCGGCGTTTACATGTTATTTATTGAATGGAAGTGCTTCTGTTTTTTTTCATTTATTGAGTACAATCTTGGGATTATGAATATTCAATGCATACTCTAAATATTTTATCACTGAATGTGAATGGTTTAAATTCTGCTGTTAAATGAACCAGTGTGTTAGAATATTTACACCGTAAATCCATCTCCTGTGCCCTAATTCAAGAGACACATTTAAAACAATCTGACGTGGCACGTTTCCAGAATAAGTATTACAAATTAGCAGATTTTTCAAGCTCTCAAAATAAAACTAAGGGGGTGCTTATCCTTGTTAACAGGATGTTAAATTTAACGATTGAACACCTTGGTAGTGATGAGAAGGGTAGATTTGTTTTTATCCGATACAAAACATATAATAATAGGTTAGCATTGGTCTCTATTTATGGTCCGAATGAGACAGACAGTGCATTCCTTACACAGATTTCCAAAACTTTTCTTGAGGAGATTGATTGCCCTCTAGTGGTGGGTGGTGATTTTAATGCTGTCATAAATCCTGCTTTAGATAAATATCAATCTGATACAACAGCCAATCCATCCTCTAAATTATTGAATAAATTTATCACTGAGCTCAACTTAATCGATCTATGGAGAATTCAGAATACTAAAGCTAAGGACTTCACTTTTTTTTCTAAAAGACACAAGACTTTCTCTAGTATAGACTACATATTTCTCAGCCCATCTTTAATTTCGTCTAATTCCTCCATCTCTATATTACCGATTTTTTTATCTGATCATTCTGCTATGTTGTGCAGTGTTCCTCTTTCCGATGTTAAAGCCAAGTCCCCTAGATGGCGCTTTAACATATAATTATTAAATAATCAGACTTTCATTACTTCTCTAAAAGAATATATTAAGGAATTTCTTGAAATTAATATGCCCTCTGATGTGGATCCTCAAATACTGTGGGAAACGACTAAGTGTGCTATACGAGGTTTCTGTATATATTTCTCTTCTACTCTCACCAAAGCGAAAACTCACCAGTTTACACAATTAGAAAATAAAATCCAATCATTACAAAACCTACAAAAACAACATTTTACTGAGCAACAGGCTACACAGCTGTCCTCTTTAAAAGAAGAATATGATTTACTTTCACATTCGGAATTTATTTTACATAGGACTAGACAAAAATATTATTTTGAATCAGAGAGACCTAGTCATTTATTGGCCCTTAGGTTGAAAGAATGCGAATCTAAGGCATATATTAGCTTAATAAAATCATCGGATTATCAGGTCACCACGAACCCTGTGGCAATTAATGACATATTTAAAGGTTTTTACACAAATCTGTATAAAGCCGAAACAGATTTTGATGAACCAATTTGTAAGCAGTATCTAGAAAAATTGGAACTGCCTCGGATCTCACAGATAGATAAAGAATCTTTGGAGGCCCCATTAAGTTTGGAGGAACTCCACGTCTCTTTAAAAAGCCTTCAAAAGGGCAAATCGCCGGGTCTAGATGGTCTCCCCCCTGAATTATATTTAGAAATTTGGGATTTGGTAGGGATACTTATGCTTAACTCATTTAATTTTGCAATTGAACATGGGGTATTTCACAGAGATCAAAAAACATCACTGATTTCATTACTTCTTAAAAAAGGGAAAGATCCATTAGATTGTTCCAGCTACAGACCGATTTCGCTTATCCCATGTGATGTAAAAATCTATGCTAAAGTTTTTGCTTCTCGTATGGAGAAGGTAATTCACAGTCTGATCAAGGAGGACCAAACTGGTTTCATCAAGGGGCGCAATGCGTCTGACAATATGTGTCGACTCCTTCATATTCTTGACTTTGCAGACTCCCACCCAACACCTTGTGCGGTCTTTTCACTTGATGCAGAAAAAGCCTTTGACAGGCAAGAGTGGAATTATATGTGGGCAGTTCTGCAATGTTTCGGCTTCAGTGAACACTTCATTTCTATGATTAAGACATTATACCACTCACCTGCAGCATCAGTCATAACTGGTAATATTATTTCCCCCTCATTCCCTTTACTGCGGGGAACGAGGCAGGGGTGTCCGCTTTCCCCCTTATTGTTTTGTCTATCTCTTGAACCCTTAGCGCAAGCCATCAGGAAATCTGAAGTATCGATTAAGATTCATTATCATAATCATAGTATTTCATTATACGCTGATGATATTATTCTATATTTAGACCACTTTGATGTTTCAGTCTCTAGTATAATTAAGGAATTTGATAATTTTAGTAGCCTATCAGGATATAAAATAAATTGGAGCAAACTGCTTTAATGCCAATTAACAATGTTAAAGTTAATTTTTCTATTCCCTCATTTATCCCTATTAAGGAATCTTTCATCTATTTGGGCATTACCATATATAAAAACATTCATAAGATTGCCAGAGACAATTTTAATAACATTTTAGTTAAGGTCAAAAATGACATTCAAAGATGGAAGAATCTTAAAGTCTCTCTCCAAGGAAGAATCTCCACTGTTAAGATGAATTTGTTGCCTCGATTTAATTTTTTTTCTCTATGCTACCACTTTCTCCCCCTCCAGGTTACTTTAAGGAGATCAACTCCATAATTTCTAAGTTTATCTGGAATGATAAATGTCCCAGAATTAAACTTACCACATTACAACATCCTAATAGCGCAGGAGGACTGGCTGTACCAAATTTTGAATTATATTATTGGTCGTTCCAGCTTAAAGCTCTTCATAATTGGGTTGATCCTCAATCTACAGTTTCATGGAGAGTGATTGAAGCTGACAAGGTTAAACCAAATAGACTTCAAGATATTCTATTTACTGGCACAGGAAAAAAAGGGGATAATTATAAATTTGGTCCGGTTGTGGCCAACTCTATTAAAATCTGGAAAACAGTTGAACGTCGGATAGGAGGACCCTTCAAATTTTGTAACAGTACACCTTTATGGCACAATTTTAATTTTGTATGTGGAAATCGTCCATTTGTCCAACCCTCTTGGTCTTCTTTAGGTGTAAACACGTGCGGTGATATATATGATGACCAGGGCCTCTGTTCATTTCAGACATTGAGGGCCAAATTTTGTCTACCAGCTTCTGCATATTTTGTCTTTCTTCAGTTGTGTTCTGCTCTCAAAGCGTATGGCGTTCCTTGGTCTTCTTCCATTTCCTCTCATCCTATGCGGGACTGGATTGCACCATCTGCTTGTCGGCCATCTGTTTCCTTAATATATACTAAAATTTTTGATTGCATTACAAAACCTCTTTCTATTAAAACTATTTGGAATAGGGAATTATCTGACCTTAATTTATCTGTCGACTGGGAGAGAGTGTGGTCTAATCTCAGTTTAACATCTAAAAATCTAGCTCATCGTCTTATTCATTTCAAAGTCATTCATAGAGCATACATAACTCCTTACAAAAGATTTAAAATGAAACTACAGTCAAATTTGAACTGTCATATATGTAACACTGCATCATCAGGCACTTTTCTGCATATGTTTTGGGAATGTCCTGTCGTCATCAGTCTATGGACACATGTAAACCTGGTTTTGTCATCATTACTGAGAATTGAGTGGTCTGTTAACCCAAGTTTGTGTCTTCTTAATGATGATTCAGGTCTCCGTATTAGTTCAATGCAAAAGAGAATGTTGTTTGCTGGTTTTACAGCTGCAAAGAAGACAATAATCCAGAACTTGTTTACACCACACATGTGTAGAAAAACATATTGGATCCGTAGCCTCCTGCAAATAGTGTCATGTGAATGTACAACGAGTCGGTGGGGCCAAGCCTTTGACCGTTGACGCTTGGCAGTGTTTTCTTTTTGATGTACGTTATTGTATGGAGGAGTGACTTGTTTTGTGTTTTTATTGTCCTTCCCTCTCTACCTCCCTTTTGACTTGACTTTGAGCTATTGAGTATGTGTCTGTTGTTTTGTTTTGTTATATTTTGGATGTTATGTTATGTGTGAAAAAAAATTACAAAAATGTTGATAACAAAAAATAAAGTCTGTATGGTGCCCTGGTGGCCTGTATACAGTAGCCAGTACAAACGTCACGGGGGATTTATCATTAATACCTTTTTCTCTAGATAATGTTATATGAAGCACCATTACTTCAAAGGAGTTATACTTAAAGCCGGTCTTCTGAGAAATACTGAGAACATTGTTATAAATTGTAGCAACACCTCCCCCTTTGCCTTTTGGACGCGGGTCATTTTTGTAACAGTAATCTTGGGGGGTAGATTCATTTAAAATAATGTATTCATCTAGTTTTAGCCATGTTTCTGTCAAACAGAGCAAATCTAGGTTATGATCATTAATCAAATCATTTACAAAAAGTGCTTTTGTAGAAAGGGACCTGATATTCAGTAAGCCAAGTTTTCTCAATTGTTGCTGTGTATTGTAAACATTTTTTATTTGTTGAACATCAATTAAATGGTTACTCATAAATTGGTTTTGACGTTTTCTGTATTTTCTACTTCGGGGAACAGACACAGTCTCTATAGTGTGATATCTAGGTGAAGGAGTCTCTATGTGCTGAGAATTAACTGACTTCTGTGACGTGAGGCGGCTAGCAGACAGTCGGTTTAGCCAGTCTGTCTGCTTCCTGACCAGGGCCCGTATTTATCAAGCCTCTAAGAATTACTCTCAAGAACACTGCTAAGAATTGACTTAAGTGGAAAAAAATTCTTGGCTCAAAGCTGCGATTAAAAGTTAGTTATCAATCATCTCAGTCGTAATTTAAGCGAAGTGTAGGACTAAATCTTAAGTGTTAGTCTTAGAGATGATTCACGACACTTTGCTGTGCCACAAACGGGATTTTGGATGACGACATACGCATGGACCAATCACTGAATAGATTTCCTTAATTAAGAATATTCTCAGATAAATTCAAATTGAATGGTTAAATTCCTAATAGGAGTTTACATTCAACACACATTTGACAATAAAGACTTTTCAAGAGAACACATTATGGCAAGGAAACAAAGCATCATCACAACTTAATTTAGGGTGCCGATAGATGATAGTATAGTGTATCGACTGTTGCTGATGCCTTTGACGACAGCGAGATGATTATTATTATTATTATTATCCGTCAAAAATAGACTTTAATCTTTAGTGATGCAGCGTGGAGAGCGGCTTCAGAAACTTGCCACGGCGCGGCTGATCAACTCCGGTGGCCGTGGAGCTGTAACGCGCCGCAGACGAGTGCAGTGTAAATAAGGGGTAAGAGATTTATTCATCATACAGTGTAGATCACATAATACTCGCTCTAGACTGAAGTCAGTTATGATGTTGTTTGGTAATGTAAATGTTCTTTGCTCGTTTTGAATAACTGAGGAAATGTAACTTGTTTGATTAACTGCTCAACGCCAAACATTTCAAAGACATTCCTCCTCTCCTGAAAGATTTGCGCACGTCTCGGTCTCCTCAGCGCCATCACAAGCCCCTACTGGCAACTCCTAACCACTTGAGAGACCTCTCCAGCTGTCTTAAATAACTGGGAGAGTAAGAGTGATTCTTAGCTTTAAGAAATTTGATAACTTGCTTTTATACTTAAGTTTGAAAGTAGGAGTAAATTTCATGAATTCTCAGCACTTAAGACTAAAATGGCACTTTGAGAAGCTTGATAAATACGGGCCCAGGGCTCCAGTTAGTCAAGTATGAACTCTAAGACTATGTGCCATATTTCTAGAGAGAAGAGTGGCACCACCCCAGGAGGGATGAACACCATCTCTTTTCAACAGGTCAGGTCTGCCCCAAAAACTCGTCCAATTGTCTATAAAACCTATGTTGTTTTGCGGGCACCACTTAGACATCCAGCCATTGAGTGACGACAGTCTGCTATGAATCTCATCACCCCGGTAAGCAGGGAGGGGGCCAGAGCATATTACAGTGTCTGACATCGTACTTGCAAGTTCACACACCTCTTTAACATTATTTTTAGTGATCTCCGACTTCATCCGAACATCATTAGCGCCGGCGTGGATAACAATCTTACTGAATTTACGTTTAGCATTAGCCAGCACTTTTAAATTTGCCAAGATGTCAGGCGCTCTGGCTCCCGGTAAACAATGGACTATGGTGGCTGGTGTCTCTATTTTCACGTTCCGTACAATAGAATCGCCAATAACTAGAGCACTTTCACCAGGTTTCTCAGTAGGTGTGTCACTGAGTGGGGAGAACCTGTTTGATGTTTTGATCAGAACGGAAGAGCGGTGTTTTGACCCGTGACTATGCCGCCTCACTGTCACCCAGTTGCCCTGCTGCACGGGCGCTAATGCCGGAACCGAACAATGTACAGGAGTCCCTGAGCTAATCACATCCAAAGCAGTATCTACAGCCCTCACATTCTTACTGTCCTCAACTAAAGTTTGGATGCGTGTCTCTAGTTCTAAAACCTTCTCTGTCAGCCTAACTATTTCCCTGCATTTATCACATGTGAATCCCTCATCACCGACAGAGATAGATAAACTGTGGCAAATGTGGCAAACTGTGCAAATAACAATAGCAGGAGAAGAAGCCATTACTCACCGTGATTGATGAATGATACCAACTTAACTTACCACTTACCACTCCACTTACCACTGTTGTTTGATGAACTCGTGAAAAACGGAGCGAGAGAGAAATTAAAACGGAGCAAGAAAAAAGAAAACAATAATAGGCACGAATAGCAACGCGAATGGAACCGCGAGTGACAAGCTAACCGGCTAACGAATGCTAACGCGCTTCACTCGCGGTTTTAGAAGCGAGCGATCAAATTAGTTTGATAGATAATACCAGAAATATGGTGGGAATTAAGTTATATATTATCACTTTAAACAACAGAGAGTGAAAGTAAGGTAAAGATTCAATAAAAAAGCGGAGCTACAATCACAAACCTCACAGCTGCACAACAGACAGAAACAGACTGAAGCAATCGAACTGTGACTCAGACTGAAGCAATCGAGCGATTAGTCACCCTCAGGCTATATAAAACAGATTGTATTATACAACCAATATTGTAAACTTTTTCGAAACATTTTCATTACTTAAGCTGTGAAAAACATCGCAATGCAAGTCTATAATGGATATGGACTAACCTTGATTTGTTGTGAAAGCTCTCAACAGCTGCCCAACATTCCCTCTTAAGACTGAAATATCTCAATTAGATGATTGCTTGAGATTCTTGCCCACAATCCTGTAGAACTCCATGAACACCTAAAACAGAGAAAAAGTGTTACATTTCAAGACTAACTGTAACTTTTAGCATAAATGTTTAGCATGTGCACATCACTTTAAGCTCAACAACTCAGTTGCAGTTATTATAAATAATAATAGTTATGAATATATATCTAAGAGACAAACTAGCGTTAACAAAAAGCTAATTCATGCACACATGCTGATATTAAATGACTGAAGCTAAGGGTAATGAAATGCTAACATTACAGCTAAACTGAACATGCAGAGACACACTTGCTGAGCTTATCTTAACTGTGAACCAAAAGAAACACAGATTTAAATATTAGCATTAACTTATAGCTTCTGTGAACTGACAGGGGAAAAACCATCGATCAGTAAGTTAGGCCTATAAGACTACTTTAGCTTTAACTACAGTAACGCTGTCATCGGACCGGTCTTTTGGATAATCAATTTTCCCAGAAAGATAAAGAGAAAGAAGCTAAATTACACACTCACCATTTCATGATGTTTTCCAAATCCATCGCGTGCATCATCAACCGGTCTCATTCAGACATGTTTGAATGGGGCTCCTCCCACTTAGAGAAACTTAACACATTAAGCTATATTTTGTCTGAATAGTTCAAACAACTAATTATATTTAGTAATGGCGACGTGTTTTACAAAAACAAGAAAGAATAATTAAAGACAACTAAAAATGTTTATTTAAAACAAAATCTGGGTTTAGAGTGTATTTTAGTAGTTCTGGAGTGTTTTATTTCATCATCATTGCCCTAACCACCATGACCCTATAGAAGATAAGCGGTTTGGAGAAAGGATGAATGAATGGATGGAAGGATTAACCTTTAGCATTCAGAGATGCCAGGCTCTCCTGAATAATGGTGCATTTGGAGGTTGGAAGGATCATGCATGCTGGATAACAAAGTAGAGTTTATTAAAAAAAAAAAATATATATATATATATATATATATATATATATACGGTATATACTGTATATACATGCATATACATATCCTACATATACATATATATATATATATATATATATATATATATATATATATATATACTGTATATACATATACACACACACACACACACACACACATATATATATATATATATATATATATTAGGGGTGGCACGGTACACAGATGTCACGGTTCGGTACGTACCTCGGTTCGGGGGTCACGGTTCGATACGATTTCGGTACAACATAAAAAAAAAAATCTACTATGCTCGGTTTGTTTTCATTTATTTCGAACAGACAGTAGTGCAAATAAAAAAAATCCATCTAGATGTGAAAATACTACATATTATTACATGTTATATATCTAAAATCCGTTTTGTTTTCACAAATAAAAGCAGACCTTTATACAGTGATTATTAATAAGACAATAAGTGTTTAAAGTTGATTCTGCTGGTATAAGGAAACAGTTGAAGTGATCGCGTCACACACACGCACACGCACACACGCACACACTCGCACGCGCACACACACACACATCAGTTCCAGCATTGCTAACTTGACAGCCAGTTTTTACTTTATCAAAATAAAATACAGTGAGCCAAACATCAGCGCGCGCGCCTCTGTGTCACCGCTGGCATTCGCTGTTCTTCTGCTGGATTGGGGGTGAATTGCCTGTATTCGTCATAAGGCATCATGCACTGAACCGAGATGCCTGTACCGTGACGGTTCGATACAAATACCATGCCACCCCTAATATATATACTAGGGCTGTCAATCGATTAAAAAAAATGAATCACGATTAATCACATGATTGTCATAAGTTAACTCGCGATTAATGTACCTTAAATCAATCCTTTTCAAATTTTTAATACTCTAATCAACATGGGCATGGACAAATATGGATGCTTTATGCAAATGTACACTATATTGCCAAAAGTATTGGGTCGCCCCCTTCTAATGAACAGGTTTGACTACTTTAGTAATTTTTATGAGTACAAATCTTAATGTTTAAGCATATTATGATATTCTAGGGAATTGTGTGCTTCTAATGTTATAGCAACAGTTTGGACAGGACTCTTTTCTATTCTAACATGACAATGTCTCTGTGTATAAGACAAGGTTCAAAAAGAAAATGATTGATTGAGTCAGTGTGGAAGAACTTGACTGGTCTGCATAAAACCAAGTCCGAATCCCAGTTTAACACCTCTGGTGTGAATGTAAATGCAGACCTTGAGCCAAAAACTCATCACCAAACACCAATGACTTGTACATATGGGTACAGTCATTTTAGACACTTCCAAAACTGTTGAACAGATGGAAATACAATTTTTACATGAATTATGTTCCCATCGTTGTTGCCACAGATTTGGAAGTGCTAAAGAAGGGGGTGCCAATACTTCTGTCTATATAGTGTATGTACAAGTCATTGGTGTTTGGTGATGAGTTTTTGGCTCAGTTTTCTATGAGTACAAAAATTAAGATTTGTACTCATAGAAATTACTAAAGTAGTCAAACCTGTTCATTTGAAGGGGGTGACCCAATACTTTTGGCAATATAGTGTATGTTTATTATTATTGAAACCATAGTCAACATATAGCATGAAGAGTAGACATGTTTCAAAGGTCATAGATGTTTTTCAAAGAACTTGTTCATATCTATTAGACATGAAAAAATAAATACCAGGTTCCCATTACTTCTCTTTCTTTGCACTGAGCAATTTACTTACACAAACATGTTTACATTTTTGCACACAGGGCAGCTCTTCTTCTGAAAATGCAAAATGTACATTTATTATTTATTATTACATTTGTTTCCCTATCTTTGCCCACATACTGTATTTTGATGAAGCTAAATTCTCAATAAAACTGGTATATTTTACTGTTTCTGTTGTCAGACAATGGAATGAATATGAAATAGTGACTGAAACACGACCCATTAAGACTACATAACCAGCTCTCCCTTCCAAGATGTTAATCTGCACAAAAAAATCCTGATAATCGCACCGTCGTCTGATGAAATCAAATACACATAAGATAAAGACAATAGCTGTGCTGTGATTTTGGCTATACTTGCATGTAAAATTAGAGAAGCAACATAATATCTGTGTTTAACTGAATTAAAGCGCTGCTCCTCTCTCTGCTGAGCAGACGCAGAGAGAGAGAGAGAGAGAAAGAGAGAGAGGTGTGCGCACGCTGAACAGAGCAGACACAGAGAGAGCGAGAGAGAGAGGTGTGTGCGCGCGCTGGGAGAGCAAGACCTTGCGCTCACGCGGCTGTACCGGAGAGTCTCAGAAACTAGGTTTGGGCACTTTTTTGAAGGGAAAAAGGTCGCTAAAGGGCTTTGCAATGTTGCTAAGTATACAACACTGTGCATCTCCATGTCTCAACTACGGGTTGGGCCACGGGTCAAACCGGAAATACGCGCTGCGTTAATCGCCCGTTAAAAAAATTAGTGCCGTTAAAATGAATTTGCGTTAACGCGTTATTAACTGTTATTAACCTGTGCTTAAATGGCATCACACCGATATTTCATATTTGTGTTAGCCTATTTTAGAAGGGAAAGAATGCTTTAAATTGTAAATATTGTCATTTAGCCTTCATTTATTTGTGTGTGTATTTCTAATGCAATATTAATATAGGAGTTAAATTTACAGGTGATTTGGAAAAAATAACTAATGGTTGTAGTAAATGTGTAAGGTGCTCTGAAAATGTGTTTATCGTCATCATCATCATCATCATCATCATAATTATTATTATTATTATTATTACTTTTGTTGTTGTTGTTGTTATAAATTCATCTCGACAAACTTTTGCCTTAATTCATTATTATTATTAGGCTATTATAAAGCAGCTGTGTTTTAATTTATGTCTAGGGACATGAAGAAAGGGGAAAAAAATTGTACTTGTAGGCTAAAGTTAGTTTCCTTTTTTTTTATCATGAGCTCAGATTGATTTATTGGTGTATTTCGTGTATTTAAACGAGAGACAGACAGTGTAGCCTAAAGGCTACTCTAAATAGACAATCTGATTTTACGAGTCTGGCACGTTATATTTGTTTATTTTAATGGTAGGAAGTTAAATGCAAACTTGTAACTCTTAAACGCACCCACGGACGGGTTTTTTTTCTCTCCTTTTCCTCTTCTCTTCCTTAATTAAATTATTTGGGTAATTGAATGCGAAATAGCCTACTTGTAGACAGGGGCGTAAATTTCGTCTAACAGTAGGGGGGGACAATATACATAAAATTTCTCAAGAGCAGTTTTTGAGGGGGACACAAATAATACAGCTAAAATTGTTCTTGTAAGGATGTATACACAGAGGAAAGCTACTACTATTAGTGTAGCAGGGAGACTAAGGCGTTATTTTAATGAGAAATGTCGAGAGCGAATTATTATAGCATGAAAGCACACCAACGTGTTCTTGGGCTAGTCAGAATTACAAAAGACGGTCATCAATCGTCAGCTCTAGTGGCGCAGATGGTAAAACGCGTGTCGTAGCTCTTTTGACACAAATGAGACCGATTTGAATCCAACTTTTGGCTAACTTTTTTTCTCCCTTTTCAAATTTCACATCACATCAGAAAAGCATTTATTTTCCATTAAAAAGAAGGAAATAATCAAAAAGTTGAAAATAAATTAACAGGTAGGGTTAGGGTAAGTGTAGGGAGATTAGTTAAGGTGGCACTCAATAACTTGCATGGTACTGAGGTGCAGATAATTGCCACTATTTGCAATAAGTAGTATAAATAGCAGAAAAGCCTGCTATTTCAACATAGTGAAAATAGAGTAGCTATTTGTGCAAATAGCCCATGCCTTAAAATGATGCGTGAGTGGGAATCTCTTCCCTAGCACACGCTCCCAGAAACACGCTGCTCTCGCAAAGAGAAAATAATCACTTCATCCGATGTTTAAGTGAATAAAATAGCCGAGGATCACGTGACCCCTCGACGGTGATGCAGGCTTAGTTTTTCGCTCCGCTCACTTTGCCAAATATTTCACGATCCTGTCAGTGAAATTTGAACCACTCTGCATTAGACCCATCATGAGTGCTAAGGCAGACAAAGGAGATCGGAAAAGGGAGATTGAGCAATCGCCAATGAAGAAAAAATTCAGAGATTCAGCCATCTCCAGTGAAGAGCTGGACAGTGCTATTGCTAGCCGCATTGAACTAGCATTTAAAGAACACCAAAGCACTTTGAATTCGGTTGTGAACTCGGCAGTAAGAGATGCGATGGACTCTGTGCTGATTCCAGCATTGCGCGAACTGCGTGATGACATACTAGCGACCAATAAGTCTGTTAAAGAGCTAAGAGAGGAGTTTGAGGCCATAGTTATCAAGACGAAGCAGACACGTGACCGCGTTGATTCTGTTCAGGCAGCGGCGCGGGAAGATAAGAGAACAGTCACGGACTTAAAGGATCAGCTGGAGCGACTCACCGAGAAGATGACAGATATGGAGGACAGGTGCAGGCGGAACAATGTTAGACTGGTGGGACTCCCAGAAGGGATGGAAGGTCCAGATGCAGCTAGTTTCCTCCGAGCTAATCTTTCCAAGTGGATTCCTTCCTTGAGGGGCCGTGACATTGAGATTGATTGGGCGCATCGCGTGTATGACGGAGGGAGGAGCTCCGATCGGCCGCGCACTCTCATCTTCCGTGTACTGAGATGGCATGACAGATCAGATATCCTGAAAGGTTATCTGATCTGTTAGCGAACCAGTTAAAAATAAATAAAGAAAAAACAACGATATGTGCTGTTAAAGATTTAACTGGGGATACAGTATATGACCCTGAAAGAATAAACAACACTTTCAGAGATTTTTACGAATCTTTATATTCTCCACAGATAAACCCATCTAAAGACGAAGTTGACCAATTTCTTGACAATATAACTCTTCCGAAATTAACAGACAATCAAGCGATGGCATTGGATTCTCCACTGACATCAGATGAACTTCAGGAAGCTTTGAACAGTATGCCCAATAAAAAGGCTCCAGGTCCAGATGGCTTTCCAGCAGAATTCTATAAAGAATTCTGGGCTATTCTGGCACCAACATTCTACAGAATGTTGCAGGAAACCAAAGAAAATGGCAGACTTCCACCAAATATGAATTCTGCCAACATTAGTCTCTTACTAAAACCAGGCAAAGACCCTGTATTGCCTACTAGCTATCGTCCAATATCCCTTATTAATGTGGACACTAAAATAATCTGCAAAGCTATCTCAAAAAGAATAGAGAAGATAACCCCTCTCATAATTCATTACGACCAAACTGGTTTCATAAAAGGCAGGCACTCCTCAACAAATACTCGTAGGTTACTTAACTTGATAGACTATTCATGCAATAGAAACCTTCAAATTACAATATTGTCTCTAGATGCAGAAAAAGCTTTTGATAGGGTTAACTGGAATTTTCTATTTGCAACTTTACACAAATTTGGTTTTGGAAACTCTTTCATAAACTGGTTAAAAATATTATATAACTCTCCAACAGCATGTGTCAGGACAAATGCCCAAACGTCCTCTAGCTTCTGTCTTAAGAGGGGCACCAGGCAGGGATGCCCCCTCTCCCCCTCACTGTTTGCAATTTTTATTGAACCACTAGCAGCAGCAATTAGACAGGCAACAGTGATTAAAGGCATTAAATGCAAGAATGTAGAACATAAAGTTAGTCTTTACGCAGATGATGTGTTACTTTTTCTTCAACATTCACAAACCACTCTCTCTGAGGTAATTACATTAATAAACTCTTTCTCAAGAGTCTCAGATTATTCAATAAACTGGTTAAAATCAACAGTTCTTCCAATTAATTGTTCCTTCCAGAATTCTTCCACTCCATTGCAATCTGGAAATATTAAATATTTAGGTATTAATGTTTCTCCTAAGCTGACAGATTTGATTAAATTAAACCACATCCCACTTTTAAAGAAGGTAGAAGATGATCTAACCAGATGGAGGTCTCTACCCATATCACTCATGGGAAGAGTCACCTCAATAAAAATGATGGTTTTGCCAAGAATTAATTATTTATTTGCAATGATCCCGAGTAAACCACCACCTGACTGGTTTAGATCTTTGGACTCCTCTATCTCTAAATTCCTTTGGAAAGGTAAACCCCCGCGTATTAGCTTAAAAACGCTGCAAAAGACCAAGGATAAAGGAGGACTAGATCTACCTAACTTTTACCACTATTTCTTAGCCAATAGGCTTCAACACATTTCAGGGTGGTTAAAACACACCCTCTTAGATGAGCCTTGGCTAGATGTAGAACAGGCATTATGCAATAATATAGAGATTTCGGATCTGCCATTCATTAGCTCGATCAGTAAACGACACGTATGCTTTAAAAGCATCAGTATCAGCTCTTCTCTGACAGCATGGTGGGAGTTTCTAAAAATGACGGAGTCTTCACTAATCCCATGCAAACGTACCCCTATCTGGAACAATCCTGACATATTGCTAAACAACAATATGATAAACTTCACAGATTGGAGTTGTAAAGGTATTAAATACCTGGAACATATATTCAAAGGGACAGACTTTATTCCCTTTGACAAATTAATTAAACAATATGGGATTAATAAGAACAGATTTTTAGAATATCAACAAATTAAATCTATTGTAAAAAGGAAATTTAAGTCTAATCATATCAATTTACAAATACCACCAAGTGTGTCAGATTTTCTTAATCTCAAAACCCCCAAATTAATGTCTAAAATATACAGGGCACTTTCCAATATAGATGAATCAGTATCACTTCCTATTGCAAAATGGGAAGCAGATCTATCAGTAAGCTGGGACCATAATTTCTGGTCTCAGATATGTTTAAAAACCTTTGAACTGATTAGAAATCCTGGATTACAATTAATACAATACAAAATTCTGCATAGAGTGCACTACACAGGTCATCGGATGTTCAGGATGGGTTTTACAGCTTCTAACAACTGCTCACACTGTAAAGGCAATACACCTGACAATTACATCCACGCTCTATGGTTCTGTCCACCTGTTCAGAGGTACTGGTACAGGATTTGTGAAGACTTATCAAAGTGTCTTAAATGCTCTATTCCAGCCTCTCCTTTAGTCTGCTTGTTGGGCGACCTAGATGGTGTCACTACAGAAGATAACACAATCCACATGGCTTTCACTGCCCTATGCATTGCTAAGAAGACTGTCCTCATGAACTGGAAAAATAAAAATAATCTTAATATCAACCAATATAGAGATTATTTGTGGGATTATATTAGCCTTGAAACAGCTTCTGCTGACACATTAGATCAATCTCTCTGGGCTCCTTTGATCAGCTCCATCACCTAGTGTGGGTGGGGGTCCCGATTCTGTCCGGCTGTGGTTTTTGTTGTTGGCGTGGGGTGGCAATATGGGCCTGGGGCATCTGGGGGTTCCCTGGGGATGGGTTTCTTGGGGGGTTTGGCGCTGGGGCTGCGGCCTTGGCCTGGATGGGGTATTGGTGACTCTTAGATGCTGTTTCTCTGGCGGCGGCATGCGGCGCTGCTGGGGATGCCTGTGCCGGCGGACGTAGGTTGCCAGCCTGGCGGCCGCACTGTTCCGGGGTTGGTCCGGGGGGGGTTTGGGGATCTGGGGACGCTCTGCCTCCGGCTTGGGGTCACGGCTGGGCCTGGGGGGCTTGGGTCCTGGTTGGTGTGCCGCCGGGAGCATGGGTTGGTGCATGCGCTTGGGCCCGGCTCTGGTGTGGGGGTCTTCGATGCATCGGTGCCTCCGCGGGGGGGGGGTCCAATAGAGGCGGGGTATATGGGCTTTACCTGGGTGTCTTATTGTCCTATGTAGTTTGGGAAGTGACTGGATGATGGGGTGGGGTAGTTTTTCCTCTGCTGTGGGGTCTGGTGGGCCGCCCCGGGCTGCCATGGGCCCTGGTCTGGATGGGCCTGGGCCCCCCGCCCTGGGCAGATTTGGGGTAACGGGGGTGCCTATGGGGGTCAGCGGGGGAGCTGGCTCCAGAGGGGGGGGTATTTTGCCCCCTCTGATGTTTTCCTCCCCATCCCTAAGGCTTCACTTCTCCCGCTCCATCACACCAACACATAGGTAGGGTTTTGAGGTGCGGGTGAGTCGCTGGGATGCGGGGGAGGTGGTACTCCTCTGTCTCCTCGTGGCCGCCTGCATCTCAATTACACATTACAGCTTAGACATTCTCATTACTTACTGTCACATGACACATACATATAGGGCCTTGGGGGTGGGCACACTGAATGGCATCCGGAGGGCGGTCTGTTCATTCAGCCTTCCCTCTGGTGCCAGTGCCCACTTCTCAATTTTAAGTTGCACATAGACATTGAGGGCTCTAGGGAGGGGACGAGCTGACACAAGCTTGTGGAGGGTGCCCCTCCCCTGTTTTAAAGCACCCCTGTTTTAAAGCACCTTAGAACAACACACACCAACACTACATTTGAGCGGGTGGGGGGGTGAAGCATGGGGTCGTTTTTTTTTTGTTTTTTTTTTCACACCCCTGTTCTCTGTTCTCTGTCTGGGGCCGGGGGCTGTGAGGATGAGCTGGCCGCCCGGTCGGGGTCTGGGCTGTTGATTTTCTCTGCTGCTGCGGGGACCGGGGTGGTCTTCCTGTCCCCACGCCGGAGCGAAGGGGGTTCAGCTCCGGGATCGGGCGCTGGCTACCCCTCTGGGGGTGGTGGTGCCTGGATCTAGGAGTATAGAGTGCATATGGGGAGTGTGAGTGTGGGTACTGTGTCCATTTTTGTGTGTCTACATGTGGGGCGAAGGTGTGAATATTTGTTTGCGTGCATGAGGGTGGGAACATATGCTTGTGTATATGTGTGCTTGTCGTCTACGTCTATGTGTCAGGTCGGGCCTTAGACTCCGCCTCACTCATCATCTTAGTCGACCCCCACCCCACCACCATGCCCTGCCGGTGGAGGATGCCGCCGGTGCGTTGGTGATTTCTCGCGCCGGGGCAGGATGCTCGGGCGAGCGCCGGCCCGCTCTCGGCGGTCGATTGGCGGGGCCTGGCCCTACTGGCCTTGCTGGGCCCCGTTTGTGGGGTGGGGGGCCTTTGGGTCTCCGGGCCCAGGGCCTGGTCCGCCCTGGTGTGGTCGGCTGCCGGTGGAGCCTGCGGGCTTGCCGCCACGGCACCCTGGGGCGCCTACACTGTGGCTGTCGGAGGTCCCGCCTTCGGGCTCTCCTCTGCCCTTTTTTGGGTGGAGGCCGCGGTTGTCCCTGCGGTGGTTCTCCTGGGGGTCTCGTGCCCTGGGGGGCCTCCGGATGTTTGGGGCCCGGGTCTGTTCCGTGCCTGCTTCATGCCTTGCGGGATGGGGCTGTTGTTCCCCACACACACTATTAAACATTTACATGGAGGAACCTTATGAACACAAGCGCGCTCACACACACAGGTGTACACTCAAGCATTCACATTGGTGTAAAAACAGGTGCTCACAGACACACATTGTCTTGATCTGCTGTTGCTTCAAAACTTATTTTGTAATATTAGTTATGTGTGCTGCTCAATAACATTTAACATTTAGAATTTATTGTGATTTATACAGATGTTGGTTGTTGCTGCAGTCTCTTTGATGTTGTGTCTTCGGTTGTTTTCTCTTTTTGTCAGCAGGTATTGAAGCAAATTGTCTGTTTTTTTGTTTTTGTTTTTTCTCCCTCTCTCTCTCTATCCCCCATTCTCCTTTTTTCTCTCTCTCTCTTCCCCTTCTTTGTTGACTTTCCCCACAACCTTTTTTTTTTTTTTTTTTTTTTTTTTTCCTATCTTCTTTCTTCTTTCTCTCTCTTGTTTTCTCTGTCCCCTGGTCTTGTCTGTCACAGTGTGGTTAAGTAAAAGGGTATATAAAATTTAATTAATTAATTAATATTAAAAAAAAAAAAAAAAAAATAAATAAATAAATATATTTAATTAAAAAAAAAGAAAAAAAAAAAAGGCTGTGAATGATGATAGTATAGCCATGCATATGTACTGTCATGTGTTATCTGTGCTACTGACAGGCCAAAAAAAAAAAAAGATATCCTGAAAGGTGCTCGGCAGGCGTATCCGGTGAAGTGCGCACAGAACAATGTCACACTGCTGTTTTTTCCTGACTTTAGTCCGGCTATACAGCGATCAGGAGAAAGGCATTTGGTCCGGTTTTGAAGAAGATGACTGCACTTGGTCTCCAGCCCTTCCTCATCTATCCAGCGGTGATTAAGCTACGGCACAAAGGAGAACAGAGAAGCTTCGATTCCCCTCAGAAAGCGGAGGATTTTATCAGTTCCATGTCTCAGCAGAAGTCCTATGCCGCCGCTCTTCGGGGGGACGACGGGGGAGCAGCGGCCGCTGTTTCTCCATTTCCACGGGAGGGGCGTGACGGCCGGGATGGACTTGGCCCTAGCTGCCCAGAAGGGGATGATAGCAGGATGGCCATGGATGCTTGCTAAACCTATTGTTTGCGTTTTCTTCTCTTATACTGGGATATTGTCCTTATTTATCCGGTACGACGATCTCTTTGCTGGTAAGACTGACACTCCATTTTTCTGTTTTGGAGGGGACTAATGGAGAGTAGGTTTAATTACTAAAAAATATATTTTTTTTGGCTGTGTGAGCCTTTCGGGAGACATGTCTTGCGTTAGGGTGGATCGGTCACAACCTATCACTGTTTTTTGTTGCTCAGTCAGACCTATGTTCTCGGTAATGTGCGGTCTGAGTTGTTCTTTGTTTATGGTTGTCGGTTGTTCACATTTTTATGTTGTTTTTGTTTTTTACAGCAGACATTTATGCTTTTATCTATTTTACTTTATTTCTAATGGGATTTTTCATATAGGAGGTTTGGTATCTAAAATGCACATCAGTGTTTACGGGTTATTTACGGAATGGAAGTGCTTCTGTTTTTTGTTTTTTTTTCATTTTTTGCATTTATTGTGTACAATCTTGGGATTATGAATATTCAATGCATACTTTAAATATTTTATCACTGAATGTGAATGGTTTAAATTCTGCTGTTAAAAGAACCCGTGTATTAGAATATTTACACCGTAAATCTATCTCCTGTGCCTTAATACAAGAGACACATTTAAAACAATCTGACGTGGCACGTTTCCAGAATAAGTATTACAAATTAATAGCTTTTTCCTGCGCTCAAAATAAAACTAAGGGGGTGCTTATCCTTGTTAACAGGAAGTTAAATTGAACAATGTAGTGATGAGAAGGGAAGATTTGTTTTTATCCGATGCAAAATATATAATAATAGGTTAGCATTGGTCTCTATTTATGGTCCGAATGAGACAGACAGTGCATTCCTTACACAGATTTCCAAAACTTTACTTGAGGAGATTGATTGCCCTCTAGTGGTGGGTGGTGATTTTAATGCTGTCATAAATCCTGCTTTAGATAAGTCTCAATCTGATACAACAGCCAATCCATCCTCTAAATTATTGAATAAATGTATCACTGAGCTCAACTTAATCGATTTATGGAGAATTCAGAACACTAAAGCTAAGGACTTATTTTTTCTAATAGACACAAGACTTTCTCTAGGATAGACTACATATTTCTCAGCCCATCTTTAATTTCATCTAATTCCTCTATATTACCAATTTTATTATCTGATCATTCTGCTATGTTGTGCAGTGTTCCTCTTTCCGATGTCAAAGCCAAGTCCCCTAGATGACGCTTTAACATATCATTATTAAGTAATCAGACTTTTATTACCTCTCTAAAAGAATATATTAAGGACTTTCTTGAAATTAATATGCCCTCTGATGTGGATCCTCAAATACTGTGGGAAACGACTAAGTGTGCTATACGAGGTTTCTGTATATCTTTCTCTTCTACTCTTGCCAAAGCGAGAACTCACCAGTTTACACAATTAGAAAATAAAATCCAATCATTACAAAACCTACAAAAACAACATTGTACTGAGCAACAGGCTACACAGCTGTCCTCTTTAAAAGAAGAATATGATTTACTTTCACACTCAAAGGCAGAATTTATTTTACATAGGACTAGACAAAAATATTATTTTGAATCAGAGAGACCTAGTCATTTATTGGCCCTTAGGTTGAAAGAATGCGAGTCTAAGGCATATATTAGCGCAATAAAATCATCGGATGATCAGGTCACTACGAACCCTGTGGCAATTAATGACATATTTAAAGGTTTTTACACAAATCTGTATAAAGCCGAAACAGATTTTGATGAACCAATTTGTAAGCAGTATTTAGATAAATTGGAACTGCCTCGGATCTCACAGATCGATAAAGAATCTTTGGAGGCCCCATTAAGTTTGGAGGAACTTCACGTCTCTCTAAAAAGCCTTCAAAAGGGCAAATCGCCGGGTCTAGATGGTCTCCCCCCTGAATTATATTTAGAAATTTGGGATTTGGTAGGGATACTTATGCTTAACTCATTTAATTTTGCAATTGAACATGGGGCATTTCATAGAGATCAAAAAACATCACTGATTTCATTACTTCTTAAAAAAAGGGAAAGATCCATTAGATTGTTCCAGCTACAGACCGATTTCGCTTATCCCATGTGATCTAAAAATCTATGCTAAAGTTTTTGCTTCTCGTTTGGAGAAGGTAATTCACAGTCTGATCAAGGAGGACCAAACTGGTTTCATCAAGGGGCGCAATGCATCTGACAATATGCGTCGACTCCTTCATATTCTTGACTTTGCGGACTCCCACCCAACACCTTGTGCGGTCTTTTCACTTGATGCAGAAAAAGCCTTTGACAGGCTAGAGTGGAATTATATGTGGGCAGTTCTGCAATGTTTCAACTTCGGTGAACACTTCGTTTCTATGATTAAGACATTATACCACTCACCTGCAGCATCAGTCATAACTGGTAATATTATTTCCCCCTCATTCCCTTTACAGCGGGGAACGAGACAGGGATGTCCACTTTCCCCCTTATTGTTTTGTCTATCTCTCGAACCCTTAGCACAAGCCATCAGGAAATCTGAAGTATCGATTAAGATTCATGACCATAATCATTGTTTCATTATACGCTGATGATATTATTCTATATTTAGACCACTTTGATGTTTCAGTCTCTAGTGTAATTAAGGAATTTGATAATTTTAATAGCCTATCAGGATATAAAATAAATTGTAGCAAATCTGCTTTAATGCCAATTAACAATGTTAAGGTTAATTTTTCTATTCCCTCATTTATCCCTATTAAGGAATCTTTCATCTATTTGGGCATTACCATATATAAAAACATTCATAAGATTGCCAGAGACAATTTTCATAACATTTTCGTTAAGGTCAAAAATGACATTCAAAGATGGAAGAATCTTAAAGTCTCTCTCCAAGGAAGAATCTCCACTGTTAAGATGAATTTGTTACCTCGATTTAATTTTTTTTCTCTATGCTACCACTTTCTCCCCCTCCAGGTTACTTTAAGGAGATCAACTCCATAATTTCTAAGTTTATCTGGAATGATAAATGTCCCAGAATTAAACTTACCACATTACAACATCCTAATAGCGCAGGAGGACTGGCTGTACCAAATTTTGAATTATATTATTGGTCGTTCCAGCTTAAGGCCCTTCATAATTGGGTTGATCCTCAATCTACAGTTTCATGGAGGGTGATTGAAGCTGACAAGGTTAAACCAAATAGACTTCAAGATATTTTATTTACTGGCACAGGAAAAAAAGGGGATAATTATAAATTTGGTCCGGTTGTGGCTAACTCTATTAAAATCTGGAAAACGGTTGATCGTCGGATAGGTGGACCCTTCAAATTCTGTAACAGTACACCTTTATGGCACAATTTGAACTTTGTATGTGGAAATCGTCCATTTGTCCAACCCTCTTGGTCCTCTTTAGGTGTGAACACGTGCGGTGATATGTATGATAACCAGGGCCTCTGTTCATTTCAGGCATTGAGAGCCAAATTTTGTCTACCAGCATCTACATATTTTGTTTTTCTTCAATTACGTTCTGCTCTCAAAGCGTATGGCGTTCCTTGGTCTTCTTCCATTTCCTCTCATCCTATGCGGGACTGGATTGCACCATCTGCTGGTCGGCCATCTGTTTCCTTAATATATAATAAAATTATTGATTGTATTACAAAACCTCTTTCTATTAAAACTATTTGGAATAGGGAATTATCTGATCTTAATTTATCTGTCGACTGGGAGAGAGTGTGGTCTAATCTCAGCTTAACATCTAAAAATCTGGCTCATCGTCTTATTCATTTCAAAGTCATTCATAGAGCATACATAACTCCTTACAAAAGATTTAAAATGAAACTGCAGTCAAATTTGAACTGCCATATATGTAACACTACATCATCAGGCACTTTTCTGCATATGTTTTGGGAATGTCCTGTCGTCATCAGTCTATGGACACATGTAAACCTGGTTTTGTCATCATTACTGAGAATTGATTGGTCTGCTAACCCAAGTTTATGTCTTCTTAATGATGATTCTGATCTCTGTATTAGTTCAATGCAAAAGAGAATGTTGTTTGCTGGTTTTACAGCTGTGAAGAAGACAATAATTCAGAACTGGTTTACACCACACATGTGTAGAGAGGCATATTGGATCCGTAGCCTCCTGCAAATTGTCTCATGTGAGTGTACAACGGCGCGAGTCGGTGGGGCCAGGCCTTCAACCATTGAGGCTTGGCAGTGTTTTTTACTGAATGTACGTGATTATTTAAAGGAGTGACTTTTGTGTTCTTGTTGTCCTTCCCTCTCTCCCTCCCTTTTGATTGAACTTTTAGATGTTGAGTATGTGTCTGTTGTTTTGTTTTGTTTTATTTTGGATATTATGTTGTGTTGTTTGTAAAAAAATGAAAATAAAAAATTGTTGATAACAAAAAGTGAATAAAATAGCCAATTGACAGCCTTACTTACTGGAGTTCCACAACTACTGAGATTCTCTCTCTCACTTGTGTGTGTGAAAAGAGGAAAGCATTTGGACCAAAGCACTGTGAGTCAAGGGAGGGGGAGACTCAAATTTTTGCCCCGTTTGTGTTTGTGTTGTTTTACTACTTACACAATTATTTTAATTATAAAACATTATTTTCAATACACAGCATGATTATTTAAATCATATTTTTAGGGGGGACAACCCTCAGATGGGGGGGGGGGGGTCTTGTCCCCCCCGACCCCCCCGGGATTTCCGCCTATGCTTGTAGATAACAAGCAATTTTTATGCACATGCCTTACAAAGGGGATATAATGCAATTATCACACTCTATGGGTATTGATGTTTTGGACAGGGTTCAACTTTGCTCATACACATGTTGGTATAAGAGGTTTGATACATTCAAAGCTTAGCCTACTTCATAGCTATGCAGATAGAATGAGTTGCTGCCAGTGAGCTAAATCGGTTTAATTTAGAATGCAAACAGAATAATTGATCAATTAATCTGAATGGAAATGTTAATTCGCTGTTTGATGTGCACTATACACTGATAAAAATGATTTTTTGGTGAAGTAAATACTACATAAAAACAAATGTAATTTCTACATTAAATAATTTAGTTCAGGCAAGAATTAAAAAAAAAAAGTAAATTCTATATTAGTACTCAATTTAAGGAAATTAAAAATTAAAGAAGTAGAAATTAAAGTTTGAACTTATAAGTATATTTTACTTGGAATTGTTTGTTATTAGGGGTGTGCGATATTGCAAATTTTGGTATCGATCTGATACCAAGTAAATACAGGGCCAGTATCGCCGATACCGATCCCGATCCCGATACTTGTCATTTAAAAATACATACATTTAAATGACCAACAACAATTAAAAAAAATTACAATAACTAATGTTGATATGACTAATATTATATTCACCTTAAAGCTACGTGGATATTATTTGCCTTTCTAAAAGGACTTTGCAGGCAGAGGAGCCCAGAACATGAACGCAATGCAGTTTCATGTTAAGTATTTTCCTCCCATAGAAAAGAGTTATAAAAAAAATTAACGTGGCTTAATAAATTAAGAATGTAAAATACAAAACTCAGTATACACCTTATTAATGTTGCAAACTAGATATACAAGTTAGCAGATGTGCCCAGAATATGAAAGCAACGCTCAAAGTTTTCACATTATGCATTTTCCTCTCATAGAAAACCATTATAAAGAAAAGGATAATGTAACTGGCTTATTGAATGAAGACAGTGATATGAAAAAGAACTATTAAACCATAACTCGTTTATAATTGAAAGGATTTTCATATGTACTGTATTTTCTGTTTATTTTATACATACTGTAATAGTTGTTTGTTATTATTGCAATAAAAAAACTGTGATATGAAAAGGCCAAATTCGGTATAGTTTATAAAAATATATACTATGAATGCACAGGTAAGCAGATGAACCCAGAACATGAATGCAACATGCTGAATTTCATTTCCTCTCATTGATGACCAAAATAAAAACATTTAATGTGGTGTAATGGAGGAAGACAGTGATAATCTCTGTTCCATCTCTCACTGTAGCCAAAAGTATCCACTTGCCGCTTGGAGCCGCTGAGTCACGTGATGGCATGACAACAAAACAGCGTTGCAGGGGAGGAGCAGTAATGTTTGCATACGAGATGTGAAAAGAGCGGAATATACGCCCACAGACATGTCTACACTTTGATAAATGTATTAAGCAATGTATTAAGTGTATAGGAGAAAAATTTTACCGAAAGTATCGATCTTATCAGGCTAGTATCGATCCGATACCAATACCAACGTTGGTATCGGTACTATCGATATTTGGATCGATCCGCCCACCCCTATTTGTTATGTTTACAAGGATTCTTTAAGTAAATATCACCCAGCCGGCACATGACCGACCTTCAATGTTGAAATAAGGTTAGTTGTTGTTTTAACGTTGAAACAACGTTAATACAACGTTTAATGCTGAACGGTTGAAAACCAGCCGGTGTTGTGCTGAAATCTGCACCCCTGCCAGATTATGTATCCCCTCTTTCTTTCGTCTTTCTGAGTGAGGCGGCTGACTGACTGTGTGTGTGTGAGCTGCTGCTCGTTGATATTGCTCGGTCGGTCCCGAATTATTTTATATTTGCCTGTTAAATATTTATTTTGAGCGAATTTGAGTCGTGACATGTCAACGGAGAACAAAAACTAGAATGTGAACACAGGAAGGGTCAGGTGTGATCTGCGAGGTCCTGCAAACATACGGACAAAATCAGGTAACGTTAACGTTAAGAAAATCGCTATCTTACCTTTCAAAAATAGTAAAGTATAATGTTACCAGAGTTTACAAATGGGTAAATGACATGTAACGTTAACCTGCAGAAGATAAATACCTGTGTCTGTCTGTGTGTGTGTGTGTGTGTGTGTGTGTGTGTGTGTGTATTTTTGTATTGCTTTATCACAGATACTAATGTTGTTGTGTGTTGCTAGTAAGTTATGTTAAGTTAATGTCTGTCTTAGAGATTTTTCACATTTTTCTGATGTGAATGCCATGCATTGTGTTATATTTTTAATCGTATAATAGTCTCAAAGATAACATACTCTGTTCATGTTTTCTAAATATCATATAATCGCAAATTTAAACGAATTAAGATTGTTTAAAGCAGTGATTCTCAAAGTGTGGTACGAGTACCACTAGTGCCACTCAGGCTCCCTCTAGTGGTACGCAGAGGAATCACTAAATTAAATATAAATTAATGTTAATACATTTTAATTTAATCTTTATTTGAGTTTTGTATTTACCTGTATGTAAGCACTGTGCAGTGTTAATGTTCAAACTGTATTTACAATGTTAAAGTGGCTGACAACAATAAATATTCTTATTAGGAATAAAACTGCCTCGTTTTGAACTGTGCAGAGCTGTAGCTGAATAGTTGGGCCTACTACGCTACTGTATTTTAATGTTGGTCATTATGGTGGTACTTGGAGAGCCAAATATTTTCTGAGGTGGTACTTGATATAAAATGTTGGAGAACCACTGTTTTAAAGGAATGGTATAAAATGAAAAACTGCTTTTTAAGAACTTTTCAGTAAACCATTTCTTCTTTCCCCTTGTAGATTCATCAAGGATCCAGCTGTTTATTGGCTATTTGGTAAGGAATTGTTCACTGTCACTTCTGGTAGAGATTCATTGACCTTTTGTGAAAGGTTTTGATTTTACTTAGTTTAATAAAAATTTACTTGATTTGATTTTACTTGTTTTACTAAATACACTGTATAGTTAGGATTCTGATTAAAACAGTGTAACTGGGGGCTCTGAAAAAACTGCTTGTGAATAATTTAATATTGCAAACTTTCATCTGAATACATTAAATAGGTGTTTAATGAGTACTGTTGTGCACTTTGTTTCCAACCCCACTGTTATTCCACTTAAAGTGAAAATATTGTATGTGATTTGTTTTGCATTCAGTTTTCAGTTAAAGATATTTCACAATATCAAAGTTGATATTTTATGAGTATTTATTTTTGGTGTTTTTGTTATTTATACATACAGGACAGTACAGAAAGTGCACAAGTGTGTGAGAGAGGAGGACACGGCATCAGAAAGGACCTAGAGCTGTGACTCTTTCAAGGATCACCCAAAGCACAACCACGCTATATGCACAAGGCAGTTGGTTCTAACATTTTATCAGAATTTGAAGAAACATTTCTACTTAAAATATTAAATGCATTTCATTCACAGCAGCGTTTTTCCTGCGTAAAGAATTTCCTCTGGCTGTCAACAAAACTCAGACAGTCCTATCCTTTACCACCGACATGGTTTCTGTTGCAGGTTCCATTCTCAAACTGTTCAACACATTTTCACTGCACAAATGTACAAATCTTTTATAATGAGACACATTAGTAAAACATGTTTTCACAGAAACTATAGATTTCCACCAAAATAAAAGATCAACTGGTTTGAGTCATAAGAAGTACAAGGGTTTCTCTTGCAAGTGCAGCGCAAAATATGCATGTTATGGTACAAACACTTGGAGTCTTTAAATGTTGTATTTGGATTTTACAGGTTTTTAACAATACATCCAAGCACAAACACTACAAGCTAAAGTTTGGGATTATTTTCATCTGTTTTATACTGTATGTTTCCAAAATAAAACTGCTGTTTTACCATTTTCAACGTGTGGTAGTTTATTGAAGTTGATTGTAAAGCCATTGCTGCCAGTCATTTGATTTTTAAACTGTATGTATGTGTACAGAGTTGATCTATATGCAAACTAGGTTCTAATTGAATGTACAGTTGTGTATTCATTCATGTTGAAAGTACGACGGTGAAAAAACGTCGTGTTATCAACGTTGATTCAATTTGCAAAATCAACACATAATTCAACGTTAATCCAACGTCTACAGAACGACCTTAATTCACCAATGCTGAAGGTAAAGATTGTAACTGTTTATATATTTGCACATAAATGTGAATGGAGTCCATAACAATGCACTGGAGGGATGACGGTACAAAGGGCTGTCCTTAAAGGGTTACTCCACCCCAAAATGAAAATTTTGTCATTTATCACTTACCCCCATGTCGTTCCAAACCCATAAAAGCTTTGCTCGTCTTCGGAACACAATTTAAGATATTTTGGATGAAAACTGTGAGGCTTGTGACTGTCCCATTGGCTGCCAAATAATTAACATTGTCAAGGCCCAGAAAAGTATGAAAGACATCGTCAAAATAGTCCATCTGCAGTGGTTCAACCATACTTCAACAATGTACTACAAAGTTGTGATGATGCCTAATTATATACTTAAGTTCATTTACCCCTAAATAAAGATTGTGGCTATCTATCTAGGTTACTTGGTTCAACACTGATTTTAATGTCTACGACCTGTCTGAATACATTTTTTTGTGATCAATTTCTACAGAGTTGCTTTAACACAAAAAATAGCTCATTTTTATAATTTCTGTTGTCAAAGAAATAATAGAGATACCGTTTTTTTAGTTTTTTTTGCTTTGTTTTTTTTTTACTTTCTTATAGATCTACACCATTAAGCAGTGACCAACAGCAGAGACTGCCAAGTGATATAATTAGTGAGTCAGCTTTGATTTCAAGTGCACTGGCAAAACACTGGTACACTAATGAGCTGTATAGTGTGATTTGCTCAAATTTGTATGACCACTAGGGAACAGAGAGAAGTTTCCAAGGAACTGGGATACTTCAACGGAATTCCTTGCATTCAAAGAAAGAGGAATTCAGCAACGGAACACACAAAACACAATGTCGACTTAGTGGCCAGACATGATAAATCATTGCCAGAGTAGTTGACGTGAAAAAGTTTGTAAGCCCTAATGAGGCTCTTCCAATGGCCAGCTTGCTGTCATTCACTAATTAGGTTTGTTTATGCATTTGTGTTTGAGTGGGACTCAGAGATGGATGGAGGGAAGGGGGAGCGAGGGAGTTGCTTGTCTTCTTTAGCAGCAACAGCAGCAGCCTGTGATGTTGTGACTGTGCAGTGACATGCCATCCAGGAGTGAGAGAAATAGGAATAGGAGATAGAGAGAAAAACAATATTTTCCCAAAAGTATCAGCCACAAGAAGCATGGGTAAAACTGTGTTTATGTGAGCTTTTTTTTATCTCCATAACACTAAGGTATCACCCAACAAACACACTTTATTACTCATAAAACAATGACCTAAAAACTCACTAACAAGTAGCATTATACAGTATTTTATTTTCTTTAAAAAAGAGTGTCAGCTTTCTACTGTTTAGAATTCACTTCAGTATGCCACATAATCCATGTCTACATTACAGTACAAAAGTAAGTTGTCCCATTTTGTATAGATGATAACGGAACTGAAAGACCCGTAGATGTTCAGCTACATCTAATCGTTTCATTAGTATTTCATTTTTTGGAGTGTTGACAGTGGTTGTGTCTGAGTGAGAAACGAGTTTCATGATTTGAAATATGTACTCATTTAATGCACTTTGTGCCAAAGGAATGGAAAATGATCTGCAGTTTAGCCCACATAAACTGCTGTTGTGCTCAGTATGTGAGGAAATTTGAAAATATGACCTAAGTATTGAGAAATGGACCCTGTAAAATCTTATAATATATTTGTAAATTGTTTCAGGTACTTTGTAGTTTTGCTTTTTATTCGAAATCCTTATTTATTTTTATTATTATTATTTTTATTATTATTTATTATAAGCAGTAAATTAAGAAGAAAACATCTATTAAACAGAAGAGCTAAACATGATATTGTAAATGTATTACTGTGTTCTTTTGGTTACACTTTATTAAGTAACTTTGCATCTACATGCCAGCTAACTCTCATTAATTTGCAGCTACATGTCAACTAACTCTTATTAGAGTATTAGTAGACTATTATTATTATTATTATTGGCAACCATGAATCTAGTAATTGTAAATGTGGTTTATAGATACTGTGGAACATGTAAACTTTGTAGCATAAGAAAGAGGAACATTAACATTTATAGAAGAGTTTATTACTAAACCTACATTGAATAATACCTTAAAGCAATTCAGAGCTTATAATGTATTTTTAAAATGAAGTCCAATCAAAATGATTGCTTTATATCAGTGTGTCACTGCATGACATACAGAAAATGGCAGACATACAGAAAACAATTGGATGATTGTTTTATTTTATAGCTGTATACTTGGCAAAGCATAAAACCTTTGTCTTGGTGAATTGGTTATGTGTTCTGTGAGTAAGTGGTCTTTCATTGTTGTCTGGGGCACATCAGGATGCATTAGTGTTTACACTACAAATGAAATGTTGCCATATGTGTCCCAGAGCAGCTTCAAAGCTGGACATCTGATTGGATCACAAATGCATTCGAGTACACTTTTGGACCCCTTTTATACCTGTATTTGGCACTGTCAGCTTGTGATTGAATCACCCAAAATGAATGCTGATATCAATTGTTAGCATGTCTGGAAAATCAGCTTTTTTCCTTGGGTGTTAAAGTGTTGTATAAGATATAGTTCAGGTCCAAAAGGGCTTCAATAGACGGGAATAAGGAGAAGGGGGTTAAACAGCCTCTGATATGGACACCTCCTGATCACTGCAGTAAGCACACTCAAAAGTGAAAGTGACGTGACATACGACCAAGTATGGTGACCCATACTCGGAAATCGTGCTCTGCATTTAACCCATCCAAAGTGCACACACACAGCAGTGAACACACACCCGGAGCAGTGGGCAGCCATTTATGCTGCGGCACCCGGGGAGCAGTTGGGGGTTCGGTGCCTTGCTCAAGGGCACCTCAGTTGTGGTATTGAGGGTGGAGAGAGCGCTGTACATTCACTCCCCCCACCTACAATTCCTGCCGGCCCGAGACTCGAACTTGCAACCTTTCGATTATGAGTCTGACTCTCTAACCATTAGGCCACGACTCTATGTCAGATCACAAAAGTGTGAAACCACACTCTGGAGGCCCCTCAGGACAGACACAGATACATACACAGGACGGGGCCTCCAGAGTGGAACAGACAGACGGAGGCCAAGGAGGAGCAGGGAGCTCAGGAGGCCAAGGCAGGTGGTCCTTCGTGGCCGTGGCCTCGTCCCTCGGCCCAGCCACCACAGCCGGGACCTTTGTACCCCCCCAAAAAAATCCATGGGACAGCTAGGGGGTATCAGGAGCCCTCCGGGGCTAGACAAACTCGAACACGACTTAAAAAAGACCTTGGTCACTGTCTGGTCAATAACGGCCGTCTGGCTTGTCAATACGGCGGCAGCCGGCTGGCAAGACCATAACCGGCAGGCTTGACAATAACGGCGGCAGCCGGCTGGCTTGACCACTCAACGGCGGGGGCCGGTGGGCTGGAGGAAGCCACAGCCGGCGGCGGGCCGAGTGACCACGGACGGTGGGTTGGCTTTCCCTGCGGACGGCAGACTAGAGGGAGCCGCGGACGGTGGGTTGGCTTTCCCCATGGACGGCGGCGTGAACTCCCGCGAACAGCGGGCTGGGTGAGCCACGAATGGCGGCGTGAACTCCCGCGAACGGCGGGCATGAGGGCTCGCGACAAGCGGACTTGCCTCGAGAGAAAAAACACAGGAACAAAATAACAACTTGAAAGAACAAACAAAACAAAACAAGGTGAGGGGACGCTGCTTACTGTTGGGTCTGGTCTTCTGTCACTGTGCACACAGCAGGGAGGAACGAGGAACACGCAGACAAGGATATACTTCAAAATAATAGTCTTTAATGACAACATCAAGGTAAGGTAGACACACAGGAACACCGGGAGTAACGAGTAGACCAGACCACATGGAACTCAACAGACAGGACTTAAATACACCGGATAATAAACACATAATCACACACACACCTGGAACCGAATTAACTCATAATGACATGAAACGAGGACAGGAAACAAACCAAATATGGAAACAGGAGGCGGGAACACAAGACACACCCGACAGAGGTCTGACACCTGTAGGGTCCTGCTTAAAGGGATGTAGTAGCTAGGATGGAATGCCTGTCTGTGAAAACAAACAGTTTTCAACCTCATGGTAATTTATTGGTAATTTATTGCCAATTATGTTGAATTCATTCAGAGTGGTGGAACACACTTTGGTCAAAGCAATTATACTTCTCTTGGATGAAAATTAAAGGAACATATTTATCAGGAGGTGTGTTAATTGTTTACTGGCTGGTACAGATGGTGAACAATGAATTAAAATGGTTCAGGAGGCTTCACAAAAATCCTCCTCAGACATCCCAGACAAATACACACAGACACCCAGGGGGCGGGCAGTCATCTTTGCTCAGTCAGATGGGGATGGCAACATGCCATGGGGTAGAAAGAGCACAAACCACCCCCACAACCGACCCTGTGCTCTGTCTTACAACCTGGGGCTCCTTCCTGAATTAGCCCCCCACAGGGTAGAAAGATTTAGACAAGAGGACTAGGACAGCTACACACATACAAGAACACAACCACACACGCTCACACTGACCTGTGTCATATTACACAAGTGGGTGCACATCAGCACATTACAGTATATTCAGTAAATACTCAGTATATTCAGTATATACAGTCTATAAATTTGGTGTATGACAAGCTTTGCTCAAATCTTTGCCACTAGATGTGATTACATTACAAAGAAAATAAAAGAAAAGAAAAGAAAGAAAGAAAATAAAAGAAGAAGAAGAAGAAGAATTCCATGTTGTGAGGACAAATGCTTTTGGACAGCACAAAATACTACATTGAATAAAAAACCCTACCACACTGCCCTGCATGGTATATATGGTGGATTTCATATGTACATTTTTATGTTTATACCAGAATCAGGTATAGGGACTATATTTAGCCAAGTATGTAAGTTTTTGAAGAGTTTTAACAGTTTTCTAGCAGTGTGTTATTTTGGAAGATGTGGTCATTTAATGCATTGTGTGAAAGCAATCAAAATGTTTCACCGTTTGGTCCACATTCTGTTTTGCTCACTGTGTTGAAGAGTTTTGACAATACATGTTAGCACGAAAAAAATTTTTAAATTAAATTTAATTTAATTTAATTTAATTTAATTTAATTTAATCTAAGACTCACCACTAAAAGTTCAAGAACCTGACCTCAACTAAGCTGTAAAACACATATATCCCCTGTGGTTAACTGCTGGTTAAAAACCTCAAGCCAGCAGAAGGAAAAAAAAGTTTTTGTTGTGGACATCTTCGTGGCTTTTTTAGACCCACTTCCCATGTGTGTAGATAAGTGAGTATGAGGGAACGTGTGCATGTTTGTGTGAACACAGAATTTGAAGGAGCAGTACGTGTGATAGTCTAGAGAATTGTCTCAGACACATTGTAACATTTAGGATTATCACTTAAATCACAATCTTTAAAACTGAATTTTTTAGAGTATATTTAGAAGTACAGTTTGTGTGGAAACGCGGCGGCGTGAACTCCCGCGAACGGCGGGCTGGGTGAGCCACGAACGGCGGCAGGAGTTGGCGTGAACTCCCGCGAACGGCGGGATGGGTGAGCCAGGAATGGCGGCGTGAACTCCCGCGAACGGCGGGCATGAGGGCTCGCGACCAGCGGACTCACTTGCCTCGAGAGAAAAAACACAGGAACAAAATAACAACTTGAAAGAACAAACAAAACAAAACAAGGTGAGGGTACGCTGCTTACTGTTGGGTCTGGTCTTCTGTCACGGTGCACACAGCAGGGAGGAACGAGGAACAAGCAGACAAGGATATACATAAAACAGTGAAGATACATAAAACAGACATTCTGTGAGACATGAAAAGGCTTTAGGGGTGTATTTGACACACGTTTTTAAAAAATGGGTAAAAGAATGCTCCGGAGCAGAGGTGAGAGCTAAGAGCATGTGAAGGAATGTGTGCATGTGGATGTGTGTCTTTTGGGAAAGAATGAATGGAGGACTTCTGTGCTGTTGGCAGTACATTTTCCACTTTCTCACTTGCACACCAGCTGTAGATCATTACATTTACATTTACATTTATGCATTTAGCAGACACTTTTATCCAAAGCGACTTACAGTGCATTCAGGTTATACATTTTTTTTTACCAGTATGTAAATTAGCAGTACTCAATAATCTTTAATCTCTTTTCCAATATAATTACAACAGGTAGATCTGGATTTCATTTATTGCAAAGACTTGGTGTCTGGATAAAGAAAAGGAGAAAGAAATGCTATAACAGTGGCCAAACAGAGGGGAAAAGTTCTGCAGACTCCTAGTCAGACTCATCTGTAATAAACACTACATTACAAAACAGCACATCAGCAGCACACATCAGACCAAATGCAAGCATTTAATAAGACACATAGTTTACCTCAAGACAGAGTGTCCTTGTGTTATTTTCTTGTTTTAGTACTTAAAGTACACATATATACTTGTCCTATAAAAACATCATCCATACATTATGAACAAATTGGTAAAAATGTAAGGTGCCATTTAAATGTTGGAGCTTTTCTATCATTGGCTGTAATGGGTTTTAATCATAAATTAGCTTGCAGATTTTCCTAGAGTAAAAAAAAAAAAACTGAGCTCATGGCATAAACGTACCTGGGGGCACTTTTTAGCGAGACGCGAAATACGTACCAATAAGTACATATCACTGCAGTTTCCAAAAGAAATGAACACTAGAGGCAGTAAAACTCTGACGCCTTTTATTCCTTTTCACACAAATTTACAGTTTCGATTAATAAAGTGTAATTTTCGCACAATTACTTGAAGAATATCATGTTATGACTTCAAAACAATATTAATATGCTGGGAGATTTGAAAACTGATGCTTTTGAATGTTAGCATAACACAAATCCTGCTTCATATCTATGGGTTCCCTCTCGAGAGCGGTCTCTCGACATGGCGTAAACGCCTTGCGGACTCCCTTCCTTTCTAACCTACCTGAAATCTTATTGCACTACGCCAGTGAAGTTGCAGTTCTCATTGGCCAATGCCAGCCAAGACGGCTAATAGGGGCGGGGCCCCCACCGCTATATAATGCGCTGTTTTGGCGGCTGCATAAACTCAGAATCTTCTTCTTTCACACATCATACTGAAGACAGCTGTGGAGAAGACGCAAGTAGACTGATTTCCTTCTCGGCGTTCCAGCATGTCCAACGTTTGCACGCTGTGTTCGGGACCCATTAAAGGCCCCGGACACTCACGAGTTCTGCATCCTGTGCCTGGGTCTCACCCATGCAGAGGCAACACTCAACAGGTCGAGCTGCCCGCACTGCGAGGAGTTCTCAGTGCGAGTGCTTAGGGCCCGGAGAAGCGTCGCCTCGCCGCCGCCAATGAGCCACTGGTGGGACGACAGCCTCACGTGGGCGACCGCGCAGAAAGGCGCGATTCAGCCCCCCGCTCTCCAGTGTGCTTTGCAGAAGAGAGTCTTCGGAGCGCTCTGAAGTGGAGGGACATGCTGCGTTCCAGGATGAGCTCGTTAGGATTCTTACCAAGGCCATGAGCGATCTCAGTCTAGAGTGGGAGTCCACTGACGAACCGACTAAGAGCAAGCTGGATTTGTGGTTCCTTCACTCGGGCCGCCGAGCTGCCATGCCGAGGAAGCGAGCCCCGTTCCTCCCCGACCTGCACAACGAGGTTGCCAAGGCATGGGCTGCGCCCCAATTGGCTCGCACTCACGCTGGCAGGTCAGAGATTTTCACCAGAGTCGACGGAGCGGAAGCCCGCATTCCACCCATTGAGGAATCCATCGGCGCGCACCTCTGCCCCTCCTCCGCCTCCCTGAAGGTGGGTGCTACGCTGCCATCAAGACCCTGCCATTTGACCGCACATGTCGCGGACAAAGCGTATGCCGCCTCGGGGGAAGCGGTCTCGGCGCTTCACACGATGGCAGTGCTCCAGGTTTTTCAGGCACAGCTCCTGAAATCCCTGGACGAGGGTGGGGCGGATCCCGAGGCATTTAAGGATCTTCGCGCAGCAACGGATTTTGCACTTAAAGCCACAAAGAAGATGGCCCAGGCAATCGGCCGGAGCATGGGCTACACTGTGGTGCTCCACCGACATCTGTGGCTGACACTCACTGAGCTTAAGGACACGGACAGGAGGGCACTGCTCAATGCTCCTGTATCTCCATCCGGCCTCTTTGGAGACGCAGTGGAGGCTATCACGAAGCGCTTCTCAGAGGCACAGAAATGCTCCAGGCGATGAGTCACTTCCTACCGCGCCGGGCTGCGGGGCAGCCTCCAGCGCATAATAGATCCTCAACTGCTTCCAACCGGCCGTCGAAGCGGCCCCCCTCTTCCTCCGCTTCATTGGTGCCAAACCCAGAGCCTGCTGTTCACACCAAAACTATGTGGCAGAGGACGCCAAAGGGCCGTTATGGCTTCAAGAAGGGCGGCCGTCCCGACAGGGGAACTCCTCCGTCGGAGCAGAAGCCTCGCACATACACACGTCCGTGTCGCCCACACATTCAGCAGTAGGCTCACGCTCCCTGTTAATTGGCGAAGCTGGACCCTCGCTAACATACAGCGCTTCCACTCGCCCCGCGAGCTTTCTGAACACGACCCCGGTTTGCGGCGGCGTTGCTCAGAATGCAGACGGCTAGGCGCTCCACCCTCTGTGTCTTTTTGCGAGCGCATGGCGGTCCATTCCGGGCATTTCGGATTGGTTATGGAACTTAATAGAGAACGGATACACGCTTCAGTTTCGGCGCAGACCACCCCGGTTCATTTAGAATGATAGAAGTGGTCCCGCCAAGTGAGAGAGAGAGCGGGTTTTACAGCCGGTACTTTGTCGTTCCAAAGAAAGATGGTGGTCTCCGTCCAATCTTAGACCTGAGCGGCCGCGACGGTGTGTCACCTCGGTCTGCTGTATATGCACCCCCTCCAGATATGGCTGAAAACACAGGTGCCGAGAAGGGCATGGAAAACGGCCGTGCCCGCATTGTGGTCACTCGCAGGTGCTTGAACGTGCTGAAACCATGGCGGAACCCCGACCTGTACCAGCGCGGCGCCCAGATGGGTTTGGTCACGCGGCGGAAAGTGGTCAGGACGGATGCATCGACGATGGGCTGGGAAGCTCATTGCGATGGCGTACCGGCTTCGGGCTACTGGACAGAGTCGGAGAGAATGTGGCTCATAAATCGCCTCGAGCTGGGGTCGGTATTCTTGGCTCTCACGCAAGTCCGGGGGCATCACGTGTTGATTCGCACAGACAACATGTCGGTGGTATCGTACATAAACCGCCAGGGCGGAGTACACTCGGGAGCCCTTTACAGACAGGCAGCATGCCTTTTGCTGTGGGCCGATCACCATCTGCTCTCCATTCGAGCAGTGCACGTTCCGGGCTGCCTGAACAGCTGCGCGGATATGCTATAGAGGGACGGGATTCCTCACGGAGAATGGAGACTGAACCCCAGGACAGTGAGAATGATCTGGGAACAGTTCGGAAAAGCAGAGGTGGATTTGTTCGCGACAGAGGAGAACACTCATTGCCCTCTGTTCTTCTCTTTGTCACGCTCACCCCTAGGCGGGGATGCACTCACGATGACGTGGCCGAATGCCCGTCTGTATGCGTTCCCCCGGCTGAAGATTTTGTCACAAGTGCTGCACAAAATCAGAGACGAGAAGGCATCAGTGTTATTAGTCGCTCCGTACTGGCCGAACAGACCTTGGTTTCCCGATCTGCTGGAAATACTAACGGCTCCCCCGTGGCCGATCCCACTGAGGCAGGATCTACTGTCTCAGGCGGACGGCTCGGTATGGCACCCCAATCCCGAATGGTGGAAACTGCATGTGTGGATGGTGTGTGGGAACCAGTAAACCAGGGCTCATTGTCTCGCCGCATGGTGGACACAATTACGGAGGCGAGAGCCCCTTCTACAAGATGCCTGTATGCCTGTAAATGGGCAGTGTTTGAGAGATGGTGTGAATCGAATGGTCGTGACCTGGAAAACTGCCCTGTGTCTGACATTCTGGATTTTTTGCAACAACAAATGGACGATGGCAGTATGCCCTCCATGCTTAAAGTGCATATTGCAGGTAAAAAAAGAAAAATCAAATTAATATATAACCTTGTATGAAAATACCATATGAACCGTTAATGCAGGATTTGAAAATGTTTTACAAGACGTGAGGGCACAAATTTAGAAGAAAAAGTGACGATTTCCTTGACAGTTCTCAAAAAGCACTTTTTTTTCAGCATCGCGTCATATTACGTCACATAAGGGAGTCGTCTGCTGCGCTCTGTTGGTATTCAGTGGGAGCGGGCGCGTCAGTGTGTTTTCGGTAGTTATTTTTATTTCAATTTATCATCGTCATGGTAAATTATTGTGTTTGTGGAGGTTGCACTAACTCCAGCCTGTCAGGACATCGAGTCCACAGGTTTCCTAACAAGAAATAGGACGGTATCTTCCGGGCCTTCGGTGCGTTTGTGCAGCTGAAGAGACGGGACTTCACTAATGCGTCTGCTTCAAACAACGATGTGGTGTGTAACCACTTTATACCGGAAGATTATCATTCCGGCGATATGAGTTCCACATGGGATGCCGAAGCAAGAGCCTAGTGAGACTCCGAGCTGATGCACACAGCACCTTCTTCATCGGATCCCGGTCAGCCTGTGGTCCGGCTGCCGGCGGGAGACATGATGGTCACGGATCCGACAGAGATGCTGCTTCACGAAAACGTCAACTGTGCACAGTAAGTCTTGTTTTTATTTTATTTATTTTTTTACATTTGTTAACTACCAAATCAGTGAACATAATTATTTAAATAATGAGACACAACGAGATGTGTACAAGTTGTTGAAAAGCACCGCAGCTAGCTTGTAAGTTAAGCATTAGCAATATATTTTTAAAAACCATGTAAAAACGTTACCATATGAGAAGGCATAGCTGGTAGGTTAACCTCATTTTGCTAATATTATCACCATCAAGTCTAGGTTCAGCTTAGTGACATTGTTTGCAGAACTAATTGGTAATTTTTTGTCATGTGGTGTGTTTATTAGGCTTTGGAAGACGGGAGTATGAAGATCTGAAGCAGCTGTTATGAACCACATCTACTGGACTGCAGCTTCCACTCCTAATGGAGATGCAGATGTGATGGAGGCCAAGTGGAAAAGCATGGTCAGCAGTGAATGTGATCTAAACTTGTGTTTGCTTCTCCCAGCATATGCCGTCTGAGAGAGGAATACTGCAGGTCACCACAGGCTCTATGAGAATGCAGCACTGTCATGTCTTCCACTACACCTGCTCCTCTTTCCAGATCCCTCTGGATGAGGCTGTTGGCGTATATCTAGCACAACATTCACGATTTTACACACGTTAACAACACATTAGTGTGATACCCAGACTGAAAGAATTTTAAATGTTTTTAAATGTTTAAAGATCTTTTTCTCCACAGCCCAGGTAAGACGCTTCTGACGTTGTCTCTGGTTCAGAAGTGGCTTGGTAGCCCTTTTCCTGAAGACGTCTGAGCGTGGTGACTCTTGATGCACTGACTCCAGCTTCAGTTCACTCCTTGTGAAGCTCTCACAAGTGTTTGAATCAGCTTTGCTTAACAGTATTCTCAAGCTTGCAGTCATCCCTGTTGCTTGTGCACCTTTTCCTACCCAAATTCTTCCTTCCAGTCAACTTTGCATTTAATATGCTTTGATACAGCACTCTGTAAACAGCCACACCTTTCAGTAATGACCCTCTGTGACTTACCCTCTTTGTGGAGGGCGTCAATGTTCGTCTTCTGGATCATTACCAAGTCAGCAGTCTTCTCCATTATTGTGGTTTCAAAAAACAAGAGATACCTGGAATTTATACTGTATGGATGGTCATTAATTGAAACTCAAATGTAAATATTCTAATATTTTGAGATACTGATTTTTGACTTTCATGAGCTGTAAGCTCTAATCATCAAAATTAAAACAAAAAAACTTTTGAAATGTTTTACTTTACATGCAATGAATCTAAAATATATGAAAGTTTCACTTTTTGAAATAACTTACAAGAAAAAAATAACTTTTTCACGACATTCTAATTTACTGAGATGCACCTGTATGTATATTAACAGTTGAAATGTTGTGTTTTGAGTTAGGTATTAACAGTGCTATGAAATAATATTTGTTATGATTTAGTGCTGTATAAATAAAACTGAATTGAATTAACCATAAATGCAGATCTGCTTGATTGTGATTATTTTTTATTGTCACCAAAATGGGGCCATTCAAAACCTTTATAAAGTTCTCCTTCCTCTTTAAACTGTCTTCTAATGGCTGGCACAACACATGCAGGTAAGGGCTGCTCAGAACACCATAGGCCCAGCGGACAACTTGCCTGTATGCTGTCAATATTGATTGTCTTATACCAATGGCATTAAAAAGTGTGACTTACAGGTAGTTGTGACCTACCTAAATATAGGCAACTTGTAATCGAGAAACAAAATTATTCAGATTGTTTTAATATTCAAATCTTAAATTTACTATGTATTTATACATACAAGTATTTAGCTCAGAGTAATAAATGATCTCTACCCTAAACATACTCATGTCTGCTGGCCTGAAGAGGTCTATGCTCCTGTCTGAAGTGCATATAGGCTATCTGTAGCACATATGGGTTCAGACAGCAAGCCTCAAAGCCTGGGTGCAGAGTCAGACACTGCACATCAAGTGTGGGGGTCACATTCTCCACTAAGACCCAGTCCTCAGCTGTGACCACAGCCTTGCATTTACCACACAAACACTTAATTAAACAAAAACGTGTTTATCTCTCTCTCCTGGGGTGATGAGACACCGCTATATCACGTAACGTTAGTGTCGGATATTAACGAGTGTGACACGCCTGATCAACGCTTATTAGTTTCTGTTACTGGTAAGTATCAATACTCATAGATGACCAATACTAGCTTTGCTATTGCCTGATTACATATCGTTAGCTAACATGTGTATATCTGTAAGCTAACACTGGTCTGTCACCAACAGTAGCTCTGTTTACATGGACCCTATAATCCGATCGTAATAGGAATAGAAGCACAATCGGAATAAAAAAGTCACATGTAAACACGTCAATCGGATTGAATTGGCCAGATCTGATTAAAATTTAAATCGGATCATAAGGCGTGGTTTATTCCTTTTGTAATCCGAACGAGAGGACATGTAAACACTTGATCGGATTGAAAACCGAAACTGGAAAGTACTGCGCATGTGCAGTGACGTAAAAATAGCGTAATGACGTATGACGCACGGAACGAGCTGTTCTTCCTGGTGAATAAAAGTGTTATAAATGAGTGTCCAGTCATTCTAAAATGCTGCTTTCACTCAGCGTATGTGAAGTGGAGCAGGACAACGTCCCACCAGTCCTTGTTTAAGACTCATCCACAGACGACTGGTTGTGGGCACGGGAAGGGACACTTTTACTGCTTTCTAAAGTAAGCAGCACTGCACAATAGTTACTGTGCTGGTCGTCGACTAATTAGGACCCGAAGTAAATAAATATCAAGTGTGCTTTTTAAAACAATATGCGACAACAGCGGGAAACGTCTCGGTTACGTATGTAACCCTCGTTCCCTGAAGGAGGGAACGGAGACGTCACGTCGGATGACCGACGAAATTGGGATCTCGCCAGAGAGACCTATCCACTTCGAGTGTAACTAAACGAGCCAATGGACATTGGCATGCGATCATTGCATCCAGCTGCCGCTGATCACCGCGTGAGTATAAGAGGCAGCAGGTGCACCGCATTAATTCATGCTTTCGCTGAGGAGCCGAGCCGGTGACCCGGCAGCTCAGCGGTGGTAAAGCGACTGTGGCAACGGGACGTGACGTCTCCGTTCCCTCCTTCAGGGAACGAGGGTTACATACGTAACCGAGACGTTCCCTTTCAGTCGGTCACTCCGAGTCACGTCGGATGACCGACGAAATTGGGATCCCTACCAAAGCGTCACAGGAGCTGCCCCTTCCAGTGCCCTGTGTAGGCCTCCTGATCCTTCCTATAAGGCAGACGATAGGACCGGGCTCTACACAGAGAAGGTCAACCACTGTTGTTCCTTGAGCAACCCAAACAGTAGGACTTGGATAACACTGGGAAGCGTGCCCTTCTGCTTGGAAGAGGCACACTGCGGAGTCACCTCCTCCCAGAGGGGGTTAAGTGACATTACTCATGTGAAGTAACCCCATAGGGCCCTATGCACATGGAAGTCTCGTAGATGGCTTAGGCTGCATCATTAGAGATGGCAGAACGTGGTCTGCCAGGGAAAACACGGCTCAAATAAGCATACCGTGGAATACACATATGGGATCCCAGCAGGGTCACTCATATGGGCACTAGCCTCACACCAGATTTCAAGAATGCATTGGCTGAAAATGCCTGGCGCCGGACGCTCCGCCACGTCTGGACGCCGGAGTGCTGGAGAACTCGACAGGGTTTACCTGGTTAAGGAACTCTCTGGAGAATTAGGCGTAAGGACGCCGCAAGCCGACTCTGAGCCGGGCCTCTCAGTGCCACTACCCGTTTGAGGTGAGAACACAGGAGGAAACCGGTTCGACACGTAGGCTATAAAACCTAGCGAACATGTTGGGAGTCGCCCCAACCCGCAGCTCTACAGAAGTCTGCTAGTGAGGCACCACGAGCCAGCGCCCAGGACGATGCGACACCCCTAGTGGAGTGAGCACGCAGCCTGAGCGGGCAGGGCACACCTTGTGCTTCATAAGCCAAGGTGATGGCGTCCACTATCCAGTGGGCCATCCTCTGCTTGGAGACAGCATTCCCTTCTGCTGCCCTCTGTAACAAACAAAGAGCTGTTCTGAGGTTCTGAAGCTCCGAGTTCTATCCATGTACTGTCACAATGCACGTACAGGACAGAGCAAAGCTAGGACTGGGTCTGCCTCCTCCAGGGGCAGCGCTTGCAGGTTCACCACCTGGTCCCTGAAGGGAGTGGTAGGAACCTTGGGCACATAGCCGGGCCGGGGTCTCAGTGTTGCACTGGAGTCAGCCGGCCCAAACTCAAGGCACGATTCGTCGACCGAAAATGCCTGCAGGTTCCCCACCCTCTTGATCGAGGCCAACGCAGTCAGGAGTAGGGTTTTCATAGAGAGAAACTTCAACTCGACTGACTGCAAAGGCTCAAAGGGGGCAATTTGTAGGGCTCTTAGAACCAATGCCAAATCCCAAGAGGGTAAGGAGGGAGGCCTAGGAGGATTTAACCTCCTAGCCCCCGTAAGAAACCTGACGACCAGATAGTGTTTCCCCACCGATCTCCCCACTATGGGGTCGTGGTGGGCTGAAATAGCAGCAACGTAAACTTTAAGGGTGGAGGGGAACAGCCTACGCTCCAACCCTTGCTGCAGGAAGGACAGCACGGCTCTGATCGAACATCTCCGGGGGTCCTCACGGTGAGAGGAACACCAAACGACGAACAGGTTCCACTTCAGCGCATAGGCCCGTCTTGTGGACGGTGCTCGTGCTGAAGCAATAGTGAGAGCTACCTCCTGGGGCAGGTCACCTTGAACCTCTGCGTCCCGAACCAGGTCCTGTTGGGCCAATATGGAGCCAATAACAAGACCTGCTCCTCGTCCTCCCTGATCTTGCACAGTGTCTGTGCTAGTAGGCTCACTGGGGGGAACGCATACTTGCGCAGGCCCCAGGGCCAGCTGTGTGCCAGTGCATCTGTGCCGAGAGTTGCCTCGGTTAGGGAGTAGAACCACTGGCAGTGGGTGGTTTCTGGAGATGCAAACAGGTCTACCTGAGCAGCTCCGAACCAACTCCAATCAGCTGGACCGCCTGGGGATGGAGTCTCCACTCCCCAGGAAGTGCTGCTCGAGACAGCTCGTCGGCCGCCTAGTTGAACACTCCTGGGATGTGGATGGCACGAAGGGACCTCAGATGCTTCTGACTCCAGAGGAGGAGGAGGTGGCGGGCGAGTTGCGACATGCGACGGGAGCGTGAACCGCCTTGCTGGTTGATATACACAACGGTCGCCGTGTTGTCCGTACGGACCAGAACGTCCTTGCCCCGAAGGCGCCCTCTGAGGCGGCTCAAGGCAAGGCGTACTGCCAGCAACTCGAGGCAATTGATATGCCAAGGCAGTTGGGGACCCGTCCATACCCCTGACAATGCGTGCCCGTTGTACGTGGCTCCCCAGCCGGTGGCCGAGGCATCCGTGAATACCACAGCATGCCTGGAGACCTGTTCCAGGGGCACTCCTGCCAGAAGGAACGAAGGATCTGTCCACGGGCTGAAGGTTTTTGCGGCAGGCCGGTGTAATCTGAACCTGGTGAGTACTGCGTTTCCACGCCCACCTCGGGACTCGGCCATGGAGCCAGTGCTAAAGCGGTCTCATATGGAGCAGACCGGACGGAACTTCGCCGCAGCTGCAGCCATATGCCCCAGGAGCCTCTGAAAGAGTTTCAGTGGGACCGCCGTCCTGCCTGATAAAGTCTTGAGGCAGTTCAGCACCGACTGAGCACGTACCTGGGTGAGGCGTGCTGTCAGGTTGACCGAATCCAACTCCATGCCGAGAAAAGAGATCCTCTGCATTGGCACGAGTTTGCTCTTTCCCCAGTTGACCTGAAAACCCAACTGGCTGAGGTGCCCAGGATCTTGTACTGACATGCACGACCCTCGAACACGAATTGCAGGAATGCCCTGTGTCGCGGTAGGATTGAGTCATGAAAGCACACGTCCTTCAGGTCGATCGCTGCAAACCAATCTAGGGGACGGACGCACCCGAAAATGTGTTTCCGCGTCATCATCTTGAACGGCAGCTTGTGAAGTGCACGGTTCAAAACTCGCAGATCCAAGATCGGTCGTAACCCACCGCTTTTCTTGGGCACAATGAAGTAAGGGCTGTAAAACCCCAACCTCATATCGGCTGGAGGGACCGGTTCTATCGCATCCTTCGCCAGCAGGACTGCGATTTCCGCACACAGGACAGGGGCATCGACAGCTTTCACTGAAGTGAAGTGGATACCCCTGAACTTGGGGGGACGCCGGGCAAACTGAATTGCGTAGCCGAGTCTGATGATACGCAGGAGCCACCGAGACGGACCGGGGAGCGCTAACCAGGCTCCGAGACCCCGTGCCAGCGGAACCAACGGGCCACAGACGTACCCGCGGTGGGGCAGCGTGGTGGAACACAGGGACCCGGCCCGGGGCCTGTGACGGCCTGGCCTGTGACGGCAGGGGGCGGGGTCTGGGTGTGTAGTGTAACACTCACAGGAACCCGGCCTGAGGCTTGTGACAGCCCGGCGTCTGACGACTTGAAGCAGGGACTGGAGTGTTACCGCCCTTACCTGGTTCCACGAATGGGCCTGCTGCTGCCTGGCGAGAGAGAAGGAGGGAAGTGATCCCGTGATGCACAGCTCGCAACTCTCCCCCTCTCGGGACCCAGAGACTGAGGAAACCGCTCTTAAGTGAAGTTTTGGGTACCGCTGGCTTCCGGGCCAACGGCGGAACAAAAACAAGATACTCCACCCGGCCCTCCTCCAGGGGAGGGAGAGGTGCAGTCACCATCTCCCAATGAGCAGTCTCCTCCCTCTCTGGGTCGCCCGTCTCAGGGCCTCTTGCACTTGCGCTTGCCGCCAGGTTTGGCGGGGGCCTGGACGGGCTGGGCGTCCTGCCTGCAAAAAAAATATTCCTGTCTTATTTAAAATTGAATTCTATTCTAATCCTGTTCTGAATTTATTCATTTTTTGAATGATAATGATTATAAAAACAGGATTGATAAGTATAATTCAGAGGATGAGAAAATCAGTATAAGCCTGTTTTACCAGTGTTGTGATAATTATTTTTAAGGCACTCTACGTTTTTTAAATAAATACTGTAATAATAATAGTTCAAAGTATGAATAGTTTTTAGTCAGATAACATAAAAAAGACAAGGCACCTCGACGCACTTTAAACTTTTCCCAATTAAACAGCAAGAACGAAAGAGAACAAGCACCTTTGTTTTTATTGCTGTGTGTAGAACTACGTTAGCTGCATTTTTAATATTTAATATTCATTTTAATAAAATGTAAATTCGTCCCCGGCACTTTATTCAAGCTCGAGCAGGTGTTTTCACATAGAGATTTCTAGATTTAAATCTAGATTTAAATTAAACAGACATGACCTGACGTTTTATTCGTATCCAAAATGAGGAAATATGAATATCAGGAGAGCTGAACACTCTTGTGCAGTGCATGTTTAATTCATACTCGAAGCCAGAGGGAGCTCTCGCGCAGAAACTTAAAAGCTGAGCTGAATAAAAAGCAGAAATTATTTTACTGATGAAACGTGAAGACAATAAACACACGATTGCGAAAATATATGGTTTATGTGTTTTTCCAAGTTATCTTCAGGTAATAAATAAATAAACTATATGAAAAATGCAGTACTGATTGACATATCATTTAGTATAGAAACTATAAAATATATATTTCCTGAATTATTCTGTGATAAAAATGGGAAAAGGGTGATCATAGTAGCCTTTATAAACCAATCATAAAATTGTCATTAGGAAAACATTGAACAAAAATATTGCTTTTATATTTTATTTTATATTATTGCTAACCGTGCTTCCACAGGCTACACACAGCAATATAAACAACAGCTGTGCATGATCTCTTCACGCCGTTCTCGTAAAATAATAATAATTCAATAATATAAGTTTACAAGCACACCACTCCGCTGAGAACTCCACTTACCGGCAGCCGCGGACATTACTGAAGGCATCCTAAAGCTGTGTGTGTGTCTGAACGTAAGGGATCTTCCCGGATGAGATCATCAGGTGAAAGGTCATCATGTGGATAATTTAATTCACGGCTAAACTATTATTAATTAATTTTACTAATAGTTAGATTGGGCAGGCCTTCACAAAAGGGCTTATTTTTTAATAAAAAAAATTAAAAAATTAAAAAAATTGCCTTGACAAAAGGGCACTTTGGGCATCAAGGAGAAAAGTGGCAGGTGCTCAAGCACCCTCCCTCCCTCCCTCCGCCCGCCCGCCCGCCCGCCCGCCCGCCCGCCCGCGCCCGCGCCCGCGCCCGCCCGCACGCCCGCCCGCCCCCGCCCGCACGCCCGCACGTGCCTGCTGCAGAGGTCCCAGCCCACTCCAACGGCAACCCCACCGGCTGCGGAGCGCTTGAGGGGTGAGGAACTACTCTTGGGAAGCCCTCACCGTGACCCTCAATCACCTCTGACTCCACCGGATGCAGCGCCGCCCCGGGTGCCAGGACGAACGCTGAATCGCGGCAGAGGCAGAGGGACTCCGCCATGTTTGACACAGCGGAGTCTATACGCAACTCCGAGATGGTCATGTCCCCCTTTCTTTTTTTTTCTCTTTTGAAGAAGAACATGAACCATCCACGAAAGATTCCTCAGCGTGCTGAATGCCCAGACACGTGAGGCAGCGATCGTGACCGTCCTGAGCGCCAGGAAACGACCACACCCAGAAACGCATGGGTGATAAGACATCTTTAAAAAGACGTGATCACCCGTGATACTCTTTTAGAGAAATTGCTCTTTCAGAGAAATGCTCTTTTAGTGCTGAAGCACGCAGGGGAGCTGGCCACCGCACACTCCTGGTGTGACTGTCAGCAGGAAGATGATCTCCCGCACGACGTGACCACCGCTGCTGTGCCGTAACGCCCGCACTCGTTCGCCGAACACTCTCTGTGGAAGGGGAGAGCAGTAGCTTCAACCACTACCGCTCGGCTCCGAAGCGAAAGGATGAATTAATGCAGTGACTCTTATACTCACGCGGTGATCAGCGGCAGCTGGATGCAATGATCGCATGCCAATGTCCATTGGCTCATTTAGTTACACTCGAAGTGGATAGGTCTCTCTGGCGAGATCCCAATTTCGTCGGTCATCCAACGTAACTCGGAGTGACTGACTGAAAGGGAACTGAATATTCATGCAGTGTGCGCATGTCAAAAGATTAAATCCGATCAGAAGCTTGTGACATATAAACCCTCACATCAACCCGATCACTTTATTTGGCGTTCATGTAAACACTACGTTCGGATTTGACAATCAGAATGAATTCATTCGGATGGGAGCAAAAAGTGTCCATGTAAACGTAGCTAGTGATGGGAATAACGGCGTTATAAATAAACGGCGTTACTAACGGCGTTATTGTTTTCAGTAACGAGTAATCAAACTAATTACTGTTTCCCCCGTTACAACGCCGTTACCGTTACTGACAATAAAATGCGGAGTTACTATAATTTATTATAATGTTATTAGAATTTTATTTTTCAGTTCATCTGAATGGATGCGCAGTGTAGCTGTATTTGATGTACCGTAAACTCTAGTATGAAGACGCACGACTCGCCGTCGCTTTGTCTCTCACACACACACACACACGCACGCACGCGCAAGAGTCTTTCATAACATGCAGAATTGATGCGCTACATGTAAACAATATTTTGTTGTGTTTTCCTGTCAAAATAACGGAGTTCCTTTGGAATTCTTCAGCTTTTAAGAACTGCCGGATTCTCTGGTAGTGGGCGGAGCTAATGCGCAAACGACAATCTCATTGGCCGGCGCTCACCTATTATCATCCCTGTTTTGATTTCAGCGAATCAATTCGAGCGAACCCATACAAGGTGATTAATATTCATGAACCCAGCAGCTCCTTTATCCTTAGTGTGTTTTATATTGTTATTAGTGGTATAATTTGTAGTAGTTTTGTTATCTTATCAATTTTTTCCCCCTTTTTTTATAGAAACTCTAAATGACAAACAATATCTAAATATGGTGGTAAGCACCACCACCAGTCCTAAGTTCAGTCAACATGACAAATATGAATTCATACTTGGTTATTCTAATTACTAAAGTTCTATCATCATATAATGCTAAATTATCATAATATCATATTATAATGCTTGAAGAACTGATGCTAAGTGTCAGTAGATAAATAGTGTCGATTAATGTACAATGTTTTATAATAATAATGTATTCTATTTAGTGTCCATTTCATTCATTTAACATATTTAATATTGGGGCATCCAAGTTATTTGACATTTGAACATTTTTTTAAAAAAGTAACGCAATAGTTACTTTCCCTGGTAATTAGTTACTTTTATAATGATGTAACTCAGTTACTAACTCAGTTACTATTTGTGAGAAGTAACTAGTAACTATAACTAATTACTTTTTTAAAGTAATGTGCCCAACACTGCTGCTGATAAAAAATAACAACAACTTACAGCTAAACATGGGAAACACTTTTTAATAACTCTATTAATGGGAAATAAACAGATTAGTAGTTTACACATCTGATATGAGTATATCTAAAAATATATATTAAAGTTTCATGATATTCATAGCTATTAGAATTACATTTTAATCAATATTTAATAATTTTTGTTAATATTATTAATTAATGTTATTATAAAATGTTCATAAAAAATGTTTCTGTTTGGGGACAAAGGATAAAAGCATATAAAGTGGTGTTAAATAAGTCAAATCAAATACCCAAAGCATTAACTTCATGGTTGTTGTACATTTATAGAGATAAATGTAAATTGAAAATTGTAATATGATCACATGGTGTCCTTTCACTTTTATGCTAGTTTTTACCAAGGGCTTAAGAATTTTTTTTGTAATTTCTTGTAAATGCCAATAAAATTCAAATTTGACAAAATCCAGCAACATGTAAGGTCTTCTTTTGAGATTTACTAATTGACACGTAAATATTAGAAATATCTGGGGCCTCGTTTATAAAGTGTGCGTACGCTCAGATTTGATCTTAGAGTGTGCGTACGCTTAAATCCACGCCAGCGCTCATATTTATAAAAACTGTCTTTGACGTGGAAAAGTGTCTGAGCAGACATACACACTTTTTATTGTCGGAGTATTGCAGGTTTTTTAAAATGTAAGCTGTTCTAGCAGCTTGCTGTTCTAAATTATGATGATTGGTGATATTTTATATGTTAATTACATTAATTAGGAGTCGTTTATAAGCAGAGAGCTGAAACCATTCAATTGCATGCATGTTCAAGATCATTTGCGATTCATAGATTTCTCATCTGAAAGAGACGTGTACACGCGTTTTCTGTTCGTACATTCATTCTATGAATCACACGTACGCATATTCGAGAGATAATTGTAAGATCAAATTTAGGATGCTATCTGTGCAACATTTTATAAATAAGGCCCCTGATGTGTACAAATATTTTACTCACAGCAAAAATAGTATAGCAAACATACAAAAAAAAGGCAAAAGCTATCACCATTAACATCATATTTATTGTTATTTTACTCAATAAAACATATACATATACTGTATATACAATATGCAGAAAAAAAACAGACAACTGCACTTTACATATTACTTTAAAAAATGGAAAGAAACAAGGATCTTCACATTGCCATTAAGACCTTCCATCTAACCTTTTTCAGGTTTTCTAGGTCAACTGAAGCATTTTTTTTTCTAAAGAGTATAAGATTGCCTAAAAAATGACATGTGCAATACCAATAATCTGGTTTCTATTTGTTATCCACTTAACATCAAAAGGTTTCCTCTTAGCTCTGCAGCATACCAGTGTTGAAGCATCCTGGGCATTTAAGAAACAATCTGATGGTCTGATGGGAATTTTGTTTTAAAATGAAATATGGAAAACATTGCAAACCTAATATACAAGTAATGAGGAAATCCAACAGATCAAAGTAACCAAAGACAGTTGAGAAAGGCTGGGGGAGGGCCAGTGATCAGCGTGAAAAGACATGGCAAATCATTGAATTTCTATGAAAGGACTCCCCTTTTACTTGATTCCAACAAGCCAGCAGGCAGCATGCTCACAAGGACCAAATTTCAAAGCGTGCTTGTGTCCCTTGATGACAATAGAATTACCTGCCCTGAGGGTGGAGAGGTTACTATGTGGGCTAGAGGGTCAGGAAGAGACCCTAGATCTTATATAGAATAAGGGGCATTTAATAAGAAGGAACAATAATTATTTCAAAGATTTAAAAATGAGACCCCCAGAGAGGGCAAAAAAGAGGGTATGAGAGAAGCATAGAATATGTAAAAATGGATGAACAGAATAGTCATCAGAATGCATAGACATAAAAAGGAATATTGAGGTCTGGATTTGAAAACAGCATCAGTACTGGTACACTATATATCTTCCACCCTTTATATACCATTCTTCAGTAAGTTCAGTGTGACAATCCTTGTGTTTTTTGTTTTCTACAAAAAAAGGGAACACATTGTCCTGACAAAGAAACATTGATTTATCCGGCTTAAACAGGAAATCTTGTTTCCTTATTCTCATCCCGCTAGTTGAAAGGTCTTTTTTCTCCTGCTCTGTTCTCTTCAAGTCAACGCAGCTACGAAGGTTCCAAAACGGTTTGAGATGTCTGAGTGAAGGGAATGCCAGGAAGGAACAGGTCCCCCGCATCCCTTTGACTCCTCAAGTTCATCTGTACAGTGGACTGACAGACACTGGAGATGAGAACCCATACCTCCAGTAGTCCCCGAGGAACCCGATCCTCCTGTGGTCTTACTTTGAGAGAGGTCTACTTCTGAGAAAATAAAGGGGGAAATTCAGTATAATAAATAACCATTACACTTTTCATTGCAGTCTATGTATTAATGATATCATACAGCACTTGATGTCTCATGTTATAACAGACCAATTAATCAAGTGTTATTTGGCCACCACAAAATGTTAAATTGTGCTTGTTTGTTGATTAACCGGTAACACTTTATAATAAGGTGTCATTTGTTAACATTAGTTAATGTATTAACTAACATGAACAAACAATGAACAATGCATTTATTACACTATATTACACTTTATTTACTAATCAACTAAGTCAACTTTTTGTTGTATAAACTTAAAACAAGAAGTTGAGAAAACTCCAAAATCTGCTTGTTGCCTTAAACGTTTAAGTTCTCTCAACTTTTGATTCTTTTTACACCACTGTAAAAAAAAAAAAAAGTTGAGCCAACTTAAAAAGTTTAAGGCAACAAGTTTATACAACAAAAAATTGAGAAAACTTTTCTTTTCTATTTCCTAAAAAATAAGTTGAGACAACTCAAAAAACCTGCTGAAGCTGGTTGCCTTAAACATTTAAGTTGGCTCAACTTTTTTGTTTTACAGTGAGAAGTATTGTTCATTCTTAGTTCATGTTTACTAATGTTGTTAACTCATGTTAACTAATGAACCTTATTGTAAGGTGTTACCGATTAACCATATATAAGAAAACTTGTTCAAGCATTCAAATTGGCCAGCTGACCAATATTGGCAGAGTACTGCCCCGTATTTTGAAGATTATATGGTAGTGTATTCATTTCAAAATCAATAAAAATGACTTCTCAACATATAAGAAATATGTTTTATGTATGTCTTTGGGAAGGTTGCATATGCAACCTTATACACAAACACACACACACACACACACACACACACTAAAAAATGCTGGGTTAAATACAACCCAGTGCTGGGTAAAATATGGACAAACCCAGAGATTGGGTGGTTTTAAACCAACAGTTGGGTTAAATGTTTAACCCAACCTTCTGGGCAGTAACCCAACTGCTGGGTCAAAACAACCCAATCACTGGGCTAGTCCATATTTAACTTTTTCACATGTGAGTTTAAAATATTCAAGCTGAGCCCCCAGCGTTTCAGGCTACCATTATTTTAGAATGTATAGCCTTATTGTTTCCATGGCGACGCGTCATGCTTGTCATGTGACACACCGCAGCCACAATAGTATGACAGTATGACACATGGATCACTTTTATTTAGTTTTTCCTTTTTTTATTATTAATATTCACAAACATACTCACTATATTATGAAATATCTGATATTCCGATTCTGAAATATGTGCAAGTAAATGTATTTGGTAGTTTAAAAACTTTTATAATCACCGTGTTAGTTGATCTATACCGGGTGATGGGCGCCGCCATGTTTGTTCGCGCTGAATCCGAGCTGTGGGAGTTACAACACGCAAATTCATCCTCTCCTCCCGAAACACATTAAAGGTAAACTGGGAGAAGAGCAGAGTAAACTTTAATATTATTTACACAATCTGTATATGATATAAATATAACATGTCGTCAGATTATATTTGTAAGGATCATTATTGCTGCTTCCATAGACATCAGTGCATATTTTACAAACTATAAATGTATGGTTTTGCTAGTACTTATGTGTATTTAACTGTCTGAAACCTAAAATAAGCATTATATGGTTGAAAACACAGAATATTTGTGATAATATGACAAGCACTCAGTGCGTCCTATGGTCTGATCTGGCTCCGCGCCAAACAAAGCGCGAAAGCAGATTTGAATTCAGCAGTTGATGACGTGACGCACTGAATGTTCTAATCACACCGGTGTGATCGTACGCTTCAGGGACCAGCAAAGACTGATCACACCGGTGTGATCGTATGCGTTAAAGGGTTAACCCAGCATTTTTTAGAGTGCACACATACATTTTTATAACTGACTGGCCGACCTCTGGTGTCAGTGTAGGGAAGCCCTTGTCTTTTCCTGGCAGTTGTGTGAATTGTTTGAAAGCGTGTATTTGAGAAATGTGATCTTAAAATCCATCAAGCCACATGCATTAGCATTTGCTTATAGACATATTCACCCCTGTTCAACCATGCAAAACCAGAGTGACCTTTCAGTCAAGAGTCACACTGCTCTGGGAAAACTAACCTTTGACACTGCTTGACCTAATTTACCTGCATAATGACCCTACCAAAGCACTGACCCACACACCATCCCCCTGCTCTTATTTGCTGCACAAAACAAAATCCATACCCAAGTTTATAAGGGGTTGTATTCAAAATGTCAATATGAGAGAAGGAGTGATTGCTAGACAGAGAAATAAAAATAAATAAATAAATACCAGTTTCAGAATACCACAGATATATCAATGTTGTACCCAATTCATATTTTTGTTCAGATTTATGTAAACATGGATATAAAAAAATAAGCAAAAACATCTTTAAAAATATATGTTTTTTAGGGCTGTAATTTTATTTACAACAATCAAATTGTAATTTTGCAAACTATATAACTCTATTTCATTTAATGTAAAAATGATCACATACTTCCTTTTCTCTACAGATTTAATGTTTGAAATGATTAATGGTATCTAAACCATTTTTGCCAAAGAGGTTAGTGGTAAAATTTCATATCTTTAGGCTAAACATTTTCTCAATAAATCCAAAAACCAAAACGTGTTACAATTATCCCCGCTCTCCCCTAAGGAAAAACACCTTTACACACACAGACGCTAACACTAATACACACAGCCATTTTGAGAGACGGGCGCCTGGTCTCGCCCTCGAGCTTGTCTGGACCAGTACTGCAGAAAAAAATGGTAAGGTGTAGGGAAAGGTCAATAACCCGACAACATCCCCCAAACCCTAAGGATAGAGGAAGAAAAATAAAGGGAAAAGGAATCCAGAGAGGAGGGAAAGACATTAGCAGTAAAAAGAAAAGAAAAATGGGAGTGCATATCTAACATCACTTGAACTGGGGCGTTCTTAAATGTGTGGTAAATAATGACACACAAAAAACTAATTTTTGTATATGGTGTCTTAAACAATTATATGGTACCAAATATAGCTATAAGTTCATATATACACAGAGCCCCCCTCCCCCCAGTCCTTTTCTCTTGTCTTATGTCCTGCAGAGTCTACCAATAGTCTGTGGTAGCTGGGCACAGCATGCTGCACTACGGCCTGGATAAGCAACCAAGCATTCCTGAGACACACACACACACACACACACACACACACACACACATACAAACTGCTCAGCAGCCATCAAGCTGCCTGCTGCTACCCCCAATGCACACACACACACACACACACACACACACACACACACATATAGAGCAAGTGACAACTGTGCAAATCCAAAACATACACACACACACAATGTATGTATTTAAGAGACCCAGTCTCTATCCCAAAACACAGCAGCCTAGTGTGTACACATAACAAACACAGTATTTTATTATTTTACTATTTATACACTTATACACTTATTTATCTAACACACATACTTAGTCTACATTTTAATTGCACATAATATACCTGTACATACAAAAACTGTCTACTGTTATATACCTGTACATACAATTGTCAATTTGTATATTGTTATTCCTCATTTACTTGCTCGTTTTAATCCTTCTTTTTATTATCTGTGTTTTTTGTTCTGTCACTGTCATTCTGTTGCGCTGCAGTAGCTTCTGTCATGAAAACAAATTCCTCGTATGTGTATACCTGGCAATAAAGCTCATTCTGATTCTGATTCTGATTTTCTATGTTAAATCCACACACAACATAATAATATACCGAGAAAAAAAAATGGTGTAGGATTTACTTTGAAACAATTTTCACAAATTATAAAGAAATTACAATTATAAAGAAATGGCAAGTAACACATTGAATTAAGCATTACATTTTGAAGTAGAAAGGCTGAAATTAGATTTTCTTTTAAAACATACATCAATACAAACTTTTTTTTATAAACTGGTATTTCCTTCACGAAATGCAAATCTGGTTAATGTTCTTTATGTTGAAATTGATCCAAAATATAATTATGAAATAGATATTTTAAATCTTAAAGATACATTTTAAATTTTAAATCTTTCAACTTAAAAGACAATGGAAGAATAGTCAGCAATGGTCAACAAACACATTTTAAGTGCATCTAAATGTTTCTACTTCTTTTTTTGTTTAGAATTACTCCATAATGTGAGTATACTATTCTAAATTCAACCCCACCCCCCACATGGTTCCATTCATTTCTGATCAGGAAACAGATCTTCCTTTAACAGTTTAATGCACTGATCCAAGGACCTTGGGATTCTACAGAAAATATGATAATTTTGATCTTCATGCTGGTCCTTAATTGCTATCCACAAGAGAATTTGCAAAATACTTATTTGAAGGTTTAAAAGCTTAAATTCCCTTTCCTGCAGAAGTCTGGTGGGAGGTTTGAGTTCAGGCAGGCACAGTCTCTGATTTTCCTCTACTCTCTCTCTTTCTCTCGCCCTCCCCCTCCTCGAGAACACATACTTGGGAAACTAATACACATACTGTATCAGCAATATGACAAGTGATTTACTGCTACAAGACATAAATATTCAGTCCAGCTTCTATTTGAATTCTAAGTGTAGGAAATGGCATAACTGTCTGATCTTATATTTTGAAATAATAGTACACTGAAAAATATTAAAACACTAAATATTGACAATTATTACAATTGATAATTATTACAATTATTTAATACTACATGGCACATCCATAATACTACTATATTAAATTAACTTTTTTTTTCATTTTCATTTATTTTAAAATTTTTAAAGCAATAATCTATATATTTATTAATTTATACTTTAACAATTGCTCAAGTGTGCGAATTGATCAGATATTTTTGTTTCCTTTTCCTTCCATTAACAGCACAACGACGGTCAATAGACCATAAGCAGAATAGAGCATTGCAATTTTTCATTGCAACGGTATTTTAATTAAAATATGAACTGATCTGAATACCATTTCCTTTTTTATCTCTATTTTTCTCTCTCCTGAAAGTTAGCAGCTCTAAGGTAACAACCCATTTTTGTTATTTTTCTCCAAAATGAATTATGACTGCTAGACAACAACCTGCATTCAAAATGCCACAACTCCCCCTAGCTGCCTGGAATAATTTTGTCTCTCACACACACACACACACACACACACACACACACACACACACACACACACACACACACACACACACACACACACACAGTAAGAGAGCTGATGTTACAGTACCAACACAAGTATTTGGAGAACACATTTCAGAAGAAGAAGAAGGCAAATGTAAGCATGCACACTGAAGAAGCTTCTAGAACCAAACAGAAGCATATACTGTAAATCTATAGCATGCACTTAAAGGCAGACAGTCTACAACTCTCACGTGTAAAGTCAATATGCACTCCGCTGTAGATATGCATGTATCTTTGGCTCAAATATCAGTTTTTTTTTAACTCCTTTCCCATCTTACAGTTTTTTCAACTGCTTACACACAAAATCTTTACTTGTCACACAATTTCTGAAACCTGACACTCAAACTACACACCAAATCTGCAAAACCATACACTAATTATTTGTGTATCATACACTAAGCCTTTGACTCAGTTTTCAATTTCATAAAACACTTTTTGCAAAACACAACACACAATTCTCTATGTAACACACAAAAATCTAACAGGAATTAATATTGTGCCAAAGGTGTTAGCAAATGTTTACTTTTGAGATGTGTTTGTGACATTTTGAATGCTGTGCTTCATTTTGCAATTTTGCATTTTGTGTGTGCAATTCTTGGATTTGTGTGTAAAGTTTTGAAAAAAAGAGGCAAAGTTTTGAAAATGTGTGTAAGCAGTTGAAAAAAACTGTAATACACAGTGACAATGAGTCATTTGAAGATTAATTCCACAGAAAGGCATAAACACTATAGTGCTATTAACTACTTGGTGTACTGGTCACACAGCTAGGGCAAAAATCACACACTTCACCTTTAAAATCTTCCTGGGTTTAATATAAATATTCAATTGTTAATAATTTCATATCTTATATTTTCTTATATATGTAATATTAGTGCAAATACATGTCCTGTTTGCAACCACTGATAAAGTGATTGGTGAATCGGTGAATACATACGTTACAAACGAAGTCAATAAGAGGCAAACTAGTGACAGAATGAGAGCATGGGTTGCCCTGAGCTGTTTTTCCATTTTACACCAAATGTGGATCGCAGCTTTGTTTTGGGTGTTAGAAACTGAATGAAAGAAACAAAAAAGCAAGTAGGAAAAGCAATTAAAATTATTCATTTTTGCAACTTGTCACAAATGAAATCAGTAAAGTGTGATGCCTACACTCTGTCATAAGCTAGAACCAAACAATTCACATGTTAGAGAAATAAGGATACTTTAGTGACCTGTCAGTGCACTCCACTAATATATGCAGTCATATCTTACTAAAGTTCTTGAGCACATAAGGGGCACAAACACAGCTGACATTTCTTTGGATTGATTTGCTCTGTCATTTATCATGACCACAAAGAGTCTAGAGGGGGCTATTAGTACAATTTGCAGTACACAATTCAGGGGCTCAATGGGAAATCCTCACCAGTGCATTACTGCAGTAATGACTGATCACTACCAAAAGCTCAAAACACAAAATACAATATATTCACACTTGCTGCACAAGACATTTGAAAGACTCTCTCTATGTCTCTTTATTGATGGCATGCTTCTATTTATAAAAATAAATAAATAAATAAATAATATTTTTGAAAGCATAATAGTGATTAAGTTGAAATGAGGAAAATATTTTGTGATCAGATTCAACACTACTACTGCTTTGGCAGTACAAATATAAGAACAAAGAACAAATATGAATATCCTGCAACCCAGTCAAAGATGTCTCATTAAGATCAAATTCACAGAGCCAATCCAATCTGAATAACCTGAAAAAAAGTGTTTGTTTGGTGAATGGAAGGACTGCGGATATAAGAAAGATCCAAGGATATTTTGTCATATAAAACAATATTATATGAAAAATAATTTACATTTTATTTTTAAATAAAATCAAAAATTTGAAGTTAAAAATAATATTTTGCACATTATGCAAATATGAATTCATATAACGTCACTCAAATTGTACTTAAAAACTTATTTGTAAAATGTGTAAATACACTGATGCACAATAAATATTAGTTTTGTTTTGTTTCGTTTCGTTTAGGCATTGTGCTGCTAGAACTGACAGCTGAATCATGTGTAGTTCTTGTATAAGATGATCTGTTATGTGTTGTTATTTTATTAATATATATATATACTGTATATACATATACATATACATATATGTACTCTTATATACATGAAAAACTGTTAAACTTGGTAGCCTTGTTCTTCAAGTACTTCATGACTTAACCTTGAAATAATTTGGTTTTATGATATCAAAAACATTATTTAATATGACTGAATATACCTTGCTACATTAGATTACACCAAGCAAAAATGTTCTTGGCCATACCTGCTAGAAATAGCTCCTTTAGTTCACATCTACACATTTTCACTTTATATAGCACAGTGCTATTAATTTTAAGACACCTTAAAATGATCTTGAAACTCATAAAATGAATTATTACATCCTATAAATCCATATTAAGAATGTCCTATAAGCACCTCAGTCACCTAATTAAAATTACTAGAAGCATTCCTATACTTTTAAAGTTAAGTGTTATAAAGGCCTGTAAAATATTATGGTGTGAATGAAGCTCTTATAGAATTGAACAGTCCCCTTGTGTGCTGGCGTGCAATGCATCCGATGCAATTTCACAAGCCGCAAACACTTTGTAACCCTTCTCTCATCTCTGCTGTCTACACCACTCAAATGAAAATCTGTCAAGGCTGGTGATTTGTGCTAACTAGCTATCGATCGCACCAGCACAACGTGCGTTTACAGCTCCGGGGCTTGAATGTGAGGAGGAGAGAATAAAAAGGGAGACAAGGAGACTGCAAAATAAGGAGAGCAATGCACAGCTGGTGGGGGAAAAGAAAGGAGGGAAATACTGAGAGAAAATACAATGTTTTGCATTTGGTTTACGTTGAGAGCATAGACAGATGCGAGACAAATCCATTTGGCTGTGTGGTGGACGGTGGATGTATTTGCTAGTCTATAACAAAAAATAAGCACATAGAGATGGGGATGGTGCACTTGACAACACTGAATGTTAAACAATGGACCTTGACTTAAGGTTGCCTTCTCTGAAAGCACCCCCTTGCACCCTCCCACCTGCAGTTATCCCAAACAAAGGGGCACATAATGCACACCGGGGGCGAACTATTAACACGTGTGAAAGCGCACTCCGGCTGTGGCGATTCAATTATGCGTGCCTTTTCAGTGAAGACAATTACCGTTTCATATATTGATTAAACTAAAGGACAATTGCCAAATGAAGGACACCCATATTAAATATATGAGCTCATGGTTTACATATTTATGCTGCTTAATGTAAATTATTAAGAAATTATTATTAGAGAGTGGCATAACAAATTTTAAAAAAATAGTTTTACAAGAAAACAGAATGCATTAGAAAAGGATTTATTAAATTATTGCCATTATTATTAGTAATAATAATAATAATAACTATTATTGCAGTTACAGCCTGCAATGATTGTTCCTGTCTTTAGGTTTTACACACAGAACTTTTATACACAAATATACATTAAATGCGTAATGGGATTTTTCAATGGGATTTTTTTTTTTTTTTAAAGCAAACACAATCCCTGATCCCTGATTTTAACTATCAAAGGGTGTGTCAAAATGGTGGTCTAAAAAAGTCATACAAAGAACTTAATACAAAGAAGTAAAAATTATAAGGCAAGTTTCATTTAATTAATTGAATAATGATAATAATATTACCACCACCACTATTACTACTACTACTGCTAATAATAATAATAATAATAATAATAAATGAAAACAAAGTGGCTTAAATGGGTTAAGATGTATTTTTGTGAGTGATGAGTGTTGATATGAGTGAAAATCAGGATAAGGATCCACAGGAAATATGTTTTTTTGAGCCTGTGTCTGTTATTTAATATATACAAATACAAATGGGAAAAATCCCTAAATATATGTTTTACAAATGCTTAGAAAGCGTACAGGTACTCTAAGTGCATTTAATAAATAAAAAATAATGACCATTTTTGTCTTCTTTTTATTTTTTTATGTTTAATAGCATTTAAAATTTAGTAAATTTAGTAAAAATGTAAAAATTTCAGAACCCTCATTTTCCTAATTGTGAACTTAAATAATATCCAAACATGTTTTTTTTTTTTAAATGAACAATTAAATGCATTGCAAAGACCTCTATGTCATATTGCCCTTTATAATGCGTATGTCACACAGAGAAAACCTCAAGCTGGAGTGATATCATTGTTCTTGCTTGAAAATGCTATAATGTAAAGGACAGCATTCTTAGCATGTATGCCTACATGAGTGTACTTGTGTGTGTGTGTGTGTGTGTGTGTGTGTGTGCGTGTGTGATCAAAGCTAAATTGTCAGCATCATTACTCCAGTCTTCAGTGTTACATGATTCTTCGGAAATAATTCTGATATGCTGATTTGCTGCTCAAGAAACCTTTTTTAATTATTATTATTATCAATATTTAAAACAGTTGAGTAATTTTTTTTCAGGATTCTTTGATGAATAGAAGGATCCAAAGATCAGCATTTATCTGAAATAAAAATATTTTGTAACATTATACACTATACCATTCAAAAGCTTAGAGTCAGTATAATTATAATTATTTATTTTTTTTGGAAAATAAATTATATAAATTAATACTTTTATTTAGCAAGGATGCTTTAAATTGATCAAAAAATGATGATAAAGATATTTATAATGTTACAAAAGATTTCTATTTCAGATAAATGCTGTTCTTCTGAACTTTCTTTCAACAAAGAAAACTGAAAACATTCTACTCAGCTGTTTTAAACATCATAATAAAAATAAATGTTTTTTTTAGCAGCAAAATCAGAATATTAGAATGATTTCTGAAGGATCGTGTGACTGGAGTATTTATGCTAAAAATGTAGCTTTGAAATCACAATAAATTACATTTTAAAATATATTCAAATAGAAAACAGTTATTTTAAATAGTAAAAATATTTCAAAATGTTACTGTTTTGTTGTACTTTGGATCAAATAAATGCAGGCTTGGTGAACAAAAGAGGCTTCTTCTTGTTAAAACACTAACAATCTTACTGTTCAAAAACTTTTGACTGGTAGTGTATAAGCAACTTTATTTTTTCTCTTATTTCTAGCTTTTAATTGGCTTAGAAATCAGATACACTGCTGGACAATAACCAATAATAATGATTTTTTTATATACTACAAACACTTTTTATCACATAATAAGACATAATAGCTTCTATACTATAATAAATGCTGTCAATTAGCACGACATTGTTCATATACTTTATTTATTACCTGGAGATGACTTGAAAAACACAAATAAACCATATATTGTCACAATCGTATGTTTAATGTCTTCATGTTTCCAAACGTTTCTGTTTTCTGTGAAACCAACTGTTTTCATACAGGGATAGCTGCATGCTTTTGTTCATATTAGGGATTTCCTGGTACAACTCTCTGCGCGAGAGCGCCCTCCGGCTTCGAGTATGGATGAAACATACACTGCATTGAGTGTTTAGCGCTCCGTGATGTTCATCTCGCCTTATTCTGGGTCCAAATAAAACATCAGGTCATGCACAGACTATCCTGGCTCTTTGAAATTAAATCTATATTTATTCACACCGGCTTTTGAAAACCTCTATGCGAACACACTTGCCCGAAAAAGTTGTGGGGGATGAATTTACGTGATATTAAAAGTGGGGGGGACACACGTCCCCAGTGTGATCTACGCCCATGTGTGTGTGTGTGTGTGTGTGTGTGTGTGTGTGTGTGCTCACGCAAGACAGAGATCGAGAAAGTGAAAATAAATTTTTAAGAGGCTATGAATTTAAAAATTAAAATAATTAATTAATTAATTAACAAACAAACTATTGCCACCTCACACAATTTATGCAGAGTTTTTACTTGCATAAGTAAAAAAAAAAAAGTGTGCACTACAGTACAATTGTAAATATTTACCTTCTTTGATGGTTCTCTGGACTTTATTTTTTTCCCACATAGACTTCTCCTCCTCTGAATCCTCAAGCAGAGACTTATCACTGGGCACATACCAGGTGGCATGCTGCTCAGCCATGAGTGTGTCCAGATCAATAGTGCCCACAGAGCCCTTCCCGGCATCCAGGCTACAGCTAGCAAGATCTCCATCTCCATCCTGACCACTGCAGTCACTACTTTTTTTGTTATTTTTTACAGCTAAAGGCTGTTCTTCTGAAATGCTGAACTGCTGCCGTTGAAGCTGTATCTGAGCCTGCAATATTTCTAATGGGTGAATTTCATCATGGCCCGAGGTGCTAGAGGGTGTACGGACTTGCTCCATGCCCGGTGTACCCAGATGGCCCACTCCACCAAAGCCATCCGATGCTGAGGTAGTGTGGTTGGAGAGGCCCATGCCTTGTCCTTTCTTCCCACCTATTAGTCCACTGTCTCTCTGCAACTTGGGTGAACCTAACAAAGGGCTGCGGCCAGCCATCACAGAGGATGGAGCATCTGAGCTTGATGAAACGTCATCCTCATTGCTATTATGTGTGCACACATCATCTGTAAAATCCATCTGAGGCGAACAGACTTCAGATTTTGATACGCTCTGGATGCCACTGTCAAGAGATGATATAAGGTCAGCCTGATCTCCCAGTTCACCCCCTTTTCCCCATGAGGGAGAGGTGTGGGGCTTCTCTTGAGGTGTGCCTGTACTTCTCTCCCACACACTAGCTGCTGAGGTCACCTGCTGGCCAGGACTTACAACAGGGTTACTGTTGTCGGAGGGGAAAAATATCCCAGGGCTCACATGGCCACTGTCTCTTTTTCTCCTCCATCTCCCACTCCCTCTTGCTGCTTTCTCCTCACTGCAAGGGGTAGTTTCCATATTGTAATTTGGGGAGAGGGTGCTGGCTTCCCCCTGCACCATCTGATTTTGACTTGGTGGCTTAGTGTTGCTATTTCCAGCGGGAGGCATTTGCCCACTTTGGGGGGCAGTAATGCTTGAAAAATATTCAGTCCCAGCATTCCCAGTGCCATTAACCACACTGTTATTCAGGTCCTGTTCTGTCTGACTCAGCTTTTGTTTCCCCTCTCCCTGAGTCTTTTTGTTGAATGTCACATTGAGGTTAGGGGCCGCCAGGCTGGCAATCATGTTCTGACAGGCAGTAGAGAGGGCTGCCAGGCAGCTCTGTCCAAAAACATTGTCCTTGCCACTCGTTTTGCTAAAATTCCCTAAGGAGAGTCCCCCAAGTTTGCTGACAGAGGAATGCTGGCTAGGGGGAAAGTCTGATTGGGATGTAAAACTCCCTGGTGAGGTGCCCACCCCTTGAGAGTTACTGAGAGAGGCTCCCTGTCGATTACAGCCTCCATAGGGAAAAGAGGATGGACCACCCATGGACGGTCCCGAAAAGTCATTAGGGTGCCTTTCTGATGGCGTGTTTGGCAATCCAACACACGTACTGGGAGACTGCATCTGTGAAAGGTTCCCCATGCCACTGTTGAATTGTGAGTGGATGTTGGGTGAAAGTAAGGGCTGCACGTGGCCCTCCCCCGGTATCCTCATAGGCTCCTGCATGCCCATTCCATTCACACCAGCTCTGAACATCATGCCAGGGCCATTTTGCTGCATTTCATGAGCCCCCACCTCTCCACCTGCCCCTATGCGATGGCCCAGCACTTCCCTAGGTGGATGTGTCCCAGGAAACCACCCACTCTCCAAAGTCATATGTGCATTCCGTCCATCAAAGTTCACCATCCTCCTACCATTTTCCCTCTCGAAATTTGACTGAGGCATGCCTCCCACTGGGCCCCCATGCCCCAGGGGCCCTTGAGAAACATCACCATGATGACCCAGCTGCTGCAGATTGGGTTGTCTCATCCTTTGCTGCTGACTTCGAGAGGCCATTTGCTTGATCATCATTGCTGCATATTGTTGCTGCTGCATTGACTGCTGCTCAGGCCCTGTAAGCTGCATTGATGGGCCTGATGAAAAGCCATCCTTCACAGGGGGGGTGAACTCTCCAGACAGGCCAGGATAGGCTGCTGGAGAGAGATGATTCTCCATACCAGGCGGGTTATGCATACCACTGTTCCAACTGCTGCAACTCTCCCTGCCATGAGTAGCATTGGGGAAATCAAACCTGGGCCTCTTAGCCATATTTAAATAAGGAGAATCAAAGTGTTGCAGCCTCTGATTGGAAGGCTGCTGAGGAGGGGGTGGCTTCTGTTGCATGTTGAACACGGGATCGCCATAACTATGCATCCGTCTGTTCTCTGGTCTATGAATAGGGTATTCAAACTGATTATGCTGGCCAGGCACCATGACGCCACCCTCCTTGATACTGGCATTAGCAGAACCCGTCTCTGATTGTGGGGGCTGTTGGAGAGATGGTGGGCAATTGCTCTGTCGGCCAATCAAGCCTGGCTGCTGCTGCATGAGAGGATGCCTGGCACCAGGCTCTATCCCCACTGCTATTTTGCGCCCACCCCCAAAATGTTCAAAGAACACACTGTGCTGGGCTGAGGGCTGCTGCTGTTGAGGGGGGGCATGGGGGTGTTCTTTAGAGACGCCTTGCATTCCAGGAGCTCGCGACAACCCTGGGTTTCCAGGAAAACTGGGCTCTGGCACCTGACAGCCATGCCCAAATTGAGGAAGCTGAGAATCAGATTCAGAGGGGGAGTACACAGACACTTCAAAATGTTCAGATGAGGGCTCATTAGAATAGTTGTAGTCCAGTCCATCAACACCACCTGATGGGGGCAGTCGTCTGGACTCCAGATTGTGACTTTCTGATGAAGAGGATGAAGAAGACAGGCCATGGAATGAGGCAGCACTATTAGGTGACTGGTCCAAGGGGAGACATGGGGCAGGGACTGGGTGATTTCCACTGGGGGGTCTGTGGTGCTGAAAATCAGGGATGGAGCCTGTCCTTTGCTGCTGCTGCTGGGACTGCTGCTGAGAGAAGCCATCTGCTGACTGGCCCTCAGAGAGTGGGTCAAAACCCTCTGGGAATCCTTGCTGGAGTCCCATACTGCTGTTATAACCCATCATTCTTCCGCTGAGCAAACAAGAGGAGCCAGGTTCAGGTCCAAAGTTTCCCCCAAAGTGTTGATGGTGTTGGTGTGAATGTGTTTGGTGGCTGTGAGGATGATTGTGAGGTTGATGAGGATTAAAAAATCCATGCATTGAGGCCTGTTGTTGTTGGAGAGTCCCTGCATGCAATTCAGAATTCCCTTGCTGCAATCCACCATACTTTTCCCCTCCGTTCATATTAATATTCATCTCAATCACAGGAGGCTCGTTAAGTGGGTCCATACCACTCTCAGCTGTCCCTTGTGGGCCTCCAGATTGAAAACCTGGGCTCTTGTAATGGGAGTTCATGCTCACTTTTGACTGGTTAAAGTTTTTTTCAGTGTGGCCAAAATTTCTGTTAGTAGTCTGTGGACCAAACTGTTCCAGCCCAAACATACTTCCGACAATCAATCCTGCATGACAGGCAGTTCGCCTGACTCCACTGCAGTGTCTAAAGTCTTCTTTATTTTTCTATATGTTTTTCTTTTTCTTTGGCTAACTCAATTGATATCAACAAAGATATTGAAATACTGGAGTAAAAATTAAATTTGATATCGCCATCAATAAAAAAGCTTGTAGTTGAAAACTGCAGTTATAAATAATTAATTACTGAGAAAGCAGTATTGTAGTATTTATATTGTAAATTAATGTGAAATTGTAAGACTAAATGCTCTATACAACTATACATTTTATGGTATAGTCCATAATCAGTTCCATATTATTTTATTCACTGCTTTTAAAAGTCTTACATAAAATGTAATACATTATTGTTATTATTCTTATTATATTTTATTATTAGTAGTAGTAGTAGTAGTAGTGTGGTAAAATTGCTGTACAGCACAGCAAAACACAACTGTTATAAAACAACTCTCTTACCACAAAAGTACCCTTACCTTGTGGTCACACAGCAGCTACAACACATATAGAAAAAAAAGAACATATATATAAAACATGTTCTGTCACATCATTCTCCAGACTGTAATTCCAATGTGCTGTCAAATGTCCAGTGAGGTAAACATTTGTTTCTGTTTAAAAATCCCTTTTGAGCGCACATCATTACATTATCCAGAGTACCATAAAAATAATATCCATATGAATCCAGAACAGCGTATTATTTGGTATCCACTTTCTTGTAGAAATGGGTAAGATTTTTCCAACTGCATACGTTGAAAAGAAAAAGTTCCCTTGGACTGAGCTTAACAAGTTATCACGCCGACCAGAAGAAAGTCCTGTGTGTGAGGGAGCAAACCCGAATGCCCGTCTTTGTAAGCCCGTCTTTTGGAGCTCCAAGCAATAGGCAGCACATGCGCTATCCAAAGCCCGCCACCACCGAGCTGCTGGGCAGCACAGTCCCATCGGTCCTGCTCATTTTCCGCGAAATCGAACAGTTTGACTGCGATTTCAATTACAGGCAACACTTACACATTCAGGGAGTCCTCTTCTAATAGCACCAGTTTTGAGATTTACTCCAGCTGGAATCAATTCAGCTATAGATCATACTGATACTGAAAATACTGAGAAGCTCAGCACTGCGCGCATCGACCGCAAGGACCAGCAACAAGTTTTGCATTTCAGCCAGGTCCTCCACTGCAAACATCAACCAATGGCATACGTGCCGAGGGAGGGACGATCTGTTAAGGTAGTCCAGCATTTGTCTGTTTGCGCTCAGAGAAATGTTTCTCACGTGCTTAAAAGAGAGAGTGAAAAAAATGAATATATATATATATATATATATATATATATATATATTTTTTTTTTTTACCTAAATCCATTCACTGCAAAAACCCACTGTAGAACTGTAAAAAGTGCCACAATGCAATTGATTTCAATGTATGTATTTAGAAGTAAAATGTAAGCTTTTGCATGTATGAGTGGTAACCATAATGTGTATGATTATGATTTGTGGAGAAAGGAGCATCCCATCCCCTGAGAACAGTTTGGACTGTATTTAAACAATTAGGCCTACTACTCATTATTATTATTATTATTATTTTGTTGTTGTTGTTTAGTTCATATATAGAAAAATATTATTATTTTAGTGTCACGAGTCTTACTCAGTTTAGTTTTGTTTAGTCTTTTAGCACATTTTACACTAAGCTCAAATATGTTGGCGCTGTTCATATAGCCTATTCGATTCAATCATAGTCTATATGATACAGTTAGGAACTAAATAGAGTCTCCAAAATGTAATAAATGTAACATCGTCAACCACAGCTGGTTTGATTCTTTTGTGCGTTTAATATCCTGATTTACGGCTGCTGTTAACTGAACAGCTCTATGAGTGCTTTGTGATGCTTTGGCACTTATTGTAGACTTTTCGATAATATCAAGGTGAAAACAGAACGTTGTCCTGCATAAAAAAATAAAAAAATAATTTGTAGTCACAGAGCCGCAGTCTATCCCCACCCCAAGCAAATGTTTAACAAAAGGGCAAATGCGAAGCAATTACCACCCGGAGTTTGCATATACTTTACTTTTATAATGGCTATTATTGTTCATTAAAACTGACATTTAACAAAAAAAGGCAGAGTTGTGCTTGTCATATTTAATTTTATTATACATACAGTGAATCAGAGTAGGCTATATCCTGGACAGCACACGTACGTCTGGCCGACGTCGGCCCAGTATGGAAACGTCGGCCTCACTACCTGAAACATCTAAAAAACTTCGGTCAGGCGTAGGCTGATATAATTCGGTCAGTGCTGTTTCTCAGCTCATCAATCGTCGGCCCTGAGTCTGTTCACGACCGCAGGCCGATGCCGCTCTTTTCTGTTTGCGCGAGCCCAGTTATTCGTCTCTTAGCAACCCACAGAGAGAAGAGACTCATCCCAGGCGACATCTGGGGCTTTCAGGTAAGGTTTCACTTCAGCTAAATTAGAAACAAATACTACTTTGTTAATTCTGTGACACTTAAAATATACTAGTAAGGCACTCGGTGTGCTACAGCACAGGTGAAGAGACTGTGGCTCATTTCCAACTAACTTGCTTAGCTAACGGTCACGCTAGCGATTTTTAAAATTTATGTTAACGCCTTAATGCGTTTCCAGCAGTTTCTCTGAGGGGAAATGTAAAAGCGCATTATTAAAGAGAAGTCCTAACTGCTTTTTCGCCGTGTTTTTCACTCTGTTACAGGCCGTCAGAAAGAATCCGTCTCTATACGGTGAGCTATTGTTGCTGTTGCTTTTTGAACTCCAAATTGAGTTTTAAATTCATTATTGAATGAGACTGTAAATGTATTAATGTAATGTTTTAATTATATTTGTTTGTTTGTGTGAATGCGGTCAAAGACTGTCTTAAAGAGACTTTGATGCTGTGTGTGCGTTGAGCAGAGCTCTGCACTAGCGGGGAGTTTAGTTGCCATGGAAACGGGGCCTACTGGCGTGGCAAGCAGTAAAGTTAATCTCGTCTCTCGCTGCGGTTTTCACTGTTTTCAGGTAAGTTTAGTCCCTAAAATCACACAAATATTACATAAAAACGTTCCTGACACGTTTCTAACTTGTTATTGACATGTTTCAATTAAATATTTATTTTATAGAAATGGTTTAGTGTCGTCGAAAAAGTCCGTTAGCATATTAGCAGTTTCCAAGTAGGCTAACTCCATAGACTGAGCTCTTGTTTATGAAACTCTGGGCTTTTAATCAAATATTCGTGTGTGTATATGGGTAGTTGACAAATAAAAATTGGACTGTGTCCTACGTGTGACATAGCAAAAATGTAGATAAAAAAAAAAAACTACAAATAACTTGAGAAAAATGTATCTTCGGCCGTTTCTCAATACCAAGTAACTTACGCAAAGTTCGGACTTCGCGAATTCCTGAGGACGGGAGGACACAAGTCCGGTAATTCTGCAAATGGAACAGCAGCGTACTTTATAACGTCAGTCAGCTCGCCTAAGTTATCTACACTGTATTACAAATACGACGAAATACGATATCAAACCTCTTTTTGTTTTCATGTAAACATATTAATAGCCGCAAAAATGTAGTTCAGGAAACGTACATTTCCTGTAATCAGTGAAACAAAATATTATATCAACAGCGTTGCCTCTTTTCTGTTTCATTTAAAATATTCATTGCCATAAAAATGTGGTTCATGCAACGCGTACACGCATTACAATAAAACGAAATGATATCAAACACCACTGCCTTATCATTTTCTTCAAAATATAAAACACAACCCTCTTTTCGTTTTCATTTTAAAAAATATAAAGCATTAATATGTGGTTTAGGTAATATGTGCACATATACTCTGATTCACTGTAGCTATAATAAAATGAAATATGACAAGCACAACTCTGCCTTTTTTGTTAAATGTCAGTTTTAATGAACAATAATAGCCATTATAAAAGTAAAGTATAAGAGACTTATGTAGGAAATAAAGACAAAAGCAAACAAATCAGTCACGTTAACAAAGTAAGCGCTGTATTACGATTAATAAATAAATCATTTATGAAAAATAACTTTGTGCTCAACCAAAACGACATGACCTGGAAGAAATAATAGATTCATGAGACCAAAGATTGCCTGTTAGATTTACCCAAAACGAATTATATCTTATGTTTAATCACTACAGAGACATCAGAGCCAGCGGCAGATGTCAGAAGGACTAGCCGAGGTTATGCTCCTCTCTTCGGGATACATGAGCACTGACCGCCCGGTGATCGCCTGGAACTCACGTCTCTGAAATCGGCGAAACTAATTTTCAAATAGGCGCTATCTTTATAAATAAACCGCAGATTTGAGTTTTAAACAACTACATTCTCGCCTGAAATACTCTTAGAACGGCATTTCATGACACAATAACAGTAATATTTTGAAATTTTTCGGTTTTCCCCTCTGCCATTAACGCTCGCTGATTGGTGCGAAATGCATTCTGGGATACCTGGCTGCCTCAAGTTCGCACAGGTCACCTCTGGATGCATCCTTGATAAAAGGGGCGGAGCAAGGACACATCCGGGGATTTTAACTGTACTTGGCTAGATGTGAACTTTGAATTGGAACAATACTTGGGCGACGACTGATGACGTTTCACAAGTCCGCAAGAACACAAGTACAGACAAGAACGCATATTGAGAAACGGCCTTCATTCTTAGAGTTACAAATAGCATGAGAGAGGTTTATCTTCAATGTTAGTTTATTTTTTTATTTTTTTTTGCTGTCACACCATAGGACACATTGATACGTCAACTACCCATATGAGAGACTTTGATAGCTCTGTAAGGTTTTGCTGGTGATTTGTCAATATGTTATTGGAAAAGGCTAATTTACTGAATCAATAACGTCACTTACATGGAGAGTGTAATCGACTGAACACAAGTTTTGATATTTCATGGTAAACAAATATTAATAAAATTTGTTCTGTGATTTCAGGAGGACAGAAAGAAACTCCAAGATTTCAACATTTCTGAAGGGAGCTACTGACTTAGAAATACAGGTGAACTGAAGAAGATGAAATATAGATCATGAAATACATTTATATGCATTTTTCAGAATATATTTAGCCAATTTTAAGAAGGCCTTGACATCAAAACGTAAGTGACACTCAACCTAAAACTAAAAACATAGATTCTGTTATATTAAGATTATATTATTATTAGTAGTAGAATTTGTTGTATATTATGTGTTTGTGTGTATGTGTATATATATATATATATATATATATATATATATATATATATATATATATATATATAATTTATATATTTTAGGGATGGGTCACGATTTTCGAATATTCAATTAGTCGATTTATTCATAGAATATCGATTAGGTTGTGCGATTATATTTGTCTAAAAATTCCCCATGTTTTCGGTGGAGCAGAGGTAAGCGTTGCCAATAACGCACCTAAAAGCTGTCAAAGACAACAGAAGAACACACTCTCACGCATACACTGTAGATTTGCAACTAAGAACGATGTCAAATAAGAGTTCTGTGCGGACCACAAATATGCCCGACTGGGTTAGAGGTGTGCTGAATCTGTACTGGGAAAGGCACAGAAAACAAATAACGTTTTCTACGGAGCCACTAAAGGGACATATGGTTAGCCGCATGCTAGCGATAGCCTGTTATATTACAGTACATGCAGTTTCACTTACCAGCAACAGAGTAGGATGATGGCGAATGATTTGCAGATCCTCCTGAGCACCACTGACAAACATCTAATCTTGTAAAATGTGTGGTGTACTGCCGCTCCATAGTATAAACATGTGATCGCAAATCTCCAAAGTGAAAGTAAAACGGCCACGCGCACGCGCATTCAAAAGCGTTTTCAATGCCCCGCATATTAATAACGGCTTACTGATGCCCGCAGTTAATATACAGTATAATTACTCAACGATATAATTGCGAGAGAAAGTATTGGAATATATTTTTTGAGCAGTTTAATACCTTATGATCAGTTGATTTAAGCTAATGGATGGACTGCTATGTTAATAAGTGCTGTCATTCTGTTACGTTTATTATATTAATATGTTTCAGCATGCTACAATCATTATATGGCTTGAGTTAAGATAGCCTATCTACATAAATTAAACAGTTTGTTATCATACAGTAGGGCTGCTCAATTATGACAAAAATCATAATCACGATTATTTTGGTCAATATTGTAATCACGATTATTTAACACGATTATTAGCGGGCCGTATAACCAAAAATGTTTTTTTTATGCAAATCTAAAGTATTCAGTTAACAGCCAACTATAGAAATTAAATAATCAAATGTAAAATAAAACAGCGTAGTCTTCACTGTAAGAATTAGACTTCCTTTGTTTCTTATTAAAGCTACAAAAGACCTTCTGTGAAGAGCAGTGAGTGATTTTGTCTTTGTCTTTTGTTGTTTGATTAATATTAAGCACACAGTCGGCAGCAGGAATATAGCCCGCTGTCACTTTAAGAGCCGTACGGATCCAATTTACTGTTACACGCGTATTTTCAGTATCATCTGTTTAGATTCATTTATTACATAACCGATGAGGGTTTACGTGAATAATCACTAAGCGCCGCATTTTGACACATTTTTGCGTGTATTTGACCGTTTAGGCGCATACGTTCAGCTAAAGGATGACTTTACATGTCTGTGCTCTGCTCCGTCTCTGAGCGCATACACAGATATCATCCTGAGGAACAGCACAAGTTCTCTTTCGCGCTTTTTAAAAACATTAATAAATCTAATCAACTTTAATAACTCAAGCACGTCCAATTTTTCAAAAGTCACCTTACATGATTTTACTGATTTACACGTGAAAATGGGCTTTTATGGAGGAGTGAAAGCGCACCGCTGGAAAGGGGGCGGAATGGGGCGCCATAATCGTTTTCTCTTGATTATTGTATTTTCATAATCGTTGGAGGCCGAAATCGAAACTGAATTTCGATTAATTGCACAGCCCTATCATACAGATTAAAAGCGTGAATGGTCTCTCTCTCTCTCTCTGTTTATGGGTGTGTAACTCTAGCCTAATAACGTGACGTGCGTGCATGCATACAGGGAAGGGGTGCTATTTTCGAATAATCGAATAATTCCCAGCGATTTTCGAATATTACTTTTGCTTGAAATGCCCATCCCTAATATATTTGTTATTATAATTGTTATATATTATTCTTTCTTTTATTTGCATTTTACTTCTGTTATAGCTTGTTTCCTTTTAATAAACCTGGAACTGCAAACTAAATATTGTTGGCTCTGTGACAGATTGCTTGGTTTGTTCCTAGATTCTTCAGTGGTGATGGTCGGCTGCACCCAGCAGAGTTGGAGTGAACCGACTGTCAGACAGTGGCGTACCGTGGGGTTTCAGTCAGTGCCTTCAGTAAGCAACTGTAAACTACATGTACACATCTTACACATCTCTGTTACAGCTAACACAGCCATATGCATAATGCACATATTATGCCGCACACAGGCTCTCAACAACAATGACGGCTGATCAGCAATTTCAACAGTAGGCTAGATTAGGGTGGGTTAAATGCAGAGTAAATTTCCCTACATCATGGTCAGTAAAAGTAATCCGCCAATACACAGGTCACTGTGCACATTCACGTCATTCTAAAATGACAATGCGCCCAAAGCGGCAAAACTGTACAAATGCTGGACATCCACACACCACACCACAGTATTATCAATGCACCATGTACACCTTAGAGGTGTTCTCGTGTCCTAAAATCCGTATCCGAATCGACCTGAATCACTTCTTACCCGAACCCGACGTGCATAAATAATTTTTTATAAAAGATAAACCCGACCCGAGAGAGACCCGATGAAATTAGACCCCGAGTCCGACCTGACCACATTTATATATTTATACCTAGGGCCCTATGATTTCCGCGATGCAAAAAACGCGGACGGAATCGCGGAATCTAGTCAAAAAAACGGAATTTACAGTTTAACGCGGAATGTCACGGAATTTGTCAAAGTTTGGATGAATTAATCAAAAGTAGGTCATTACACTTAAATCAAATCACGATATGGACTAGTATCTAGGGCTGCAACAAACGATTATTTTGATAATCGATTAATCTAACGATTATTAGACCGATTAATCGACTAATCGTCGATTAGTTCACTGGTTAATCAGTAGACTTTGATTGATTATTCAGTTTTTGCAATTAGTTAGAATATTAAGTTATACATATTCTAACATAAATAAAGGTCACTTCAGCTTTAGAAAAGCATATTCTGTAATTATTACACAATTAATTGGTAACACTCTACATTAAGGTTCATTAGTTAACATGACTGCACTGTATTTTATGTATAATCATTTTCTATTCGTAACAGTTTTAAATTCATTTTAAATACATTTTTATATAATTTCCTTGTTTTTATTGTTGTGATTATTATTATTTTTAATTTCTTGTTTTTATTGTTGTGATTATTATTTTTAATGTCTATTTCACTTCCTTTTATGTAAAGCACTTTTGTGTTTTTGAATTTTTTTTGTGTATGAAATGTGCTATATAAATAAACTTGCCTTGCCTAACATGAATTAATAATGAACAATACTTCTATAGCATTTGTTAATCTTAATGTTAATTTCAGCATTTACTAATGCATTATTAAAATCACAAGTTGTTTTTTTACATTGATAAATGCATTGTGAACTAACATGAACAACTGTATTTTTATTAACCGACATTAACAAAGATTAATACTTAAATGTAATAAATGTATTGTTCATTCATGTTAATTAATACATTAACTAATGTTAACAAATGATACCTTATTGTAATGTTACCAATTCATTATAAAAATAGATGGCACACAAAATGAGATGACAGACAGAGACACTCTCTCACCATTTAATTAGCTACATGAAAAAGTAACTGAATTACACATTTTGCACATTCTGCCTAACATCTCCTTTTGTAAGTCATATAGATAAGAAACAAAATAAAGGTAAGTGATAAGATGCTTTGGATAAACTATTTTATTCACAACATAATGTCTTAAAATACCTTATAGGGTTATGATAATCAAAACAGCCCTGAGCTAGATCAAGCTTTGATCTCTGCAAACCAAACTGTCACTTTAATGAAATTATTATTTTTTCCCACTAATAAAAATATTTTATCATTAGCTAGCTCACACTGGAGAGCTGCTTTATAACAGAAAATCAAGTTGTAATTCTAACTGAAAGTGACACTGACTTTCATGTTTTTCATGTTTAATACCGTAAAGCTGCTTCAATTAAGGCTATCTATTGCATAACGTATTATATAAATAAACATAATGTGACCGAACTCTACTGGAGTAATGTTACGTTACTGAACTGCAGAGCTCATGCAAACATCCACATCGTTGTAATCAGATGCATTTTTAACTGTTGCTTTCACACTGCTGTCAGTTTTTGTTGTTTATTTCGTTACTGAGAGGAAAGCGCGCAATATATATTTACATATTCATCCAAACGCCGCTCAAGTTTGGATGCATTTGCTCTGAAGTGCTGTGTGTGTTCTTCTCTTGATCTGCATCCAGGAGGGCTGAACTAGAGTCTTGCGCTACAGCGCCACACTGGTCAAACCGCAGTATTGCAGGCTCTTACATTAGGTCATATGAGATCAAACGACTACTCGACAACAAAAATATTTGTCGACAATTTTTTATTGTCGACGTTGTCGATAATGTCGACTAATCGTTGCAGCCCTACTAGTATCTGTAAATTTTAAGCCGCAAAAGTCGATTTAAATATGAATCCTGCATGTTCTGCGCGTCTCTGTATGAATGGAGCAGACACACGGTTTTGTTTACTAACGTTACATACACAGCACGCATGATTTCAGCGTCTGCCGCCTCAATGAGGACATAAATACATGAACAATATCTCCAAAACTGATCTGAGAGTCACTTCACGAGCATTTTACCATTTCATTTGAGTAAAACTAACGTCATATCATATACACACAGAACTTTAAAGGTATTCACGGCAACCCGTCAAAATAAAAATAAAAGACATTGTGCCAGAAATAGCTATTTTACTATTATTTAGTAGAATGTACGTAATACGACTACTACTACTGTTGAAAAATAATAAAACTTAATTTTTTAAAGAAATAATCACAAAATATTTTAACTTTAATAGTAAATCCCCTTTATTTGCCAAAAATTTTAATGTTTAATTTTCATTAATTAAAATATAAATTAAATCAATGTTTTATGCCTTTATCTGATAACCAGTAAAATTTAAATACACAACACAGAATTTCTGAGGGGAAAAAAATATTTCATAAGGCTACTGTAAGAATAAATAAAAAATGTTTGTATGCATTCAAATAATTAGACATGCTAAAACACAGAATTTGGTAACAATAAAACATAAGGTGAGAAAATTTTTTAACATTTCATACAGCCCTAAACATGTCATTTTTGTTACACTTTTAATAAATTAATGCTAAATTGTATAAGTTTCATGATTTTAATTAATTAGACATGCTTTTTGATTAATAAAATTTAATTTGACCATTAAAAAGGAGTCCAGAAAAATTTAAACGGAAAGAAAATGGAATCCAGAAAAATTAAAACGGAAAAAACTGAATTTAGAAAAAAATAAAACGGAATTTGGGAAAAAATAAAACGGATTTCATAGGGCCCTATATACCCATAGGCTAACCAGTGGATTTGAAATATAAACTTGATAGTTTCATAAAAATTAAATCGATAGGTTAATAAATCATGGGTTGCGAGTTTTGTCTGCAATGTTGTTTACCTCATCTCCGGTGAAGGGCTTCTGCACACAAAAAAGAAAAGCCTTGCATTGACACGCAGCGTAATGAAGTGAGTGGATTTCCTGATGGATCTCATATCTATAAGATGGATTTCTGAGGTTACAAATGGATGTTCCTTTTTTACGTGCGTTTCTCAAAAATTAACTTAACATGAATGCACAAGTAGGCTGCAGCTGTCATTTTCTTTTCGTTGAATTTCATGTTCGTACCTTGGAAATCCCTGATTAAAGGGACGGTCTACCGCTGGGGGTAGCACTGGGCACGTAGCTGTCATTGAACGTCAAAATTTGATTGGCTGATGATTCTGTCACTAATGCTTGTAACAAATCAGATGTGACACCTTTCAACAAAAGGGTAGCACTATCTGACTTTTTTATGTAGGATATTCCAGTTCATCCTCAACGAAACTAATCATTAGGGCTGCAACAAACGATTATTTTGATAATCGATTAATCTAACGATTATTAGAATGATTAATCAACACTTATTTCACAGATTAATCAGTAGACTTTGATTGATTATTCAGCTTTTGCAATTAGTTAAAATATTAAGTTATACATATTCTAACATAAATAAAGGTCACTTCAGCTTTAGAAAAGCATATTATCTAATTACAATTATTATACAATAAATTGGTAACACTTTACAATAAGGTTCATTAGTTAACATGAACTAAGCATGAACAATGCCTCTATTAGGGGTGCTCCGATTGATCGGCTACCGGTCATTATCGGCCGATAATCGCTTGGGGGTGTTTGATCGGCGGTCTCTAAAAAGGCCGATCCCAAAAAAACGATCTCTAGCTGATGACGCGCCTGCTATGAGAGATTTGGCACGACATGCAGTGCACCGTCTGTCTCTGTCCGGCGCGGGTGAAATAATTATAATGCTGTAGGTGAGGTACAATTCATATATCTTCATTAAATAACTTGTAAAGTAATTTGAAAACCTTATGTGAGACATAATTTCACAAACCGCGTGAGTGAATCGCCGCGCGCGCTCTCTCTTTCTCTCTCAAAATGCGCAAACGGCTTCAAATCAAATCGCGTCTGCACTATAAGCGAGCTGCACCCTGAACAGTTGACAGGAACTGTCACTGCTTTATTGGGTGGTTGTTCTGCACGCTTAATAAACAAATTACAGATGGTTCAAAATGCAGCAGCTAGAGTTCTTACTAGAACCAGGAAGTATGACCACATTAGCCCGGTTCTGTCAACAACTGCACTGGCTCCCTACTAAACATCGTATAGATTTTAAAATCTTGTTAATTACTTATAAAGCCCTAAATGGTTTAGCTCCTCAGTACTTGAGTGAGCTCTTATCGCATTATAGTCCTTCACGTCCGCTGCGTTCTCAAAACTCTGGCCATTTGATAATACCTAGAATATCAAAATCAACTGCGGGCGGCAGATCTTTTTCCTATTTAGCGCCCAAACTCTGGAACAATCTACCAAACACTGTTCGGGAGGCAGACACACTCTGTCAGTTTAAATCTAGATTAAAGACCCACCTCTTTAACCTGACATACACCTAACACACTACTACACTTCTATTATTCAAATCCCTTAAAGGATTGTTAGGCTGCATTAATTAGATCAACCGGAACCGGGAACACTTCCCATAACACACGATGTACTCGTTACATCGTAAGAAGATTGGCATCTACGCTAATAGTTGTTTCTTTCTTATTCTGTTTCTCAGTCCGTGTCCGGATCAGATGGTGGATCGGCGCCGGGAGATGATGTCTGCGGCCCTGATCGTCAGCGATGAGCCCCAGAGACATATCCCCAGTGAAGACCTCGACTAAAATACAATAAAACTAAAAATAAAACAAATAATTAAAAATATAATAATAAAATACCTAACTACATAATACTATTATTGTTAGAAATTGCAATAATATAAAAATAGAAATATAATACATTTATACATTTAAAAATGTAATTAAAACAATAAGTAAACAATGAATAAACAATAATATCCTGGCCAGAGGAGAACTGGCCCCCCGACTGAGCCTGGTTTCTCCCAAGGTTTTTTTCTCCATTCTGTCTCAGAGGGAGTTTTGGTTCCTTGCCGCTGTCGCCTCTGGCTTGCTCAGTTGGGGACACTTAATTTCTAGCGATTATAGTAAATTTGATTTCACAGTTACTATTTAAACTAAACTTAGCTAGACAATGACATCTCCGAATTCAATAATGAAACGCCCTTAACTGAAAATTGAGTGTTTAATCTTATTATTATACATTACTGACACTCTATCCTCCAACTTGATACTGTTAAGTGCTTTGACACAATCTGTATTGTTAAAAGCACTATATAAATAAAGGTGACTTGACTTGACTTGACTTGCACAATCGAGGCAGGTCGTCGTCACTATAGTTTATAAATTGCCTTTCTTTTTAATTCTTGCCAGTGTTTAAACCATTCAACACTCGTAGCACGCGCGCGCACAAACACACACATACACGCATAACGCCAGGTTCACATCCTTTTGCAGTGTGTATGCGGTGCGTATTTTTTTTGCGCTCATCATAATGTAATAGAGCGTTCACACTGCATTATGATTTTGCGCTCATCATAATGTAATAGAGCATTCACACTGCACACGGCTGCAGGTCCGGCGGTGCGTTCCAGGAGCGGTGCTTCTGGAGATCGTTTCCACTGCACGTGCTGAATTAAAGTGATAGCGCATTGTTTGCGGTAAATATGAACATGGATTGACACGAAAATGTAGTAATAACACCATAAATGCATATAATTAAAGTCTACTGTGTTTCACAGTCAACACATTGGGCTTTTTGGCTAGGTTTAAAGGGAAAGATAATAAGGCAATAATAAATGGTACTCGTGGAGGTAGAAAAACAAAGTTCTTTATGAACGGCAGGATTGCTTGTAATAAAGATTTAAATGCAAAAGGAAAGGCAGTAGAGCTGACGGTTTCTGTCAATGTTAAGTTTGTGATAACGTAAGAAAAGTAGTTTAAGGCATGGTTTCACGGACAGGGCTTAGACTAAGCCAGGATTAGGCCATAGTTCAATTAGGACATTTAAGTAATTTTTATAAACATGCTTAGAAAAAAAAAACATTACTGGTGTGCATCTTGAGACAAAACAACGGCACTGATATATTTTATGATCAGTCAGTGCAAGTTTTTTTCAGTTGATTCAGCTCAGAATTACATTTTAGTCTAGGACTAGGCTTAAGCCTTGTCTGTGAAACCGGGGGTAAATGTTTTGCCACTTGAGCAACTTAATATATATATCTAGAAGTAAATGCAAAAGTAAAAGGCATTGAATAATGTGTTGCTTTACTTATATTTATTATTGTGGCGGGAGGAGCAAACGATGATAATTAGGGGGAGGCAGCCGACTCGTCACATTATGTTTAAACCCGAAAGATTGTATTACTGTACGGTGTAAAAAAAAATAATCACAATGCTGAAAAAGCATTTTCAGTGACAATGTTTGGATTTGAAATCAAAATAATGGATAAATGTTGTGTTTGTGGTAAACAGCCACAGATCAGTTGCAGACTCCTGTGTCAAAGCACAGTCAGTGCTGCTTCTGCACCGCTTATGTACCGCACATGGACTGCATACACACTGCAAACGAAATAGGTCTATGTCTGAACCTGGCATAAAAGGCCACCTCATATACAGCTCACAAAATCAAGCTTGTGCTGTGTGTAAGCTATTGCACGATTGTAAAAATAAAAATGCACTGCATGATCAAACATTTACGTGAGATAAATATATATTTTTGAAAAATGTCTAAAAAATTCCCCCTCCACCCCTCAAATAAAAAAAAACCCTCTCACAAGAGTCACCTAAGGGGGAAATTCATTCTCAGAAATGAAATTCAGGCCCTGAATAAATGTCTAAAAATCCTGATTGGAGTATCACTATAAATAATTCTACATAATAAAAAGAAGGCTTTAACCTGTTAACCAGCACCCCCCATATTGGGAATCACAGCTGAAAATGACTAACTAACTTAAAATGGTAACAGCTCCTGACTTCAGTGTGCCACACACACAATTTTGGTGTCTTTGGAAAGAAGACCCTTTGGGCTTTACTATCCATCCAGAGTTGATAATGCTCAAAAATATAAAAAGTTATAGACACTGAAGTGCCTTGATAAAAATTGTACCACACTGAATTTTTTTTTAATTTCATATAAAAATACATGAAATCAGTCCTGGAGCAATCCAGAAAAGTAATGGGCTGAAAGTCACATGTCTCATGAGTTTATATTTCAAATCTCAAGAAGATACCATGAAAAGTAAGATTCCTGCAGCCATTTTTCTAGCAATTTTAGCAAAAAAAACGTTCCATTTTTTACAACGTTGTTGTTTCTTTGGACTAAAAGTGCTCGATGGAATGTTGTTCAGTTGACCCTTATCTCTCAAACGAAACCGGGATTTACAGCAGTGGATACGTTTGAGTGTCGTTATCAGGATGAATCTGGTATGTACTGCGGTTTTTTTATACATGTTTTGATGTGTACTGCTTACACAAATTTAGCAAATACATTCCTTATAAGCTTTCTATCGAAAAACAGCTATCTGTCGTCGATGCTAGAGGCTTAGACCTTCAAAATGATATATAGTTTGTCAAGATTCATTTTGTCCTGTTTTACTTTATCTGTTTGAAAACAATGACGTGTGCAAACAAAGAGCTTTCAGTGCGCCGGCGTCCTGGTGCATGTTAACAGGTTAAAAAGATCGGTATCGGTGATCGGATCGGCAGATACTGCTTTCTGTGATCGGCCTCAAAAATCCTGATCGGAGCACACCTAGCCTCTATGGCATTTGTTAATCTTAGTTAATGTTAATTTCAGCATTTACCAATGCATTATTAAAATCACAAGTTGTGTTTTTTAGCATTGGTAAATGCACTGTGAACTAACATGAACAAACAATGAACAACTGTATTTTTATTAACCAACATTAACAAAGATTAATTCATAAATGTAATAAATGCATTGTTCACTCATGTTAATTAATACATTAACTAATGTTAACAAATGATACCTTATTGTAAAGTGTTACCAATTCATTATACAAATTAGGGTTGTGCCGATAGACGATAGTATCATGTATCGATGATAGTCGGAGATATCGACGATAGCAAATGTCTTTGTCGATAGTCAAGACGATATTAGGCTCATTCTCCTATTAATGTATAAAACTATTATTATTATTATTGTTAGGCGGCCTATTATTATTGGGCTATCAAATTACCCTATTTCACCTCAGCGCCGCACTTCACACACACACGCAAATGAGGATTAAGGCCAAAGTATAGACCTACTTCGACCATCCGCGCACCGTCCTTATTATGTAATTTTCGTCGTCAAGTGGGCTCGCGTACAGTCGCGCACCCCGTCCGAGTGCAGGCAATTTTTTGAGACCGCGCAAGTCAAGTTGATGATCCTGTGCATGTGTTGAGCTCATCCGTCCGCACTCTTCTGCGGCTGAGTATACTTTGAATGCTGCGCGGACGCGGCTGTGCGCGAGGCGGAACGGAACACGGAAAGTGAAGTATACCCGGGCCTTTAGTCTTCTCCTCCTCATTGGAAATGTTTTAAAAACGGACTCTGAAACTAAGCCCACATCAAAATTGAACTGCAGGGTGATCATCTTTATTTACAAATTAGGCTGTCAAGAGTGCAAAAAGAGACATCTTTTAGACATCTTCTTGAACAGCTTCGAGCTATGAATGAACATGGCGAAACTTCTTTACAGCACATTAACAAAACACATGTTTTGCTTATTCTGCTTATTATGCTTATTCTTCATCATTGTTATTATAAAAATATGCAGTTAATAAGTTATCTGTCTAAAACTGGGCTCGTCCAACACAAACTACTTTTGATTTTCACCTTGACTGATGTTTATACTGATAACTTCTGTGCCGATGCAGCAAACCTGTCACAGTAGGACGCGCGGTCCTAATAGCGATGTATGACTGCTGTATCCGAATATGAACTAGCTGTTTTAAATATTTTTATATTTAACATGTTAGTTTTTCAGTATGTTTGAAGGTATATTTTTTCGGTTATTGGTACTTCCAGGCTCCCTCTCTCACGCACGTGCGGTTTAAAATCACCAAATAGTTATGAAATAGCTTATGACAAGTACAGAGAGTCTCTCTCTTGCCCTCACCCACCCATGCACGATAATATCGTGTATCGGCGATCTCACAGGCTGGCGATATGACGATATGAAAAATGACCATATCGCCCAACACTAATACAAATAGATATATTTGGCACACAAAATGAGATGACAGACAGAGACTCTCTCTCACCATTTAAGTAGCTACATGAAAATGTAACTGAATAACACATCTTGCACATTCTGCCTAACATCTCCTTTTGTAACTCATAAGGATAAGAAACAAAATAAAGGTAAAAGTGAAAAGACGCTTTGGATAAACTATTTTATTCACAACATAATGTCTTAAAATACCTTATAGGCACTGTTCCCTCTAAGCTGCGCGCGGCCGCACTTCTTCCACCGCGGCCGCACAGAGAAATATTGTGCCGCACATGCAAAGATTAGCTGGGAAAGCCATTTGATTGCATTCTAGTAAAAATGAAAGAATTGCAATGCTCGGGTAAACCGCTATAGAGTTCGAACCGGTGAATGCTAGAAAGAGAATGATGTGCGCAAAATGAGTTGCTGTAGAAACCGAATACTTAAATGGTTGCGTCGAAATAGATCAAATCCAGAGCCAACACAAACGCAATGACTTGTGAAATAAAACGTCCTCATGTATTAAAGAAGAGTGGCTTGATTAAGTGCTGGAAATAGCGGATGATGGGCACAGAACGGTAACAAAACTCTTTACAGTCACACACAGGTATATTGTGCAAACTGTACTTCATAAGGATGTTTAGATAGCTTTTTTTATATTTAACTTACAGATCTCAGTTTAAATGCTTCAGTTGTTTTAATATTATATTATACTATGTTAGGCCTATATTATAAACCTAATAAATAATTGATATTGTTTTTTAATGGAGTCACTTATGCTTTTTTTTATTTTAATATATTTTAAAATATAGTATATCCTGTAAAGCAAAGCTGAATTTTCAGCATCATTACTCCAGTCTTCATTGTCACATGATCCTTCAGAAATCATTCTAAAGCCCCGTTCACACCAAGCACCATAACGATAAAGATAACTATAACGATAACTATATTTGCGTCCACACCAGCGAACGATATCGTCTGTTTATCCTAAGCGCATGTGCGTCTGCCGCTTTAAATTCTCGAGCACATTATAGCAGGATGGATTCTGATTGGCTGTCAGTGTTTTTATCGTTCATCAGCTGGAAGAAAATCGTTCTGGAAGTGATTCCAACGATATCGTTTCTCTGTGCCTTTATCGTTATAGTTGTGGTGTGGACACTGCTATTCTTTAAAACTGAGAACGATTTTTAGAACTATATCTTTATCGCTATCGTTATCATTATCGTGCTTGGTGTGAACGGGGCTTAAAGCCTGGAATAAACTATGTGATTTTTCCCCCTGATTTTACAGTCTGAACAAGTTGACGCTAGTTGAGAAAAGTCAGAGCCAGTCTGCAGATTACAGCTGACAGATTCCACAGAAAATCGCGTAGTGTATGATGGTCACCGACTCTCGCTTCAGATTTTGATTCTATCCAGTCGGAGGATATCAAACATGTTTGATATTTTCAGCCGATTTTAGAACACACGTTTTCATTTGTCATGCGTCTCCTAGCAACAAGGCGCACGTTTCTGCTTGAGTTTGTTGTGATCGGAACATGATCTTCAGTCGCGTAGTGTATTATGCCCAGTTTTCCTTTGTCACTATTTACAAAGTAGGTTAGAGTATGATGCCTAGTGTTTTAAAAATCTGTTCAGATTATCAGTGTTGAAAACAGCTGTGCTGCTTCATTTTTTCAGGATTATTTGATGAATAAAGTTTTAAAACAGTACAGTGTTTATTTGAAACAGAAATGTTTGCTCTAACTTTTGATAATTGATAAGACATTGATAATAATCAGAAATGTTTCTTTAGCAGCAAATCAGTGTGTCAGTTTGATTTCTGAAGTATCATGTGACACTGAAGACTGGAATAATAAAAATTAGCTTAGATCACAGAAATAAATTACATTTCACCATATATTCACAATGAAAACTGTTGTGTTAAATTGTAATAATATTTCACAATATTACTGTTTTTACTTCATTTTGATCAAATAAATGCAGCATTGGTGAGCAGAAGAGACTTTCAAAGACATATAAAAATTTTACTGACCCCAAACATTTAAGAGTAGTGTAAATTACAAATATGATGTTCCACCCACTTAAATTATACTGTGACATGTGTAGTCCATTCTAAAGAGACTGCCTGTTCCCAAAATAATGAGGACAAAATAATACATTTACTAAGGGATCACATGAAACACCTTAACAATAAATTGATTTTGAGAACATTAGTGGCAGTGTGCCGATTTTTGTTTATTGATAGATGAAGTGTTTCATGTGATTGAGCACCTGCCTAACATTTTTGGATGTGTGCATATTACACCTCCTTGTGATTAAATCAGATATATAGCAAAATAAGCAAAAATGAGGGCAGTAGCAGCAATGGTGCTTGGTCTGTAGTGAGGTCACAAAATTCTAATACCAAGGATTTATCAAAATCCACTAAAGGAAGTAGAGCTTTTTGGTATTTTACATTGAAATAGCCTTCCTAATAATATTTGGGGCTCGGACACACTCTTTTAGTTTAAATTAGTTTAAAATACATGTTTTAGCCAAGTATTCACACAACATATCTGATAACCTTGCACTCCAGTTATATGTGATGAAATAATAGCTCCAGACTGAATCCAAACTCACTTGTGAAGACTTCAGATGACGCCAACGCTCACAAAGACTACAGATGACGGCAACTGTACATGGACACACAAAACATTAGACACACAAAACAAATATTATCCTTATATTGCCTATAAGGGTAAGTTTGACGATTTTCAACCCACTTTGTATTATTGCAACATCTGTAATATCTGTAAATGAACAATATTTACTCTTTCTCTGAGTTATGTGTACCTATATGTCCCCTTTTATTTGTAAGCAGTACTCTGCAGGATGACGCAAAATGAAATGAGTTTTGACAAAATGACACAAACACTTTTTGCAGCATCTAAATGAAAAAATGCTGTTTTGCATAATTTTTGCTGACAAATAAACTGGGTTTTTCTGAGAAAGAATAAACATTGTTCTTTTACATATGTTACCAACACTCTAACAATACAAAATGGACTGAAAATGTTTTAACTTACCCTTTAATAATGTTGAAGGATAATGTTTTACTGAACACAAAACTAGAGACTTGTTTAGTAAGATTTTATCTGAACATAAGTGACACTCGACCTAAAACTAAAAACATAGATTCTGTTATCTTAAGATTATATTTTTAGTAATATTAGTCAGTGTTTCCCATTCATTAACTAGTCTGTGGCGGCCCGCCACAGTCTAATATGTCCCGCCACAGTTTCATAATAACCCGAAAATATATTTATACTCTTCATTATAACATAAAAGTTCTTCAACGTTGCTTCGTGGCATTGCTTTCGCAAAGCATCAAACGGACTAAGCATAATATGGCTCTCTCTTCATCAAGCCTGTTTGCTCTGTGTGTTTCAAAGCCAAGCGCGCACTCGCAGCTCGTGATCCGGTGTTTTCTGCGTCTCAGAGCGGCTTCGTTCACAGTGAAGTCTGTTTTTGAATGTGCTGTGAGTTTAGCGCGCATCTGAGACCGCAACGGGCACCAGTTACACTTTGTTTTCACATTAGCATAATTTTCAACATTTTAATGGTCAAATGTTGACAGTATTTCGTTAGATTTGAAATGAGCCGTTTGTAAACCTCTTTTCACAGAAGCTGGAGTTTTCCGCCAAAATAAAAGCTCATAGGTTTATCTCTTGCAAGCAAGGATTAAAATTAACAGACGCGAACAAAGAAAATATTGTACAGGCAGAGCAAGCTCACTTTTTATTGGATAAAAAATATAAATATTGCGGTGGGGGTTTATATGAATATATTTCTGAAAGGAACTGGCTTGAGAGAAGTTTCGACTGCATTTTATCACTTATCACTGCTCTTTCATAAGCGCCACCTGCTGTCAGAGAGTGAAATTCAGCCTGTCTGCTGATTTTGTTTTATGCAGGTTTTATCATAATTTCACAAAGCTGAAGTCAGTCAATTCTGTTTTTGCTTCAGATGTTGACATGATACAATCAAATTTAAATAATAATTAAAAAAAAAACTTCTCATGATACAGCTACATCAGGGATGGGCAACTGGCGGCCCGTGGGCCGTATACGGCCCCCAGTGTCTTTTAGTACGGCCCGCTGGATTATATTACACTCGGATGATCAATTTTAAAAACATTTGAAAAGTAAGTCAAGTAAAGATTGCTTTCAGTTTATGATGTTAATACTATCTCCAACCAGGAGAGGTCGCTAGTTTCCAGCCGCTCCCCGTATTATTTTCAGTGCGGTGTAAACATTCACTAACGTTAGCAAATAATAAATGAAAAAACAGACCATGAAAACAGTATTTTCCAGTCAAGATGGTTAACAGATTATCTTTTTTAACAAGTTCAAGGGGATATGTTTGGATTGTTTGGAAATCTGTATTTTTATTTAAATCGCCATCACACCACTGCTCACAGACAACGGGACGCCAGAGTTGCACTTGCCTCAAATTTCAAAGGTAAAACAATGCATAGTCAACAAAAGCTTTTTGCCAAATGCATGACAGAAATGTTTGTACTGAACTATGTTCTTAGGGTTTCTTCGGGTTCTTAAAATGTCTTCAGTTTAATTGTTTAAATTTATGGCCATGAAAACTCCTAAATGTTACAAAAAGTCTAAATTATAAGAGGTCTTAAATTTGGGGACGGAAATACATGAATTGCTATATGGATTAATATGACAATTATACTTCAAAAGGCTATGATTTCACTGAATAAATATGAGCGCTGCACGTTTCAAAGTCAGGCGCTGCTGCTTTGTTGTGTTCTGCTGTTACTGGGGAAACCGGTATATTCTGCCATTCTGAAAGTGAAGCCTGCTGCCAGAGAACGAATTTGCTTTTTCAATAAGCCAGTTTGCTATTTTTGCAACATATTTTTAAATGTGAACCTGTGGATCGGCAAAAAGCTAATGCATTATAAAAATCTAAACAATTATTTATGTTATTTAATATAACAATTAATTGATATTTTTGACTCATCCCTTTTCTTAAAAAAATGTTTAAAGGCTGAAATGTGAAGTGCAGATCTTAAAAAGGTCTTTAAAGTTCTTAAAATTGATTTTGAAAATCCTGCAGATACAAGGTTATGTTATGGTACCATTTGGAATAACTTTTTTATTTTTATTTGAATAAGCCCTTTTTAACTGTCCTAATTAGTTTGTTTTGAGAATGTTCTGTAGGCCACTAATAAAAAAAAAAAGGACCTCTGTACATTTGTTTGTTGCAAATTTACAGACAATGCAATTGAGATGTTTACATTGACTTGTTGGGTAATATTTCTGTCAACTGACAACAAAGTTTCCCTTCTGAACTAGCATAACTGCACAAGTTTTATAGTTAATAAAATCTTTAAAAGCAAATTACATTCATTATACTCTCATTTCTTTCAATAAAAAGGAAACTGAGTAAGACGGTGTAGAAGGTGTGTGGACGTGGATTAGTAATCTGGCCCCTTGGTATAAAGGATAAAAAATCCTGGCCCTTGTCACTATCAAAGTTGCCCATCCCTGATCTACATGTAGCATCATTGTTTGTATTGTGATTAAAATGTAGTGGTTGGTTTTAATTTCAAATGGCTTTTTTTTTTAATTATTATTAAATATTAGTAGTTGTAGTAGCAGCAACTGCAAAAACAGTTTAATGGTCAGGAAAAATATTTGTGGCTGGTAGATTTTCTCAAGTCACCAGAAAATGTTGTTTGTATCGTGATTAAAATGGCAGATGTGGCAAAAAGTTAGTTTTAGGCCCTGCTTGCACGTGTAGAAATTAGGACTAAAGTATTGTAATTTCCCTACTGTAGAATAAGGTAAAATAATATACCTGTGAAATATTCATTTTCATTTATTTTACAGTGTAATTGTTTTCCAATAAATAGCTATTACTGTCATAGGAATAATAATATAACATTATTATTATTATCATCATTATATTCTAATTTGTTTGGCTTCCAAATTCACCGGTGTGAGTGTAATTTAGACTGAGACACTATATCACAACTAAAAAGAGCATTGAAGTCCCCCTTTAAACCTCAAGTGAAAGTCAATTCACCAGCTTTTTTATTTAAGTTTGCACACTGAACCTGTGTTGGAGATCTTAATTTTGAACTCTCAAATTGCACCACGTAGATTAATTTAACTTTAAAATGTTAAAGAAAATCTTACGGGCATGCCCCCGGACCCCCCTAGAGGGACCGAGGTCCACCCACCACAGTCTCACAAAATCCTGTGGGAAACATTGTTAGTTATATATTATGTATATGTTATTATATTGCTATATATATATATATATACAGTATATATATATATATATATATATATATATATATATATTATTATTTATTTTATCTGCATTTTACTGCTGCTGTAGCTCGTTTCCTTCTAATAAACCTGGAGTTGCAAACTAAATATTTTTGGCTCTGTGTCAAATTGCTTGTTTTGTTCCTAGATTCTTCAGTGCTGATGGCCTGCTGCACCCAGCAGAGTCGGTGTGAACTCCTGTAAGACAACATCTCCAAGATGCTATAAACCGCAGGATTAGTAAGTAAAATCTCAAACATACACTACTGTTTCATAAGTTTAGGTTGGTATGATTTTATTTTTTTATGTTTTTGAAAGTCTCTTATGCCAACCACAGTTTAATGTATGAAATGAATACAATTTACTACAATTTAAAATAACTTTTCTATTTGAATACATTTAGAGAAGTAATTTATTCCTGTGATGGTAAAGCTGAATTTTCAGCATCATTACTCCAGTCTTCAGTGTCACATGATCCTTCAGAAATCATTCTAACATTCTCATTTGCTTCTGAATAAATATTTCTGATTATTATCAGTGTTGAAAACAGCTGTGCTGCTTCATTTTTCCAGGATTCTTTGATGAATAAAGTTTTAAAACAGTACAGTGTTTATTTGAAACAGAAATGTTTGCTCTAACTTTTGATAATTGATAAGACATTGATAATAATCAGAAATGTTTCTTGAGCAGCAAATCGGTGTATCAGTTTGATTTCTGAAGGATCATGTGACACTGAAGACTGGAATAATAAATGTTCTGCTTTGATCACAGAAATAAATTACATTGCATAATATATAGAAAACTGTTGTGTTAAATTACTGTGGCATGTGTAGTCCATTTAAAATACATGTTTTAGCCAAGTATTCACACAACACATCTGATAACCTTGCACTCCAGTTATATGTGATGAAATAAATAATATTTTGTCTGAATAATATGAACAGCAGCTATGCTAAACTTTCTCCTTTTGATTTCCTGTTTCTATCTCAGGATGCCCATCCCGAGGTTACTAGAGATGAAGCCAGCTCCAGACTGAACCCAAACTCACTTGTGAAGACTTCAGATGACGCCAACGCTCACAAAGACTACAGATGACGGCAACACTAATGCCGAGTTCACACTGCACAATTTTCAAACTCGTCGGATCGCCGTTGTTTTCACACTGCTTATTATTCAGTCGCTGCTGTGTTCACATTGCACGATGGATCGGCGACAGGGGGTTTCACATTGCATGATTTCACAATTGGAAGAATCGCCGACAACTTTGTCTGATCCGCAAACTACATTTCACAACAAAACACACGCAAGAAGTGATAAGGAAATAATGTGAGAAAACCTGCGTGCGTCAGACCGGAGTTCTCGAGCGAGACTGGCAGTATTCAAAAAAATATAGTCCGCAAATTATCTGTGCGCTGATTTCCAGCTACAAAAAGAAAAGCAGATTATGCAGGAGGGAGATGCAGGGAACAGGGAAAGAGAGGTAAATAATAATTTTGCAGTAACTGTTATGCTGATGTTGCGGCTGGTCAAGCATATGTTTGTGCTTGTTTCTGTATGATATAATTGTACATATATCTATTAAAATACTGATATTCTGGTCTATAACTCCTCCCCAAACTTCCCTCTGCCCTGTATCTTTGTCTCTCATTGGCTGAATGTCATCGCCGATGTAGTTTTCATTCAGAAATCATTGCACACAGCGTGATTGTGAATCGCTGACAGCTCCAGATATTTAGCATGCCAAATATTTCACGGACGTCGGCGACGCCTCGGCGATTCCCTCAGATCGCGTCTTTGATAATTCACACTGCGTGATTGTCACTCGCGTGAACGAGCACCGATTTGCCTCCGATTTCGGGCATTTGTCGGCGATTTATCAAAACCTGTCGGCGAGTGAAAAATTGGGCTAAAATCGTGCAGTGTGAACTTGGCATAACAAAGACTACAGATGATGGCAACTGTACATGGACACAAAATATTAGACACACAAAACAAATATTATCCTTATATTGCCTATAAGGGTAAGTTTGACGATTTTCAACCTGCTTTGTATTATTGCAACGTCTCTAATATCTGTAAATGAACAATATTTACTCTTTCTCTGAGTTATGTGTACCTATATGTCCCCTTTTATTTGTAAGCAGTACTCTGCAGGATGACGCAAAATGAAATGATGAGTTTTGACAAAATGACACTTTTTGCAGCATCTAAATGAAAAATGCTGTTTTGCATCAGTTTTGCTGACAAATAAACTGGGTATCTCGGAGAAACAATAAACATTGTTCTTTTACATGTTACCAACACTGTAACAATACAAAATGGACTGACACTTTTTTGACTTCCCCTTTAATAATGTTGAAGGATGTTTTACTGATCACAAAAATAGAGACTTGTTTAGTAAGATTTTATCGCAAAATATTTTAGAATTTTTATCATGCAATTTAAAACATTTTAACGGCTTAATTATTGTTTGCCTGGTTTTTATTATGTGTTTATGTAATCTAACACATGACCTGTATTATGAACTACTGTCATATGGACATTATTTTGTTGCCAGAAGATGGTCTTCCCCAGTGAGTCTCAGTCACCTCTGGCTGATTAAAGGATGTTTTTAAATTGTAACCTTGAAACATGCAATTTCTGTAAACCTACTTTGAAATGATAAGTATTGTGAAAAGTGTTATACCTTTACAACATTTAACCATGGTTTTACTATAGTAAAACTGTAGCATGCATGATTGTTTTAGTTTTTTTTCAAACCGTGGTTTTGATGCCATATTCTACTATAGTAATATTGTAGTAACACTTCAGTAAAACTGGTAACCATGACTTAGTAACCATAGTTTTTGAAATCATGGTAAATGTTACTATGGTTTTACTGCAAATGCTGTAGTAACGGTTATTTTCGTAATTACTATGGTTTTACTGCAACAGTCATAATTAAACCATGGTGATTGTAGTAAAACTATGGTAGATTTTGTTTTTACTATGGTTTTATTGCAAATGCTGAAGTAAAATCATGGTTAATTTTCAAAAGACTACAAATAATCATGAATTATCCACTTTTAATCAAAGCATATGGTAAATGTAAGTGTATTTGTGCATGTAATATGAATTAAATGAAAATATCATTAAATTTGCAACTGTTATTGAGAGTAGTGTGTATTGTTTTATTGTAAAGCCGCGGGGGTCCGTAACGATGAGCAACACGCCAGTGAACAGCGTCCACGCAGAGCAGCAGGTATTCACAGCTGCATCGTCCCAACATCGGCCGGAGAGCACTTCTGATCAGAGGCCGACGTCGCGGCGACATGTTGCCGATTAGCAAACGCTCCCTGAGCGACATCGTGCCGATGGAATTTTGTACATTGGGTCGACGTCGGCCCGACGTATGTGTGCTGTTTGGGTATGTGCACATATTACCTAAACCACATATTAATGTTTTATATTTTTAAAATGAAAACGATAAGAGGGTTGTGTTTTATATTTTGAAGAAAATTAAAAGGCAGTGATGTTTGATATAATTTCGTTTAATTGTAATGCGTGTACGCCTTGCATGAACCACATTTTTGTGGCAATTAATATTTTAAATGAAACATAAAAGAGGCAACGCTGTTTGATATAATATTTATTTTCACTGTAATGTATATACGTTCCCTGAACTACATTTTTGCGGCTATTAATATGTTTACATGAAAACAAAAAGAGGCAGTGGTGTTTGATATCGTATTTCGTCGTATACAGTGCAGATAAACGAGCTGACTGACGTTATGAAGTACGCTGCTGTTCCATTTGCACCGGACTTGTGTCCTCCCGTCCTCGGGAGTTCGCACTCCCGAGTTGGACTTGCGAAGTCCGAACTTTGCGTACTTGGTATTGAGAAACGGCCACGCTTTGGCTTCACTTTCAGGACATTTGCGGCACGCTTGTTTTACGTCAACGCCTTAAACTCCGGCCGTTTCTCAAACGGAAGGCTGCATCCTCCGTAGGTCACATTTGTAGGCTGCATACGTCATCAAGCTTGGTTTATTTCAGTTAACTGAGCATTACATTCGCGAGTCAAAAGCATATTACAACAATTTACACTTAACTAAGAATAATAGTCAAATTTTTAACTGTTAATATTCTAAAATAAGGTCTTCTTTATGACGTATGCGGCCTACAATTGTGACCTACGGAGGATGCAGCCTTCCGTTTGAGAAACGGCCTCCATTCCAGTAGGTGTCGAAAATGCACCAACAGTTGTTTTGACAACCGCCGTAAAAGTCTAGAAGAAGAAGAAGAAAAAGAAGTAGTAGGCGCCAAATTTCAACGTTCTGAGCAGCATTTGCTTTCACTTGCCGGAATACAGATTATATGGAATAATTATTGAGTGTTTTTTATGTAACTGTGTTAACGTAACGTTACATGACAGATTGTTTGAAAACTCCCGCGTCATTTTGGAATTTTTTAATCGAACTGGCAGAAACGCAGAAACGTTTGCGTGTCAAGAATGTGGAATCACGTCGAACTTCTTCTGAACGAGGATACTAACACAGTCCGTCTGTACAGCGATGTTGAACAAGAGTCCGGAAACGCTTTATATCAAGTGGATACCTTGGTTAAACTCTCATCCTCCGAAAAGGTTAGCAAAAACTGTATTTGGTGGTAATTGCGCGAATAAAAAGTACTGTAGTATAAAATTTTGGAACCGTAACGTTAGTAATGAGAGCGTGGATTTGAAGTACTTTGTATACAACATATGATTATGATAGCAATTATTTAACAGAGCTTGTGTGTATTAATATGTTCAATACCTTGTTTAGTGGTTTACACTGTTCACACACACACACACACACACACACACACACACACACACACACACACACACACACACACACACACATTTCTATTACTTTTATACTGACCAAACGATCTCCACAATGTCAAAAAATGTCAGGTTTTAGTATCCTTTTGGGGACATTTGGTCCCCACAATGTAGCATAAACAAGTACACACACATCTATCTATCTACACATATATGATTTATTACAACTTTCTTTTTTGTCATTATTATTATTATTATTATTGTTCTTATATGCTCCAGGTGCTGTCTAATCCAAAGGTCTATGCCTTCATTACTCCAAATTGCTGCATTGTTGTGGCTGACACTGCTGTGGTTCTCTTTGATCCTGGTTTTCAGACTGTTCTGAATCATTTCTATTTTGGTAACACAAGATCAATCAAGTAAAGTTAACATATACTACTCTTCGAAGTATTGTTTATATCTTTAATTAATGTGTTCTCATGCTTAATTTAGACACTGTAGTAGATGCAGTTACTACTTGCCCCCAAGGACAGTTTCTTCTGGTTGGAGAGAGAAGTGGAAGTCTGCATATCATATATGTCCCTCTGAAGAAGACAGTGCTGACCAAAGTAAGTGCTCACCTTAATAGAATTGTAATAATTGCTGATTTGACTCTAGTAACGTAGAACTGTTGTGATACCTAGACTATGCACAAACAAACCCCCCCTGATGGTGATGAGACAACCTTCAAGAGACTAATACTACATGAGACACCTGGTTCTAAAGGTCAGTGTCTGTAAATGCTAAGCAGAAAAATAAAGATGTAAATATACATATAGAGACATGGCCACTAACAGTGTTATCATGGTCTGTACTTTTTATTATCATCACAAATATTATCATTAATTTAATATCATTAAAACATTTTCTTTTTTTTCAGGAGTGTATGATCTCTTTTTTATTATTAATGATGGTTTCATACACACATCCAACATTGCCTTGGGAGAAATCCAGAGAGCGATTGAAAACATGGATCTAGTGGCCTTAAATAAGGTTGATGTTTCATTTAATTTAATGTCTCTAAAGTTTCTCTCACGTGTCTTTTATTAAAGGGTTAGTTAATAAAAAAAAAAAAAGATTTAATGGAAAGCCCATTCCCCAAAACTTCGATGCTTTAAAGAAGTTCATTAAAAACATTTTAAGAGTAATCCCTTTGAATCAAGCTTTGTAATTTAAGTGTTCTGAAGGTACACAATAGCTTTATCCACTTTATTTGTCACTTATAACTTAACGAGTACAAAACAACTCGTTAGCTGCTTTATACTGTAAACTAAACTTTATACTGCAAACAATTTCTTATCGTATTATTTTAATGTATTGTTGTAATTCTAAACGCACAGGTTTGTTGCGCAAATAATTTTGCCGTTTACTGCACTTTATTTTTATAGTTATTTATTTACCTGTAGTGGCTAATGTGTCTGAAGTCTCACACATTCAGAGAAAAGAGCTTTAACGGTACTCCCATGCTGCAAAATAATGTGGATATGATGAACAGATTTAATTTAGGCTTGTTCTCACAAATATAAACGTTGATCAGTGCACATAGATAGAGGACATTAAATATGGTCAAAGGAAGCTCATATGCTTTTCTTGATAAACAAGGCAAGTGATGTTAGTTCTAGCACATAAAGCAAGTACGGTTGAGCTGCTCAGTGCATGTGTTTTGATCAGTGTGAGTAAAAGCTAAAGTTAAGTTTAATCTGTTTATCAATTAAAGTGATTGCGTCTCTTCAGAAGATTTCGATTAAACCATTTGGATTAAAATTTACATGTATTACTTTTACAAGTTTTTAAAAAATATATATTTTTTATTTTTTTTAAGCCCGATTCAGGCGGTAATTATTTCTCATGGGGACATAAGCTATTTTCAACATTTACAGGGGTTCGTCTGTGATTTTTATGGCCGTGGAAATCCAAAATGTCTGTGTTTTTCTCCCACCACCCACGTGAAAATCGCTGACCAAATTACCTACTGTTTTTGACAAACACCAAGATCATGTGGTACTGTATTTTAATTGCTGTCCAAATCCACATGTCTGAGATTACAAGAAGAAATAGATTTTTTGACTACTACCGAACACCATGCGGTAACTGTTACACTTCGCTGCAGGCAATTTGAAGATGTACACTTTGATTACTTAAATGCTGAAAAGTGTTTATAAGAACAACATTTCATCACCGCTCCACCACAATTGAGTGGTAAATATTTGAAATGGGCCATTATTGCAGCAAAATGTATGCACTACAATTTTAAAATATGCATTATATGCAATAATATATACATTCAAAATACAAACCAAGCAGGTTTGTTTCTTGTATAAATCAGAGATTACATTAACTTATTTCTGCTAATTTCCACATTTCTAATGACATACATAATTTTGATAAATAAAGGAAGACAGAAAAGCTTTTCAAACAAAGCATGTCTATTTTCCTATTTTTCAATGACATTGATAAATGTCTAATGATAAATGGGTGATTTAAATAATGAAATAATAAATAGGATATTATTTCTCCTATTATCAAATTAAATATAATTTGTTATTCCAAACATATGACATTTTATTTACAGCGGACAATCATGCGACTGACCATGTGAACAGCACACTCTCAGGTAGGGGCTGCACGATATATTGCATGCGATAGTCATGCGCATCTCGTCAGTAAAGATGGTTCTGTGATTAGCCGTAAATCTCCATCACCTGTTTTCAAATGGAGCGGCATTTAATACACAGCCGTAGTTCACTGACAAGCTACACAATATCAAGTTCACTATCGCATGCGATTCATCTGCGATTCTGAGCGCGAATTGTGTAGCGTCAGTGTAATTGTCACTGATCTACGGCTCTGTGTATTAAATGCCGCTCCATTTGAAAACAGGTGATGGAGATTTACGGCTAATCACAGAACCGTCTTTACTGACGAGATGCGCATGACTATCGCATGCAAAATATCGTGCAGCCCTACTCTCAGGTTCGTTGGATCATGAAAGTTGCTCCTTCACCATGAATAAATTGCCATCCGAATCAATGAGTTTTATCACTAAGGTGCCATGTAAATTTATTTTTACAGACGTCCATACGAGAAATGATTACCGTCTGAATAGGGCTTTACTTTGTATTTCTAAGATTAACAAAAAATTGTTGAAAGAATTTAAATTTTTGGGTGAACTATCTCTTTAATTTGTCATAGCTTGTCATGATGGTTATCTCAATGTCCTTTTTTTTTTTTGTATTTTATTAATGTAGCCTATATATTTTTATAATATGTAGTAGTTCTATTATCAGATCTGTCTATACATGGTTGCGTTTAAGACAAGATGTGAGAGAAGCACTGATCTATAATAGAGACTTGGATTGCATGACATCATAGAAAGTGAAGCCACCATGCTTCCATATTAGTATTCCCTATTATTTGAGTACATTCTATTGAATTTATTATGAAATAATAGGATTTTAATGAGAAAACATCACCCGAGTCAGGTTTTCTGTATCTGAGGTCTCCCTGTACATTCTTACTGTACTAAGTATGTAAATGGCTATTTGTTTAATAACAGCAGCAGATTGACGCACATCTCAGCATATGTATTACGCATGTCAAAGTAGGGCTGGGGCGATATGGCCAAAAAAATGATCACTATTTTTTTTCATATCAGTCGATATCGATAATTATCACAATAAATGTCAAATCTTTATTTCTGTCAAGTTTAAAGACAGATTTTTGCTCCAAAGTGAAATTTGTGGAAATCAGACCATTAATTTTCCTTAACAAAACAAGTATCTTAATAGAATAATTAATTTCTTAGTTTCTGCATGTTCTGCATGTAAATTGGTTTCAAATCAAGAAACAGGTTTGTGTTGCCTGATAATATTAATAAGAATATTACTTTTTTGTCTCTTAGAAATGCACATTTCATAGTAGTAGCTAGCTGGGCTGCAGATGTACATTTTTGTTCATTATCAAAGTAAGTAATCTGTAAAAATTGTAGCAACCTCATTTTTATATGGCAAAATTTAATTATTCAGAGTTTTTTTTTTTTATAAATCATTGGACTTCCATAGTAGCATACATTTGATTTAAATCATGGTAACCACACACATAGCACACCTCAATACCATGGTAAAAATATAATTATATGGTTTTTAGGTATTTGTATGAAAAATAGTAGTCTAAAAACATTTAGTACAGGCTTAATGCACACATGCTATATAGCTTAATCACAAAAATACTGTAATTACACTCCATTACTACTTTAATACATTTCATTCATGTCTATATTAATAATATAAAAAATTCGATACAGGGTCAATATCACCATAGAGTGCCTTTCAACCCTCAAAATACTCAAAAGTTTTGGTTTTAATTTCCCGTTCGCTTTGTCATATCATAAATAGTAGACACTCGAAGTACTATAGAAACATATTAGCTGAGCTCCCACACACTTTTTTTAGATAATTATGGGCCATTATTCGAAGCATAAACCATAAGATATGTCCACCCTGTCATGGACATATATATTACTGTTAAATACATTTTCACTGCAAAATTAAGATGCAAATTATATTTTCTGAAAGGTATGATGTCCCTTTCCTAAACAGGGTTATTTGTTTGCTTTCAAATTAAAAATACATAAGATTTTATATAAACCTTGTGTTCTTAAAGAAACTCATTCAGTTCGCATATGTATTTTTTTTCTTATTTGGAGAAACATTTGATATTTGGATGCAGTTTTTTGTTTGCATGTTATTGCTCCCGCACCTTGCTATTGAACACACTGGATTATATAGATATAATTGAATTATTATTTAAAATATTATTGTAAAATATCAGCATGACAAGGTGGACCAGCACATGACGGTGAGGACACACAAAGCAGAACACACAAATCATGACATTCGACTTCTAAAAAAAATTATATTATAATAAATAATATAATTACATCCTCAGTCACATTGATATACCCCCCCCCCCATTCATTTTCATTCTGTCCACCCTGTCATGTTTATGTCCACTCTATTGAGTCTAAGTGGCCGACAGGGTGGACATTTTGAGCTTCAATTATCATATTAGCTTACAAAAAACTGTGACTAGCTAGGGCTGGGCGATATATCGAATATTAGCGATAATATCGCAATAATTAGGATGTCAAATTTGAATTCAAGCATACTTTCCCAAAAGAACGTGCCAGACTTCCAATATTACGTCCCCGCATTACGCTGTTATACAGCAGTGAATTATATTATTTTATATGGAGCACATGCGTCCGTCCCTGAAAGTGTCTCTCAACCAGTCTGTGTTCTGTCATGAGAACTCGACTGTATTGTTTGCGATTGTGATCGCTGAATAAATGCACTTACTCAACCGCTGTTGTTTGAACAGAGAAACATTTGGAATTACTATTAGCAATTTCACTGTCGTAATATAGACAGAGAGAGTGCATAAGTCTTTGGTTTTAATTAGGGGTGTAATGGTTCACAAAATTCACGGTTCGGTTCGATACGACACAGTGGTATCACGGTTAGGTATGTTTTCGATACGGGGGGCGGGGCAATTGGTTACGTCGCAATGTTGGAAATATTTCTGTTTTAAACCATGAAGGCGAGCCAATGGATATCAAACAAGCACGCGTTTGCACCAGGGTTTGCACACGTGCAAACTTTGTGCAAGATTTATGCCAGTGAACTCTTAATAGCAGTCAATTCACTATAAACAGAAAGTGAAAGTAAAAACGGAATGGAGTAATGACGGAGCTTTCGGCATCTGACGCCGCATATTCTCTCAGAGACAAAGAGAGACGAATCTACTTCAACATACTGATAACGGTATAGCCCAGCGCTTCTCAAAGTCCGGACTCCGGACCGGGAGGGAATTAAATCCGGACCCGCCTCGACTTCGTATTTCAAGCGCACTTGTATCACTCAGACCTCCGTGCGTGGCACACACACACACGCACGCACGCGGGCGCATGAACCAGTGTTCAAGTTTCAAGTTTCAAGTTTTATTTGTCACATACACGACTATACAGAGATTGTATAACCAGCAGTGAAATGTGGATCAGGTCCGCTCCATGGACAGTGCAAATATTGTAGAATACAACAATAAACAATAAGATAATAAGAATATAAAATATAAAGTATAAGAGAATGTGCATGACAGTATGCTGTAGAATTAAATATTAAGATACGCATGACTGTACGGGGGGGGATGTGCAAACAGGTAGAACATGATGACATGAGCAGCAATCACAAAGAATAAATATAAAATATGATAATATATCAATATACAGAAAGTGTTGTGTGCAAATGACAGTATTGTGTGCAAAAGACTCTGTCAGTATGAGGTAGATGATAATGGGTGTGAGTATATTACAGATTGTGAGTGATTAGTAAGTGAGGTCATCATGATGTTAAGAGTTCAGTTCAGTTTGAATTCAGGAGCCTGATGGCCTGGGGGAAGAAGCTCCTCCTGAGTCTCTCAGTTTTTGCCATCAGGCAGCGGAAGCGCTTACCAGATGGCAGCATAGTGAAGAGACAGTTTCCAGGGTGATTTGAGTCTTTGGTGATTTTGGCAGCTCTGCTTCTGCAGCGTTTGATGTAGATGTCCTGCAGAGAGGGGAGAGCAGACCCAGAGATACGCTCAGCTAAGCGCACTACTCTCTGCAGGGCCTTGCAGTCTTGGCTGGAGCTGTTTCCATACCACACTGAGATGCACTGAGTCAAAACACTTTCTATGGTCCCTGCATAGAAAGTTTTCAGGATTGATGGTGAGACCCTGAATTTCCTCAGCTGTCGCAGATGGTACAGTCTTTGCCTGGCTTTCTTGACCTGTGTTTGTATGTGTGTAGTCCAAGTCAGGTCCTCGGAGATGTTTACGCCGAGGTACTTGAAGCTGCTTACTCTCTCCACAGGGGTCCCGCTGATCACAAGAGGAGTGTAGGGCAGCAGGTGTTTATTTCTGAAGTCTACAATCAGCTCTTTAGTTTTGCTCACGTTCAGAGAGAGACAGTTGTCCTGGCACCATGATGTTAGTCTCTCCACCTCATCCAAGTATGCGGTCTCATCATTGTTGGAAATGAGGCCCAGAACCACAGTATCATCAGCAAATTTGATAATAGATGTGGATCTGTGAGAGGACACACAGTCATGTGTGTAGAGAGAGTAGAGCAGGGGACTCAGGACGCAGCCCTGCGGGGCTCCTACATTCACGGTGATGGAGTTTGAGGTGTACTGGCCTAGCTTCACCACTTGAGGTCTGCCGGTGAGGAAGTCTTGGATCCAGTCACAGAGTGTAGAGTTTAGGCCGAGGCCTGTGAGTTTATTAGTCAGCTTGATGGGGACTATGGTGTTGAAAGCTGAGCTATAGTCTATAAATAGCAGCCTTGCATAGTTACCATTGCTGCTGTCAATGTGTGTGAGGGAGGAGTGGAGAATGTGAGAGATGGCATCATCAGTTGATCTATTGGAGCGATATGCAAACTGGAGAGGGTCCAAAGTAACAGGGATGGATGAGCTAATGTGGCTCTTAACAAGTCTCTCAAAAACCTTCATGACTATAGATGTGAGGGCCACTGGACGATAGTCATTCAGGCAAGAGGGTTTATTGTTCTTAGGCACAGGGATGATGATGGATTTTTTAAAGGAGGTGGGAACTACAGAGGTAGCAAGGGACTCATTGAAGATTGAAGTGAACAAATCAGCAAGCTGATCAGCGCATGATCTCAGGACACGGCCAGTAATCCCGTCAGGTCCAGCCGCTTTCCTGATGTTCACTCCCTTTAGTGCTCTACGAACCTCGTCCTCCGTCACGGTGATCACATGATCCTCGCTTCTCTGCCTGCTGCTTCCTGACGTGCTGATCGGCAGAGCCGCGCTGCATTCAAAGCGGCCGTAGAAGGTGTTTAATTCTTCAGCCAGCGACGGATCTGCACTCACCTCCGCGGATGATTTGTTTCCAAAGGCACAGATGGTCCTTAGTCCCTGCCACATGCGTCGAGAGTCATTGAGCTGAAAATGAGACTCAATTCTCTCCTTGTAACGATGTTTGGCGGCACTTACAGCTCGTCTGAGAGCATAACACGATGCTTTATACACGCTCATATTCCCAGACAAAAGAGCCTCGTTGTATGCGGCAGTGCGTTTGTTAACCGCATCACGGATTGATCTGTCCACCCACGGTTTTTGATTAGGGAAGGACTTTACAGTAATCGTTTCTGTAGCTTGTTCGGTAAGTGTATTTACAAAGCTCACTGCCACATCCGTGAACTCACTGACGTCAGATGAGCTCGCCCTGAACATGTCCCAGTCGACGTCATCAAGAGCCGCCTGCAGCATAGCTTCAGAGTGGGAGGACCAACGCGTCACTTCCCTCTTCACCGGGGGTTCCTGTGTGAGCCTTTGTTTATATTCCGGTGTGAGGAAGATGGCGGCGTGGTCAGACTTACCAAAGGACGGTAGAGAGCGGGCTTTGTAGGCATTCTTAAACTGAGAGTAGCAATGATCCAGTGTATTCGGTCCTCTAGTTGGACAGGATACATGCTGGTGAAAGTTCGGCATGACCTGCCTGAGGTTGGCTTTGTTAAAATCCCCCGCGATGATAAAGGCAGCGTCAGGATGTTTGTTAATGTAGCCGCTGAGCACATCATGAAGATTAGACAAAGCCAAGCTCGTGTCTGCCTGAGGTGGAATGTAAACGGCAGTAGCGATGACCGCGGAGAACTCGCGGGGCAGATAGAATGGGCGGCAAATAATGGATAGATGTTCCAGATGAGGCGAGCAGGATCGCGACAGAGAGGAGATATTCCTGGGGTCACACCATTTCTTGTTGGTCATGAAGCACACTCCACCACCCTTGGATTTACCGGCCTCAGCTGTTCTGTCCATCCGAAAAACAGAGAAGTTGTCAGACGGCGTTACAGCAGTGTCCGGAACCGAGGGCGTGAGCCATGTTTCAGACAAACAGATGATGTTACAGTCCCTTATGTCCCGTTGGAAACTTATCCTGGCTCTAAGATCGTCCATCTTATTATCCAAGGATTGGACATTAGCGAGTAGAATGCTCGGTAAAGGAGGACTGTGAGCCCTTTTCCTCAATCTGTTGCGAATACCAGCGCTATTTCCACGGTGTTTTTTGTTCCGTCTCCTGTGTCCTTTGTTCTCTGCGTTCCGAAGAATCTCAAGAGGCCACGATGGATTCGGATTCGGTGATAAAGTGTCCTGAACCAGGTTAGTGAAGCGGTTTCCAATGTCCAAGAGTGTACTTTTGTCGTAGGTGATCAGTGCCGACGTTATGTGTGCAAAGAGAGAAATTAAAAATAAGTAAAAAAGTAAATAGAAGCACAGTCTTAGCGGAGCGACCTGGACGGCGACTGAGCATAGCAGCGCCATCTTGCAAGTCTTGCAGTGTTTACCGTCTCTTTTGTAAGACAAAGCGCATAGCAACTAGCAACATTTTGGATAAACCTTAATCTTTCATTCAGTAGAATAATGTCACCGGTTTCGCCACGTGAGCGTGAGGTTTCGCCTTCCAGACGCAGTCTTTCTCCACCGGTAGAGTTAGCAGCGCATTCAAAGAACCGAACCGCAGCAGACTTGTGAATGAGTACAAAACAGCATTTCCAAAAACCTATCACTGTTGACTGTCTGGGCATATGAACATGAGTGTAGTTCGTCTGTAAATATGCACATAGTTTGTTACACAGACGGATGTATGTGCTCCATATAAAATAATATAATTCACTGCTGTATAACAGCGTATTGCAGTTATAATTAAATATATTAGCAATTCAGTTGAAGTGAAGATTCTCCCAAGCAAAGGGGAGGTTATCACGGAGCAGACAGCACGTTGCCTGTTACGTCGTTTGGGCTGCATTGTTGAGCGCAGTGGCACTGATTTCACACACTTTAAGATCTTATTTTCCAAACGTAATAGGATTAGTCAAACGAATCTTTCGGTTTGTAATGCGCACCGAACCGAAAGCCTCGTATCGAACGGTTCAATACGAATACGCGTATTGTTTCACCCCTTATATATATCTCGATATGTTTGCATTTGCTTTTAAATAATGAAAAAAAAACCATGATTTTCTTTTGCCCCCATTAAAAAAAAACAACAAAAACAATTTAGATAGAACAGCTATTTTTACAAAGTAAATACAAAATGTTTAGTGCAAATTTAGGGTTAAGACAAAATGATAATTGATTAATAAATTATTACATGCATTTTATCTGCTCCATAAATAATTCTAGAAAACTTATCTGAATTGTTTAATTGTGTAGAATCCATATATATATATATATATATATATATATATATATATATATATATATAAAATGAATCGGTACACTAGATGAGGTAAAATAAACCATGTATGAGTTTGTCTATTGATTTGTGCTCATGGTGGTGGATCATCCATAAGGCACATTTCCCCAAGTTTGCAAAATTAGCTAAGAAATACCTATGTGTTCCAATTAGCTTTCCATCTGAGAGGGTTTTTAGTGCCTGTGGGAACATAGTTTCATGTAGGGATGTAACGATTACCGGTTTGACGATAAATCATGATAAAATTCCCCACGGTTAGTATTACATTTCATATTTAAATTATCATTAAAACCATATTGGATTACCGCGATTTGAACAACTCACGATAAATAAATACTGTCCAGCATAAAGCAGAGTTTTCAGTAACAGTCTCACGTGCACACAGCAGCAGAGTAGTTTCGTTTTGAGTGAAAATAGGGCGGAAAAACTGGGAGGATTTAAAAGAGAGCTGAGGGGAATTATACAAATTAATATATGAATGAATTAATTATATAAATGTACCTCTGAAGGTTCTGATTGTCTTCAGAAACGATTCGATGGCATTTTGTTTTCATCTTCGCTCTGTGTAATACCTAATAAAGTAGTGTTTTAATCGCAATGCTTTGTGCATGGAGGAAACAGCTGTAATTCATCTTTTCCATATAAAGTGCCACCTGCTGTCAGAGAGTGGATTTACAGAGACTTATATTCATATTCAGCCGGTGTGCAGTTTCTGTCTGGCCAAACGGACCGAGTTTGCATGCCCTGCTGTAAATTTTGACCGGTTGATGAAAAACAAGCTTATGTGGATTCTACACAATTAAACAATTCAGATAAGTTTTCTAGAATTATTTATGGAGCAGATAAAATCCATGTAATAATTTATTAATCAATTATCATTTTGTCTTAACCCTAAATTTGCACTAAACATTTTGTATTTACTTTGTAAAAATAGCTGTTCTATCTAAATTGTTTTTTTTTTTTTTTTTTAATGGGGGCAAAAGAAAATCATGTTTTTTTTTTTCATTATTTAAAAGCAAATGCAAACATATCGAGATATATATTGAATATCGTAAAAAGTTTGAAAATATCGAGATATAATTTTTTTTTATGAATGAATGAATGAGGCATTTATATAGCGCTTTATTGTGTATTGTTGTACACCCAAAGTGCTTTACAATCATATGAGGGGGTTTCTCCTCAACCACCACCAGTGTGCAGCATCCACTTGGATGATGCGACGGCAGCCACAGGACAACGGCGCCAGTGCGCTCACCACACACCAGCTACAGGTGGAGAGGAGAGAGAGAGATAGAGCCAATCAAGTGGATGGGGATTATTAGGAGGCCATGATGGTCAGAGGCCAGTGGAGGGAATTTGGCTAGGACACCGGGGTTACACCCCTACTCTTTTACGATGAGTGTCATGGGATTTTTAATGACCACAGAGAGTCAGGACCTCGGTTTAACGTCTCATCCGAATGACGGATATATATATATCGTCCAGCCCTATGACTAGCTAAATATTTAGTCTGGTTGTTGAAGAGAATTTGGTATATTTAAACTTGCATATTTTGAAAATACTGTATTCCAATCACTTCTGGCATATTTTATGCCGACAGGGTGGACATGTCAAGCTTTGGCAAAGCAAGTAAGCAAACTCAGACGAAGAAAATTTGTCAATTGAAAAGTCACCAACTTATTCAGCTAAGCGGTTGAAATTCCCACCACTGAAGAGACAAAAAATATGTTGTCCTTATGTCACTAAAGGGGATTGCCTTTTCTTAAAGAGGCAGATTTCCCAACACGACAGGGTCGACAACCGTTCAAGGGACATGGACAAACTCTTCTTTTTTTATTAAATAAAAATATCGTTTTTATTACCAAATGATCAATACACCCAAATTGAGTTTAACAAAAATGTAACAAAATATTAATAGAGAACAAAAAAATTTTACTTTATGATTTGACTGTATTCTACTCTCATTCAAATTTAATGAGCAGTGCATGGGGCATAGCAAAATAACACGCATCCTCTTACACAAAACTAAAAAAACACTAGAAAATGTATCTAAAGAGCCAAGTAATGCTTTTGTTATGAATATAAAAACTTAGCCAAATATAACACACTCTTTCATAGTCATTTTTATGTTAAGTTGTCATGGCAAATGAGTTATTTATGTACAGGACACCAAAAGGCACGCTACAGTGATATTGACCCTATAAATACCCACATTTCTGACACAATACCATGGTGCAGTTAGTGTTACAACAGTAAATCTATGGTAAGTGATTTGTAGATTGAAAAGCCTCCTGACAGTCATTTGTGTTCTTCGCTGAATTCGAACGCTTCAGCGCTGTGTAATGCTCGTGTGACCGAGTAAACACATCTGCTCTAGTACGCCGTGCGACAGTTTGAACATTGATCCGAGTAGATAAACCAGGGGTCTGCAACCTTCAACGTCAAAGGGCCATTTTGGCCCCTTTCCCACCGAATACAATTCACGTGGAGCCACAAAATATTTGATGCTCAAATAAAGATAACACGGCATATAGCTAAAGTTTTATATTCAGTTATGTTACAGAGCATGGGAGTAGCAATCATTTCAGATGTGAGAGGGACAGAAATGTCAAATGTAGTAATAATAATAGTAATCATAATATGTATGATGATCACAGAATGATGAAAGAGCCGCAGGTTGCCGACCCCTGAGATAAACGGTCCTTGTGTCGCACTTCAAATGAGTCATGCTGTTTCGTTCCGCTTTTGGCGCATAAACATTATTATATCGAACATTTATCGAACTCTTCATATAGTTTTATCGAGGAAATTTATATCGTGATAATTATAGTTATCGATTTATTGCCCAGCCCTAGGTCAAAGTGAGCATTTTGAAATCGGAATAAAGATTTTTGTTTTGTAACGTATGCCCAAATAATACCCTAATTGCCTTTGTATGGTTATTCACTGTCTATGTAATTATGTTGTATTTTAATATTGTTTTTATTCATACAGTAGGCTAACTGCAGATGTTTCAACAATTTCATTAACACCATGCATTTTGAAGCAGTTAATGATTTAAAAGTTGTTTAAATAATTAATTCATCAACATATACATAACATGCAATTCTAGTAAAATGCTGTAGAATTTGTGAATAGTCTGAAAAAGATCTTACTTAATCAGCAAATAAAATATGTGCATCATAACATCATTCAGACTAATAATGTTGACTGCATACAGACTTAAAGATATGAAGCTTTATTTCACAATAAAGCTTCACTTTATCACTTTATTTTATAACACAATATAGACCATAAACATTACAGATAACATCTCGGCTTACTATTGATTTACACGCACATATCCTAAAAACTAATCCTGTCCGACTGATATGTTGCAAATTGGTGATTTTAGGTCAAAGTTTTGGCTTGTCAGTTAATGATGCCCTCTGTTGGTAGGGAATAGCGTATGACTGCTCGAACACTTCTGATGACTTCACTGTCTGAAGGCAGTTAACAACACAATAAGCAATCCAGTCATCTATATAAATCAGTGGATACAAGGCCAGATCAAGGAAAATGAGAAACAGGAGATTTGGAGAAATCAGAAAATTTGTTATTGTTTATCTTTCAGATCCAAGATGATATTCTTATGAACTTCTGTTCAACTAAAGCGATTCATGAAGATGGTTGCAAGTCGGCAGGTCTGGTCTGTTTTGGAAGCACAATCCACCTTCTGATTGGGGTAACTTTGATTCTAAATCTCAAACTCATCTGCATGTTTCCCTAATAAGCATTTTGTCCTCATTTCCCAAAATGAGCTGATGCTTCTTTTCCTTCCAGAAAAGTGATTTTCTTTGGTATTATTAGATAACATTTAAATTCTGAAAGGAACTTCAGGTATTACAGCTGACAAAAACTCACAGACTCACAGATGGCAGCTACAGTGCTTTGCTCTTCAGTGTGTGTACTGTTTTTGTTTGTTTTTCCTGTTTTTTGTTTCTCAAACACGATCAGTTTTACCAGGGATGAACTGCTGAACATTCGGCAGAACACACCACAAAATCTTTTACCGGATTTTGATTATTTCTGACGCTTTGCTGGACGTTATACAGGTGCATCTCATTAAATTAGAATGTCATGAAAAAGTTCATTTTTTCTTGTAAGTTATTTCAAAAATTGAAACTTTCATATATTTTAGATTCATTGCATGTAAAGTAAAACATTTCAAAAGTTTTTTTTGTTTTAATTTTGATGATTAGAGCTTACAGCTCATGAAAGTCAAAAATCAGTATCTCAAAATATTAGAATATTTACATTTGAGTTTCAATTAATGACCATCCCTACAGTATAAATTCCGGGTATCTCTTGTTCTTTGAAACCACAATAATGGAGAAGACTGCTGACTTGGCAATGGTCCAGAAGATGAACATTGACGCCCTCCACAAAGAGGGTAAGTCACAGAGGGTCATTACTGAAAGGTGTGGCTGTTTACAGAGTGCTGTATCAAAGCACATTAAATGCATAGTTGACTGGAAGGAAGAATTTGGGTAAGAAAAGGTGCACAAGCAACAGGGATGACTGCAAGCTTGAGAATACAGTCAAGCAAAGCCGATTCAAACACTTGTGAGAGCTTCACAAGGAGTGGACTGAAGCTGGAGTCAGTGCATCAAGAGTCACCACGCTCAGACGTCTTCAGGAAAAGGGCTACCAAGCCACTTCTGAAACAGAGACAACGTCAGAAGTATCTTACCTTGGCTGTGGAGAAAAATAACTGAGTGGTCCAAAGTCCTCTATTCAGATGAAAGTACATTTTGCATTTCATTTGCAAACAAGGTCCCAGAGTCTGGAGGAAGAGTGGAGAGGCACAGAATCAATGTTGCTTGAAGTCCAGTGTGAAGTTTCCACAGTCAGTGATGATTTGGGCTGCCATGTCATCTGCTGGTGTTGGTCCACTGTGTTTTCTGAAGTCCACAGTCAACGCAGCCATCTACCAGGTAATTTTAGTGCACTTCTTGCTTCCTTCTGCTGACAAGCTTTATGGAGATGCTGATTTCATGTTCCAGCAGGACTTGGCACCTGCCCACACTGCCAAAGGTACCAAAAGCTGGTTCAATGACCATGGTGTTACTGTGCTTGATTGGCCAGCAAACTTGCCTGACCTGAACCCCATAGAGAATCCAGAGACACCAGACCCAACAATGCAGATGAGCTGAAGGCCACTGTCAAAGAAACCTGGGCTTCCATACCACCTCAGCAGTGCCACAAACTGATCACCTCCATGCCATGCCGAATTGAGGCAGTAATTAAAGCAAAAGGAGCCCCTACCAAGTATTGAGTACATATACAGTAAATTAACATACTTTCCAGAAGGCCAACAATTCACTAAAAATGTTTTTTTTATTGGTCTTATGAAGTATTCTAATTTGTTGAGATAGTGAATTGGTGGGATTTTGTTAAATGTGAGCCTAAATAATCCCAATTAAAAGAACCAAAGACTTAAACTACTTCAGTCTGTGTGCATTTCATTTATTTAATACACGAGTTTCACAATTTGAGTTGAATTATTGACATTCTAATTTATTGAGATGCACCTGTAGTTGGCGGAGCTGCGGTGTTGTTTAGATGCTATAGGTCGCGCAGACGGGGGAAACGAGCCGGCGCGCTCGTGAAGCTTCGCGAAGATGTGCTGCTATGATATAGAAACGCTCTTCATTAACTGCAAGCCATTCTATTTGCCGCTGGAGTTCTGTTCGTTCATTCTCGTGAGTGTTTACATTCCACCGCACCCGAACGCGAGATCAGCTTTACAGAAACTCTCTGATCAGATCACAGAGACTGAGCAACAACACCGGATTCTGTTTTAATCATTCTCGGTGACTTTAATAAAGCAAATCTCTCCCGCGAACTGCCAAAATACAGACAGCACTTCACATGTCCCACCAGAGACAGTAATATATTGGATCACTGTTACACAGCGATAAAGGGTGCATATCACTCTGTCCCTCGAGCAGCTTTAGGACTATCTGATCACTGTTTGGTTCATCTCATACCGACCTACAGGCAGAAATTAAAATCTGTTAAACCTGTATTAAGAACTGTTAGAAGATGGACTAATGAAGCAGAGCAAGATTTAAAAGCTTGTTTTGACCTCACTGATTGGAGTGTTTTCGAAGCTGCTGCCACCGATTTGGACGAGGTCACAGAGACTGTAACATCATATATCAGTTTCTGTGAAGATATGTGTATTCCTACCAGGATCGTTTAATCTACAACAATGACAAACCATGGTTCACTGCAAAACTCAGACAGCTCCGTCAGGCCAAAGAAGATGCTTACAGGATGGGGGATAAGTCTTGTATAAACAGGCCAAATTACACATTGGAAAAGGAGATCAGTGTGGTAAAGAGGAATTATTCTGGCAAGCTAAGGAACAAATTCTCTTCCAGGTGATTCTGCTTCAGCTGTGGAAAGGTATGAAAGACTTTACAAATTACAAGACACCATCCCCCAGCACTGTGGAGAATCAACAACTAGCAGACGATTTGAATGACTTTTGCTGTAGGTTTGAAAAAAACACCCCACACCCGCCCTGAACACCTCTCCACACAACCATTAACACCTCCAGCAACCCCCCTCTCCCCCACACCTGCACTGAAAATAAGTGAAGATGACATGCGGCAGGTCTTCATAAAGAACAAAAGAAGGAAAGCACCAGGCCCAGACGGTGTGTCACCAGCCTGCCTTAACCTGTTAACCTGCACCCCCCATTTTGGGCCTCACAGCTGAAAATGACCTACCTAAAGTAAAATGGTAACATTTCCTGACAATAATGTGCTACACACACAATTTATGTATCTTTGGAAAGAAGACACTCTAGGCTTTACTATGCATCATCCAGAGTTGATAATGCTAAAAAAAAATAAAAAGTTAAAGACACTGAAGTGCCTTGAAAAATGTTTTACCACACTGAATGTTTTTTTTAATTTAATAAACAAATACATGAAATTTCAGGAGCAATCCAGAAAAGTAATGGGTTGAAAGTCACATGTCTAATGAGTTTATATTTCAAATTTGAAGAAAATACCATGAAAAATTAGATTCTTGCAATCATTTTTCTGAGAATATTTCCAGATACCCCCCCTGTTTAATGAAAATTACCACCAAATGTATTGAAGAATTGCACAAACTATTTTAGTCATTATACATAGTTTTTCAATGATAAAATAATAGACAGAATTTTAGACATCATATTAGTGATTTATTTGAGCACTAAAAATACAATAAGAATAATTTGAGTTAATAAAAAAAAAAAAAATAATTTGCTTTGTATGTAGTAGCCTACATACTCAATACTTTGCACTGCCAGACATAAACTGATATTGCCAGACATTCACACTGATTGCAGTCAGTAATCACACGCTGTTGTGCGTCCATACAGATGATAATCATACAGATGGGCCATATCATCAATAATAGCCGTCATTGACAGCATTCTGATAGCAGTCATATAGTCGGTAATTACACACTGATGTGCGTTCATATAGATGGTAATCATGCAGATACAGCCATGTTCCACACATCTCACACACACACACACACACACACACACATAAATAAAAAAAATTGAAAAAAAAAGAAAAAGGATTATTTGTGCAAAAAGGCGATCGCTAACTTACGCCCCCATCAGATGACAGGTGCGTCACAGCGTGCGTCACGCTCCGTCACGAGGGAGCGCCAGAATTCAAATGAACAATATTCCGCGTATCTGTGACTTTTTTTTTTTTTTGGATGATCTCATTCTGTTTGGGACATTGCCTGCTACAAAATCATGCTGTTTTTTTTACCAAGACGTTGTTTTTGAGCGTAATTTGTTCCATAACGGACACAAACAATAACTCTCCCTGAACAGATGAGACGTAAACAAATGAATAACGATCCAAATTACAACGTTATTGTTTCTTTGGACTAAAAGTGCTCTTTGGGATGTTGTTCCGTGGACCCTTATTTCTCAAACTAAACCGGGATTTACAGCAGTGGATACGATTGAGTGTCGTTATCAGGATGAATCTGGTATGTACTGTGTTTTTTTTTTATACCTGTTTTGATGTGTACTGCTTACACAAATTTAGCAAATACATTCCTTATAAGCTTTCTATTGAAAAACAGCGATCTATCGTCGATGCTTGAGGCTTAGACCTTCAAAATGATATATAGTTTGTCAAGATTAATTTGGTCCCGTTTCATTTTATCTATTTGAAAACAATGACGTGCAAACTAAGAGCTTTCAGTGCTCCAGCGTCCTGGTGCATGTTAACAGTTTAAATCCTTTGCTGACCAGCTGGCCCCCATCTTCACACAGATCTTCAACAGATCACTGGTGCTGTGCGAAGTCCCCTCATGCTTCAAGCGCTCCACCATCATCCCCGTCCCAAAGAAACCCAAAATTACTGGACTTAATGACTACAGACCTGTGGCTCTAATGTCTGTGGTCATGAAATCATTTGAAAGACTGGTTTTGGCTTATCTGATGGCCTCCTCTGGACCCTTACTGGACCCCCTGCAGTTTGCCTACAGAGCAAACAGGTCTGTGGATGATGCAGTCAACATGGGACTGCACTTTATACTGCAACATCTAGACAGACCAGGGACTTATGTGAGGATCCTGTTTGTAGACTTCATCTCTGCTTTTAACACCATCATCCCGGACACCCTTCAGAATAAACTGACACAGCTCTCCGTCCCCACCTCCATCTGTCAGTGGATCACCAGCTTCCTGACAGACAGGCAGCAGCTAGTGAGGCTGGGAAAATTCTCATCCAGCACCCGCACCACCAGCACTGGATCCCCTCAGGGCTGCGTTCTCTCCCCACTGCTTTTCTCCCTCTACACGAATGACTGCACATCTAAAGACCCCTCTGTCAAGCTCCTGAAGTTTGCAGACGACACCACACTTATCGGCCTCATTCAGGACGGCGACGAGTCTGCCTACAGACAGGAGGTTAAGGAGCTGGCTGTCTGGTGCAGTCTTAACAACCTGGAGCTTAACACGCTCAAAACAGTGGAGATGATCGTGGACTTCAGGAGAAACCCCCCTGCTCTCCCCCCACTCACCATCATGAACAGCACTGTGACTGCAGTGAAGTCATTCAGATTCCTGGGCACCACCATCTCTCAGGATCTGAAGTGGGACAATCACATAGACTCCATTGTGAGAAAGGCCCAGCAGAGGTTGTACTTCCTTCGCCAGCTGAGGAAGTTTAACCTGCCACAGGAGCTGCTGAAACAGTTCTACTCTGCCATCATTGAATCCGTCCTCTGCACATCAATAACTGTCTGGTTCAGCTCAGCTACCAAATCTGACCTCAGAAGACTACGGAGGGTAGTCCGGACTGCTGAGCGAATCATTGGTACAGCCCTCCCTACTCTCCAAGAACTGTACTTATCCAGAGTGAGCAAAAGGGCTGGCAAAATCACTCTGGACCCCTCACATCCAGCACACTCCCTCTTTGAACTGCTGCCGTCTGGTCGACGCTACAGAGCTCTGAGCACCAGAAAGACCAGACAAAGGAACAGTTTCTTTCCCCAAGCAATCCATCTCATGAACACTTGACATTAAACGTGGAACACAACACTATTATACAATTATTAATTCACCACACACACATATATAATTAGTAATTTTTTTTTTCCATTTCAAATTTGCACATGTCAGACATGTACACACATGATTGTCTGTATTGCATAGTGTTCTTGCTATTTTGTACATTGCCTATTTGTATATTGTTCTTTTGTTGTCTGTGTCCTGTCCTGTTGCTGTCATTCTGTTGCACTGTGGAGCTTTGTCACTATAACAAATTCCTCGTATGTGTAAACATACCTGGCCAATAAAGCTCATTCTGATTCTGAAAAACGGGTGAGGAAGGCACTGGATACGTCAATATTAATATCAATTGTATGTATATGTACAGTGCTGTGATAAGGTTTTTGCCCCCCCCCCCCCCTTTTTTTTTTATTTTTTTTGCATAATTGTCACAATTATCAAACACATTTTAATATTACACAAAGATAATGCAAGTAAATACAAAATGCAGTTTTTAAATGATGATTTAATTTATTATGGGAAAAAAGCTGTCCAAACCTACCTGGCCCTACGTGAAAATTTAATTGCCCCCTCCTGCTAAATCATGAAAGAACTGTGATTAACCACATTATTTTAGAAAGCGGAGTTAAATTTCACTAGCCAAACCCAGGCCTAATTACTGCCAGACCCGTTGAATCAAGAAATCACTTGAATAGAACCTGTCTGACGAAGTGAAACATGCTTAAAGAGCAACACATCATGCCGCGATCTAAAGAAATGTAAGAACAGATGAGAAACAAAAGAGTTGACATGTATCAGTCTGGAAAGGGTTGTAACGCCATTTCTAAGGCTTTGGGACTCCATGGTCAGAGCCATTATCCACAAATGGAGAAAACTTGGAACAGTGGTGAACCTTCCCAGGAGTGGCCATCCTACCAAAATTACTCGGAAGAGCACAACAACGACTCATCCAGGAGGTCATAAAAGAACCCAGAACAACATCTAAAGAACTGCAGGCCTCACTTGCCTCAATTAAGGTCAGTGTTCATGATTCAACAATAAGAAAGAGACTGGGCAAAAACAGCATCCATGGGAGAGTTCTAAGGAAAAAGCCACTGCTGACCAAAAAGTACACAAAGACTCGTCTCACATTTGCCAAAAAATATCTTGATTATCCCCAAGGCTTTTTGGGCAAATATTCTGTGGACTGATGAGACAAAAGTTGAACTTTTTGGAAGGTGTATGTCCTGTTAGATCTGGCATAAAACCAACACAGGATTTCATAAAAAGAACATCATACCAACAGTCAAACATGGTGGTGGTAGTGTGATGATCTGGGGCTGCTATGCAGCTTCAGGACCTGGACGACTTGCCATAATTGATGGAACCATGAATTCTGCTCTCTATCAGAAAATCCTGAAGGAGAATATCTGGCCATCAGTTTGTGACCTCAAGCTCAAGCGCACTTGGGTTATGCAGCAGGACAATGATCCGAAACTCACCGGCAAGTCCACCTCTGAATGGCTCAAGAAAAACAAAATTAAGGTTTTGGAGTGGCCAAGTCAAAGTCCGGACTTAAATCCAATTGAGGTGCTGTGGCATGACCTTAAACAGCCCATTCATGCTTGAAAACCCTCCAATGTGGCTGAATTAAAACTGAATTAAAAACCTTTTCACGGCACTATCTTCAGTGTATCGTATCGTTGGCTACGCATCGATGCATAGCCAACGATACGATACATATGAAGCAGCTACCGATGCAATGCGATATGATTCACCCCGATTACGATGCAGTGCGATCCGACTTCGATTCGATTCAACACAATGCGATTCGATGCAATATGATTCAATGGAAAAAATGTGATCGCTTTTGTTTCAGACAGACAGCAAATCATAGCCTAAATTAACTTGTCTTCTGACTTTTAAGGCCTTGAGGCCTGTTTCATATAGCAAGTTTACCAAATAGGCCAGCCTTATTTCAGTTAGTCTGACTCATTGTCAAATGATTTGGTTCCATAAAGCAAATTTAACATGGATCAACCTCAGTCACTGTGACAGTTTATGCTGGAAAACTAACCTGTAACTAACTAACTGTCATGCTAAACTGAGTTCCTCTAACACTGACCAATAGGAATGCAATGATATTACCACTGACTCTCTCACATAATGTTATAGCCATGCAACCTTTCTCTTTGGTTTTATGACAGCTGTACCTTATAGTTAGCAGAACATTAGAACATTACAATCTAAAATGGCTCTTTAAAGCATTACAATCACTAAATTAAAAGTTAAAATCACTAAATTAAAAGTACATTTTAACTGCTATAAGAAATACATTAACTCATCAGAGCATAGTAATTTTTATTAGCTTAAATTTTATTTTCCCATTACAATAGTCCCTTTACAGTTACTGCTATCATAAAAAAATACACTTATGTAGGGTTAAAATTCTACAAAAGGCACATTTAATGTCCAACAACAAATATTTTAGCAAAATGCATATTTGACTCAGAATTATTGCGCTCCGTCTGTTTAGCGCACATGTGCGCAGCAGCGCTCGTTCACTCTTGTAAGCCTCGCCCACTCTTGACAGCAAAATTGAAAATATTTGCATGACTTTCTAATATTTACAGATGAAAAATATACTCGTGACATATCAGTTATGCACTGAGGAAAACACAATGTCTCAAATGCATTAAACAGCACAAATATATTCGCTGTTTGCCATGGTGGATCTATTTGATCCATGATCGACATTAAGGGCTGCTTAAGAATAAGCGTTCACAAATTAGATAGGTTGCGTGAACTTAATTTGTCATTTATGGAACCACTTTAGCCCCAATTGATTTTTAGGTTATTTCAAGTCAAGTTTTGGATTTTAATCCCCTTTATATTTATATATATTTATATTTATGCATTTAGCAGACACCTTTATCCAAAGCGACTTACAGTGCATTCAGGCTATACATGTTTTATCACTTTAAGCAGCCTTGATGAGAGAATGCGCTTGAGAAACAGTTTCGAGAGGAGAAATCAATCTACATATAGCCAAAAATATTGTTCACAGATTATTGGTCACTTTCTAAACAATAAAAGTATAGCGCATCCACTAGTAATTATACATACATGAATCGGTTTTTACTGATGCAAATATGTTTGAAATGATGCATCGAGATACAAATGCCAACTTGTATCCGATGCACACTTTTTTAAATCGATGCATCGTTAACTTTTTTTGCCGATGCACCGAGCGAATCGGTGAATCTTCCCATCCCAAATATATACAGGTGCATCTCAATAAATTAGAATGTCGTGGAAAAGTTCATTTATTTCAGTAATTCAACTCAAATTGTGAAACTCGTGTATTAAATAAATTCAATGCACATAGACTGAAGTCTTTGGTTCTTTTAATTGTGATGATTTAGGTTCACATTTAACAAAAACCCACCAATTCACTATCTCAACAAATTAGAATACTTCATAAGACCAATAAAAAAAAATATTTTTAGTGAATTGTTGGCCTTCTGGAAAGTATGTTCATTTACTGTATATGTACTCAATACTTGGTAGTGGCTCCTTTGCTTTAATTACTGCCTCAATTCGGCGTGGCATGGAGGTGATCAGTTTGTGGCACTGCTGAGGTGGTATGGAAGCCCAGGTTTCTTTGACAGTGGCCTTCAGCTCATCTGCATTGTTGGGTCTGGTGTCTCTCATCTTCCTCTTGACAATACCCCATAGATTCTCTATGGGGTTCAGGTCAGGCGAGTTTGCTGGCCAATCAAGCACAGTAACACCATGGTCATTGAACCAGCTTTTGGCAGTGTGGGCAGGTGCCAAGTCCTCCTGGAAAATGAAATCAGCATCTCCATAAAGCTGGTCAGCAGAAGGAAGCATGAAGTGCTCTAAAATTTTCTGGTAGATGGCTGCGTTGACTGTGGACTTCAGAAAACACAGTGGACCAACACCAGCAGATGACATGGCAGCCCAAATCATCACTGACTGAAAACTTCACACTGGACTTCAAGCAACATTTCTTCCTCTCCACTCTTCCTCACTCCAAATGAAATGCAAAATTTACTTCATCCTAAAAGAGGACTTTGGACCACCTGAGCAACAGTCCCCTTCTTTTTCTCCAAAGCAACAACATTCAGCTCCTAGGTCCCAAAGATGCTTCTGACGGTGTCTCTGGTTCCTCAGTGAAGGTTGGTAGCCCTTTTCTGAAGACATCTGAGCATGGTGACTCTTGACTCCAGCTTAATCTCCACTCCAAGCTGTCCCAAGTGTTTGAATCAGCTTTGCTTACTGTAAATTCCAAGCTTGCGGTCATCCCTGTTGCACTTGTGCACCTTTTCCACCCAAATTCTTCCCCCAGTCAATATTTGTCATAATATGCTTTGATACAGCACTCTCTGTAAACTCCACCACACCTTTCAGTAATGACCATCTGTGACTTACCCTCTTTGTGGAGGGTGTCAATGTTCGTCTTCTGGACCATTGCTAAGTCAGCAGTCTTTCCCATTATTGTGGTTTCAAAGAAAAAGAGGATACCCAGAATTTATACTGTATGGATGGTCATTTATTGAAACTCAAATGTAAATATTCTAATATTTTGAGATACTGATTTTTGACTTTCATGAGCTGTAAGCTCTAATCATCAAAATTAAAACAAAAAAAACTTTTGAAATGTTTTACTTTACATGTAATGAATCTAAAATATATGAAAGTCTCACTTTTTGAAATGTTACAAGAAAAAATGAACTTTTTCATGACATTCTAATTTATTGAGATGCACCTGTATGTATGCATGCATGTATGTGTGTATATGTGTGTTATATAATATATATATATATATATATATATATATATATATATATATATATATATATATATATATATATATATATATATATATATATATATATATATATATATTATTATATATATTATATATATATATATACAGAATTTACATGCTGTCCTGCAAATAAGTTAACAAGGCTATTTAGTTTGTTTAAAAAAAGAACAAGGTTCTATAGGAAAAGTAACTTTAAATGATTTCTGTTGTGATCTGGCGCAATAGAGAAAATTAAATAAAATTAACTTGACCTTCAAGGGAGGGGGGGCACCCCCTAATATAATGGCAGGGGAAACACTGAGGTGTACGCGCTCAGAAAAAGCGCACATCAGAACAGCACGTGAATGAAATGTATAACCGACAAGGCTTTAAAGGGATCCCCGGGTATGAAGACATGTATAGCTTAATATAACGTAAATGATGTCTCTTATTTAAATATGTAATAGAAAACCCATGAAAATGTATGCTATTTAAAAAAATGTACATCGTTTTTGGACTATGGGGGGCGCCATTATTTCACGTGCACAGTACATTCTGTGTCGATGACGTTAAATGGTTGCACTCGGTGAGCTACTGGCGCTTATTTCTATAGTCTTTGGCTTTTTACCGCAACACAACTCAGAAAATAAAGTACTGATACGATACCACATTGTGTGGCTTTTGGTTGTCATTTTCAGTCAAAGGGCAACAAGGGAGGCAATGTAAGACTGCTTTCCTAGCGATAATAGGAGGAGAAAAGCATGGGAAGATGCCTGTGGACGAATAAAACTTCATAAGAACCCGCTTATTTTTTCTCTCCACTTTAGCCCTGATGCCTTTGAGTCTTTTAGTAGACCACAGCTACTGAAAGAGCTTACAAACAGCTGGATCAAGAAACGCTAGATGCCATCTGTTAGGATGTAAACATGCTAACGCTAATCATGACGCGCGGCCGCTAGAGGAGTTTCTCAGCGTGGATTTCCCTCCACATCCGGGGCGTTTACACTCCTTGTGGGGAAAAATCGATGGTACAGCATTTGGTTTAAACCTATACTTATATCCATCGCCACCTGTAAGCTCTTTCAGTAGCTGTGGTCATCATATCAGTATTTTATTTTCCGAGTTGTCTATTTCGAGATGTGTTGTGGTTAAAGTAGCAACAGGTAGCGCTAGTAGCTCACCGAGTGCAACCATTTTACGTCATTAGAATAATGGCGCACCCCATAGTTCCAAATATGTATAAAACGATGTGATTTTTTTAAATAACATAAATCTTTAATGGGTTTTCTACTACATATTTCAGAAAGAGACATCATTTACGTTATATTAAGCCATACAAGTCTTAATACCCAGGGATCCCTTTAAAGCATAAGGATGGTAAAAAAAGACTGTAAAATAAAATGTAGGCCTGTCTTCACCTGCATCTTTATGACAGGCTGTTGGTGCCAATGTTCTTTCACTTTGGACAACGGGCCCTGGGCAGAAATCATTGTCTCTCACAAAACTTCTTGACTCTGCTTTAATGTCAGGTATTAAATGTGTTCTTACAATGTTTACATTTTATTATTACTAAATATGGAGTGTGTATGTTAACAAAGCTGTAAAGTGTAAAATGTTCTATTTCTCTATTCAAGAGGTGAAGAAGATTCAAGTTGTGGATAATTTGATGTATGTTCTAAACAGAGAGGTAAGGGAAAACTGATGTTGATGCTACATGTTGCATGTGTTGATGAGCAATTTTTCTAACCTTAAATGTATGCATAATTTATGTAAAATTCTTAGACTTAATAAATTCAATTAGAATAATAAGACACTGTAGGGCTGTAATCAAATGAATCAATATTATAAAAGTCCATCTTTGCATTACAGAGGTAGCACAAAAACTGCTTCTAAAGTGGCATTTGGTTTTTAGGACTAAAATCATGACCCGTGGGAATCATACAGATCAGTAATAAAAAAAACTATTGCATGGTTATTGCATGATGATTAAAATCACGAAATGGCCTTAAACAATTAACTAAATAAACTGCGAAAATGTTATGTTGTCCAATACGTCATGAATGGAATGGTCCCGTGAGCTCTGTACGAGATGTTACTCATCCGGTAACTCTTTATGAATGTTGTTGAGAATTTGATATTGCTTAGCACTAAAAGTTTTAAGTTAATTGCTAACAAAATGTATGAGTCAGGTTACCGGACTTGTGTCGTCCCGACCACGGGAGTTCACACTCCCAAGTCGAACTTGCGAAGTCAGAACTACCGAGGACGCAAGGCCGAAATTTGCGTACTTGGTATTGAGAAACGCTTGCAGACCTACATCACCAGACTATTTGCCTACACTGTAAAAAAAAAAATCCCGTAAAAAAACGGTAATATTCCGGCAGCTGGGGCACCAGAAAAAAAAAAGTAAAATAACAATTAAAATAGGTGTGTTCCTGTAATTTTCATATCAAAACATCAAAAAGACTACAAATGCTGTTCTATCACATTTATTACTTAACATTTGAAATATGACATTCTGACATTTCTGTGCACATTTTTTGTTTTTACAGAATGAGCATTAAATATTGTATCACGTCATCAAAATAGCATGATGCATATTGAGTAATTTTACATTTCCAAAAACAGTATAAACATTTACTGTACTTTCATACCATTAACATTACATCACATAGATTAAACAATTTCACTTTTTCTAAAAAATAGAATATATTTATTTACAAATTATTTTAAATGTACAATTTTTCAACAACAGAGTATGTGTCAATGGCCTAAAAGTCCATTTCCTGGTTTAATTATACTCTATTCGGTTCAACTTGAATGCATGGAAATGCATAAGACACTGAATTTAAAAGCTCACCACACAGACATCATATAGCTTTGACAATTAAGGTATCTTGGTCACATCACTGAATACAAATTACACTAAATATCCAAGGCTAAATATTTACATGAGGTTGTATCTTCAATAGCAACAAACTCCTACTGCAGCCAAATAAGAAAATTAGTTCAAAGTCAAATGCACAATTTTTTTTTCTGATTTGAGCTTAATTTTTTGATGACCATTTTGAAAGATATTCAAGGAAAACGCCACCGTTTTTCCATATTCCAATATGTTCTTCCCTCAACTTAGACGAGTTGATATGTACCTCTCCCGTCTCAGTCCGTGCACTTAATCACTCTAGCGCGCAGCACCACTGTGCTAGCGTTTAGCTTAGCACCATTCATTCCTTAGGATCCAAACTGGGATAAATTTAGAAGCCACCAAACACTTCCATGTTTTCCCTATTTAAAGACGTTTACATGAGTAGTTACACGAGTAAGTATGGTGACACAAAATAAAACGTGGTGATTTTCTAAGGGGATAAAAATGATAACTATAATGTGTGGCGGAAGAGCACTTTGCAACACTTCGACCTCAGCGCAGTAATATCATCACTCCTGAAAACTCCCCCTCTCCCTCTTCCGTCAATACAACCAACGTGGCCTGCACTATCACTATCAGTGAGAGTGGGAGGGGGAGTTTTTAGGAGTGATGATATTACTACGCCGAGGTCGAAGTGCTGCAAAGTGCTCTTCCGCCACACATTATAGTTATCATTTTTATCCGCTTAGAAAATCGCCACGTTTTATTTTGTGTCACCATTTTTTCAGTATTTTCAATTTTCCTTTCAGTAAAGGCACATTCACATCAAGGAAATTAATTTAATCAGAAATAAAGAGGTCAGAAATCAGAATCAGAAATAAAGAGGTCAAGCAATTAAACTGCAGCAAGTCAAGTCGCCGTCATTTATATAGCACTTTTCACAATAAAGATTGTGTCAAATCAGCTTTACAGTATTAAACAGGAAAACAGTGTGTTGAAGGAACCAAAACCCCATCATTCTTCCCTGGCCAGACGAAACCAGCAGTTTAATTCTAGGCTGCAACAAAGTCAGATTGTGCAGAGGACTCAGCTGGTTCCTGTGGTCTTGTCCCGATGGCCGTCTAAGTGACATGGTCTTAACTGGGGATCAGTCTCTGGGGCTTATCTAGTTGTCCTGGTCTCCGCTGACGTTCAGGGCTGTAAAGGTCATCTCTAGGTGCTGATCCACCGTCTGGTTTGGATACGGACTGAATCTGTGTGGCTCCGGTGACCTTGGAACGACAATGAAAGAGACTAATATTAGTGTAGATGCCATTTTTCTTACAATATAACAAGTACATCGGGTGTTATGGGAAATGTTCCTCGTCTCGGTTGGCCAAATTAATGCAGCATTACAATCCTTTAACAGATTTGAATAACAGAAATTTGTTAGTGTAATGTGTAACCACTCAGAATAAACTGAACTTTATCATCCCTTTTGTGGATGCTAATGTAGTAGGGGATGTAATGAAATAATCAATATTGTGGTATCACGATAGCAAAACTCAATATTATTGTCACATGACAATATGAAACGATAGGTCTTCTGGGCAAAAAGTGTAGATTTTTTAAATATTTAAACTTCTTATTCTAACATAAGTTCTTTAAAGTTGTGTTTTGGGCCATTATGTTTTGGCACAGTCTGTCAAACAAACTAAAACCAAAAGCACAATATGGCTTAATTTTTTCGGACTTTTTTCTTTTCTTAGTTAAGAACATGGGCTGGAGCTCATAATTTTGACCTCTCAAAGTGCATTAGATAGAAGAATTTAACTTTAAAATGTAAAAAAAAAAAAAAAAAAATCCAAGTCTTCATTTGTTCTTTTTTATTATCGCAATAAATATCTTATCAGGGACTTCATATCTAGATATTATTGTATCATGAGGTTTTGATATCGTTACATCCCTATAATATAGTTATCATTAGTTATTGGTTTGGAGTTAAAGAGTGGGGCTTCAGGACAGGTTAGAGAAGCTATGTGTTAAAGGTCCCATATTGTCAAAACTGAAATTTCCTGGCTTTTTTCATAGTAACTGAGGTGTAGGGGCTATGTAACTACCATATAAGTTTCAAAACACTCAATCCACAGTAAAGTGCACACAGCCTGCATAAAGTAGCTGTGCCTTTTCACGAGCCCTTGTGACTTCTGTAAAAATGTGACGTCTGAACTACTCAGTCACCATCCCAAGCACCGCCCACCGTCCTTTTGCCAAACCCCCAGACAGAATCGCGTCCATGCCATTGGACAACACGGAAACATGTTGAAAGGGTTAACTTTAACGGATGAAACCAGATCGGCTGACCTGTAACGTTACACTCTCACTCAAAGGATGGATGATCTGACAGGATTGTTACTATGACGTGGATCACGTCTAACATGTATAGTAAAGACAAACTCACCGTGTCTATCTAGTCATGATGAAGGTATAACTACATTTCAATTTCAGCAGGCAACTATTTGTACAGATACATTATTATTAGTTTAATACACTACATAGTCGTGAGATGCAATAAATCTTCAGAAGCGCCCATAACAAAAGACAATACTTTATTGAACCTTTTCTGATAAGTAGTGTGCGCTGCAAACACGAGCATTTTTGACGATCATTTCTGTCCAATCCGCTCGTTTTATCGCGTTTAACCACAGCTGTCGTCGGTTTTTTGTCTGGCAGTGGCAGCAGGTATGCAATCAAATTTCTAGTTTGAGGCTGTATTACGTCGATTCTGGCACCCAATATCACAACAAGATGATATTTTAAGCTCCTTATGGAACTTAGCCGAATCTGCACTAGTTTGAATGGGCTGCCTCCAGTTTTCCCTTTGTTTTGCTTCCAGCTAGCGCTGTGACATAATTGTGACGTCGGCCCTACATGACCCTAGTTACCTGTGGTTGGCCTGAAGCTTTCAGTCATTGATAACAGCATTTTAAGTTTCTAGATGAAGACTACATTGAATAATTCAGACGTCACGTTATATGCCTCTGATTAAATAGAAATCGGCGCTATAATCATCGTCTGAGGAAATTCCCTCATGTGGAAAAATGGTGGAAAAACATTATTCGACAGAATGCAACTGGAACCAAAATAGGTGCACAACTTGACTACTGTCAAGCAACAAACATAACTACACTAACGTACCTTCAACTAAAACGAGACCTCAAATGTAAAAATCAACGGTCCAAGTTTAAAAACACACAATCAAATTAAGCTTAATAACAACACTAACAATGACGGTCAAAACAAAGTTACAAATGCCAGAAACCAATATTGTTCAGAAAATATGCATTTTACCTGCTTATTTTTGATCCACATCCATGAATGACTGCTGAGAGAGAGTCGAGTAATTCCCGGGCCGCACAGCTGATCCACTGTGTGCCTAGAGGAGAGGTATCCTTCCGCCAGGCGGGATGCATATTTATAAGTTTTGATAAATTCGCGATTGTTTTTTATGTGAAAAAAAACAAAAACAAAAATATTCTTTTAGAAAACTGAACTTTTATGGTTATTCACAGTTACAGGTTTGCCATGTTATTTTACATAGAACATGTACATTTACAGTGTATTTCTGTAATTTTACAATTTACCCCGTATTTCAAAAATACAGGAAAAAAACTAAAAAAAATACAGAAAAATTCTGTAAAATTACAGATTTTTTTCTCGGTACTTTAGACCGTGATGGAAACGCAGACATCAACAGGTCTGGGGTAAAAAAAAAAAAAAGTTCCTGGGACAAATTGTTCCAGGTAATTTCGGTGGAAAAGCAGCTAATGCCTGGCTCACACTACAGGATTTTTAGCCCGATTTAGCCCCGATTTCCCCCTCCCGAGAATCGGAGGAAAAATATTGTCGAGCACCTCGATCGGTCCCGATGTTCGGCGCGGATTATCTGGTAATGTGAGGCATTCACAGATCGAACCTTGCACCTCCCGATCTGCTCGTACACAAATCGGGGCCACCCCGATCATATCAAACATGTTTGATATTTAAGATTTAAATCGGGATGATGACGACTGATTACGTCAGTACTTTCACAATAGCAATGAGCGACCGCAAAACAGCTGCTGTACAGGTCCCTTGGATAGTGGAGATGGAGGAAACGCAGTGGCGGCACCAGGGCGGGGTTTGACGTGGCTATAGCCCCATCAGAAACTTGATGTGACCTGGCACAGCCCCCCCAAGGATTTCCAAATGATTTTCCTGTTTTTTAACTCTCGGTGTCACTCTCATTGAAAAATAAACATTAAAAACCTAAAAAACATAATATGTGGCCTATAAACAATTGATAATATGGGGGAGCAACTCAACTCAAGCAGAAGTGAAAGTAAAAAAAACAACAACTGACGGCTAAAGCTGCATTAATGGCGCATATTCTCTCTGAGACAACGAGAGACGAATCTACTTTAACATATGCTGATAACGGTATATAACTGTCTTAAATGGTCTCTTGTGGCTGGTATAGTGAAAAACATGAGAAGAAACTTTATTTCGCGTTAAACAGATTGTTTTTGAAAATTGGTGCATGAAATAAAGCTGCTCTGAATTTTCATTGATGTTCATTGATGTGACAGTGTTAATAATAATAATTATAGGCCTATAATTCATTGTATAAATTAATAGACCGGTTTAAAATAAAAAAACTTTTTAAAAACAATTTCAATGAGGAGTAAGCTAGCCTATTTTATTATCCTCACAGCGCATCATGCCGTGATGTGCCATGAAATTATTGCGGGGCAATAATTTCATGTAATTTAATAATAAAAGTAATCTAATAATAATATGCCTAATAATAAGAAGAATGTAACAGGCCTACATTAATTGGAAATGCTAAATCCTCTTAATATTGCCAATTTTTGATCCGTTTGACATATATATATATATATATATATATATATATATATATTATAAATGGTTAGAATTTACATACACACACATATCATATATATATATGTATGTGCCTAATAATAAGAAGAATGTAACAGGCCTACATTAATTGGAAATGCTAAATCCTCTTAATATTGCCAATTTTTGATCCGTTTGATATATATATATATACATACACACACATATATATATATGTATGTGTGTATATACAGTATGTGTATATATTAGAAACAAACAAATAAACAACAGAAGAGTTAAGACATCGTGAGTGCAATATCCAAAACAGTGGCAGAAAACTGGAGACAGCAGAAACTGCACGAGAAAACATAAAACAGACGTGAGCAACACAATGAACGGACAAAGGCAAAGCAAACACGGTGACAATATATACACTACCAGTCAAATTTTTTAAACGGTAAAATTTGTAATGTTTTTTTTTTTTTTCAAGGAGTGTCTTCAGCTCACCAAGCCTGCATTTATTTGATCTAAAGTACAGCAAAAACAGTATATTATATTTATTATAATATATAAATATTTTTACCATTAAAAATAACGTTTTTCTATTTGAATATATTATAAAATGTAATTTATTCATGTGATTTCAAAGCTGAATTTTTAGCATCATTACTCCAGTCTTCACAGTGTCACATTATCCTTCAGAAATCATTCTAATATTCTGATTTACTGCTCAAAAACTTTATTATTATTGTTGAAACAGCTGAGTATAATTTTTCAGGTTTCTTTGATGAATAGAAAAACAGCAATTATCTGAAATAGAAATCTTTTGTAACATTATAAATGTCTTTATCATCACTTTTGATCAATTTAAAGCATCCTTGCTAAATAAAGCAACCCCCTCCCCTCCCCACTAAAATTAATAAATAAATAAATTAGTGAGCATGTTAATAGGCTTATCAGGAGCAACTATATTATTACATTAGAATATTGCCCACGTGATTTTATATCATAGATGCCCACATGCTTTGCATGTGTTATCATACAATACAAAAACGACATTTTATATCTGAGAAACTAAATTATTATTGTTAAGCTCATTATAAACATGTTTGAGCAGGTATTTGCAAACAGAGTAGGCTATTTCACAGTAAAGATTGGTCTAAACTTTCTTAGACATTACTTTTATATCATTGTTTATAGAACATGTAACCATCCTCATGTCATGCAACATTTAAATGCAATGAAAGTTTGCCTATCATATTTCAAAATGTTGCACTCGATTTCACACATTTTAGTCTGGAGTTATAGTTTGGGAAAAGTCCAACTAGTAAATGTTCAAGTTTATGTCACAACAACACGTTATCTAATGCCAATAAGAAACATCACTTACTTGGTATAAAAGATCTCCTCCGCTGGCTCCAGCTGCGCGTTCTGTTTGTGAGGTAAACAAAGCTTATTCCTCTCAGCGCGTCTTCACCTGAGGTAAATACAAGGCTTTTTCCTCTCAGCGTCTTCTTCCAAAAACGAAAAGTATCCGAGATGAACGTGTTGCTTCTTTGTTAACGGTGATGTGGGTGTTTATATGCCATGTGTCTCACGTGGAGATTTGTAATATCAATAGAGCGAGTAGCGCATGGGCGTGACCTAATCAGAGAGAATGAGATCAAATGGAAAAACTGGACCTGTCGTTGGTTTCATACGGATTACTTTATCACAGAATATTTGTTTTCGGGAAGACTTACTTCATTTAAGAGTAGACATGTCAAGCTTTCTATAGATATATTTCTCATGTCTCTGTGTAAAGTATTTGCTGCGTTTCAGTTCATTTTAGTGACCCGTTTCAAAAAGCAGTTCGCGGAGAGAGTGAAGACTGAGAACCTGTTTGTTTTCTTTAATTTTCAAAAGCACATAGTTGTTATTATGAGTGTATACAAATAAAAGTAGACCCTTTACAGATCGAAATGTGTATTGCTCTTATCTGTACGATCAAAAATGGCAGAGTAATTCAAGCTCTTCTCGGCCTTATCAGGATAATCTGCCACAAAACGAGTATCCGCGAGCGTCGACCCCAGCAAGTTAAGTTAAATCTGAATGTATATAAATTAGTGCTGTCAAACGATAAATCGCAATTAATCGCATCCAAAATAAGGCTTTCTTTACATAATGTGTGAGTACTGTGTATATTTATTATGTATATATAAATACACACACATACATGTATATATTTAAGAAAAAAATTCCATTTATATATGATATAATTTTTATGAATTATGAATATGTAATTTTTTTCAAAATATATACTGTATGTGTGTGTCTTTATACATAATAAATATACACAGAACACACGCATTATATAAACAAAAACTTTTATTTTGGATGCGATTAATAGTTTGACAGCACTAATATAAATATCAAAATGTATCATCACTTACAAACAAACACATAACACATGTAATACCATTTTGGAAATTTATTTCAGAAGAAGGAATGCCCAACAGCCAACTTTATTTTTATTAAAACTAACATGAGACAATTGCTGTAAACATACCTCCTGTAAAATTACACATTTCTTAAATCCTTTAAAACATGTTTCAAAGTAACATAAAAAAACAAAGATTTAAGATCAAAACAAAGTTTTTTGCCGTTTCAATTGCTAACTCTGTTTAATAGGGCTGCACAATAAATTGCAATAAATCACAATCAATATTAGGCAAAAGCTGCGATAAGTCATTCACATCTTGTCAGTGAAGCAAGATTTAACTGCTTTCATTGATTCAAAGTGACTAAACACACGGCAACAAAAATATGTGGTTTATCTGAGTTCTTATTATAATTTTCCTTGTAATAAAGTATATAATAATGCAGTGCCTTTATCACTGCTTAGAATACTATGAAATATGTTGTGTGCCTTATTCGGTGTAAGAAGCCACATCATCTCACAGAAGGACTTATTTCAACTCGACTGACATTATGAATTGAGTTTGGAGTAAAAACATGTTATTAAATGTGGTATTTTCAGGTGCTTTCAGAAGGAGCAGCATTTACTACACAGCCGTAGTTCACCGAGTTCACAACTGTATTATCACAGCGCGATTTCATAATATCGATGATATCTTCTGCGATTATGAACGTGGTTTTGCGCAGCTTGTCCGTGAACTACGGCTCGGTGTAGTAAATGCTGCTCCATCTGAAAGCATGCACGTGATGGAGATTTACTACTGATTACAGAACCGGCTTTAGTTGACAAGATGCTCATGAATATTGCATGCAATTTATTGTGCAGCCCTACTTTTTAAATATCTTAAGAGCTACAAAAATCTTTGCCCCCCAAAAAAAATCCTCAGTCTGTCCTGCGGAATCAAGCTAAGAAAGAAAAATCAGGAAGAACAACAGAACATTAGAACATGATCATTATTATTGGGTCAATATAACATGAATCACTAACTAGTAAAAAAAAATGCAGTTTAAGTCACAAGTTTACATACTGAAAAATATTAATTATTTTACCAAAATAAGTGGGATCACACAAAATGCATGTTATTGTTTATTTAGTACTGACCTGAATAAGATATTTCACATAAAATATGTTTAAAGGGGTGGTTGACTTTTTTTTTTTTTTTCTTGGCTTGGTTGTGTTTATTGGGTGCAGTCTAACATGTGGTAATGATTCGTTTAAAAAAAAGAAAAACGCATTTTTCTCATAATTTACCTTTGCAAAGGTCTGTACCTTCTTCTATAAACGCGCTGATGATTTCCTGGTTTTATGAAGCCCCTCCCACAGAAATATGCAAAGGGCTCAGATTGGTTATCTGGCCCAGTGTGTTGTGATTAAACAGTCAGTGCACGTCTAAACGTCCCGCCCCTCAGCTCAGTACCATGTGCTCCGCTTGTATTGTAAACAATAGCATCGTCAATATTGCTTATCAATTTGAGCCCGAATTAGAGGCAGAGGATATTAGTGAAGAGGATCGCACAGAACCTGTGCAAGCACACAACTCTTAATGTTATATTTTTTGTTTGTTGTCTCATACTTTTAGATACACTGTTATTTGTAAACACTATTGCTTCTGTTAGCTTTTAATATATGGTTCATCCTGATTATAGCTTTAATGCAGTACAGCAACCGCACACACGTCCATGTTTAACACTTCTCATAGCTATGTGAAAAATATCTGTCTGTCTATACACATAAAGTGTATTACTTGAACAGTTCAGATGAGCTGATGATCTGAATCAGACAGAGAGAGATGCAGAGCGTGTGCAGAGCAGGGGGACGTGAGGAACAGGGTTAAGAACCGCTGCTTTAGAACATTGATTTTGAAACTTGTGAATCCTTTAGAATAGTAAGACAGAATTGACCTATCGGTAAGCTCCTCCCCTCGAACGCGGACTAGCCAATGGCAGTCGAGTATCAGTTGTAGGGCTGGGTGATATATCTCATGCGATATGCATGCGCATCTCGTCAGTAAAGCCGGTTCCTTGATTAGCGGCAAATCTCCATCACCTGTTTTCAGATGGAGCGGCATTTAATACACAGAGCCGTAGATCACTGACAAGCTACGCAATATCACATTCAATATCGCAGAAGATTGGGGATGCAGAATTGCCAAGGGATTTTTGATATCTCGAACGGTTTGGCCTTGGCGAGGTGACAAAATTATGCAGAGAAATGAGAAACAGGAAGTGTCTAATAACTTTTGCACACTTTGTCAGATTTTGATCAAACTTCATCAGTCTATTCGATATAAGATGCCAATCACATAGATGTGACTAGTAGGAGTCAAAGTTATAGCACCACCAACTGGCAGCAAGAAGTGTCATTTTCAAAATGCTTTGAAATCAGCCTTTTAATTTTACTCGATTTCCTTCAAACTTCACCAGAATAATGTCAAAACACAGCCTATGTAAAACTCTGAAGAAAATGGCTGATAACTTAAAGACTGTTGCTATGGCAACACGTCAAACTTTAATATTCTTTTCTGGTGTTTTTGAGGTCCTTAACATGCTTAGAATGTCATGAAACTCAACACTCACATCAGTATTAATAATAGTTAGACACTGGCAAAAGCTCATAAATGGGCTTGGAGCAGGCTCTCTATAGGGGAAAGGGAAAGGGAAGTGGTGTGTGGCCAAGTATGGTAACCCATACTCGGAATTTGTCCTCTGCGTTTAACCCATCCAAGTGCACACTCACAGCAGTGAACACACACCCGGAGCAGTGGGCAGCCATGTTGCGGCACCCGGGGAGCAGTTGGGGGATCGGTGCCTTGCTCAAGGGTCTCACCTCAGTCGTGGTATTGGGGGTGGAGAGAGAGCACTGGTTATTCACTCTCCCCACCGACAATCCCTGCCGGACCTGGGAATCGAACCTGCAACCTTTGGGTTACAAGTCCGACTCTCTAACCATTAGGCCACGGCACTTTATAATAACTGCATGCTATGAATCATTAGTTAAGCATTAGTAAATTGTCAATTCATCCTTTATAAAGCATTGTCCCAACATTAATAGGCATTAGTAAGCCGTTTATAAATGCATCTATAAATGTTTTGTTCTTGAGCATATCTATAATGTTTAATAATTGTATTTTCATACTTTATTAATGATCAATTTATCATTTCTAAATTATTACGTTATTTACAAACCAGTTATTTAGCAGTTGTCAGTGGTTCATAAGATCATTTAGAAAGTGTAAGTAAATGATAAATAAACTATTTAAATGTACATTTATAAATAGTATTATTTAGACACATAATATTTGCACAGTGTGTTAATAAATGCTTTATTAACACATTCCTGCTGCAATTCATGATTAGGTCAGGTACTTATAAAACATTTAGTAGTTGTCAGTCATCTATTTTTGTGAGCTCATCTAAAGTGAGGCCTATTTATGCCTTGTAAAGCATTTACAATGGAGATTTATAGGCTCAGTTATCTTCTAAAGAGAAAAATTGAACACAACACAGTAATACAGAACACAGAAATATTTTTTTCGAGATGCAAAAAATGAAACCGTACAACTGTACACTTGATACAAAAAATGAAACAAACCTCTGCAATTTCATAGAAAAAATAAATAAATAAAAAATCAAGTGTACAGTTGTACAATTTAATTTTTGCATCTTGAAAGAAATATTTCTGAGTTCTGTATCCCTCTGTGTTGTTTGTTAATTTTTTTCTGTTTGGAAGGTAACTGAGACTTTAAATCTCCTTTAAGAGATATAAAATTAAATATAAGATTTAAGAGTTCTTATAAATCAAGAACAAGGCATTTATAGCTGTATTTATTAACTGCTTACTAATGCCTATTAATGCTCGGACTATGCTTTGTAAAGGATGAACTGACTATTTATTTACTAATGCTTAACTAATGATTTATAGCGTGCAGTTATTATAAAGTGTTACCAAAAAAATCTTTCAAAGTTTTATGTATCGTACCCTCTCTCACTGATTGGATAAGAAATCTTTTAAGCCCGATTCTTTACTGCTCAGTTCAATTAGTTAGAATAAGAAACAAATACATTAAGTTAATATGTACTGTACTGGTAATATAATTCACAAATGCTTATAGATCATTAAAATAAAAAATAAAATAAAAAAGTGTTGGTAACAAAGGTCTCTTTTGTTAACATTTAGTTAATGCATTAACTAACATGAACTAACAATGAAAAATATTCATTACATTTGAAGTGGATCAAAACCTTTCATCAAATATTTTCATCCCATTATTGTCTTAGGTCAACTTTGATTAACTTTCTTGATCCACTTAAAATGCTGACTACTATATTTTCAGAGCATTTATTATTATTATTATTTTTTAATGTTAGTCAATAAGATTATTTATGTTCATGTTAATTCACAGTACATTAACTAATGTTAACAGATACGAATGTATATATTGTTCTCTCTGTGTGTGTGTGTGTCTTGATCTTATAGTGTAACCCTTTCTTTGCTGTAACCCTTAAATCCATACTGCCAGAGGGTTACTGTAAATGCATGCTCCCGCTGGGCACCATTCTCCTGTTGCCCCCGGGGTGGCTTTTGTGCTGATGGCTTGGGCCCGTCAACGCTTCTATTTCTTTTTCATTCTTCTTTTTTTTTTCTAGGGCATGCTCAACTTGTTGGACATTCACTCGTTTGTCCTGCTTTGTTGCTGGCCAGATCAATACATTGTTGATTTCCTGCTGATATCGGATGGAAACTCCTCATCTATCACACAGCAAGTGTCTCATTTTGACTTGTTTTTATAAGACATACAAAGAGAAGTTGCTTATTTTTCATTATTAACTTACAAAGTGATGGACATATTTATTTTGTGTTAAACAGGCAAGACGATAACAGCATGAAAATCATGTCCTTGGTTGAAGAAAAGGTATTTCATGAGTTATATATATGTATGTGTGTGCAAATATACACTACCAGTCAAGATTGGGCACACTTTCTACTTCAGTGGTTTTTCTGTATTTTTACTAATTTCAACATTATACACTAATACTGAAGACATCCAAACTATGAAATAACATGCATGGAATTATGTAGTAAGCAAAAAAGTGTTAAACAACCCAGAATATGTTTTATGTCCAAAGTAGCTGCATTTAGCTTTGAAGACAGATTTGCACACTCATGGAGAGAGCCTTAGAGAGGCCTTATATGTCAAATTTCTGACTAGGAAACTCGTATTTTTACGATAATTCCAATAGCACTTGAAGGCACCATTAATGTGCTTTAGACCATTAGGCTAGTTGTCTTGCGCAGAGGAAAGGTACAGAGTCAATAGCCCAATTTGTGCTACTACAACTACTGTATAAATTCATAATATGACAAGAAACCGTTAAGTAGAGAGAAAACCAGTCCATCATTACTTTAAGAAGTGATTGTTGAAAAGTTGAAAAAGTTGAAAAATCTCAAGGACTTTGTATCCCCAAGTTCAGTCACCAAAACCATCAAATGCTATGATGAAACTGGCTCTCATGAGAACCATCCCAGGAAAGGAAGACCGAGAGCTATCTCTGCTGCAGTATGGAATCATATGGGTAGCATAATTCATTTTGAAATGCAATATGCGAAATGGCAATGCATTCAGTTGGCCGTAACGCAGCAAAATCGTCAATAAATCATTTATAAAACAGCGTTTCCAAGCACCTGTTGCTTACTGACTGTTTGAACATAATTTGTCTGTTAATATGCGCATAGTTTGTTACTCAGACGCAGACAGTGCACTTAATGAGACACAACAGTATATAGTGTAAGTTAGATGTATATTGATTTTATCAGACGTTGTTGCGATTATAACTCAGGATTATAGATCAGGATTTAAGGAGTATAGTGAGAGTGATTCCTGGTTAACATGGTATTAATGGGTCGTGATTACTATATATACTTGTTTTATGCATGTCAAGAGAACATATAATGTGAACAGCTTTATTGGGCATTCAGTTGTATTACAGTATGTGACATTTCATAGAGTAGAACAGATCTGAAGTGCCAAAACTCATCTGAACACAAACAAATTAATGTGACGTCACCTGCCGTCACAAGTCTCACAAAATCCTGTGGGAAACACTGCAATGTTTAGTGCAAAATGAAAATGAAAATTAAATTATATCATTTACCTTTGCCATTTCCTACACTAGTTTTAATATGCAAATCAAAAACATATTTTAACGCTTTATAAGTTGCAAAATTAAAATTAAAATGTATTACCCAAATTGATTAGATATGTTTAGCATGTCCAATCAAAAACTGTTGCAAAATTATAATTTAAATGCTGTTTTTCCTAAATGCTTTTACACTTACAGGTAGGGATTGCATTTTCATCATAATACTGCGTGATAATTGTAGCAAAATGCAGTGAGAATTTCAGAATGCATTCCGAGCCAAAGATGCTGCAAATAGGTAGCAAAATGGTGATTTAAATGTCTTTTATTTTTCTTAAATGCATTGAAACTTACACTTAAGATTTTTAAATTGCATTTTCATTAAATACCCCACTAGGGTTGGGTACCGAACGAGGTACTTTTAAGGGTACCGAAAGAATTGCGTCGGTACTACCGAGTATCAATTAACATTAAATCATTCGGTACCTGAGAACGCATTTGGGTGCATACGAGAGAGAGAGAGAGAGAGACCCTGTGACATGATGTCACCACTGCAACTCTTTAAAACACAACACACAGGGCAAACCAAAATGTTCTGAAGTGTGCTTACATTTCTAGGGTCATATTGTTTCCGCGAAATCCATTCATAAAAACGGAATTTACTCTATAGCCAATTTTTGGATGAATAAAAGAAGGTCTGTGACTTACAGTGCCCTCCACTAATATTGGCACCCTTGATAAATGTGAGAAAAGGTGTCTGTGAAAATAAATCTGCATTGTTTATCCTTTTGATCTTTCACTCGAAAAAATCACAAAATTCTAACCTATCATTGAAGTAAAACAATTGAAAATGGGGAGAAAATATCATGATGAAATAAATGTTTTTCTCCAATTCATGTTGGCCACAATTATTGGCACCCCTAGAAATTCTTATGAGTAAAATATCTCTGAAGTATATTCCCATTCATATTTACATTTTCTAGCACACCAGGGTGACTAGGAGCATGAAATTGTCCAGCCATGACTTTCTGTTCCACAGGATTATAAATATGAGGAACACAAAGGTCAAATTCCCTTAATCATCCATCACAATGAGAAAAAAACAAAAAATATATTTCTGATGTGCAGCAAAAGATAATTGAGCTTCACAAATTAGTGAAGTGGTTTTAAGAAAAGAGCTAGAGCAATGAAAATTCCCATTTCCACCATCAGGGCAATAATTAAGAATTTCCAATCAACAGAAAATGTTATGAATCTGCCTGGAAGAGGACGTGTGTCTATATCATCCTAATGCATGGTGAGGAGGAGAGTTTGAGTGGCTGAAGACTCTCCAAGGAACACAGCTGGAGAATTGTAGAAAATAGTTGAGTCTCGGGGGCAGAAAACCAAAAAAAAAATTATCAAACAGCACCTACATCACCACATGTTGTTTGGGAGGGTTTCAAGAAAAATTCTCCTCACTCATCCAAAAATAATCTCCAGCATATTCAGTTGTCAGACACGACTGGAACTTCAAATGGGACTGGCTTCTATGGTCAGATGAAACAAAAAAATGAGCTTTTTAGCAGCAAACACTCAAGATGGGTTTGGTGCACACAGGAATAAAAAGTACCCCATGTGTACAATGAAATATACTGCTGTATTTTTTATGTTGTGGGCCTATATTTCTGCTGGAGGTCCTGGACATTGGTTTAGACACATGGCATCATGGATTCTATCAAATACCAACAGATAAAAAAATCAATAAGTGACTGACTTAATGACTGACTGACTATAATGGGCCATGTTTGGATCTTCCAACCGTACAATAATCCAAATACAAACGTCAAAAACAACACAAAAATGGGTCACTGGGCACAAAACCAAGCTTCTGCTATGGCCATTTCAGTTCCCTGACCTGAACCCTGTAGAAAATGAGTGAGGTGAACTGAAGAGAAGTACTAACATGGAGCTGTGAATCTGAAGGATCTGGAGAGATTCTGTATGAAGAAAATGGTCTCTGATCTCTTGTCAGGTGTTCTCCAAACTCTTCAGGCATTATAGGAGAAAACTCAGAGCTGTTGTGCTGGGAAAATGACGTTGCAATAATTGGGTGCCAATAATTGTGGCCAACATGAACTAGAGAAAGCATTTATTTCACAATGAGATTTTCACCCCACTTTCAATTGTTTTACTTCAATGATAGGTTGGAATTTTGTGAATTTTTTGAATGAAAGATAAAAAGGATAAACAATGCAGATTTATTTTCACAGCTGCCTTTGCTCATATTTACCAAGGGTGCCAATATTAGTGGAGGACACTGTAATTTGAATCGCAAAAAGACGGTTTACATATGAATCCTGCATGTTCCGCTAGCCTCTGAAATGTTTGAATGGTGGAGATGAGGTTTTGTTTACTACACAAATACTGAAGCACACGTGAACTCGTGGTGATTTTCGGCCTCTGCATCTCACTACATGACGACATGAACACATGAACTTACAGGCTGTGAGAGTCACTTCATGAGAATTTTACCGTTTCAACCAGCATCATATCATACTGTATACACAAACTTCACGGCAACCTGTCAAAATAAAAGTGCGGTTTAACATGTAACAGAAATATATTACTCTTGTTTTACTTTTGTACAGTATAATATACGTCTTTATATATTCCATTTACTGACAAATTTAAATAAAACAATTAAATTATAAAAATAATTACAACCACATTAACGACTTAATTGTAGAAAAAAATACAATTATTATTAAAACATTTTTAAAGACATTTTTAAAACATTTGGCCGATTCCAAATCATCAGTCCTCATTCTGCTGGATCTTTCTGCTGCTTTTGACACTGTCAATCATCAGATCCTCCTGTTCACCCTCTCATCGCTGGGAATCACTGGGATTCCACTTCGCTGGTTTGAATCCTATCTCACCGGTAGGTCCTTCAGGGTGGCCTGGGGAGGGGAGGTATCCAAAGCACATCAACTGGTCACTGGGGTTCCTCAGGGATCGGTTCTTGGACCCCTCCTCTTCTCCACATACACTACATCACTGGGACACATCATACAGGCACATGGCTTCTCCTACCATTGCTATGCCGATGACACACAGCTCTATCTCTCTTTTCAACCAGATGATCCAATGTTAGCTGCACGGATTTCAGGCTGCCTGGCGGACATCTCGGCATGGATGAAAGAACATCACCTACAGCTCAACCTGGCAAAGACTGAGCTTCTTGTCGTCCCTGCCACTCCGACTCTACAGCATGACTTCTCGATTCAGTTAGGCACATCAATAATTACCCCATCAACTTCGGTCAGAAATCTTGGTGTAATCTTTGATGACCAGCTGACCTTCAAAGAGCACATTGCAAAGACTGCTCGATCTTGCAGCTTTGCGCTACACAACATCAGAAAAACCAGGCCCTTCCTGACAGAGCATGCTGCGCAACTTCTTGTCCAGGCCCTTGTCATTTCTAGGCTGGACTACTGCAATGCTCTTCTGGCTGGTCTTCCATCAAACACAATCAAACCTCTACAAATGATTCAGAATGCAGCGGCATGACTGGTCTTCAATGAGCCCAAAAGAACCCATGTTACACTTCTCTTCATCTCACTGCTCTGGCTACCAGTGGCAGCTCGCATCAAGTTCAAGACACTGATGCTTGCATACAGAACGACCACAGGCTCAGCACCCTCCTACTTCTACTCACTATTACGAATCTACATCCCCTCCAGAAGTCTGAGATCTGCTAGTGAGCGACGCCTTGTCAAAAAACAGAGAGGCTCAAAATCACTCTCCAGAACATTCTCATTCACCATTCCTGGATGGTGGAATAATCTTCCCACCCCTATCCGGAATGCTGGATCCCTGTCAATCTTCAAGCAACAACTGAAAACTCATCTCTTTCGGCACTACTTGACTTCATCCTAAACTTGTTCTTAAAAAAAAAAAAAAAAAAAAAAACTTTCCCTTTATCTTTCTCTCCTTCCCTTGCTAGCTTGTACTTATTTGAACAACGACTGAGACTTGGTGTTACGAGCACTTCCTCTGTCTGATTGCCTCTTCAAGATGAATCGCTTTGTTTTCCCCAATTGTAAGTCGCTTTGGATAAAAGCGTCTGCCAAATGACTAAATGTAAATGTAAAGGAATATTCACACAATTTTTCTACCATGTATTAATTTTAACAGTAAACCTCTGTTTGTTTGCCAAAAAATAAAAGGGTTTCATGCCATCATTTGATTATCAGAAAAAATAAAACAAGAATTTCTGGAAGAAAAAAATTGTAGGGCCCTATTGTTCAAAATGTTGAAATTGAGAATTTTGGACTTATTTTTTCACTGAAATAAATGTTTTTGTTATTACACAGAGTAAAGTACCGAAAAAAGGTACCGTTGGGTACCGGTACCGAATTTCTGGTACCGATACCGGTACCGTACTGGTTCAAATGTGAACGGTACCAAACCCTATACCCCACGATAATGTAGTTTAAATCAATGTGGATTTGAAAATGCATTCTGAGGCGATCACGCCCCCGACCCGTCAATCATTACATTAAGGCGGGGCTCTGGAACAGGACGAACGATAGGTCAATATTCACTATTAACCAAACGCTTTTCACCTGCCACAAGATCTCTCACTGTGTGCGTATCGGGGTGGAACTCTGCTGTGCGTGATACAGAGAGCGCGACCATTTAATGTTGAGACAGAAATGACATGCCATTGTGTAAATAAGATAAATAACATAAGGCTATTTAGTTTGTTTAATAAAAGAACAAGATATAGACCTGGGCCCGTATTCATAAAGATTCTAAGAATCCTCTCAGAGAGCTCCTAATTTAGCTTAAAAATTTCTAGCTAGGAGTCTTAGCTTAAAAGTGATTCAGGACCAATCTGAGAGCAACTCTGAGCGAGGAAAAGACAAAAACTTTTATCTTAGTGAGGAGGCGGGGCTGACCCCGTTGCTAGCTATGACACAGTCTTTTGAAGACTGTGATTGGTTGGTTGTCCAAGAAGGAAGTAAGAGCGCTTTTAAGAGTAGGGTTTATTATAAGCCTTCACTTTGAAATTACAAGCGTAATTTTTCCTGTTTTACCGTACTCTCTCTCTTTCTCTCTCACGCGCACACACACACACATTATATTCTTTATTTTTTATTTACCATGCTGTCATACTTAATGTATTTTATAGGAAATGAACAGCGACACAATAAGGTCCTGAAAGTGCTGTAACAGACCCAAATCATCGCTGCTGCATAGTTGCATTTTTCCAGTTGCCAAATATGTTAATGTAGTTAATGTAGTGATTACGTCCATTTCTGGTGCTATGGCATTTCTGCGCAGTATCAGGGATGTTAACATGTCTTTAATAAGTTTGGTCACAAACATGATCCCTGCACGATCTAATGTGCAGCGTCTTATTAACTCACTGTCATGCATTGTGTGCAACACATTTCTTCTCCCTCTTCATGTTTCATCCATTTTCTCCACTGCTAAAGAAACTCTTAAGCCTCTTAAAAGTCCTCATCCGTACTCCTAACAATTTCGGACCTTAAGACCTCTTTTAAGGGTTAAGATGCTTTCTGAATTACTTTTTTCTTTACTAGGATCTTTTCTTTAAATTTAAGAGGAAACACCCACATTTCTAAGAATTTTCTTAGAATTTTGTTACTAGGAGCAACTCTTAGCACTAAGATTTTTCATGAATACGGGCCCAGTTCTATAGGAAAGGTAACTTTAAATGTCTTCTGTTGTGATCTGGCGCTATAGAGAAAATAAAATTAACTTGACCTTCAAGGGGCGGCGGGGCAGGGTACCCCCTAATATAATGGCAGGGGAAACACTGGACTTGCTTGGGCCAAAAAACACAAGGAATGAATATTCGATGTGGAAAATCGTCCTTTGGTCTGATGAGTGAATTTTTTTAGTTTTAACCACCTTGTCTTTGAAAGGATGGCTTCTGAATGTGTGGTTCCCACTGTGAAGCATGAAGGAGGTGTGATGGTGTGGGGGAGGTGTGCTTTGCTGATGACACTGTTGGTGACTTTAAAATTGAGGGCACAGTTAACCGCATGGCTATCACAGCATTTTGCAGTGACATGCCATTCCATCTGGTTTGCACTTAGTAGGGCCATCATTTGTTTTCCAACAGGACAATGACCCTTAACTTCCCTCTAGGTTATGTAAGAGCTGTTTGTCCAAGAAGGAGAGTGATGGAGTGTTACATCAGGTGACCTGGCCTCTTCAATCACCTGATCTAAATCCAATTGAGATAGTTTCCACTTCTGGGAACTCCTTCAAGATTGTTGGAAAACCATTCCAGGTGACTACCGCATGAGGCTGACTTGAGAATGCCAAGAGTGTGCAAAGCTGTTGTAAGATTTACAGAATCTCAGACACTTTGATTAAACACCTCAGACACGTTGATCATCTGAGATACACTCAGACACTTTGATAAACTGTAAAGCTTATGCCATTTGTCTGGACCGGAGGAGGGCTACAGTCTGAGGGTGTATTCATACCAGGAAAGTCCGCTAGTTCACTTTTGGTCCGTACCAAATACAATGTTACGTCTTTCGGATGAGACGTTAAACCGAGGTCCTGACTCTCTGTGGTCATTAAAAATCCCATGGCACTTCTCGTAAAAGAGTAGGGGTGTAACCCCGGTGTCCTGGCCAAATTCCCTCCACTGGCCCTTGTCAATCATGTCCTCCTAGTAATCCCCATCCACTTGATTGGCTCTATCTCTCTCTCCTCTCCACCTGTAGCTGGTGTGTGGTGAGCGCACTGGCGCCGTTGTCCTGTGGCTGCCGTCGCATCATCCAAGTGGATGCTGCACACTGGTGGTGGTTGAGGAGAGACCCCCCCCCCACATGATTGTAAAGCGCTTTGGGTGTACAACCATACACAATAAAGCGCTATATAAATGCCTCATTCATTCATTCATTCATTCATTCATTCATTCAATGTTGATTTTTATAAATTTGTTTGGTGAGGTTAGTGTTAGGTTCACACTGCCCTTTTTGCAAGTGAACCAGAAACTGTAAACAAAACCACACATGTGCTTAAGGTCATCCATTCATTGGTTCATCCATTCAACCGTATCAGAGTTTGTTTGGAACCGGACCGAGACCACCTCTTCAGCTGGGTCTCTGTACAGTTGTTTGGTGCGCACCCGAGTGCGATTGCTGTATTCACACCTGCCCAAAAGATCCGCATCAAGGGGGGGAAACAAACTTGAGTTCGCTTCAATCGAACCAAACAAGACAGGTGTGAATACACCCTGGAAAGACAAAGAACTCTTGCGAGAATCAAGATCTGTACTCACAAGCCTAACATCCTCATTCAAGACAACCCACCCAACTGAGAGAGACAAAAGTTTCACACTTTGTACGATTCTCCACTAGTGCTGTGTTCGAAATATCGATACGACGATGTATCGTCACAGAGATTTGACGATACGAGTATCGATACAGCTGGCCCTGTATCGATATTGTGGCACGTGTGCAGCAGTGTGGACCGCACTTGCCTGATATAAAGAGACGTAATCCCCGAAATAGTGCTACCCACTTGCGCAATATGGAAATATCTGCTGAGTGTGATACTTATTTTTGTCAACCTGGCAACCAACACCGGCTAGCTAGCAGTTTAGCGATCTCCTCTTCAATATTATATTATCAGAAAAGTGAAATACATCAAGTGTTCACTTATGAGAGAGAGAAAGAGAGAGAAAGAGAGATGCTGTGTATGTATGAATGACCACCGCAACAGTAAAGCTGTGGCTTTAATTCCTTCAGAAACAATGATGTTACCAGCTCCTTGTTGAGAAATATAATGTAGCTCTAGAGCGATTAAGCTATTTTATTGATAAAATTGCGGGGCAGCGCTAAAAACATTGTTGTTGAATGTCTGTGTGCGGCCGCAACGTGATCTGCATGTGTGACTGAGCGTGCGTGTGTGTGCGTGAGATACAGTGAGCATTAGTTTAGAACTCTTTTCATTTTAATTTTTAAATGTAGAGAGTGTGTTAATTTGTGCAATGATAACCTTCCAGCAATGTTAAGATGATTTTTTAATATATTAATATGAGGACATTTACAATATAAATTTATTAGAAGAGTACATTATTATTTATGGGCTTAAAAACAAGATGCAAGCAATCAGAATATTTTACCTGGTAGGGAGTGCCCAATGTAAACATGAAACATGCCATTACCTATATTGTACTGTGGTACAGTTATGGAGGCCATTCATAATGCAGAGGTCAACTGCCTGCTCTGCCTATAGTTAGCAATGGCCCTATAGTATGCAGTGTTTAATAAACAGCTGTTTTACTAAATTTTTCTGAGGTGAAATTCAGTGCAGTCCCGTATCGTATCGTGGCCTCTGTATCGTGATACGTATCGTATCGTGACTTTGCTGGTGATACACAGCACTATTCTCCACATCCACTTCCTTTACTCACTCTACCCCTTTCTCCCCTCATTTCCATCTAAACACAGGACACTACAGAGATCACCAAAACCACTTTTCTTAATCCAAGTTTATAACGATGCAACTGTTCATGTTTGATGTCATTTGAAAGGTCTCTGTGTGTCTGGTAAAAAGGTCTCATTCTCTTAACAATAGGACAGACAGCTATCAAAATTAGAAAAAAAAAGATAAGTTGCTTACTGCAGAGGGTGTGTCACTTGATCAATGCAAATTCCAATTGTTAGTTCCGGTCTCCATTTTGGAGAATGTTTGACTGGGTCTGAGGTACTTAAATGAAAGCTGAAAGATCAGGGCAATTCTGTAGCCAGAAGCTGATAGTGTGGTGCGTGTCTCTACACTCCATACTATGTATTTTTCTAATGTCAGGTATGCATCTTTTACTCTTAGATTTATCTTTGAGAATTTGATGTTTTGTATTCATTTGATTTGATATTTTTGAATTGGCTATGCAATTGGCATAATATATATTTACCTGACTGATAAATTATATTTGAATTTAATCTGACATACTCTGAGATTGACTCTTATTAATTATGTTGTCTATAACACCGCAAATATACGTTGAGGTTAATAACGGACTAAAATGATGTTTTAGAGCTCCGGCTAATACATTGGCACTAGTTATTTATACTTGGACTGTAGAGGCTATTGGGTTTTTCCATTTGGAACAACAGTGTGTTGTTGACCAACCTAAATTCGGGCCAGCCTCAAAATCTGATTATTGTAATATTATTCTAACTAAATGTATGTGAGAAATCACGGCATGATTATATAAAGTTACATTAGAGGAAGTTAAGTTGGTCAACTTGGTTCTATAGTAATGGTCATGACCTCTGGTTAGATATAGTTTTACCTTAAATAAGTGTGTACAGATCTATGGGGACTAAATAAAAGTATTCTAGAATGAGCAAAGTATTGCACGGGCCATCCAGAATATTAGTCAATCGTCTCTAATGACCAAGACTGACGAATTTGTGAGTATGAGATCCGTATACCGGGCGGTACAAGACTCAAAGTGTTATAGGAATAAGATTCAGTACGATAGAATATAATAATCAGATGTTTAGATAAATTAACTTATAAATGATCAACAATAATTGTCATTCTAACCTAAATTCGAGGTCATAATAAAATGGAGTCAGATTAGAGTTTAACTTTTTTAAAAATTAAAGAACTTGGAAAGACCGAACATGCAGGAAGCCTTCAGCCACCATTGGATACCTTCCTTGGACCAATTGTGCGGGCCTTACACTGTCATCAAAGCAAAAGGTAGCTAATTTGAAGAATTAAAAACAAAACATATTCGGGGTTATTTAATTTTTTTATAGTTGACTACATAATTCCATATGTGTTCTTTCATAATTTAAGGTAAAAATTAAGGTAAGTGGTTGCAATCAATTTATTTTAGCTACATTTTTATAAACAAATTTAGTTGACCAACTTTTTTATTTTTTTAATGTAGCTAAAATAAATTGTTTGCAGCCACTTACCTTAAAAAAAAAATAGTATTTTTTTTCAGTGTACTATGGAAGTCAGTGTGGACCAACATGGTTGGATGCATTCTTGAAATGATCTTTTGCCTTCAGCAGAAAAAAAAAGAAGAACTCCCACAGGTCTAGAACAATTTGAGGGTGAATAAATGATGACAGAATTTTATTTTTTTGGGGTGAACTATCACTTTAAATTGTAACCATATTGTACTTAATTCAATTTAGATAAACTATAGGAATGAATGCAACATGCTAATTTTTAATGGAATGAAGGAAAGAAACAATTTTTGGCATGTTATAATCAAGGCTCTGGTTCGGGAATAGATGCGTTAACAAAAAGGTCAGATAAAGTATGTCTGTGACCAATTGAAACCATTTGTATTTGTGACATGAAATAATGTGGCCACTACTGAAGGAAGCATACAGTATTTTTTTGTTGTTTTTTTTTTTGGAAACACTTAATGCTGCATGCAGAGTGTTCCACCTTTTTTTATAATTTTTATTTTGTGGCATAATGCACAGATGTTTAATGTGTAAAATGTGGGGTAGCACTGTACAGTAAAAAGCAAGCACACTTCAAGCACCCCCATCATTGTAATATTTCACTGTAACAGGACTGTCTAATTTAATAAAACAATTTGGTAACACTTTATTTTAAGGTGTCCTTGTTACAAGTTACATGTACTTTTTTTGGTACATGTACTTACTATTATAATAACACTTAATTATGCATATAACAAGTAACCCTAAACCAAACCCTACTCCTAACCATATAGTAAGTACATGTAGTTAATTAATATTACTCAGTACTTAAATGTATAATTACACTGTAACAAGGACACCTTAAAATTAAGTGTAACCAACTATTTATTTTCTATAGCTTTTTTGAGAATGCACTTGACTTGGCCATGTTTGCACCTAACTTTAGCACATTCCTTGGATAAAATTATGTATGTGTAACTGCTCAAGCTAGTTAAGTTTTGTTACACTTTCTAAAGACTTATGTTTTAACACAATTTTGTGCCCTACCATACAAACAGGTAACTTAAAGGGGTCATATGATGCGATTTTTCCTTTCTCTTTTGAGTGTTACAAGCTGTTCGTGCATAGATGAGATCCCTAAAGTTGCAAAGGCTAAAGTCTCAAACCCAAAGAGATATTCTTTAGAAAATTAAGACTAGTCCACGCCCCCCCTAAAACGGCTCATTCAAACATGCCCCCACATGTCTACTTCACGATGTGGAAATATTTGTGTAATGCCGCCCAAATGTTCATGCAAAGAAAGAAGGCGTGCTTTCAGTAACCGCAGTAGTGTTGTTGCAGCCATGTCAGGGAGATGCTGTGTGTTTTAATGCGAAAGCAATAGTACTTTATTTGGCCTTCCGACAGTAGATGAAATTATGAATCATTGGATAAGATTTGTTTACAACACAACAGCACAACCCAAATGTTCAAATTTGTGCAATGCATTTTATGGATGACACGACAGTTTCGTGAACCTAGGAGAGTACAAGGCTGGCTATGCACGAAGGCTATTTAAAAAAAAAAGTAAATTCCGACTTTGCAATGACAATCTGGTGCTTCTGAATCCGCGACTGTAAGTATGTTTTGTTATTAGTTCAGTTATTTGCTATTGACTGTTCAAATGCGGAGTTTTGCGCGTAACGTGTGTGAGGGGAACAGGGCCGGAGTGTACAGCCCATCAGAAATCATCTTAACCGCAGCTTGTGTACTGCAAATACATACGAGCATCATCATTGTGTCTGTCACGCAAGACTCTGTTCCCCTTTCGGGCTTGAACTGATAAAACTAACTTGAAAGCTGAAGCTCACGATTATGGTAAGGGGCGTTACATTTCCGACGCGTGCTTGTGGTGTTTGGCCAATCACAATGCACTGGGTCAGTTGGCCAATCAGAGCAGACTGCACTTGTCGGAAGGAGGGGCTTGAAAACAAGGAGAGGTGGGGCATAGAGGAACTACAATAATGTAATGGAACTACAATAATGTGAAAAATAATGTTTTTTGAACATTAAAGCATGTTAACGTATTATGTTACACCAAATACACAAAAATAATGATCTTTAAAATAGCATCATATGACCCCTTTAAAAACAGCATGGTTGAATAATTTTGAATGATTATGACATAGGCCTAGATGTATTACAAAAAAAAAAGAAAGTCCTGTACATGATACATTAGTTACATTTATATATCAACATTATCACCTTTAATATGGAATAAAAAATTTAAATTAATAAAAATAAAAAACTCTTACATTTGTAAATTATTACATTCTCTGGGGGTTGAATCATTTGTATTGCAATTGTATAAATCTTTATATATCACAGTGATGGCATGATCACTGAAAATATAGTTTTATAGTTTTAATCCTTTCGTTTTCTTTGTCTGTGTTAAGGGTCATGCTAGGAAGCTTGTGGTCCAGTCACTGCCTTCTATGGAGGTTTTCTACTCACTTGAAGTATCTTCTGAGTCTTGGTTGATCCAGAAGGGAATCAGTATGGTAAATAAAACAATGTATATTAACAGTATGGAATTATGCATAATATAATGCAGACATGTAATATTTGTTTCTAATGTTATGTTGTTTGTCCTTACAATTTCTTTGTCATGTCTTGTAGAGGTTGGGTGATATACTGGTTAAAATGATGAATCCGTAAACATTTGAGTATTGTTTCTATCACTGTTATACCAGTGTTTCTTTGCTCAATCTCAGTGCAGGGAGTGTTTTGGTACAATAAAATGAATGGTATGTTCGGGATATTTTCATTACAGCAAGTGGGAAAAAACAAAACATTGATTTTTTTTTTTTTTTTTTCTTTTATTAAACAGTGGTTTACTGGACACAACTTGGTTTACCTATTGTGTTATTGTAAATGCCTTTATGCCATCACTCAGTTTTCTGTAATCACACCTAACATTACAATTTGTAATCATAAATATGTTTGCACATTAATCTGCAAGTTAATGTAGAAAAACAATGGTATATTTTAATTTGTTTGCTTAATCTAACAGGAGGGCAAGCTGCTTTAAACTGTATGCTTATGAGTTAGATTAGTCATCCTGTATCTGAGTTTAAAATTAGGTTCCACATAAAAATTCTGCATGTGCAGTGGTAAAAACAACACTGGTTACACATGGATGCAGAACCGAAAATACGTTAACTGTTACACTCTTGGTTCCATAAGAAATCATATTTACCAGAGTTGTGAATGTGAGTCTAAATTGTATGTGATGAAGACATTCACATTTATTCATTTAGTAGATGCTTTTATTTAAAGTGACTTACAAATAGTGCTCATCCTTCTATTGAGTTGTCTTGTCTTCATGAGCTGTATGCTAAAAACTGGCACAGAGCATGCAGTGTATCCTGATTCACAAACAAATGACTCATTTGAGTCTCTTCTTTTATGAATTGTTAAAATAGATTAAAACACTAAGTAGTTAATTAGGTTTGAATCAGATGAATCCTTCACTAAATGCACTCACTAATTTCATGAGAGCAGATACTTTGCTGAATTTCATAGTCATAACTTGTAGAGTTTGGTGCTATATCATTTAGAATGAAAAACCGGTAAAGAAATTGACATTATGGTATTGTTTTGGTATTTGTTGTGATGAAGTGCACTAATAAGTAGGGCTGGACCAGATTATTTGAATATTCGTTCGGTGGGTTGGCTTTCAATTTTCAGTTTTGAGATTCGAATATGCTTTTTTTTTTTTTGAACACATGGCATCCGAAACGGTTCTCAGCTTGTCCGCCTGGCTGAACATGTGCAACAGACCGTTCGCCAATGAAAGACGTTGGTGCTGACCTATAGCATGCATATATTTCATGAAAAATCTTCTATTATAAGCGCGCTTGCCGCACGTCTACATTTGAAATAATGAACTTAAGCGCGCAAAAGACGCGACATGTGAACGGACCCACTGCTACCACAAAACCGAATGCGATGCATGCGTTTTCTTTGTCAACTGTCCCGAGATGCGAGCGTAAGTCTTGGATCAGCATGCAGTAGCTCTTGTAGTGCAGACGAGATGCGCTGATTTGAAGCCGCTTTGAGAGAGTGAAAGAGAAGACGCGGTCCAGTTGAATCACTCACGCTGTTTTCAAATGACTGATTTAATCTGCTAGTTTGTGTGGATTTATTTACTCATCTAACCTACATGCAATAAATAAATGTTTGCAGGAATTTCCCTCATTATAAACTCGAAACCCGAAAAGCAACTGATGCATGCTTTCAATCACTAAAGATTGGTCCTCTCCCTCCTCTAATCACATGCTGGATCCGTTACCCCGCTTTATTCCGGGACCTCTCAATTTACAAATTAAGCACTGGGCTACCTTATTAAAAGTATTGCTCTTAACAGACCTGTGTGTTTTGTATCACTAGTGCAGTGTCCGTTCTCGTAGCATTTAAGCCCTGCCCGCGTGAGGTGCGCCGCTTCCGGCTTGCGCTGTTCTGTACTTTATTAAAAGTTTATTAATTCTGAACGTGTCGCGTGTCCATATTGCACCAAAATGCGAGACTGCACTCCCTTGGGCCCGCTGCAACACACCCGCCACGCGTGAAGTCGATTGGATGAACGGTTCTCGACATAAAATGCAAACAGACAGACAGACGCACAGAGATTCCTGCCTATATTAGAGAGAAAAATATGTTCAGGCCCCTCCCTCCGAAGCTTCGAATATTCGGTGTTGATTACTACTGAAGCTTCGAAGCTCAAAAAATGGTATTCAGATCAGCCCTAGTAATAAGAGGGATTCATATTTTGCTGTGTAGTGTCAAAACATTGATGCGATCAAAATTGCTGTATATCTGTATGCTTTTCATTCACCTCCTTTTCTGTTTTCCACGCAACATGGCTTTGTCCATTCAGTTATATTTGATCAAAATGTGATTTATAAGAGAGGATGGTCTCAATGAAATCTGAACAATTCATTAAAAGAACAGGCTCAGATAGAGCCCATAGTCTCAGGGCAGTGCTGTTGCGCTTTGGGCAGTGTGGTTTCAGAAGCTGTTAAGGTTAATGTTTTTATTTTGTCTCTAGAGGCCACACTCTGTTCTGCAGAAATGACAACAGGCCCTTTGCGGCTAGTGCTGAAAATGCAATGGGAGCAGGAAAGAAAACAGTTTTTAATTATAGCTGTTCATAACCAGTATTTCCAAAAAGTGGTTATTGATGCTTATTAACCTGTTGGCCGCTAAAAGAAACAATACTTGAATGGTTATAATGGTTAACACAATTCTACTGGTGTATCGTCCACCTCATATGTAGTTATGAACCTCCCACCCTTAATATCTTGTATCAAAGCTAATTCATAAATGCAACTCTTTTCCTCAGGACACTATCTATCTGCTGGAAGGAATTTTGGCAAACACAAACAGGTGGCTAACAGACACGGTTAAGACAGTCTATAAATATTAAGGGCAATGAACTTTTGAATTTATATTGCAGTTTAATGTTGTAGTATATTCTTCACATTTTTGGATAGCCAAAAACATAATTATTTATCTTTGTCATCTAGCAGCCCTGAAGATCCAGTGTCTACTGTTGTGATAAGATGCTTCACAGAGGCGCTGCCAGAAAACAGGTGTGCTCATAACAACATAAGCAATTGATTATAATTGAATTGGCAGTGCAATTCTGATTACGTTTTAATTTTTGGTCACATTTTAGTTTGGGGACTGATTCACACTCTTGACTAACGATTAGCTAGGACTTTAAAGCTAATTTATTGCTTAGTAAGGTGGTAAAGTTTAGGTATGGAGTGGGATTAAGGATCTAAATGTAGAATAAGGCATTAATATGTGCATTATAAGTATGAATAAACAGCTAATATGCTAGTAACATGCATACTAATAAGCAACTAGTAATAGTGAGAATTGGTCCACAAACTAAAGTGTTACCTAATTTTTTTTCGGTAACACTTTAGAATAGGGAACACTTATTCACTATTAACTATGGCTTTTCCCTCAATAAATCCCTAATTTGCTGTTTATTAATAGTTAGTACGGTAGTTGTTAAGTTTAGGTATTGGGTAGGATTAGGGATGTACAACCCCAAATCAGAAAAAGTTGGGACAGTATGGAAAACGCAAATAAAAAAAGAAAGTAGTGATTTCTAAATTTACTTTGACTTGTATTTCATTGCAGACAATATGAACACAAAATATTTCATGTTTTGTCTGGTCAACTTCATGTCATTTGTAAATATACATCCTTTCCTGTCATTCAGACCTGCAACACATTCCAAAAAAAGTTGGGACAGTAAAGCAATTTACCACTTTGCAATGTTGCCATTCCTTTTCACAACACTTAAAAAACGTTTAGGGACTGAAGACACCAAGTGATGAAGTGTTTCAGGTGTAATTTTGTCCCATTCTTCCTGCAAACAAGTCTTAAGGTGGGCAACAGTACGGGGTCTTCGTTGTCGCATTTTGCGCTTCAAAATGCGCCACACATTCTCTATTGGAGACAGGTCGGGACTGCAGGCAGGCCAGTCAAGTACCCGTACCCTCTTCCTCCGCAGCCAGGACTTTGTAATGTGTGCAGAATGTGGTTTTGCATTGTCTTGTTGAAATATGCATGGACGTCCCTGGAAAAGATGTCTTCTTGAAGGCAGCATATTGTGCTCCAAAATCTCTATGTACTTTTCAGCATTAATGGTGCCATCACAGAAGTGCAAGTTGATCCAAGATGGCGGCGCGGTCAAACGCAGCGGCTGCTCCGGGTCCAAAAAACGGTGTTTTAATGTCAGTTAGTCTTGTCTCCTCATCCTCAAAACCAGAGGAAAAACAACAGAAACATCAGGAAACTACAGTGCAACATGTCTACGATCGCCAGCGTCTTCTGGAAATCGGTAGTGCATGTAACTATCACCCATCACCAGTGACTACTGAGAAGCTAAGAGGCCTTTGTTTACTGCGGAAGTCAGACCCTGAGACCGCGGACTCGCCTACTGCTGCTACCCGCACAAGGAGGTGCCGCAAGCGGTGTGAGAGGGGACGCAAACGCGGCAAGCGCGGAGGCATACGAGCTAGGCTAAAGGCTAACCCCACAAGACCAGCTCTTCCAACAATCCTGCTGTCAAATGTACGCTCACTAGAAAACAAACTGGACCTAATTCGACTCGGTCGGACTACACAGCGTGAGACAAGGGAGTGCTGCGTGTTTGTTTTTACCGAAACGTGGCTAAACAACAACATCCCGGACTCCGCCATTCAGCTGCACGGGCTAACCTGCTACCGAGCGGACAGAGACACAGCACTGTCTGGTAAGACTCGCGGTGGCGGCTTGTGTGTGTATATTAACAAAGAATGGTGCAACAATGCTGTGTTAGTGTCAAAACACTGTTCGTCGCTGGTGGAGTTTATAATTGTGAAGTGCCGACCCTTCTATCTGCCGAGGGAGTTCACGGCCACTGTTATCGTTGCTGTGTACATACCCCCTTGTGCAAACACTAAGGACGCGCTTCGCGAACTGTACAGCGCTATCAGCGAGCAACAAACAAACAACCCTGATGGCTTTTTCATAATATCCGGTGACTTCAATCACGCAAACTTAAAGACAGTTTTGCCAAAGTTCTACCAACACGTGAACTTTGCAACAAGAGAAAACAATATATTGGACTTGGTTTACACAACAGAAAAAAAGGCGTACAAAGCTGCACCCCGCCCCCATTTCGGGTACTCAGACCACATCTCTGTTATGCTAATTCCAGCATACAAACCACGTCTCAAACTTGCCAAACCGGTTCAAAAGCAGATCACAGTATGGCCAGACAATGCTATGTCAGCACTACAGGACTGCTTCCAGGACACAGACTGGAACATGTTTAAAGAGGCAGCCACCTACCATGACCACACAGACCTGCAAGAGTACACTGAAACAGTGACTGCCTACATCAAAAAGTGCATTGATGATGTGACAGTCACCAAGAACATGACCACACGTGCCAACCGGAAGCCATGGATGACAGCAGAGGTTCGTAGGCTGCTAAAGACCCGTCATGACGCATTCAGATCGGGAGACAAAGCAGTCCTCAAAACAAAAAGAGCCAACCTGTCCCGTGGCATCAAGAAAGCAAAACGGTTATACGCACAAAAAATCAATAATCACTTTACTGACAGCAAGGACACACGGAGTCTGTGGCAAGCTATTCAGACCATCACAGACTACAAGCCCCTGCCACAGGCCTGTGATGACGACACATCCCTCCCAGATGCACTCAATGAGTTCTATGCAAGGTTTGAAATGCAGAATGACAAACCTGCACAAAAACTACCCACACCTCCCAACGACCAGGTGCTCTGTCTGTCTCCAGTCGATGTAAGGAAGACCCTATCTAGGGTTAACCCACGCAAGGCTGCAGGTCCTGACAACATACCAGGCCGGGTACTGAGAGACTGTGCTGAACAGCTGTTGATGTCTTAACAGATATCTTTAACATCTCACTAAGCCAAGCAGTTGTCCCCACATGTTTCAAGTCCACCACCATCACCCCAGTACCAAAGAAGTCACCTGTGTCCTGCCTGAACGACTATCGTCCCATAGCACTGACCCCAATCATGATGAAGTGCTTTGAGAGGTTAGTCATGCGCCATATCAAATCCAATCTCCCCAACACACTTGACCCGCTTCAGTTTGCATACCGTCCAAACCGCTCCACGGACGATGCCATTTCCTCCACCCTCCACCTGGCTCTTACCCACCTAGAAAACAAAGACTCTTATGTTAGAATGCTGTTCATCGACTTCAGCTCAGCATTCAACACAATAATCCCACAACAGCTCATCAACAAACTAAACCTGCTGGGCCTAAATGCCTCCCTCTGTAACTGGATCCTGGACTTCCTAACCGGAAGACCTCAGTCAGTCCGTGTCGGCCACAACACCTCGAGCACTACCACATTGAGCACAGGTGCCCCACAGGGCTGTGTGCTCAGCCCGCTGCTCTTCACGCTGCTGACCCACGACTGCACTGCCAAGTTCAGCTCCAACCACATCATCAAGTTTGCCGATGACACAACTGTGGTAGGTCTCATCAGCAACAATGATGAAACACCATATAGAGAGGAAGTGGCACAACTGGTTGAATGGTGTGGTGCAAACAACCTGTCCCTCAATGTGAGTAAGACAAAGGAGGTTGTGATGGACTTCAGGAGGAACTCTGTTAACCACCCCCCACTGACCATCGACAGCTCGACTGTGGAGAGAGTCAGCAGCACTAAATTCCTGGGGGTGCACATCACGGAAGATCTAACCTGGACCACCAACACTACATCATTCTCCAAGAAGGCGCAACAGCGGCTCCACTTCCTGCGCCGACTTAAAAGAGCAAGTCTCCCCCCACCCATCCTCACCACATTCTACAGGGGAACCATTGAGAGTGTGCTGACCAGCTGCATCACTGTCTGGTATGGGAACTGTAGTGCAGCAGACCGCAAGACCCTACAGCGGACAGTGAACACAGCTGCAAAGATCAACGGTGCCCCTCTCCCCTCCATCCTGGACATTTTCCTTGCACGGTGCTCCAGTAAAGCTACCAGTATCGTGAAGGACCCCACCCATCCCTCCCACAGTCTCTTCCAGCTCTTGCCGTCAGGAAGACGGTACCGGAGCATCAGAGCACGCTCCGCCAGACTGCTCAACAGCTTCTTCCCCCAGGCTGTGAGAGCCCTCAACTCCAATCACCTCACCCCCCTCTGAAACCTCATCCACAACCCTCGCTCCTGAAACCAGGACCCCCCCCCCCCCCCCACCACACCACACCACACCACACCACATGAAAACCTCAAGAACATTGTGCAATTCCTGAAGTGTGCCACACACAGTTGAGTGGGCTGGACAAAACCACCTGTAGAAACACACTCTTTTTCTCCCTATATGCACCAGACACTTTCTTATAAACACTCCATGTTACAAGGACTTAATAAGATAGCACAAATGTTTACTTGTGAATGCATCACAAATCATATTGCACTACTTTCTCCTTAACCTTAAATACCTCTATTGCACAATATCATGTACAGTTATGTAAAGTACTTGTATAGTCTGTCTTAGGTTATGTGTATGTATAGTCAACTGTTATATGTATAGTTAGATCACCGATTCAGTAAGGTAGCTATGTAGGTCAAAAAATTGTTCTTATGTCTAGTGTTGTATGTTTATGTTTATGCTTATTTATGTAACACCGTGGTCCTGCGAGACACGACATTTCGTTCCACTATATGTCCACACATGTAGCGGAATGACAATAAAGCTCAACTTGAACTTGAACTTTGCCAAGGGCACTGACACAACCCCATACCATGACAGACCCTGGCTTTTGGACTTGTTGCTGGTAACAGTCTGGATGATCCTTTTCTTCTTTGGTCCGGAGCACACGGCGTCCATTCCTCCCAAAAAATACCTGAAATACTGATTCATCTGACCACAGTACACGTTTCCACTGTGTGATGGTCCATCCCAGATGCCTCCGAGCCCAGAGAAGTCGACGGCGCTTCTGGACACTGTTAACATAGGGCTTCCTTTTGGCACAGTACAGTTTTAACTGGCATTTGTGGATGCAACTACGTAACTTGGACTGCACACATTCAAACACAGGTCAAGAAAGCCAGGCAAAGACTGTACCATCTGCGACAGCTGAGGAAATTCAGGGTCTCACCAGCAATCCTGAAAACTTTCTATTCAGGGGCCATAGAAAGTGTATTGACTCAGTGCATCTCAGTGTGGTACAGTAACGCCACAAATCAGGACTGCAAGGCCCTGCAGAGAGTCGTGCGCTTAGCTGAGCGCATCTCTGGGTCTGCCCTCCCCTCTCTGCAGGACATCTACCTCAAACGCTGCAGAAGCAGAGCTGCAAAAATAATCAAGGACTCATATCACCCCGGTAACCGTCTTTTCATCACACTTCCTTCGGGCAAGCGCTTCAGAAGTGTGATGGCAAAAACTGAGAGACTGAGAAGGAGCTTCTACCCTCAGGTCATCAGGCTCCTAAACTCAGTCTCATAAACATCTACAGGACTCATTTAATTAACTGCGACACCCATCATTCTCCATCATCCGCATTGCTGCTATGTGTACATACCCGGTTCATCCTGTTTGCACATTCATCTTGCACATCCCTGGTTATATTAATATTTATTAAACCCTCAGTTGACTGTATTGCACATTTTAGTTCATTGCACATTTTACTCCTTATTTTATTTCTTGTTTGTACTATTATTATTATTACTTTATTTTTATCTTATTCCTACCTATATTTATAGATATGCTCCTGTGTTATGTATAATCTTTTATTTTTTTTATTTTTTTTTTTTGCACTGTCCATTGAGCGGACCCGTCCTGATCTACATTTCACTACTGATTATACCCTGTATGATTGTGTATGTGACAAATAAACAAGAACCTTGAACCTTGAACCTTGAACCTTGTATTGTGGTACTTGACAAAGGTTTGCCAAAGTAGTCCTGAGCCCATGTGGTGATTATCGCTTATAGATGAATGACGATTCTTGATGCAGTGCCGCCTGAGGGAACGGTTGTTCAGCTTAGGCTTGCGCCCTTGTCCTTTACGCACTGAAATTACTCCAGATTCCTTGAATCTTTTAATTATGTTATGCACTGTTGAAGGTGAAATATCCAAATCTCTTCCTATCTTTCTTTGAGGAACATTGTTTATAAACATTTCAATAATTTTCTCACGTATTTGTTGGCAAACTGGTGATCCTCGGCCCATCTTTGCTACTAAAAGACTAGACCTTTCTTGGATGCTGCTTTTGTACCAAATCATAATTACAATCACCTGTTGACATCAACTGTTTCAAATCACATCATTATTTAACCAATTTACCTCATTACTAGCCCTAAATTGCTCCTGTCCCAACTTTTTTTGGAATGTGTTGCAGGTCTGAATGACAAGAAAGGATGTATATTTACAAATGACATGAAGTTGACCAGACAAAACATGAAATATTTTGTTCATATTGTCTGCAATGAAATACAAGTCAAAGTAAATTTAGAAATCACTACTTACTTTTTTTATTTGCGTTTTCCATACTGTCCCAACTTTTTCTGATTTGGGGTTGTAGAATAAGGTCATGTAGAATAAGGCATTAATATGTGCTTAATTACTACTAATAAATGGCTAATATTCTAGTAATATGCATGCTAATAAGCATCTAGTTAAGAGACCCTAAAATAAAGTGTTACCTTTTTTTCTTTTCTTTTCTTTTTATTTCATGAAGATATTTGTTGTAGATGCAGCTGAAGGAATGCTCTTCCTTGATTGTAATGCAAATGGTGGTTTTGCTTCCTATGCTTCATTGTAATTATCAATTTAGTTTCCTGTTGTGGCTTCACTCGCTTTTTAAATACAGGTGCATCTCAAAAAATTAGAATATCGTGAAAGTTTTTTTTTTTATTGCAACTTATTTCAAAAAGTGAAACTTTCATATGTTCTAGATTCATTACATGTAAAGTAAAATATTTCAAAAGTTTGGAGCTTACAGCTCATGAAAGTCAAAAATCCAATATCTCTAAATATTAGAATATTTCCTAAGATCAATCAAAAAAAGGATTTCTTTAAAGAAGTTCTTTAAAGGGGTCATATGATGCGATTTCAAGTTTTCCTTTCTCTTTGGAGTGTTACAAACTGATTGTGCATAGATAAGATCCCTGAAGTTGCAAAGACTAAAGTCTCAAAACCAAAGAGATATTCTTTATAAAAGTTAAGACTCTGCCACGCCCCCCTAAAATGGCTCATTCAAACATGCCCCCACATGTCTACGTCACGATGTGGCAATATTTGCGTAATGCTGCCCAAATGTTAATGCAATGAAAGAAGGTGTGGTTTCAGTAACCGCAGTAGTGTAGCTGCAGCCATGACAAGGAGATGCTGTGTGTTTCTAGGCGAAAGCAAAAGTACTTTATTTGACCTTCCGAAAGTAGAAGCATTTAGGAATCATTAAGATCATATACTTACAACAGAACAGCAATGCATTTTATGGACGACCGTTTCGTGAACCTAGGAGAGGAGGTAATTCTGACTTTGCTATGACAATCTGGCGCTTCTGAATCAGCGACTGTAAGTATGTTTTGTTATTAGTTCAAGTATTTGCTATTGACTGATCAAATGCGGAGTTTTGCGCCTCGTGTGTGTGTGTGTATATATGTGTATGTATGTGTGTGCGTGCGTGCATGCGTGTGTGTGAGCGAGAGAGAGAGCGAGAGACAGGCAGACAGGGTCACAAATAACACAGGAGTCACAGGAGTCAGCAGTCTTAACTGTGGCTTGTGTGCAACCACATACGAGCTTCATCACTGTGTCTGTCACGCGACTCTGTTCCCCTTTCGGGCTTGAACTGATGGTAAAACTAAGGACATTATTAACTGTCTTTACATTTATTTTGAAAGCTGAAGCTCGAGATTATGGTAAGGGGCATTACATTTCCGACGAGTGTTTGTAGTGTTCGGCCAATCACAATGCACTGTGCCAGTTGGCCAATCAGAGCAGACTGCGCTTGTCTGAAGGAGGGACTTTGTAGAAAATGATGCGTTTGAGAGAGGCGGGGCATAGAGGACCTACAATAATGTACAGTATTTGAAAAATAATGTGTTTTTTGAACATAAAAGCATGTCAACATATTCTGTTACATACAAAATAATGATCTTTAAAAAAGCATCATATGACCCCTTTAAAGTATGTTCATTTATGCACTCAATACTTGGTCGGGGCTCCTTTAGCACAAAAATTCCAGCATCAGTGAGGTGTGGCATGGAAGTGATCAGCCTGTGGCACTCCTGAGGCACTATTGAGTCTTCAGCTCATCTGTATTGTTGGATCGACTGTAAAAACAAACCAAAAAAAAAAAACTTTCCCTTTATCTTTCTCTCCTTCCCTTGCTAGCTTGTACTTATTTGAAAAATGACTGAGACTTGGTGTTACGAGCACTTCCTCTGTCTGATTGCCACTTCAAGATGAATCGCTTTATGTATTCCCCAATTGTAAGTCGCTTTGGATAAAAGCGTCTGCCAAATGACTAAATGTAAATGTAAATAAAAAAAAATATCTTGAAAATATCCCATAGATTCCATATGGGGTTCAGGTCAGGCATGTTGGCCGGCCAATCAAGCACAGTAATATCATGGTCGTAATATTGAATTGGCTTTGCTTGACAGTATTCTCAAGCTTGCGGTCATCCCTGTTGCTTGTGCACCTTTTCCTACCCAATTTCTTCCTTCCAGTCAACTTTGCATTTAATATGCTTTGATACAGCACTCTGTGAATAGCCACCCATTTCAATAATGACCTTTTGTGGCTTACCCTCTTTGTGGAGGGTGTCAATGATTGTTTTCTGGACCATTGCCAAGTCAGCAGTCTTCCCCATTATTGTGGTTTCAAAGAACAAGAGATACCTGGAATTTCTACTGTAGGGATGGTCATTTAATGAAGCTCAAATGTAAATATTGAGATACTGGATTTTTGACTTTCATGAGCTGTAAGCTCTAATCATCAAATTTAAAACAAAAAAAACTTTTGAAATGTTTTACTTTACATGTAGTGAATTGAGAAAATATGAAAGTTTCACTTTTTTAAGTGTTACAATTAAAAAATGAACTTTTTCACGATATGCTAATTTTTTGAGATGCACCTGTACTTTTTTTAACCCTCTGGTGCTGTTCATGTAGGAGTCTTGTGTTTACAGGCAAATCATATCTGGGACAATAGTTGTATAATAATTTTCTTTTCATAAAATGAATGTACTATATTTACCATGTTTTTTTTTTCTCTAATATTTCAGAGGATTTAAAAAATAAAAATTAAAACTATAGCTCAAGAGTATTTAAAATCGATCAAATGGATACAGAATAGTGCTACCTGGCGGAAAGTAATAAAGAAAATGCATGTATGGAATACAGTGCCCTCCACTAATATTGGCACCCTTGATAAATATGACCAAAGGTGGCTGTGAAAATAAATCTGCATTGTTTATCCTTTTTATCTTTCATTCAAAAAATTCACAAAATTCCAACCTATCATTGAAGTAAAACAATTGAAAGTGGGGAGAAAATCTCATGATGAAATAAATGCTTTCACTATTTCATGCTGGCCACAATTATTGGCACCCAATTATTGCAACGTCCTTTTCCCAGAGTAACAGCTCTGAGTTTTCTCCTATAATGCCTGAAGAGTTTGGAGAACACCTGATAAGAGATCAGAGACCATTTTCTTCATACAGAATCTCTCCAGATCCTTCAGATTCACAGCTCCATGACGGTGCTTCTTCTCTTCAGTTCACCTCACTCATTTTCTGTAGGGTTCAGGTCAGAGGACAGAGACAGCAATGGTAAAAGATTTATTTTGTGCTCAGTGACCCATTTTTGTGTTTATTTTGATGTTTGTTTTGGATTGTTGTCCTGCTGGAAGATCAAAACATGGCCCATTATAAGATTTCTAACAGAGGCAGTCAGATTTAGATTTTTTATCTGTTGGTATTTGATAGAATCCATGATGCCATGCATCTGAACAAGATGTCCAGGACCTCCAGCAGAAAAACAGGCCCACAACATTAAAGATCCAGCAGTATATTTAACCGTGGACATGGGGTACTTTTTTATCCCTGTTTGTACTAAACTCATCTGGTGGGGTTGCTGCCAAAAAGCTTTTTTTTCAGTTTCATCTGACCATAGAAGTCAGTGCCACTTGAAGTTCAAGCCGTGTCTGACAACTGAATTTGCTGGAGTTTGTTTTTGGATGAGTGAGGAGAATTTTTCTTGAAACCCTCCCGAACAACATGTGGTGATTTAGGGGATGTTTGATTTTTTTTTTTTTAGGTTTCTGACCCCAAGACTCAACTAATCTCTGCAATTCTCCAGCTGTGATCCTTGGAGAGTCTTTGGCTACTCAAACTCTCCTCCTCAGCGTTCATTAGGACGATATAGACACACATCCTCTTTCAGGCAGATTTTTAACATCTTTAGTTGATTGGAACCTCTTAATTATTACCCTGATGGTGGGAATGGAGATTTTCAATGTTTTAACTCTTTTCTTACAGCCACTTTCTATTTTGTGATGCTCAACAATCTTGTTCTTCACATCAGAAATATATTTTTTGTTTTTTCTCATTGTGATGGATGATAAAGGGAATTTGACCTTTGTGTTCCTCATATTTATAATTCTGTGAAATAGAAAGTCATGGCTGGACAATTTCATGCTCCTAGTCACCCTGGTGTGCTAAAAAATGTAAATATGAATGGGAATATACTTCAGAGATATTTTACTCATAAGAATTTCTAGGGGTGCCAATAATTGTGGCCAACATTCATTGGAGAAAAACATTTATTTCATCATGAGATTTTCTCCCCTCTTTCAATTGTTTTACTTCAATGATAGGTTAGAATTTTGTGAATTTATTGAGTGAAAGATCAAAAGGATAAACAATGCAGATTTATTTTCACAGCCGCCTTTGCTCATATTTATCAAGGGTGCCAATATTAGTGGAGGGCACTGTATATACACTAGATGCATGTATAGCCCTATATATAAATACATATGGTACTTGAATGAGCTTTTACCAGGTACCGCTGCTGGTAATTCTTGATCAGAACTAGATCCATCTAGCTATAATCTGATTTGAACCTGTTAGTTGAGTATTTGCATGTATGGCTATGTGTATTTATTGCTTGTCTGGCTAAATTATTGAATTTATTTCTCAAATTCTCAAAACTTTGCTCTGTGTAAGTCACACATGTTTGTATCTGTGATTGTTTTGTACTCTTGATGTTTTAGAGTTTTACCCAAGCGTGCCTCATAGTCCTGAAAGTGAAGCCAAAGCGTCTCGATCGCCCCCAAGTGTCTGGCTGCAGTAAAGGTCATAAGCACCGCCCTCTCCATGTAATCTATTGGGATGTGAGACAAACTAAATAATCAAATTACACTTCAAATACATTTTTCCCAAAGATGGTTTCCGTCGTTTGAGGTAGGGTAAACGTACCTATTAAGCTCACCAAAATCTACATCGAGACATTTTTAGTGCACAAGATATTGGTTTCAGTACAAAAAGTTGTTAAAATAAAATATTAATCTCTCACACAAAAATATTTACTTTTATTTTAAATGACAAAAGCATTTCAATTAAGATATACATCATTAAATTCAAAAAGTCTAGCTGTGCTTAATTGGTACACTTTTGTACCCTTTAAGCACACCCCTGTTCCCATTAAGATCACATCATGTTTTATTAAAAATGATTGTTTATTTTAAGGAATTTTTTTAAAGAATAATTGTAAAATATATATTTTTGAAGGTACAAATTCAATCACAAAAAAAGCAGAACACTTAAATCAAGCAACAAGGCATTCAAGTCGATCAGTTATATATTCATAATGAAGTGTCATCTAAGCACATTGCAACATCTAGTCTAGTCCACGTTCAGTAACCCATTCAAAAATCAAATAAAACAAACCAATAAAACATTTAATTCATGGGGATGAACATAGAAACTAGCCTCATTATGAAACCTCTTTTTAAATGGATGTAATGTTATCTATAGTCTCTTAAGGCTGGGATACACTACATGATTTTTGCCCCAATTTTCCACAGATTTACAGTCTGGAGAAGTTGATGCTAGTTGCCAAAGATCAGAGCCAGTCTGCAGATTTGAGTTGACAGAATCCATAGAAAATCAATTAACTTAACTTAAAGTGACAACCATCAGTTAATATTTAAAGTCTGTTTCTGAAGTACACTGCCTTCCAAAAGTTTGGAAACACCCCTGGCAAAGTGTGGTTTTGGACGATATCAGCATAAATCCTTATCATTTTTTGGTGCAAATTTTGGTGTAACTTGACATTATCATTGAAGACCAGCAATAATAATTTTCATTTTGATTACATAATAATGGCAATATATACATGTCAAAGTCAGACATGCCCCTGTGCCAGCTGTGATGCCTGGTTACTGGTTTAAACTTGGCCCAGGTTTTTAAAAGATTTTTGGGTCAGCACACCTTAATAGCTTCAACAATTGATTGCCAATTAAGTTTAGAATACAATGAACCAATTAGAACACAGTTTAGGTCAGATAGTTTACAAATATTAAATTTAAAAGGTTAAAAGGTTTTTTAAAAGGTATAAACTGTTTATGTACTGTAATAAAATGTTTTCGTAGTTTGTGTTGTCCCTTGTCAGTGCAAAATTATCACAAATTAAAAAGGATTCATGCCAATATTATCCAAAACCCCACTTTTCTAGGGCGTTTCCAAACTTTTGGAGGGCAGTGTATTTACATAGACTTTCAATGTGGAAGAGCTTAAAGAGAGCACACTGAGCTTAATTGGAGCAGCAACAATTTTTAATTTCATGTAATATTTATTAAAATGACAGGAGTTTTGCTAAATAAATAGTCTAGATCATGTATTAAGTTAAGTTTAAATTTTAATATGAACAACTATTATTAATATCTATAAAATTATACTTTTTCTTATTTGTCACACTGAAGTTGTGTGATTTTCATAGTACTGTACCCTTAAAATAATATGAAATCTTTAAAAATTAATCGCATTTTTTAAACGGTAGTATCGTCCATAAGGTAGTACCGTAAGATATGTAGTATACACGGCAGTAACACTGTTTAAAACGTTCATTTGAACATGCATGCCAGCCAGCAGAAACATTACAAGTTGATTGCCAAATGTGTTTCTGCTGTGCTCTGTGTAGTTTAGTCTGTGTATACGCTTTATATTGTATTGAGTGTTTCCTGACGCTTCAGTTCAGTTTGTAATGAGAAGTTCACTTGCACGTCGTTGTTCATGCTGCAGTTTATCAGAAGAAAGGGTCTGATTCAGACCGTCTGATGTCATTTTAAAAAATGCTCCTGACAGTTCGGCAATATGACACGAGCAAGAGTGCTGTTTTTGTTTCGTTTCTGTGTTCGAATCCAAATCCGCGTTGTCTCTGAATCACTGATTCACTAAACCATTCATAAAAACTGTCATTTGATTCGCTTCTGAAGGATTCAGCCATTTTGAAAGCATCGTTTGAATGACTCAGTGGTTCAATCACGAACTTCTACCACCTGCTGGCCGTTTTAAGTTTCCCATCTAAAAGTAGGCATATTACATTATTTTCCAACATATTCTATATTCAGAATTTAGTATTTAAAACATTAATCTCATAACTTTATGCAATTATAAATACAGTCTAAATGTATAAATGATGCATCTAAATGTCACTTCATGCAGCTTCTGTGCAGTGCTAAGATTTGTTTAGATAATTTCATGGATAACAATAGCCAGTCATTCATTCACATTAATTAAGTATTCAGAGAAAAATATTGTCTGTTTTCATTTACATCTATTTATTTATGAAATTTTGATTCATTTTGTAGAATTGAATTTTAAATTAACAATACTGCATGGTATCGTGATACTACTTGGTATCGTGATACTTCAGCTGGTATAGTATCGTAAGACATTTTTATGGTATCGTGACAACCCTACAAGCTAGTAATGCCTGTGAAGTAATATGTTAGCGTAGCACACAATCTTATACAGCTAGTCAGCTAACTGTGTTCTGTAGAATCTGCGCTGTGTTGCTAAAACTATCTTTTGGATCTAATGTAATTATTTCCCACATCCAAGTTCCAGGATATAATATGCAAAAGTCTGAACATTAATTTCTTAATTTTACTACAAGTAGTGAAATTTACCCAAAATAAAGGCTTAAACATCTAAAAAATGCACATTTAAAGGGCTCCTCTTTTGGTGAAAGTTTTTAGACCGCTTTCAAAATGGCCGCCAGACAGTGTGAACACATGTAGACTCATATCTCCAAGTGCAATGATCCGACTGACTTGAAATTACAGGAGGTATATAGTAACAAACATATCAATTGGTTAAGACATCAAGTAGGATAAAAAAATATATTTTGTTTTTATAATCTGATCTCAAAAATGGAAGTGTGCTTAATGGGTACGTGAGCTTAATAGGTACATTTACCCTAGTTGTTATCATGCTGATTTATGTTTTAAGTGTTCATTTTTCTAAGAAGTTTGCTTTTAGGTAGTTATTTGATGCTATAAAAACGGGGTGTGGTGTCATGATTGTGATCTTGTCATTGGGTCTGCGGGAGTTTGGGCGGGACTTTGATACCACGGCTCCACCTCACGACACTACTGCGCAGACTCTGGCTCCAAATGAATCACTACTGCACAGACTCGGGCTCCAAATGACATCATTTACTCAAGATGGCAGAGGCCATAATGAGATGCTTTGGCTTCACTTTTCTAGTGGAAGGAAGTGAAAGACGCTTTGTCCATCTTTTTTTTATATATATACAGTTTTACCCCTTTCATTGCTGTTCTTTTTTCTGTTTTTGGCTTTTTTTTTCATGACCATGACCATGTCCATGATTTTTCTGTTGATACATAGACAATACAGCAAAAGTCACCAAGTTTGATACCATTTTGATTAAATAAAAAAATTCAAATTGCAAATTTTTTCAGACTAACATGACCAATCAAAACCAGAGGGTTAAATACTTTTTAAGTAAAATAAATTGTACTTCAAGCTTCAAAGCAGTTACTGCCCATTGTTTTCAATGCCTGTTTGCAGTACTTTGTACACTATTTATCTTCTCCCACCAGACTGAACAAACTTCTTTATAAGCACAAGTTTGAAGATGCAGAGAAATTTGCCAAAGCCTTTGGACTTGATGTTGAAGTAAGACACTGGCAAAGTTGCCATATAAACATGTACATTATAATAGAGTTTTCATGGTGAACTGACAATGTTTCTTTTTGTTTGTTTTAGCTGGTGTATAAGGTTAAGCTTAATGTTGTGCTGGAAAAGCTCATCTCGGCATCAGGCAGTGATCAAACCCTTGAGTGGCCCAAGCTCATTGAAGAGGCCAAAACCAACCTAATGAAGATCATGGTAATATTAAGCTTTACTACAAATATGCATATATATACAGTGAGGAAAATAAGTATTTGAACACCCTGCTATTTTGCAAGTTCTCCCACTTAGAAATCATGGAGGGGTCTGAAATTGTCATCGTAGGTGCATGTCCACTGTGAGAGACATAATCTAAAAAAAAAAATCCAGAAATCACAATGTATGATTTTTTAACTATTTATTTGTATGATACAGCTGCAAATAAGTATTTGAACACCTGTCTATCAGCTAGAATTCTGACCCTCAAAGACCTGTTAGTCTGCCTTTAAAATGTCCACCTCCACTCCATTTATTATCCTAAATTAGATGCACCTGTTTGAGGTCGTTAGCTGCATAAAGACACCTGTCCACCCCATACAATCAGTAAGAATCCAACTACTAACATGGCCAAGACCAAAGAGCTGTCCAAAGACACTAGAGACAAAATTGTACACCTCCACAAGGCTGGAAAGGGCTACGGGGAAATTGCCAAGCAGCTTGGTGAAAAAAGGTCCACTGTTGGAGCAATCATTAGAAGATGGAAGAAGCTAAACATGACTGTCAATCTCCCTCGGACTGGGGCTCCATGCAAGATCTCACCTCGTGGGGTCTCAATGATCCTAAGAAAGGTGAGAAATCAGCCCAGAACTACACGGGAGGAGCTGGTCAATGACCTGCAAAGAGCTGGGACCACCGTTTCCAAGGTTACTGTTGGTAATACACTAAGACGTCATGGTTTGAAATCATGCATGGCACGGAAGGTTCCCCTGCTTAAACCAGCACATGTCCAGGCCCGACTTAAGTTTGCCAATGACCATTTGGATGATCCAGAGGAGTCATGGGAGAAAGTCATGTGGTCAGATGAGACCAAAATAGAACTTTTTGGTCATAATTCCACTAAACGTGTTTGGAGGAAGAAGAATGATGAGTACCATCCCAAGAACACCATCCCTACTGTGAAGCATGGGGGTGGTAGCATCATGCTTTGGGGGTGTTTTACTGCACATGGGACAGGGCGACTGCACTGTATTAAGGAGAGGATGACCGGGGCCATGTATTGCGAGATTTTGGGGAACAACCTCCTTCCCTCAGTTAGAGCATTGAAGATGGGTCGAGGCTGGGTCTTCCAACATGACAATGACCCAAAGCACACAGCCAGGATAACCAAGGAGTGGCTCTGTAAGAAGCATATCAAGGTTCTGGCGTGGCCTAGCCAGTCTCCAGACCTAAACCCAATAGAGAATCTTTGGAGGGAGCTCAAACTCCGTGTTTCTCAGCGACAGGCCAGAAACCTGACTGATCTAGAGAAGATCTGTGTGGAGGAGTGGGCCAAAATCCCTCCTGCAGTGTGTGCAAACCTGGTGAAAAACTACAGGAAACGTTTGACCTCTGTAATTGCAAACAAAGGCTACTGTACCAAATATTAACATTGATTTTCTCAGGTGTTCAAATACTTATTTGCAGCTGTATCATACAAATAAATAGTTAAAAAAATCATACATTGTGATTTCTGGATTTTTTTTTTTAGATTATGTCTCTCACAGTGGACATGCACCTACGATGACAATTTCAGACCCCTCCATGATTTCTAAGTGGGAGAACTTGCAAAATAGCAGGGTGTTCAAATACTTATTTTCCTCACTGTATATATATATGAAATGGAGAAATGAGTTTGGCAGCATTGCTCAGTAACTTTTAAAAAACAACATACGAATAAATTGTAATAAGATGTGGGTTGTGAACCTGACTGAAAAAATAAAATAAAAATCTGATACAGTATTTCTGCCATGTTGCCCATCCTTATAAGATATTATAATTTGAAGTGACCAAGAGACGCAAAATTGTGAGAAGCGTGTCTGCAGGGAGAAACAATTCAAAACAGGCACCAGTTATATAGGTAACACTTTAGATTAGGGAACACACACTCACTTTTCACTGAAGGTTTTTCTCAATAAACTGCTAATTTGCTGCTTATTAATAATATGCTTATTAAGGTAGTTGTTTTGTTTAGGTATGGAGTAGGATTAAGGGATCTAAAATATGGTCATGCGGTAAAAGTCATTAATATATGCTTTACAAGGACTAATAAACAGCTAATATGCTATTAATATGCATGCTAATAAGCAACTAGTTAATAGTGAGAATTGGTCCCTAAAATGTTACCATTGTATACCAGAAAATACTAACTCACATTTTAGTTGGCTATAATATGATTTAATTATTTATTTTTTTAAATATACAAAATTGTATGACTGAGAAATTACTAAAAGCCTTGGGTGCCATATGTGGCTCCTGAGCTGTGGGTTGCCACCTCTGGACTAAATAACTGTAAAAACAGTGAAAAAAAAACAAAAACAAATTGATCCCCTGCTGATTTTGTACGTTTGCCCACTGACAAAGAAATTATCAATTTATAATTTTAATGGTAGGTTTATTTTAACAGAGACAGAATAACAACAAAAAATCCAGAAAAACGCATTTCAAAAAAGTTATAAATTGATTTACATTTTAATGAGTGAAATAAGTATTTGATCCCCTATCAATCAGCAAGATTTCTGGCTCCTAGGTGTCTTTTATACAGGTAAGGAGCTGAGATTAGGACCACTCTCTTAAAGGGAGTGCTCCTAATCTCAGTTTGTTACCTGTATAAAAGACACCTGTCCACAGAAGCAATCAATCAATCAGATTCCAAACTCTCCACCATGGCCAAGACCACGTAGACCTACACAAGGCTGGAATGGGCTACAAGGCCTTTGCGAAGGGGTCAAATCCTTATTTCACTCATTAAAATGCAAATCAATTTATAACTTTTTTTGAAATGCGTTTTTCTGGATTTTTTTCTTTTGTTATTCTGTCTCTCACCATTCAAATAAACCTACCATTAAAAATATTGACTGGTCATTTCTTTGTCAGTGGGCAAATGTACAAAATCAGCAGGGGATCAAATCATTTTTTTCCCCATTGTAATTCCATTTTCATGATAAAATTACACAATACAGTATAATGCAACCAGCACTTCTCTCTCAGGGGCTTAATCCCAATTGGTTAAGATGAATATTATACTTTGTTGTTTTAAGGCATTCATACTACAAACGTGTTTTGTGAATATTTAACATTGTCTTCCCATTTGTCCCACAGGATGAGCAGTTTGTGGTGCAGTACTGCCTGACTGCTTCCTGGCCTACTCTCAGCATAGCTGAAGAGATGCTAAATTACACCTTAAACCGTTTTCCGTGCTGCCAGATCCAAACAGCCCTGGCTAAACTCGCCACCTTTGCCAACGTGTATGGACCTGGCAACTTTAAGTATGTTCAGCAAACCAGCGATTATTACACCAGTCTATTTTACTGTTTTCTCAGTTATTAAAATATAGGACATGTTTTGTCCACCCTAGTCTTTTTGCACTTTTGAAATAATCATTTCACCCACTTAATGTAATTTACAGGGGCACAGCATGGATTGAGTTCTTAAACAGCACAGATTATCTCAAAGACATCCTTGCTCTTCTGAAAGAGGGGAATCTTAGTGGATCACAATACTTGTGGCTTCGACATGAGGTAAATGGATGCTAGTTCCACTCAAAAACATGTCTCATTTTTATTAACAGTCATTTTCACTTCATTGGGGGAACTGCAAGTTTTGAAGCGCTGTAAAACCTTAACATTTTGGAATTCAGAGTCATCTATATGACAGCAACATTATATATAGACTGAAATTGCGAAATGGTTTAAAGCCATTCCATGATTTAATGGCCTGAAACAATACAAATGGTTGACTCAACTTGTTAACAAGTCACGTTGGAATAAAGGGTTTAATAAATTCATAAATGCAAGTAAATAAATATATATATTTTTCTTATCTTGCTGATATTTGACTGATAGTTGAATCATATGTTTGGGGCGGGGGCAAAATACATTACCAAGATAATTACTGACGTTAACACACAGCGAAAATGTGTAATGGACACCTCGCAGATACAAAAATAATGTTTTATGTTTTGATTAAAAGATAGTTAACATTAAACGCCAGCGAAACCCTAATAATTCAAAACATTTTTACAACCGTGCTCTCATTATAACATTATGTAGGCTATATGACTATAGTTATTAATGTTCTGCATTCTTGTTTTGAGCTGCGTGCTGAAGATGACCAGTAGAATGAAGCATTTGATAGCAGTTTTTTTTATCGGTGGGATTTAACTCATTTATCCAATATACAACCCCAAATCAGAAAAAGTTGGGACAGTATGGAAAACGCAAATAAAAAAAGAAAGTAGTGATTTCTAAATTTACTTTGACTTGTATTTCATTGCAGACAATATGAACACAAAATATTTCATGTTTTGTCTGGTCAACTTCATGTCATTTGTAAATATACATCCTTTCCTGTCATTCAGACCTGCAACACATTCCAAAAAAAGTTGGGACAGTAAAGCATTTACCACTTTGTAATGTTGCCATTCCTTTTCACAACACTTAAAAGACGTTTAGGGACTGAAGACACCAAGTGATGAAGTGTTTTAGGTGTAATTTTGTCCCATTCTTCCTGCAAACAAGTCTTAAGGTGGGCAACAGTACGGGGTTTTCGTTGTCGCATTTTGTGCTTCAAAATGCGCCACACATTCTCTATTGGAGACAGGTCGGGACTGCAGGCAGGCCAGTCAAGTACCCGTACCCTCTTCCTCCACAGCCAGGACTTTGTAATGTGTGCAGAATGTGGTTTTGCATTGTCTTGTTGAAATATGCATGGACGTCCCTGGAAAAGATGTCTTCTTGAAGGCAGCATATTGTGCTCCAAAATCTCTATGTACTTTTCAGCATTAATGGTGCCATCACAGAAGTGCAAGTTACCTTTGCCAAGGGCACTGACACAACCCCATACCATGACAGACCCTGGCTTTTGGACTTGTTGCTGGTAACAGTCTGGATGATCCTTTTCTTCTTTGGTCCGGAGCACACGGCGTCCATTCCTCCCAAAAAATACCTGAAATACTGATTCATCTGACCACAGTACACGTTTCCACTGTGTGATGGTCCATCCCAGATGCCTCCGAGCCCAGAGAAGTCGACGGCGCTTCTGGACACTGTTAACATAGGGCTTCCTTTTGGCACAGTACAGTTTTAACTGGCATTTGTGGATGTAACTACGTATTGTGGTACTTGACAAAGGTTTGCCAAAGTAGTCCTGAGCCCATGTGGTGATATCGCTTATAGATGAATGACGATTCTTGATGCAAAGCCGCCTGAGGGATCGGAGATCACGGTTGTTCAGCTTAGGCTTGCGCCCTTGTCCTTTATGCACTGAAATTCCTCCAGATTCCTTGAATCTTTTAATTATGTTATGCACTGTTGAAGGTGAAATATCCAAATCTCTTCCTATCTTTCTTTGAGGAACATTGTTTTTAAACATTTCAATAATTTTCTCACGTATTTTTTGGCAAACTGGCGATCCTTGGCCCATCTTTGCTCCTAAAGGACTAGACCTTTCTTGGATGCTGCTTTTGTACCAAATCATAATTACAATCACCTGTTGACATCAACTGTTTCAAATCCATGAAATACAAGTCAAAGTAAATTTAGAAATCACTACTTTCTTTTTTTTATTTGCGTTTTCCATACTGTCCCAACTTTTTCTGATTTGGGGTTGTAGAATACGCTTCGTTATTTATAAAACATAACGTTAATATTACGACTTACAGGCTACCTGCACAGAATGCCCCGAATGCAGAAGTGAACGTGTCTGTGCGGCTCTGAATGAACTCCTTTTGTGGACACGTTCTTCACGCAACAACTTGTAGAAACACGGCAACCAAACTCTAAAATTTCACAGCGTTTTATTATAATAGTGTTCTCATTATAATGTTATGTATATGACAGTCCCAGTCATAGTTATTAATATTATGCATTGTTGTTTGTACTGCTCGCGCTGCGCGTTGATAATCACTGTAAAATGAAGTGCTTTACTTCAGCGCGATGCATCTTATGCGAGATAAATAATACACAATATATTATCCGGCTGCCATGTTTTGAAATCACTTGTACCCCACCTGATCGAAAAAATCCAGTCTGTAACTCTGCCCGTGTCAGTTTGAGACTTGATAAAGTTTTAAATCCCTGCCGCCAAGTTGCTTCTCTGTCGGTCATGTATTATGGAAAGTGAAACTTAACTTAAATCTATAGGGGTGGTTGGATTTATTCACGCAAGTTAAAATATTTATTTAAAGGTTCTTTCTTTTCAGATTCTTATTTACAGCATTATAATAATAGGCTGTATATTAACTTATTGGGAGAAAACCAGTAGTTCTATGTGAAATCAGACATTTGAGCACCCCCATATAGCCAAAGTGGCATGATCATAACACCCCGCGAATATTCGACTGTGAGATTGGGAGTCGAATCAGGCTCCTCATATCGAATCGTCGACTATTCGGGGTCACCCCTAATAAATATAAATAAATAAATGTAAATATATACATATACATATACATATACATATACATATACATATATACACATACACATACACATACACATATATATATATATATATATATATATATATATATATATATATATATATATATATATATATATATATATATATATATATATATATAGTGCTGTCAATCGATTAAAACAAATAACTAATTAATCGCACATTTTTTCTGAAATTAATCGCGATTAATCCCACCTCACATTAAACTTTTTAATTAGACTTTTATATTGCAATAATTTCATATTCAATCTTCAAATTAATGTAGAAACAACATAAAGTATATTTTTAATATTTGTTTAATGCTATCTTTTTTTATGACTGAAGGCAAGTATCACTGATACCAACTGATGTCTCTATGGATTTTTTTCCTAATATTTAACCATTGACTATAGCCATTCAACAGTATAATTGAGAGCTATCAATTTAACATTTATTAGACTTTAAAAAATAACTTCTAATTTAAGTGAACTTAAAACAATCTTCACATAAACCCATTATAATAAATGTCATATAGCCTGTACCTGTGCCCTTCAGCAAGAAAATATAGCCTAATTTAATAAAGTTATCAAACAGTAAATTCTAAATTAAATAAAGATAAAGCTTAAAACTACAGAAGTTATTGATTTCCTCTTTTTAATTTTGTTCTTTGATTAACAGACATCACAGCAGCTGGTTATTTGGTTAGTTTGGCTGCTACTTTAAAAACTGCCACTGCTGAACTTAAATGTGATTCATAAATAATAAATACTTGCATGCACAGTTTTAAGGCAGATTTAATCGCCTTCTTTTGTAACTTCATGACTTAACTAACGACATAACTACAACATTGCATACTCAAAATGATACAGCGCTTTAATATAGCCTAATACAGCGAAACGCCGGCACATTTATGCGTGCACTGGAAGAGCACGCGCCACGAGCACAGTATAACGGCTGGCAGGACAGGAAGATTTGTTTTTACTGACATATGGCCTGACAACATCTCATCTGACTGCAGTTCACTGATGTTCTACTGAAGCTCCTCATCACCCATACCGTTTCAGCGCTCGTTTGACTCACGCCTGGAGCTGAAGTGAAGTTGGAGTGCGCGTCTGAAAAGTGTCCCGTTTGATGTGCTTGTAAAGACGTTCTGCATCTGAATAAACGCTATTCTTTAGCAGTTTTGAGTGGGGTAGCCAAACCTAGCCCTGCCACTGCATTAATTACTTTAAATATTTTTAACGCGTTAAACTGAAAAAAATAATCGCCTGCATTAACACGCTAATTTTGACACCACTAATAAATAAATATATGTATATATGTCCATCAGAGGCAGGGCCGGCCCAAGCCTTTATGGGGCCCTAAGCAGAATTTTATTTGGGGGCCCCTCTGTGCCGCCAATATGACTGGTTATTGTCAAAGCTTGATTATTCACACTATAAATCTAACACACCCATTATCAGGTTTGTTTGATGTAGCTGTGTTGCTTACATCATACTATTGTCTGCCTGGCATGTTTTTACCCTTCTGTGATTTTTAATTGTAACAATTGCAAACTTACTAAGAGTGGTCGGGTGTTAATTTGCACTTTAACATTAAAGTGTTAAAGTATTAAGTGGCATACTTAATGTGGTGTGCTGAATAGCTAAATAAACCAGCAGACAATGCATTTACAGAACAGAATGTTATTTTAACAACATAAATATTAATCGAAGTTGTACTTTTATTACTAGTCATACTTTTTTATAATAAATATTAAACACAGCCGAGAGCATCTTTACATATAAAACAATAACTCTTAATCTATATCTAGCTAATTGAGGCATAATGATATTGGAATATAATAGCAAAGACCCAAAATGTAGGCTAAGGTAAATAATGTTAAACTGTTATCAGTTTATGCAACAGAAGCTTATTTTTATTACTATATATATATATATATATATTTTTTTATTATTATTCAGGAAAGTTATTTTTACGCAGAAGACAAAAACTTTAATCTAAAACTAAGTAAAATGTTATATTATAATATATTAAGATGTCTATTTGCTGATGTTTTGATGTTCAAACATGAACTTCCCTTAAACAAGAAGATACCCTACCTAGGCTATGCTGATTAACTGGAGGGTTGGGGTGGTCTGAGCTGATCAGGGGTGCGTTTCCCAAAAGCAGCTGGTCGCAAGTTCTGTCGTTACCAATAGAGTTCAATGGAAATAACGATCATTGTTAGCTAACGATGGTTTTGAGAAACACACCCCTGATTTGTGCCACAGAACCCCATGTTGGATTTGTCCCCACTTCACCCCCAAAACGCGATCGATTTTAACCCTTTGACGCGCCGCGTCAAATATTTCATAACTGTTCAGTGTTTTCAACCTAATAAGACATTTAAATACAGACATTTAAATACACTTCAATTAAGTAAAAATACATTTAGTTTGTTAAATAGGCTACACACTCATTTCTATAGAAAGCGGCAATAATATACCTTTCAATTAACGTTAACGGACAACGTGTTTTATTTCTATCAAATACACATTGTGTAGGTTACTATAAAGTTTACTATGTTTTTCTCCCAGCTAACTGGCCACTTACTTTCATGTATTTCGGGAGAAATAAGTGAATTTACATTGTTAATCCGACAGATACACACAGCAGCGTCCAGCGCATATTATCAACATGCTCATTATTGTGCCTGCATGACACGTGCTATGGGAATAATAAAATGATATGTATAGATTATTTAATTATTTAATATTGTGCTTTTGTATAATTACCACTGTCCATTGACATTTCACGAATTAAAATAAAATAAAATAAAATTAACTGTAATTTCATATAGGCTACTTGGGGGCCCTCTGGTGGCCACGGGGCCCTAAGCAGCCGTTTAGTTCGCTTATGCCTTGGGCCGGCTCTGATCAGAGGTATATCTATCTATCTATCTATCTATCTATCTATCTATCTATCTATCAACAAGTCACGTTGGAATAAAGGGTTTAATAAATTCATAAATGCAAGCAAGTAAATATATATATATATATATATATATATATATATATATATATATATATATATATATATATATATATATATATATATATATATACTGTATATATACACACACAGGTGCATCTCAATAAATTAAAATGTCGTGGAAAAGTTAATTTATTTCAGTAATTCAACTCAAATTGTGAAACTCGTGTATTAAATAAATTCAATGCACACAGACTGAAGTAGTTTAAGTCTTTGGTTCTTTTAATTGTGATGATTTAGGCTCACATTTAACAAAAACCCACCAATTCACTATCTCAACAAATTAGAATACTTCATAAGACCATTAAACAAAAACATTTTTAGTGAATTGTTGGCCTTCTGGAAAGTATGTTCATTTACTGTATATGTACTCCTCAATACTTGGTAGGGGCTCCTTTTGCTTTAATTACTGCCTCAATTCGACGTGGCATGGAGATGATCAGTTTGTGGCACTGCTGAGGTGGTATGGAAGCCCAGGTTTATTTGACAGTGGCCTTCAGCTCATCTGCATTGTTGGGTCTGGTGTCTCTCATCTTCCTCTTGACAATACCCCATAGATTCTCTATGGGGTTCAGGTCAGGCGAGTTTGCTGGCCAATAAAGCACAGTAACACCATGGTCATTGAACCAGCTTTTGGTACCTTTGGCAGTGTGGGCAGGTGCCAAGTCCTGCTGGAAAATGAAATCAGCATCTCCATAAAGCTTGTCAGCAGAAGGAAGCATGAAGTGCTCTAAAATTTCCTGGTAGATGGCTGTGTTGACTGTGGACTTCAGAAAACACAGTGGACCAACACCAGCAGATGACATGGCAGCCCAAATCATCACTGACTGTGAAAACTTCACACTGGACTTCAAGCAACATGGAATCTGTGCCTCTCCACTCTTCCTCCAGACTCTGGGACCTTGATTTCCAAATGAAATGCAAAATTTACTTTCATCTGAAAAGAGGACTTTGGACCACTGAGCAACAGTCCAGTTCTTTTTCTCCACAGCCCAGGTAAGATGCTTCTGACGTTGTCTCTGGTTCAGAAGTGGCTTGGTAGCCCTTTTCCTGAAGACGTCTGAGCGTGGTGACTCTTGATGCACTGACTCCAGCTTCAGTCCACTCCTTGTGAAGCTCTCCCAAATGTTTGAATCAGCTTTGCTTGACTGTATTCTCAAGCTTGCGGTCATCCCTGTTGCTTGTGCACCTTTTCCTACCCAAATTCTTCCTTCCAGTCAACTTTGCATTTAATATGCTTTGATACAGCACTCTGTAAACAGCCACACTTTTCAGTAATGACCTTCTGTGACTTACCCTCTTTGTGGAGGGTGTCAATGTTCATCTTCTGGATCATTGCCAAGTCAGCAGTCTTCCCCATTATTGTGGTTTCAAAGAACAAGAGATACCCAGAATTTATACTGTATGGATGGTCATTTATTGAAACTCAAATGTAAATATTCTAATATTTTGAGATACTGATTTTTGACTTTCATGAGCTCTCTCTCTCTCTCTCTCTCTCTCTCTCTCTCTCTCTCTCTCTCTCTCTCTCTCTCTCTCTCTCTCTCTCTCTCTCTCTCTCTCTCTCTCTATATATATATATATATATATATATATATATATATATATATATATATATATATATATATATATATATATATATATATATTAGTGCTGTCAATCGATTAAAACAAATAACTAATTAATCGCACATTTGTTCTGAAATTAATCGCGATTAATCCCACCTCACATTAAACGGTTTAATTATACTTTTATATTGCAATAATTTCATATTCAATCTTCAAATTAATGTAGAAACAACATAAAGTATATTTTTAATATTTGTTTAATGCCATCTTTTTTAGGAGTATTTTTTATGAGCAAGTATCACTGATACCAACTGATGTCTCTATGGATTTTTTTCCTAATTTAACCATTGATTATAGCCATTCAACAGTATAATTGAGAGCTATCAATTTAAAATTTATTTGACTTTAAAAAATAACTTCTAATTTAAGTGAACTTAAAACGATCTTCACATAAACCCATTATAATAAATGTCATATAGCAGGGCTCGCAAAATCGCTAGCCCGACGTCCCGGGGCTATTGTGTTTTCCAGTCGGGCTACCAAAATATATCACTGCCCTGCCCGACGGGCTACCTCCCCGCATGTTCTTAAAAACTCCTAAAGTGAGTTGTATCAAACTTAAGGCCATAAAAAGTTTTAAATATGTTAAATGGTATAAGAAATGTAATTATATTTTCAAGAGTTCTACAGTTGGGGACGAAAAGACAAGAGTCACGATACTGGATTGTGGATTGAAGGCAATGTCAATGATTAAATATGAGCTGCACTTTTCAAGTCAAAACGCAGCGCAGATGTTTATACTTTATTTGAATGTATCTGAAGGGAACCGACTGTCCTCAGAAACGTGTCGTTGGCAATTTAATTTCATTTTAGCTATAATTCCTGATTAAGCTGCTTTTATGAGCGCGGAGCTGCTTTGTAGGGATGGGCGGATCGATCCTAAAGTATCGATACTTTCGATACTGATGTTGTATCGAAAGGATCGATCCTAACATAAAAATATCGATTATAAAGTGCATTTTTTTAACCACTAATTTTATTAAGAAACTCGGTGCATAAAATAAGCTTCTAAATGGAAAAATAGACTATATTAGCGAACAATTGTGTTGGATAGAGATTTCTCCTGCTCATGGGAACACACGCAAATGCTGAAAGACAGAACCAATCAATCACAGACAGCGTTCGCTGCTGACGCATGGCTCAGTCACAGTGCTTGTTCAAATAGAGCTGCGTTTCCCAAAAGCATCAGAAGCATAAGTAGATCCTAAGAAACCATTGCCACATTATTACATTACATTACATATCATTATTACTATATATAAAATTAATTCTGAAAATACATCACGATTTCTACACAAATATGAAGCAGCAATAATAATCAGAAATGTTTCCTGAGCAGTAAATAATATTAGATTTATTTCTGAAGGATTATGTGACACTGAAGACTGGAATAATGATGCTGAAAATTCAGCTTTGATCACAGACGCATTTTAAATTACATTTTTAAAATAGGCCTACATTAAAATAGAAAGAGTTATTTTAATGGTTTTATTTCACAATATTGCTGTATTTACTGTATTATTGTTCAAATAAGTGCAGCCTTGGTGAGCATGAGACTTATTTAAAAAATATTACAAAATCTTACTAACCCCAAACTTTTGTGTACATGTAATATTTATTTTAAATAGGCTAGTTTGTGTAAGTAAATTTAAACGGTTGTTAAAAGTTCAAATGTGTTCTGTAATTGCTGTTAATAAATCTGTCAGAAAAAAAAATATGCTAAAGTTTCACCTTTAGGAGTACAGCATTCTGGCAGCCTTTTAAAAAAAATAACCATGGTTTTATTACAGTAACCACAGTTTACCACAGTATTTGTAGTAAAACTGTAGTAACCACAAATTTACCATGATAATAATAATAATACATTTTAGTACTTACTGTATGTAACCTGTTTATTTTTCATGAGGTAGCCTACCCTCAAAGGTGCACCTTTGTAACTTATCTATACTCTTAAAGCATGCATACTTATATGGTACTAACATGCTCCCTTTTAGGGGTATAGGTGCACCTTTGAGGTTACTGGCACAGTAAAGGCCTAAAATACAATTTTAGTATATTTCATTTCTGACAGTGTAAACAAAAAAAGGCCTGTGAAATGTTTAAAATTGGCTTTAAAATCTAATATTAAGTGAGTATAATTACTGATTATATTCTTTTAATAATTTAAAAGATAATTTTAGTTTACAGGTATCGGTATCGATGATACTGGGCTTGAAAATATCGGTATCGGATCGAAAATAAAATAAGAGGTATTGCCCATCCCTACTGCTTTGTGTCCAATCGTTACCGGGGAAACCGCAATATTTCAGCGCTCCTAAAGCGCCACCTCGTGGCAGAGAATGAATGCCATTTATGGTCAGATCAATGCAAATATCAACTCCGCAAACACAGAGTTCTAAATGAGAAAGAAGTTAATGTGCCTTCTAAACAATTAAGACAGTAATATTTATACGTTTTAAATTAACAATTTATATGCTTGATTTATCCCTTTTCATAAAAATGGTCTAAAGGCTGAAATGCTGTTGTATAAGATTTTTGTTTTTGTGAAAACCTGTTTCTGAACTGTAAATCATGTAATTTTATGGCTCAATACTCTGTTACCTGTGTATTGAAAATATTTTCGATTGATTTAAACTCCTGTCTGATTTTCTTTATATATATATATATATATATAAAGGTCTTTTTTTTTATTTGGGCTAGTTAAATTAATTTTCGGGCTACCAAAATCTGAAGAGTACCTGCCCGAAGGGCTACCAGGGATTTTGAAATTTTGCGAGCCCTGTATAGCCTATACCTGTGCCCTTCAGCAAGAAAATATAGCCTATTTTAATAAAGTTATCAAACACTAAATTCTAAATTAAATAAAGATAAAGCTTAAAACGTTATTGATTTCCTCTTTTTAATTTTGTTCTTTGATTAACAGACATCACAGCAGCTGGTTATTAGGTTATTTTGGCTGCTACTTTAAAAACTGCCACTGCTGAACTTGATGCAGATCTGACACTGCTTTAAATGTGATTCATAAATAATAAATACTTGCATGCACAGTTTTAAGGCAGCTTTAATCGCCTTCTTTTGTAACTTCATGACTTAACTGACGACATAACTACAACATTGCTTACTCAGTTTCATTTGGATTTGAAAATGATACAGCGCTTTAATATAGCCTAATACAGCGCACGCCAGCACATTTATGGATGCACTGGAAGAGCACGCGCCACGAGCACAGTATAATGGCTGGCAGGACAGGAAGATTAGTTTTTACTGTCATATGGCCTGACAACATCTCATCTGACTGCAGTTCACTGATGTTCTACGGAAGCTCCTCGTCACCCGTACTGTTTCCGCGCTCGTTTGACTGAAGTGAAGTTGTAGCGCGCGTCTGAAAAGTGTCCTGTTTGATGTGCTTGTAAAGACGATCTGCGTCTGAATAATTGCTATTCTTTAGCAGTTTTGAGTGGGGTGGCCAAACCTAGCCTCTGCGTTAATTGCATTAAATATTTTGAACACGTTAAACTTAAAAAATTAATCGCCTGCCTTAACGTGCTAATTTTGAAACCACTAATAAATAAATATATGTACCGTATGTATATATGTCTATCAGAGGTCTATCTATCTATCTATATATGTTTATACAACAGTTCTTTCTGGTTCTCGAATCTGATTGGCTGATAGGTATGCGATATTGGAGTCCAACAGAGCTCCTCGTCCTCTTCACCGTTTGTATCACTCCGCTTGCCGAAGTTGCTGTATTTCTCACAGCAAGTGTCATGGCGGACGGCCAAATCCACTATAATTTAAAAAATAATACTGTTTTGTGTCACGGAATGCAGTTTTAAGTGTTTTTTAGGCGAGAATGTGCTTGCTTGGACTTCAAATATGCAGTTTGTTAATAAAGATAAGGTCTATTTCAAAATTTGCTTCGAAGTTTTCGGAGACGGGAGATCCATCAGTTCAGCGGCCGTTCAGAGCTCATTACACCCACAGAGAGTGCCTGACGGCGGCCAGATCTTCTGGAATTTACCGCTGGCTCTGATGTCTCTATAGTGGTTAAACACGAGATATAATTCGTGTTGGGTAAATCTAACGGCCAGTCTTTGGTCTCATTAAACTATTATTTGTTACAGAGCAAATAGTTTTGGCAAAATATTATCATGTTTATTCAATGCTGTATATCGCGCTGTCTTTGTACGGCTGGCTGAATTGCCTAGCAACTTTTATGATGGCTGTTATTACAGTAAATAATTATTATTCAATAAATAATATTTTATATAAATAATAATAGTATTTAATAATAGTGTTTAGTACCGAGTGGGAGAAAAAAATCGATCCATCGATGCATCGCAATTCTCTCTCCAAAACGATTCTGGATCGATTCTGAGAATTTCAGAATCGATTCTGAGCTTAGTTTTTAATCAGATGTGCGATGATGCTGAGTTTGCTTTAGAAACACCCGTATGGATGCGCTGTGAGAGACGCGCGCTTTGTTTGATGTTACACTTGAAGTGTGCAGTCTCGCCCGTCGGTATTTTCCTTACAAATGCTCTACGTACGAAGTCATCATTTATGTGGTTTGGAATGCAGTGGACTTATATATTTAAAATATGAACCTCACTAACAGAAGGCTGCTTTCAATTTCAAATGCTGACGCGCGCTTTGTTTGTGTAGACTGCTCGCGCATGTGGCTGTGCGCGACTCCGTGTAAGTAGTTTAATGTACTTGTGTCTCAAAATGGTTTTATGACGCAAAATTTATGTAAACGCAGCCAGTTGTGTCTTAAGGGATTAAACGGACAGGACAAACCACATTACTTCTTATATTTCAAAAGAGATCCGTGCGTGAATGCAGCTTAATAGATTTCCCGCTGTCCATGATGTCATAGTAAAAAAACAACAGTAAAGATGAAGAAAAATCACTCGCAGTTCTTGAATGGAAAACGTTCAGATAATCTTAAATACTGAAAGCACTCTGTTGTTCGTTATGTTTCCATGTTCCTCTTTATTATTTGCTACTTGCTTGTATATTTTGAAGTTATATTAGTTTAAAATTCTTAACATACAACTGTTTTAATTATTTTTTTAAATTTGTAATCATTTTAAAAAGTACTTATTTACTTATGTAAATGTAAGGATTTAAAAATTCTCAAGTCGGTAAACTAATTAATTAATAAGGGGGAAAAAGTAGATCAAGAATCATTCTGGAATCGGATCGTGACTCCCAGAATCGGAATCGGATCGGATCGTGAGGTGACTAAAGATTCCCACCCCTAGTACCGAGGCATGGTGCATGTTCGTGATTGTGATTTTAGTTACATTGTTCCGCCATTAGATGGCGACTGTTTTTATGAGTCAGCGCTGCAGTAAAGACTTTTACTTTGAAAAATAAACACTTTTGTGAACAGAAGTTATTTTTACTTTCAACAACAACACGGCTAACAAATGAGCAGTGCTGTCAGCACAAATCACTCTTAACGGATGAAAGGATATTGACGATAAGACAAAGATAAAGCTTTCCTCAGTGGACATTTAGACTTATGTTTTATTGTCTACGAATCACAGCCGTGCGATATATAGCCATATCATACTTCTACTCGTGTGCTATTGCTCATATATATATTGTAACGGGGTGGAAGAATCACGCAACAAGGAGAGCTCAAATTAAATTCCCCGGAGGGTGGATTTATTAAAAAAAGTTTTAATCGCCGTGATTCGTGCTCTGGTGCAGGTGTGCTCTTTGAAAGGGAGCACACCTGCACCATATATATATATATATATATATGATTTTGGCAATGATTTTAAGATTTTGAGGAAGAAGGTGACTACCTTCAGAGGTTTAAGGATTTTCACCAGGGAAAGAAGAAGTGTCAAGTGGGGGGCCAGCAGCAACATTGCTCTGCAACTGCAGGTCAGACAAGAGGAGCCCAAAGCCAGGTCGCTAACCACAGTGCTGAGGGTTCCAACGTTGCTGAGGGAAGGCAGGTAGAGGACACAGGAGGGTCCTTGGTCGACACGTATTCCTCTGAGGGTGGCACAGAAGAAAACACCCTTAGGAAATCAACATCAACAAACCCCAGCAACCAGGAGCCAGGCCAGAGGACAGAGAGGAAAGAACCTGGGCGGAGGCAGCTAGTCAAATGGCCAAAAGCAAATAAGGTGGCAGTGTGGCAGCAGCTCGACGAGGACCTCAGCTTCATCCTAGAGCACTCACTGCGTGGCCAGGTGGAAACCAAGCTGAATTGCATTGGAGACATCCTGTACGAGGAGTGCAGAAATAGGTTCGGAGTGGTGGCTGAGAAGCAGAAGGGGAGGAGGGAGAGAGAGATCGAGCAACTGGTGAAGAGCAATGGGTACATCGACACTAGCTGCCAGAAGGCAGGCATGCCAGGGTGCGTGGAACACTCTGCAGTCATATGGGAGCAGATCCAGAGAGCAAAAAGAGAGAGAGGTGACCTGCATGTGGTGTGGCTGGATCTTGCCAATGCATACGGGTCCGTCCCCCACCAACTCATTGAGTATGCCTTGGACTTCTTCTACATCCCTGTCTGCATTCGTGCTCTGGTAGCCAAGTACTTTGAGGACATCAAGATGTGTTGCACCCATCAGTACTTCACGACAAACTGGCAACAGCTGGAAGTAGGCATTGCCATGGGATGCTCGATCTCTCCCATCCTGTTTGTTGCAGCCTTCGAGGTTATCCTGATAGGGGCAAGGGTGATGGTCAGAGGTATGAAGCTACCATCAGGCCAAAGGCTACCACCAGTGAGAGGCTATATGGACGACATTACCACCATTCTCCAGACAGCAGCATGTACAACAAGACTGCTGAAGAGGATTGACGAGCTTGTGGGGTGGGCGAGGATGAAGATCAAACCCGCCAAATCACGCAGCCTGTCCCTTAGGAAAGGGGTTAGAAGCGACCATACCATATTTGTCGCAGGCGGTGAATAAATCCCATTGCTGGCAAATCAACCCGTCCGTAGCCTGGGTCGTACTTACACAGCGGACCTCTCTGATAGGCAGATGGGGGAAACAGTGAGGAAGCAGCTCGCAGATGGCCTGGCCAGGATCAATCAGAGCCAGCTCCCCGGCAAGTATAAAGTATGGAGCTACCAGTTCATACTGTACCCAAGGGTGATGTGGCCTCTGAAGATGAGCGAAGTCCCCTCCTCGGTGGCAGACAAGTTGGATGGGCTGGCAAACTCATTCATCAGGAAGTGGCTGGGTCTGCCGAGATGCCTATCAGACGTAGGCCTCTTCGGCAGGAACACGCTACAGCTGCCACTGCGATCCATTGGCCTGGGATACAAGCAGGAGAAGGCTCGGATGGTGCTGGAGCTGAGGGAATCCACTGACCAACTGGTGAGAGCAGCTGGCCCTAAAATACAAACAGGGAGGAAGTGGAAAGCCCAGGAAGAGGTCGACAAGAGGTCAACGAGCAGCCATACTGCTCGTTGCTGTATACATCCCTCCCAGCTCCAACAACAATAACAGGAGTGAGGCACTGAATGATCTGTACCAGCACATCAGTGGGCAGCAGACAGCCCACCCAGATGCTTTTCTCATCTTGGCTGGAGACTTTAATCACGCAGACTTAAAGAGTGTGTTCCCAAAAATTCAACAGCATGTTGACTTTCCAACAAGGGGAAAAAATACGCTGGACTTTGTTTACACCACCCAGAGAGGAGCATACAAGGCTCTCCCCCTCCCCCACCTCGGAGCCTCAGACCACATCACTGTCATGCTAATGCCTGCACACAGACCGCTCGTTAAAGTCATCAAACCAATACACAAGCAGATACAAGTGTGGCCGGAAGGGTCGTCAGAGGCACTTCAAGACTGTTTCGACACCACTGACTGGAATATGTTTAAACAGGCTGCCACATACAACAACACCACAGACCTCCAAGAGTACTCAGAGACTGTCACTGCCTACATCACCAAGTGTATTGATGATGTAACGGTCACAATGACTATCACTGTCCAGGCCAACCAGAAGCCGTGGCTGACAGGGGAGGTCTACAGACTTCTGAAGGCTCGGAATGCTGCCTTTAGAGCTGGAGATGAGGAGGGCCTAAGGACAGCTAGGGCCAACCTATCCCGCGGCATCAGAGAGGCCAAGAGACAGTACTCCAGGAGGATAGCCCACCGTTTCAGTGACAGCAGAGACACTCGGAGCGTGTGGCAGGGGATTCAGACCATTACGGACTACAAGCCCCCACCACAGACCTGTGACAGCACCATCCCCCTGCTGAACGAGCTGAATGCCTTCTTTGCTCGCTTTGAGGCACAAAACAGCACCACTGCACAGAAGACTCCACCTCCTCCCGGCGACCAGATGATGACGCTGTCCCCGCACAGCGTGAGGAGATCCCTCAGCAGGATCAATGCACGCAAAGCTCCGGGTCCTGACAACATTCCTGGGCGTGTACTGAGAGACTGTGCAGTGGAACTCACTGATGTCTTCACAGACATTTTCAACATCTCACTAAGCCAGGCTGTTGTCCCCACATGCTTCAAAGCTACCACCATCATTCCAGTCCCGAAGAAGTCATCTCCATCCTGCTTTAATGACTACCGTCCAGTAGCACTCACTCCTATTCTCATGAAGTGCTTTGAACGGTTAGTCATGCAGCACATCAAGTCTGTCCTCCCCCCCTCGCTGGACCTCTTCCAGTTTGCATATAGGTCCAATCGCTCGACCGATGATGCCATCGCCACTGCCCTCCACCCAGCCCTCACACACCTAGACAAAATGGACACGTATGTCAGATTGCTGTTCATAGACTTCAGTTCAGCATTCAACACAATCATCCCTCAACAGCTCATCCATAAACTGGTCCAGCTGGGGCTCAATATGTCGCTGTGCAACTGGCTGTTGGACTTTCTGACCGGGAGACCTCAGGCAGTACGGGTCGGCAGTAACACATCCAGCACTATCACACTGAACACAGGGGCCCCCCAAGGATGTGTGCTGAGCCCCCTCCTCTTCACTCTGCTGACCCACGACTGCACACCGTCACACAACTCCAACCGCTTCATTAAATTTGCGGATGACACGACTGTGGTGGGTCTCATCAGCAACAGAGATGAGACAAACTACAGGAGCGAGGTGAGCCGCCTGGCCGGGTGGTGCAGTGACAACAATCTCTCTCTGAATGTGGAGAAGACGAAGGAGATTGTCGTTGACTTCAGGAGAGTGCACTCTCTGCATGCTCCTCTGACCATCAATGGTGCGACCGTGGAGAGAGTGAGCAGCACCAAGTTCCTGGGTGTACACATCACAGAGGACCTCTCCTGGACCAACAACACTGCAGCACTAGCCAAGAAAGCACAACAGCGTCTCTACTTCCTCCGCAAACTAAGAAGAGCCAGAGCCCCGGCCCCCATCATGTGCACCTTCTACAGAGGCACCATCGAGAGCATTCTGACCAGCTGCATCACTGTGTGGTATGGCGCCTGCAACGCGTCCTGCCGCAAGTCCCTTCAACGGATAGTGAGAGCAGCTGAGAAGATCGTTGGTGTCTCTCTCCCCTCCCTCCAGGACACTTACAACACCCGTCTCACCCGCAAAGCCCTCAGCATTGCAGGTGACCCCACCCACCCGACACACAACTTCTTCAGTCTGCTACCATCAGAGAGGAGACTGAGGAGTCTCCAAGCCAGGACAAACAGACTGAAAGACAGCTTCATCCACCAGGCTGTCAGGAAGCTGAACTCCCTCCTGTCCTTGCCCCCCCTCCCCTCTCTTACCCCACGAATAACTGAACTCTGACCCCCACCCCACCACCACCACCACCACCCACACGAACACACACACACACTTACACTCACACTCACACTGAGACAATCAATATATATATATTGATTTGTACTTATCTGTATTTTTGCGTTCTACTGTTTGTGTTTAGTGTTATCTGTATGCACCAGGGAGTAAGAGAGTAACGCAATTTCAATTCTCTGTATGTATGTACGTACATGTGGCAGAATTGACAATAAAGCTGACTTTGACTTTGACTTTTTGACATGGCAGTTAGCAGGCTGAAACATCGTGAAATAGTCGGCAGAGTCCAGGAGGGTCGAGCAGGCCTTGGGAGGAGCGAGACACCCCTCTTCTGGTCAAAGGCCTCCAAGGAAGAGTGGAGAGCCATGGTGGTGGCAGAAGTAACAAGGACCGAGCAGGAGCGCCTTAACATCAAGGCGGTGTCTCAGAGCCGGCAGGGAGGCTGGATGTCATGGGAAGGTGTCACAGACAGACATTTGTCATGGTCTGACCTGTGGAAGATCCCCCAAGCCAGGCTCAGCTTCCTGATCAGATCCACCTATGACACCCTACCTTGTCCCAGAAACCTCCACCAGTGGTTCGGCACAGAAGAACTCTGCCCCCTTTGCAGTACCAACAATGCAAGCCTCCAGCATATCCTGTCGGGCTGCAAGACAGCATTGTCCCAAGGCCGCTATAGGTGGCGACACGATCTGGTGTTGAGGAAGCTAGCAGAGGTGACAGAGTCATGTAGACAGGAGGCTAATAGTAGACCTTCCGCGCCAACGAGACGTCCCATCCTGTTTGCAAGGGCCGGAGAAAACATCAACCACCCTCACCAGAGGGTCTAGAGTCCTCTCATCTGGCAGCGAGTGGAACATGAGGGTCGACTTGGGGAGGCAGCTCCAATTCCCCAGGGAGATTGTAGAAACTTCGCTCCGGCCAGACTTGATCATGTGGTCAGAGCCATGCAAGACCATCTTGTTGGTGGAGCTCACTGTCCCATGGGAGGAGGGCATGGAGGCTGCTAACGAGCGGAAGCGTGCCAAGTATGCAGACCTGGTAGAAGACTGCAGAGAGGCTGGCTGGAAAGCCACCATGTGTCCCGTCGAAGTGGGATGCAGGGGCTTCGTTGGGTCCTCAACGGTTCGCCTGCTCCGCGACATGGGATGTACAGGAGCAGGGTGTCGAAAAGCCATTAAAGAACTGGCAGAGGAGGCAGAGAAGGGCAGCTTTTGGCTGTGGCTAAGGAGGAAGCATAGGGGGTAGGGGCCAAATAACACCTAGGGCATCAGCAGGGGGTGGCAGGGAATGATCCCTGCCATCGCTCCGCCACCAGGAGATGTACTGGGGTTAAAGGAGCGAAACATCCATGACTGGTGGTCCCCAGCTGATGATCCGTTTATGCCCAGAGAGGTGCTCAGAGGAGCACACCTGCACAAAAGGCACCGGTAGAGGTGCGTCAGGCAGCAATTCCCAGCAGGTCGACCATCAGCCTGTATTTCTATAAGTGTGTATATATATATATATATATATATATATATATATATATATATATATATATATATATATATATATATATATATATATATATATATATATATATATTTATTTATTATTTATACATACATACAGTTGTGTTCAAAATAATAGCAGTCCAATATCACTAACCAGATCAATCACTGTTTTTGGCAGAAATTATATTTCTACATGGCAAATATTTTACTAGTAGGTGTGGTAGAGTAATAGAAAACCAACAGACCCAACAGTCATGACATGCATGCTGTTGATTCTGTGCAACTAAATCATTAATTGAAAAGGGCGTGTTCAAAATAATAGCAGTGTGGAGTTTAATTAGAGAGGTAAACCATTCTGTGAAAAAACTGGTGTCAAACAAGTGGCCCTTATTTAAGGACGAAGGCAGCAAATGTTGTACTGTGCATTTCTCTCTGAAAATCGGAGTAAAATGGGTCATTCCAGACATTGTTCAAAAGAATAGCGTACTTTGATTAAAAAGTTGATTAGAGAGGGGAAAACATTTAAAGAAGTGCAGAAAATGATAGGCTGCTCTGCTAAAATTATATCAAATGCTTTAAAATGGCAAACAAAACCAGAAAGATGAGGAAGAAAACTGAAAACTACCATTCAAATGGATCGAAGAATAGCCAAAATGGCAAAGACTCAGCCAATGATCAGCTCCAGGGTGATCAAAGAAAGTCTAAAGTTACCTGTGAGTACTGTAACAATTAGAAGACGCATATGAGAAGCCAAGCTATCGGCAAGAAGCCCCCGCAAAGTCCCACTGTTGAAAAAATGAAGAGGTTACAATTTGGCAAAGAACACATTGACTGGCCTAAAGAGAAATGGCGCAATATTTTGTGGACTGATGAAGCAAGATTGTTCTTTTTGGGTCTAGGGGCCGCAGACAGTTTGTCAGACGACCCCCAAACACTGAACTCAAGCCACAGTACACTGTGAAGACAGTGAAGCATGGTGGCACAAGCACCATGATATGGGGATGTTTCTCATACTACATGTTGGGCCTATTTATCGCATTCCAGGGATCATGGATCAGTTTAAGTACATTAAAATACTTAAAGAGGTTATGTTGCCTTATGCCGAAGAGGAAATGCCCTGGAAATGGGTGTTTCAACAAGACAACGACCCCAAACACACCAGTAAGCGAGCAGCATCTTGGTTCCAGACCAACAAGATTAATGTTATGGAGTGGCCAGCCCAATCTCCAGACCTTAATCCAATAGAAAACTTGTGGGGTGACATCAAAAATGCTGTTTCTGAGGCAAAACCAAGAAATACAGAGGAATTGTGCTATGTAGTGCAATCGTCCTGGGCTGGAATACCGGTTCACATGTGCCAGACTCCATGCAACACAGATGTGAAGCAGTTCTCAGAAACCGTGGCTATACAACTAAAAGTTAGTTCAGTCATTCACAAGAAAGCTAAATCTTCAAGCATTTTTCAGTTTAAACAGTAAATGTTTGACTTTGTAAAGAAAAATGCAGACACTGCTATTTTTTTGAACAGCCTAATATTCCTTTTTCTTCACTTTCTGTAAAGTAATAACAAATTTGCAAAATTTTTCTTCATGTTTTGATTTAGAATAGAATGTGCAATGTTCCCAATGCATTTTTGTGTATTGAAGTAAAAGTTATTATAAGGATTTTGAGCTTTACTTGCTTTTTTAAACACACTGCTATTATTTTGAACACAACTGTACATACATACATACATACATACATTTATATCAGAGGTTGCGTTAGACTTTAACATTCCGTCATAATCTATTATTACCTGTCATGTTCATTTTCATATTTTAATTATAATACATTTAATTGCTTGTATTTTGGTTCACATTTTCATTTTTAATAATGAACCTACAGGATTAGCATATAGGCTTATGCATTTATTTATTCATGATGAGAACAGATGAACAATTCTAAATTACAGTAGATCACCCTCAGTGTAATCTGTGAAAGTTAATATATATATATATATATATATATATATATATATATATATATATATATATATATATATATATATATATATATATATATAGGGCGATATAGGGCCGGTTGTCACTCCCACTCTATCCACTTTGGTGGGTTGAATTTTATATAGCCAACAGTAATAGAGCTCGACATTAATGCTTGTGTGGGACAAGTGAAAGTCTGTATGTGAAACAATCTCATAGAGAAATCATTTGCATTAATATACATTTTAGAACAGTATTGTCAATGTTGACTATTCCTCGATTTGGTTAACGCAAATAGTTCCAAACAAAGTTCACAGCAGAACAGTCGTGCATCTCTGAGCAACACAGTGGTGTTTCGTTACTGAATGATTCGCATTTTTGAATTAATCATTTGAGTCAATGATTCAGAGGTCCATTCATAAAGACAGGCATTTGCTTCATTCTTGAATGAATCAGTTGTCTGAACAAATCGTTTGAATGAATGGCTCAATGACTCATTCATTAAAGGGATAGTTCACTCAAAAATGAAAATTCTGTCATCAATTACTCACCCTCATGTCGTTCCAAACCTGTAAGACCTTCGTTCATCTTCGGAACACAAATTAAGATATTTTTGATGAAATCTGAGAGCTTTCTGGCCCTGTGTAGACAACAATGGAACTACCATGTTCAAAGCCCAGAAACGTAGTAAAAAAAATCCATAATCGTTTTTATAATTAAATATATATTTAAAAAAAAATCCTTTTTTTATTGTAAATTCAAAAATAAAATTCAAGCCACCTTTAAGCTGCATTCAACAGTCTGTGTATAAACATTTTAATGGCAATTCAGATGCAGCTTCTGTGCCACTTTTGCAGTGGATTTTGTTGATACTGTTTTAATTTAATTGGTAGCAGTGTCTTATTATTCTAATTGAATTTGATGTAAGAATTTGACAAAAGATGATGCCTACATCTAATACGTTATAAACAGTTGCCATTCTAAAGATGAATATTCCCTGGAAATGAGTTCAAGGGTGCATATATTACCTCATAGTGGAAAAGATCATTTCTGTCGAAAGATAATTGCTGTGAAATAACCACTACACAGAATATCAAAAGCTGACAGTGAAGCTTTGGGACAAAGCTTCAGGTCAGTGCCAGGCCTAAACCAGCAACAGTACCCACACTGCAGCAAAATATTGTCTAATAATGTTATCAACAAAATCCCCACAAAAATCAAGATATTTTATTATTATTTAATGATAATGTACATGTTGAAAAGTATGATTTTTAAAGCAAACGTGCCAGGAATTATAAAACAAACTATGATGACCAGCAATTTTCACTCTACAAACTGAATATACAAGATGCACCGTTGATTTGCCGAGGCATATTTGATCTTCACAAGGGGGGTATAGGTTGCCTTTTATGTCAAATACTTAAATTTAACCAATTCAATCAATGAGAATACTATATACTGTTACCAATAACAACAAACTATTTAAAATTGTATGTAAATTGTGCATTTAAGAAAGGGCTGCAATGTAAAAAAATCATTATTTTCAGATATTGATATTGTAATATCGATTAATAGAATACATATAATGTTTTTGGATAAATTACTTGTCATAATCTGGCTACACAAAACATTTTGATCCATGATGTTAGTTCAACTTATGGAAAACTACCATTATAATGAAGCTTAAATCTGTGGTGGCATTTTTGTTCACTTTGGTGGCATATTTGCCACAAGCCCATGTTAATATCTGACCCTGGTATGCGGTATTTTCTACTGATATAATAAAAGTTGTTTGAAGGTGCTAAAAAGTCCCTGATGTTTTCTAGATCATTTTAATCACTTTGATTTTTATTTGTTTGTTTTATTATTAGTCAGCATTGTAACTTGTTATACTTTTTTCAATGATAATCAGGATAAGTGGATATTTTCCAGGGTGAGTTTGCCAGGGAATTTGATGAGAGTTGCCTGCATGCTCTGCTGGGCTCCATTTCATCTGACATTCCATCACAGGACCTAAGCCTGTGGTTTAAGGGTGCTGTGGTCCCATTTGTATGGAGAGTGTTGCCCAAAGGACAGGTATGGGGGCAGCTAATATACTTGACTTTTAACACCATGTTTTCAGATATCATTGATAACATCCTTTTCTGGTAATGAAATGCAAACAAAATGTTTCAAAATCAAATAGTTCTTATGTTCTTACTGTAATCTCTCTTTTTTAAATTATTTTTTCATTTATTCCCCCTTCTAAGGATTGATCACTGATTTGAAAAGAAAATAGTAAATTGTGCTACATATTAACACTTTTACGTTTTAAATATACACAGACAATTCTTGCCAGGTGGTTGGAGCAACGTGCAAGGAATCTGGAGTTAACAGAAAAGGTAGTGAACACTTATAAGTATTTTATTTTTTTAATGCAAGTATATTACTTTTTAAATACTGCCCAGAAAATAAGCCAGCCATTTATCTCTACAGTGTCAGGTTGATGATGCACCATTGATACACTCTTTGAGCAATGTTGCTGGGCAACTTTGGGAAATATTGCCATCAATGGGCAACCAGATGAGACACAGGGCCCACGACCGATCTAAAATATCCAGATAGAAATTTGTTACCCATTCTCAATGGAAAAGTGCCCAAGCAACATTGCTCAAAAAAAGTTGCCTGGCAAAATTTGCCATTGTAACAGACATTGATCACAATCACATTGTGTGGCCAAATCTCACTTTAGAAAGTGTAAAAAATTTGAAAAAAAATGCATCCCTCGACAACATCAGGTGACCGCATGTAATACACAACATCTATAGGTAGAAACGCTTTACTAAGGAAATGAAAAGCCCAGCAAGTTGACGGGATTGGTTCCATGTTTGTGACAATAGGAAATGGGCTGTTTTACGCAGTAAAATGATATTACGCAGCGCCTGAAAGTAGTCCCCAGCTCAGTAGCCTATGATATAGCTGGGGACTACTTTCAGGCGCTGTGTCATATCATTGCACCTGCTGCACCCATGGTACGGCAGCAAAGTTTCTTGATTATTACACCGGAATGAGAGTATAGTTCCTAGCCATATCAGCCTAGAAAATCGCAACTTTTCATTTTCCACCGGTCTTAGTACACGATGTAACTACAGAAGAGTTAACCTTTAAATAGAAAAATTATTGAAACTCTGGTCATTTTTGATGACCAAATGCTAATGGTCTAATCCGATTCAATGATCTATGCTAAGCTAAGCTAAAAGTGCTACCGCCAGAGCTGGAGATCAGCTGAATGGATTCAAAAACGGTAAAACTCAACTCTTTAACTCTAGGGGAGTTGTAAAATGAGCCTATTTCCAAAAAAAGTGGAGTGTTCCTTTAAGCATAATAAAAACACCAGACAAACATGTAAAAAACTTGATTTTCACCACAGGGGGTATTTAAGGTTTTTATTAGCATTGCACAGTAAGTGACATTAACAAATTTAATTATTAGCCACCAAAATTTCATAATTAATGTATGTAGTCACAAATATCATAGACTCTCCCCCAACGAAATCCAAAGCGGTAACCGAAGACTTGTATTAATACCAGATGAAATCTTAGTCTGTCTGGTGAACCAGGTGCAAATGGGCCGAAGTAAATGCAAAGACTATCTTTCTCTCTCAGGTTATTTGATTTAATTTATTATTATTAACTTATTTATTTTTTAATAGAGTGACTGGCCTCATAATGGACTGGTTCTGGCTGAACTTGGCTTGCCTTCCCTCTGGAGGTCTATGGGTTTGGTAAATGTCAAGTTTGTCCCTGATTTTTAATCTTTTTGACCATATTCCTGGTAGAGTAAGTCATTGTGAGAAATAGTAGTACTGACCAGAACAATACATTTGTCCTCAGATGAGAATTCAATTGTTTTTCAGGTTGAAATCTGTGGATCAGAGGAAGTGCAAAATCTGAGGTCTCTAGTGGAAAACCTCAGACAGCTTTGTGACCTCAACTCCAAATACAACTGCCATCTTTCACTGTCTGACTATGAAAGGGTGAGTATGAATGTTTAGATGTTCCAATATAACAGCGGCTGTAAAAGTTTTGTACACATAAAAAAACACAAAAAACTGTCTAATAATAGTAAATAATAGATATAGAAAACCTATTCATATGTTAGTAAAACCCCGAAAATCCAGTGCAATATTAATAGTGATGGCAGTTTCTTAATTATATACAGTATTTTCTCCTCTTTGCATTAGTCTTTAGCATCTCTGGACTCTGTTAACGGCCGTTTACCGACCTGAAAACAGGTCACACCACAAGTTATTTGCACTTGCACAGATGCTTCCATGTATATTTGAGCTCACACAGATTAAATTTCGCAAGTATATGCAACCAAAATAGTCACAATTTCGAGCCCTTTGTGTTGTTGCTAAATATAAAACATGAGGTACAGTACATATAAACTAGGGATGTAACGATATCAAAATCTCACGATAAAATATCACAATATTAAGTCCACTATATGATATTTATTGCGATATTTAAAAAAAAAAAGACAAATTAATAATTGGGGAATTTTTTTTTACATTTTAAAATTAAATTATTCTGTCTAATGCAGTTTGAGAGTTAAAATTTAAGAGCTCCAACCAATGTTCTTAACTAAGAAAACTTAAGTCAGAAAAAAGTCAGTGAATTGATTTGTACCTGAACTTTAAAGGGAACTCTCAACCCTCCTTTTATTTGTGATATACCTTCTCAGTCTAAATTACATTCACACTGGTGTTTTAGGAAGCCAAACATATTAGAATATAATAATAATAACAGCAATGACAGTAATATCCATATATTGTAAAACAATTGCACTGTAAAATAAATGAAAATGAATATTTCATAGGTATATTATTTTTGCTTTACACTACAGTAGGGAAATTACAATAATTATTTTCTAATTTCTACAATTGAAAGAGATATTTTGAATTTGGACTGCATTTAAACTGCTAGCTGTCAGCAATTGATACTGCACTTTTAAAGCTTTTATTTTGACGGACATGGCAGTAGAGCTTTTTTTTCACTGCATTCATTCACTGTGAACGGACCCATTCTGAGGCGCGGAAAACACCGGATCACAGGCTGATCGCCTGAACAAAGTGTGCGTTTTGCTTTGAAACATGCAGCGAAAACAGACTTGATGAAGAGATTGAGCCACATTGTGCTTTCGGTTTTAGTCTGTTTGACAGATACTGTGCCAAAGCATAATGGCCCAAAACACAACTTTAAAGACCTTTTATGTTAGAATAAGAAGTTTAAATATATTTTAAAAACTACACATTTTGCCCAGAAGACCTATTGTTTCATATTGTCATATGACCACGATGATATCGAGACAGATTTGCTATCGCGATACCACAATATTGATAATATATAATCATAATAATATAATGGTAGCACTTTATTTCGATAGTCCACTTTAGACATTCTACTAACAGTAAGTACCTTTGCAACTACATGTCAACTAGCAGTCATTAGAGTATTAGTAGACTGTCTGCTTAATAACATCTAACACTTTATTTTGATGGGTCCACAACATACTGAGTATGAGGAACTTTGCAAGTATGTCAACTTATTCTACTAACCCTAAACCTACCCTACTGAGAGTTAGTAGACATGTACACTCTAAAAACTGCTGGGTTAAAAACAACCCAATTTGGGTTATTTTGGCAACCCAGCGCTGGGTCAAAAAGGGACGAACCCAGCGCTGGGTTATTTTAACCAAACAAGTTGGGTTATTATGTTTAACCCAGCATGCTGGGTTGCTTTTTTATGGTTTAAAATTACTACATTGCTAGGCTAAAATGAACCCAAATCGATCTAGGCATTAACCCTACAAATCTTGTTCATTTTAAAATCACTTTTACACACAAAGAATGAGTATCAAAAGATAAATATTTATTAAAAACAACAAGAGAAAACAGTCAAAAAGTAACATGCATGTAAGAAGAAATGCAGAAATATATGGCATTAACAGCTAGAGTTTATAAATGAAGCATTGAACATTTGTTGAATATAACTTTTAAGATCAAATTTGACTTTTTTTGTATAAATTTATTATATTGTATAAAATTATACAAAACACTTATACAATAATTGTACAATTAGTTAACAGTTAAGTTCTTTACAAACTATTCTGGCATGAGAGTACACAAATAAACCACAACATTAACACTGATATTATAACATTTAACAGAAGCATGTGTATGAATGACAGTGTAAACTCCATTTCTACTAAACAACACAGAACAAGCATTTAACATTTGGTTTTTACAAATTATACACTTATAGTTTGTTTCATAGTCCATGAATACAGATCATGCATCACTGGCAATTTTCATGATATCTTTAGCATAATTGATATAGTCATGAAGAAGGGGGGAGTGAATGTACAGCACTCTCTCCACCCTCAATACCACGACTGAGGTGCCCTCGAGCAAGGCACTGAACCCCCAACTGCTCCCCGGGTGCCGCAGCATAAATGGCTGCCCACTGCTCCGGGTGTGTGTTCACGATGTGTGTGTGTGCACTTAGGATGGGATAAATGCAGAGCACAAATTCCGAGTATAGGTCACCATTCTTGGCCGTATGTCACGTCACTTTCACATCTTTTACAACATCCAGGGCAGCGTCCTCCTTTAAAACCACTGTTGCATCAGTTTGGGGGAAAGGTCATTCTCCTCTTTGACCAGCATTCATCCCAGTCACTGCCTGTTCTTCATCAGTGGCCTAAAAAGAGAAAAACATTTGAAAAAAGAAAACATTTAATTAAAATATCCATTTTCAGATAGAGGTGCATCCACATCAGTAAGGATAGGTAAATAGTCTGTTTTATCATTTCAACCACTTTGTGTGGTTGTTTAATGTCTGTCTACCACAGAGCTCTAGAATGCTATAATGGCAGCACTAGTGTGAGGGCATGTAATATTGTTTAAATAAATATACTGCTTTCAGAAAGCTACTACTTTACTGAAACATTAAAACAGTCATGACATTCACATACCTCACAATTTTCCATGCACGTGGAGGGCTGCTCTTTAAAGGGTTAGTTCACCAAAAAATGAAAATGGTCATAATTTACTTTCCCACATGTTGTTCCAAACTCTGCTAATTTCTGGAACACAAATAAATATATTTAATATTCTCTTCATTTTTGTCCTCCATTGCAAGTCTGGGAGACCAATATTTTCGCTATCATATAATTTAAGATTTATTCATATATAAATATTGGCATGGATTACTTCTACAATAACTCTGTATTTTTGAAGCTATTTTGAACTATTCCTTTAAGAAAGGAAGACCAAGAATGATGACTCTCCAAATCAGACAACTCCAAAGTTGGTTTGTGTTCTGCAATGAAAAAACACAGACATCAATGGTTTACATAAAATATGAACACGTAATCACACTGTTGTTGCATCAAAATGTGAAGCAAACAGGCAGGAGACAACAGAAACATTTATTTTCTAAAAATAACTTGCATCAATCTCAAAAGAATGATGCTCTCCTAGGTCTCTGGCTTTCAACATCTACAAAAAACAAACAAACATTCTTTTACTCTTAGTAAAAAAAAATTGATAACATGGAATTATGAAGTTTACTTGCCTTAAACTGTCTATCCCTCTCTTCCGAAGAAGCTGAGAAAATCGCCTCCTCCTCACACAAGCAGGCTGCTGTGTCCTTAACTCCAAAGTTAGTTTGAGGTCTGCAATGAAAAAAAGGGACATCAATGGTTTAAATAAAATATGAACACGTAATCATACTGTTGTTGCATCAAAATGTGAAGTAACGTTAAACAGGCAGGAGACAACAGAAACATTTATTTTCTAAAAATAACTTGCATCAATCTCAAAAGAATGATGCTCTCCTATGTCTCTGGCTTTCAACATCTACAGAAAACAAACATTCTTTTACACTTAGTAAAAAAAAATTGATAACATGGAATTATGAAGTTTACTTGCCTTAAACTGTCTATCCCTCTCTTCTGAAGAAGCTGAGAAAATCGCCTCATCACACAAGCAGGCTGCTGTGTCCTTAACTCCCGGCGCGGGCACAATGAAGACACAAGCTCAACAAGTCTGAAATATTACATACAAAACATTACTTTTAAAAATCATCAGCCTCAAAATAATTATGCTAGTCTTTATTACATAACGCCGTTTCCTTTAGGAAACTACATTGAGTTTAACCGCGAAAAATAAGATAACGAATTAACATAATAACTGTCTATTAACACCTCAAAAAGTGCAGATATTGTAAAATCTTATGTAAATATGACATAAGACACTCACGGACGTTATATTAAAAGTAACGTTATCTCTTCCGTTCAGTAAAAGAGGCCGTTAAGAATTTCTAAGGAGAAAACCGCGTCCGTGTATTTTTCAATATAAGCTCTTTTCGGACTATTTCCGCCTTCCATAAAACCTCAAAATGCTCCCGGACACAAACAATGAATGATGACTTTACATTTTTAATCTTTACTTACCATAACGTCTTTCACTCGCTTCTTTCAGGCTGAGAAAATGGAGGCTTCTCACACTGGTGTCGTCCGATGTTGACGTGACGTGCGTGCTCTCTTTCAGGTCCGCGTTCCCAACCCAGCGCCGCTGGGTTATGATGAAGACTAATTTTCAAACCAAAATTGGGTTAAAACAACCCTACGTCCTTACCCAGCAGTCTCAACCCAGCATTTGGGTTGAAAAAGTAACCCAGCGTTTTTTAGAGTGTAGTTGCAAATTAATGAGAATTAGTTGACATGTAGTCACAAAGTTACTTATAGTTAGTAGAATGTCTAAAGTGGACTATCGAAATAAAGTGTAAACAATATAATTAATCCTTAATAATAATAATAATAATAATAATAATAATAATCCTTTATATAAACAAGACAACATGCTAGTGTTTTCACAATAACATCATTGCAGTTTTGTTTTAATACCTGTGAAATTTCGTAATTCACATTCTTCTTAGAATGTTTGCACAGTTTTTGTTAGTTTGTGTTGGACACATTAAATTTGTTTAATTTGTCTATAAAATGAAATGCTTTATTGATATTCACGATGCATTGATTAAATATTCAGAAAAAAATCTCTCTTGTATATGTTCTGTGGCAGGGAAGCACACGTAGTATGGCCTTTCTGATGCTGGATAAGGTGCAGGCCCCAGAGCTGATTCCTGCAGTAATTAAGAGTAGCATTGAACCCTATGCTCTTGAGAACGGATTGGATCTGGACCAGACCCTCTTATACTACATCAAGGTCACATTTATTTTTCTTTGTGTTGTTCATTGAGCTAAACATAGTAGTAGTTAGAGCTATACCAATATATACCAATATATTATTTTAAAAACAAGGCAATGCCATTTATATCAATATAAAGTAGTTTGATACAAGTGCATCTGAAAAAAAGCAGAGGAAATAGAGTGAGCTGCTGCAGGGAAAGTTCAAAAACAAATTTGTCCTAATCATGAGACTTGCTTTATATTAAGGGCTTTAAAATAACTCATAAGAATAAGATATAGTTAACCCTTATAGTTTAAAGCAGCTTGCCCCATCAGATGCTCTGACAGATGTACTTGTACCATTTAATGCATTTGATATGTGGTGTTTTCCTGAGAGCGTAACTTACATTTCACAGGTATATTCTCAATCTGTAAATGTTAGAAAGTCATGGAAATATTTCCATTTTGCTGTCTGTAGTGGATGAGCCTTCTGCATGTGATTCTCCACTAAACTTCAGACTTTAGTGAACGAAGTATACTAAAATATAGATTTTGCAGCATACAAATATTTGTTGTTGGACAATAAATGTGCCGTATGTAGAATGTTAAGCCCATAAGGTAAGTGTATTTTGTCGTAGCTCTACCTGTAAAGTGACTATTGTTATATGGTAATCAAAGTACATTTAACCTATGCTTTTTTTTTTTTTTTTTTTTTTTTCATTTTAAGTTTAGTTAATATAACTTCTGTTTTAAAAGGCATTATTTTTGTTTTTAGATTGTAATGGTACAATATTAGAATGTAATATGATTTTAACCTTTTTTTGCACATAGTACAGGTACATCTCAGAAAATTAGAATATGGTGAAAAGGTTCATTTTTTTCTTGTAACTTATTTCAAAAACTGAAACTTTCATATACAGTATTTTAGATTCATTACATGTAAAGTAAAACACTTCAAAAGGTTTTTTTGTTTTAATTTTGATGATTAGAGCTTACAGCTAATGAAAGTCAAAAATCAGTATCTCAAAATATTAGAATATTTACATTTGAGATTCAATAAATGACCATCCATACAGTATAAATTCTCTTGTTCTTTGAAACCACAATAATGGGGAACACTGCTGACTTGGCAATGGTCCAGAAGACGATCATTGACACCCTTAACAAAGAGGGTAAGTCACAGAGGGTCATTACTGAATGGGGTGGCTGTTCAAGGAGTGCTGTATCAAAGCATATTAAATGCAAAGTTGACTGGAAGGAAGTAATTGGGTAGGATATTGTGCACAAGCAACAGGGATGACCGCAAGCTTGAGAATACTGTCAAGCAAAGCCGATTCAAACACTTGGGAGAGCTTCACAAGGAGTGAACTGAAGCTGGAGTCAGTGCATCAAGAGTCACCACGCTCAGACATCTTCAGGAAAAGGGCTACTAAGCCACTTCTGAAACAAAAACATCGTCAGAAGCATCTTACCTGGGCTAAGGAGAAAAAGAACTGGACTGTTGCTCAGTGGTCCAAAGTCCTCTTTTCAGATAAAAGTAAATTTTGCTTTTCATTTGGAAATCAAGGTCTGGAGAAAGACTGGAGAGGCACAGAAACCAAGCTGCTTGAAGTCCAGTGTGAAGTTTCCGAAGGAGAGATGATTTGGGGTGCCGTGACGTCTGCTGGTGTTGGTCCATTGTGTTTTATCAAGTCCAAAGTCAATGCAGCCGTCTACAAGGAGATTTTAGAGCACTTTATGCTTCCATCTGCTGACAAGCTTTATGGAGATGCTGATTTCCTTTTCCAGCAGGACTTTTAGCACCTGGCCACAGTGCCAAAACCCCTTCAAAGTGCTTTGCTGACCATGATATTACATTTACATTTACATTTATACATTTAGCAGATGCTTTTATCCAAAGCGACTTACATTGCATTCAAGTTACAGTTTTTACATTTTATCAGCTCTTGCTTTCCCTGGGAATTGAACCCATGATCTTAGCGTTGCTAGCGCCATGCTCTACCATTTGAGCTACAGGAAAGCCTGTATATTAGTGTGCTTGATTGGCCAGCCAACATGCCTGACCTGAACCCCATATGGAATCTATGGGACATTTTCAAGAGAAAGATGAGAAACAGTCAATCCAACAATCCAGACAAGCTGAAGGCTCAATAGTGCCTCAGCAGAGCCACAGGCTGATCGCTTCCTTGCCACACCTCACTGATGCTGGAATTTGTGCTAAAGGAGCCCCGACCAAGTATTGAGTGCATAAATTAACATACTTTAAAGAACTTGAACTTTTCTGTTTTGCAAATCCTTTTTTTTGATTGATCTTAGGAAATATTCTAATATTTTGAGATACTGATTTTTGACTTTCATTAGCTGTAAGCTCTAATCATCAAAATTAAAACAAAACAACTTTTGAAGTGTTTTACTTTACATGTAATGAATCTAAAATATATGAAAGTTTCACTTTTTGAAATAAGTTATAAGAAAAAATTAACTTTTTCACCATATTCTAATTTTCTGAGATGGACCTGTATATAGCATAGCCTACATGGTTACATTTACTTTATTGTTTTTCATAGCCTTTAATATAAACATTGTTTCATTGGGCAACATTGGGCAGGGTGTAAAATATGTTATTTATTTATTTATTTTTAATAGAAAAAAATGTATAAAACATTGAGATATATCTCTTATATCTCAATTGAGCCAAAAATGGCCATATTTTGGCCATATTGCTCAGCCCTAGTAGTCGCTAGGGCTACACAAGTAATCAGAAGAATAAGCGCTATGATGATTATGGTTGACGCAATCAATTAATTAGTAGTGGTTGACCAAAATAATTACCAAGGCCAATATATCTTTATTGAAAAAATTATTTCCAGTGCATGCTAACTTGCCAGATTACTGAGTGCACTGTTGGTTACAGTGTTTACTTCCTTTATGTTCACATTTTTTACAGTCACTTTGATTGTGAACAATCCTATAACAGAATCAAGAAGTTGCTAAATAAATGTCTTTGTTTTACATATTTATATTTGATCTAGTTCAGATTATTTTCATATTCATTTTAAAATATGGTTTAGTAGATATTGTTAAAATAAATATAAAATTTCAGCTATTGTTATACTTTTATATACAGTATATATATACAGTATATATATATATATATATATATATATATATATATATATATTAGTGCTGTCAAAGTTAACGTGTTAACGCAAACTCATTTTAACGGCACTAATTTTTTTAACGCGCGATTAACGCAGCGCGTATTTTCTGTTTGACACGTGGCCCAACCCCTTGTTGGAGAAATGGAGATGCACAGTGTTGCCAACTTAGGAACATTGCAGACCCCTTTAGCGACCTTTTTCCCTAGCGCCCAAACCTAGTTTCTGAGAATCACCGATACTGTCACGCAAGGTATTGATCTCCCAGCGCGCGCACACACCTCTCTCTCTCTCTCTCTCTCTCTCTCTCTCTCTCTCTCTCTCTCTCTCTCTCTCTCTCTCTGCGTCTGCTCAGTGCGCGGCAGAGAGAGGAGCAGCACTTTAATTCAGTTAAACAAAGATATTATGTTGCTTCTCTAATTTTACATGCAAGTATAGCCGAAATCACAGCACAGCTATTGTCTTTATCTTATGTGTATTTGATTTCATCAGACGACAGTGTGATTATCAGGATTTTTTTGTGCAGATTAACATCTTGGAAGGGAGCTGGTTATGTAGTCTTAATGGGTCGCGTTTCAGTCACTATTTCATATTCATTCCGTTGTCTGACAACAGAAACAGTAAAATATACCAATGAAAACAGTTTTATTGAGAATATAGCTTCATCAAAATACAGTATGTGGGCACAGAGAGGGAAACAAATGTAATAATAAATAATAAATGTACATTTTGCATTTTCAGAAGAAGAGCTGCCCTATGTGCAAAAATGTAAACAGGTTTGTGTCAGTAAATTGAAAGAGAAATAATGGGAACCTGGAATTTATTTTTTCATGTCTAATAGACATGAACAAGTTCTTTGAAAAACATCTATGACCTTTGAAACATGTCTACTCTTCATGCTTTATGTTGACTATGGTTTCAATAATAATAAACATACACTATATTGCCCAAAGTATTTAGTCGCCCCCTTCTAAAGCACAGGTTTGACTACTTTAGTAATTTCTATGAGTACAAATCTTAATGTTAAAGCATATAATGATATTCTAGAAAATTGTGTGCTTCTAATATTATAGCAACAGTTTGGACAGGACCCTTTTCTATTCTAACATGACAATGTCTCTGTGTATAAGACAAGGTTCAAAAAGAAAATGATTGATTCAGTCAGTGTGGAAGAACTTGACTAGTCTGCATAAAACCAAATCCTAATCCCAGTTTAAAACCTCTGGTGTGACTGTAAATGCAGACCTTGAGCCAAAAACTCATCACCAAACACCAATGACTTGTACATACACTATATAGACAAAAGTATTGGGACACCCCCTTCTTTAGAACAGAAAAATGCACTTCCAAATCTGTGGCAACAACGATGGGAACATAATTCATGTATTTAAAAATTGTATTTCCATCTCTGTTGCAACAGTTTTGGAAGTGTCTAAAATGACTGAACCCATATGTACAAGTCATTGGTGTTTGGTGATGAGTTTTTGGCTCAAGGTCTGCATTTACAGTCACACCAGAGGTGTTAAACTGGGATTAGGATTTGGTTTTATGCAGACCAGTCAAGTTCTTCCACACTGACTGAATCAATCATTTTCTTTTTGAACCTTGTCTTATACACAGAGGCATTGTCATGTTAGAATAGAAAAGAGTCCAAACTGTTGCTATAATATTAGAAGCACACAATTTCCTAGAATATCATTATATGCTTTAACATTAAGATTTGTACTCATAGAAATGACTAAAGTAGTCAAACCTGTTCATTAGAAGGGGGCGACCCAATACTTTTGGCAATATAGTGTACATTTGCATAAAGCATCCATATTTGTCCATGCCCATATTGATTAGAGTATTAAAAATTTGAAAAGTATTGATTTAAGGTACATTTAGAACAAATAAAAATGTGCGATTAATTGCGATTAATCTCGAGTTAACTCATGACAATCATGCCATTAATCGCGATAAAAAATAAAATTTTTTTAAAAAAAAATCGATTGACAGCCCTAATATATATATATATATATATATATATATATATCAGCTTTATCTTCATCACACCGGTACTAATTAGGAGACAAAACAAGTACCTGGAAAAACTTGTTGATCCCTGTCAAGTTAGCCTCACAATGGTAGACTTTTTTGCATGAGAGGTGGCCCACTTTAAACTTGTCCACAGGAACAGACCATCTTACTCACATTTAACATGACCAACCACTTGCAGTTTTTGTTTTGTTTTTGCCAGGGCTGGGAAACATTGTAAATTTAAGAATTAATTCAGCTTGTATACACATAGCTTATAAAATCAGAAAGGACTGGCTAATTGAAGTGCTGTTTCTTTTTATAATGATGTTGTATGAAGAGGATGTTCCCACTACTGATATGTATTTTAATTAGTCATTTTATTATATATTTAGCATGACAATTACTTGAAATTGAACACGCCTTTAACTTAAATGGACATTGGATGAAGTTTCAATATGCAGTAGGGGTGGTACAATTCAGTTTTCTGAATGCATCGTGATTCTCTGTGGAATCAATTGTGAGCGTAGTTTTTAACAGCAGATGGCGCTCTAGGCTAGTTTTTAACCACAAACTCAAATGTTCATGAAGAAGAGTGCTTGTGCATTCAACTGAGTAATGTAAGTGTTTAAATGACTTACTGAGTTGTTTTTGACAAGGTAAAAAGTGTGTTGTTTTACACAACCACTGAGGAATTGTAAAATGTAAGTAAAGTATGTTACAAACATTTCATGAAGACCCTAAAGAATCGTACCATCTTGTGGAAAATGGGCATCTGATGTCCCCTTTAAGCTCTTGTTTAACATTTTAACAGAGTAAATAGTGGGGTTATTCATAATTGATTATAATGGATGGCAACTGCCAGAAATGAATTAATTTATAATCAATTTGTAATTTAATTTGGTATAGTGGTATGTAGATGTTCTACAACTGTTTTTAATCGCAAACAAAAATAGTCATCTGATCATTGCAGTTAAGGCCTGGTGTATGTTAAATTACTTTCAAATATGATGTTGAAAGATTATAATGACTGATCCACAGAAATTGGGATATTAGAAATATTGTAAAAACATGGCATTAAAGAATTAATGTATAATTACTTTAATAGAGCTCAACAATTAATAATGGCCCCCTGACCGTAACCCTTAAAAAATATATGTACATTAAATATTTACAAATTAATTGATATCTAATAACATTGTATGATACCATATACTGTGAAACTGTGATATTTTCTGAGGCAGTTGTCATACTGTTCAATTAGCTTGAACATATAAGGCTATTCACAAGGACTGAGGAAGAACCATTAGTGTAGCGTCAATACATGAAAACCGAAGCTGAATTATTTTTCATGTTAAACAGTCAAAATAAGTCCAAAAAATTAACTCTCTTTCACAGTCCTAGTAAATGTATTTATAGTTATAGTTATAAAAATATTAATTGCACATTTATTACACAATTACAAATATATTAATTACTCTTATTGTAGCAGCTTTGTGTCTTGTTCAGGTAAATACAATTTTGGTTCTCATAAAGACTGATCTCTTTGGTAGTGATAACTTGTGCTTTTTTGTGATTTATTGTGCTATCAATTCAGATTTTGATAGTTTTGATGTGCTTTATTTTTAGGACTTGCTAGACTGTTGCAGTTCTCAAATCACCTCTCTCTTCACTGAATGGGAGGCCAAAGCTGTGGCTGTACTGCACTGCATGACAGACACTAATGTGAGATCAGTTCCTTCACCTAATATACTGTACACTGTTACATAGTATTACTGTGGATTATGGTTTATTCATTAATAATTAGTGATACATCAGAGTACTTAGTTGAATATTTAGAATACTTAGTTGATCTTGACTGTTACATGCTTTTTTGGTAGGGATGGGCAGATCATGTAGAGGTATCAGTACTGGTGTTTTGACACACTAAATAAAGACAAAGATAAATGTAACCCTTATTATAATTGGATTATATGATGGTTGTACTTTTTTATTATTATTATTTAAAAAAGTTGTAATTTAAACATTTATTTCATTTATAGTTAATTCGTAATTGATTTTATTTAAAAGTCATAATTTGCTTATACCTATTTAATGTGTAAAATAATTACTTTTAAATATAATTACTCATTTTAACTTTGAGCTTTGTGTATGTTTATGTATATGTGCATTATATGTGCATGTGTGTATATATATATATATCTCATTACAGCTAAACTTTTTACACTAATACTTTTTTGGTCAACCTATTTTAAAGCGTTCTTACTGACAGCAGTTTAAGAACTAGAGATTGCTGAGAATGCAGTGAAGTTGAGTAGGGTTCTTAAAGGGATAGTTCACCCCAAAATGAAAATTCTGTCATTAATTACTCACCCTCATGTTGTTCCAAACCGTGAGACCTCCGTTCATCTTTGGAACACAAATTAAGATATTTTTTATGAAATCTGAGCGCTCTCAGACCCTCCATAGATAACAAGGGTCCTTACACAATCAAGGTCCAGAAATGTAGCAAGGAGATCGGTAAAATAATCCATGTGACATCAGGGGTTCAACCGTAATTTTACGAAGCTACGAGAATACTTTTTGTGCGAAAAAAAAAAAAAAAACGACTTTATTGAAATTCGGCTCCTCCTAATCACCCTAGCGCCATTTTGGAGAATATCCGCTGGACGGAAACTACGTACGCTCTTCTGTGTTAGCCGCATACCGGATGCGCTGTTTTCATTCAAATCAAAGCGTAAATATACGTAGAAGACGTATCCGCGCAAGTGAGGCTGACACAGAAGAGCGTATGCAGTTTCCTTCCAGCGGATATTCTCCAAAATGGCGCTACGCTGACGTATAGGAGACGAACTGTTGAATAAAGTTGTTATTTTTGTTTTCTTTGCATATAAAAAGTATTCTCGTAGCTTTGTAAAATTACGGTTGAACCCCTGATGTCACATGGATTATTTTACCGATCTAATTGCTACGTTTCTGGACCTTGATCGTGTAAGGACCCTTGCTGTCTATGGAGGGTCTGAGAGCTCTCAGATTCCATCAAAATATCTTAATTTGTGTTCCGAAGATGAACGGAGGTCTCGCGGGTTTGAAACAACATGAGGGTGAGTAATTAATGACAGAATTTTTATTTTTGGGTGAACTAACCATGTTGTCAGTGTGAAGGCCTACTGCTAAGTTGACTTTAAATTCCTGTTTTAACCACAGTTGGTTCTGTTGGCTAAAGCTTGTCTTTTAACATGTTTTAGAAAGTGATGGATGCTGTGATTGAAATAATGTATAAGGCCGTGGTGCCCTGGAGTGACACCATTGAGAAACTTGTTCAGCGGCACCTGGAGAAGGAACATCCAAAGTGAGTGGTTTGGTAAAGCATAAAGAAGCCATTTTTTTTCCTTTTTGTTGTTTAGTGATAATTATCTACAGGCCCTTTCACATCACTTGTTTAATATTCCCCAGTGGATTCAGCTCTGTAGAGTGAGGCTTTGGTGTTTTTGTGCACATTGTAAAGCAGCAGTCAAAGTTTACAATATTTCAAATATCTGCAGCTGACCTTTGATAATGCAGCCCAACATTTTTGACACTTGGTCCAAATTATTTATTATTACGCCAGTGGTTTTAAGCAGAGGCTTTGGTGTTTTTCTGCACATTGTAAAGCAGCAGTCAAAGTTTACAATATTTCAAATATCTGCAGCTGACCTTTGATAATGCAGCCCAACATTTTTGACACTTGGTCCAAATTATATATTATTACGCCAGTGGTTTTAAGCAGAAATATCAGAATAGGATTGTTTTATATGATTTTCACTAAATACGTTTACATCCATTTTAGAAGTTTGAGTTCAGTTGGACTAAAGCAATTTTGACTTCAATAATTCAAAAATGTAATGTAAAGAGGATCACGTGACCCCTCGACGGTGATGCAGGCTTAGTTTTTCGCTCCGCTCACTTTGCCAAATATTTTGCGATCCTGTCAGTGAAATTAGAACCACGCTGCATTAGACCCATCATGAGTGCTAAGGCAGACAAAGGAGATCGGAAAAGGGAGATTGAACAATCGCCAATGAAGAAAAAATTCAGAGATTCAGCCATCTCCAGTGAAGAGCTGGACAGTGCTATTGCTAGCCGCATTGAACTAGCATTCGGGAAGATAAGAGAACAGTTACGGATTTAAAGGATCAGCTGGAGCGACTCACCGAGAAGATGACGGATATGGAGGACAGGTGCAGGCGGAACAACGCAAGACTGGTGGGACTCCCAGAAGTGATGGAAGGTCCAGATGCAGCTAGTTTCCTCCGAGCTAATCTTTCCAAGTGGATTCCTTCCTTGAGGGGCCGTGACATTGAGATTGATCGGGAACATCGCGTGTATGACGGAGGGAGGGGCTCCGATCGGCCGCGCACTCTCATCTTCCGTGTACTGAGATGGCATGACAGATCAGATATCCTGAAAGGTGCTCGGCAGGCGTATCCAGTGAAGTGCGCACAGAACAATGTCACACTGCTGTTTTTTCCTGACTTTAGTCCGGCTACAGCGATCAGGAGAAAGGCATTTGGTCCGGTTTTGAAAAAGATGACTGCACTTGGTGTCCAGCCCTTCCTCATCTATCCAGCGGTGATTAAGCTACGGCACAAAGGAGAACAGAGAAGCTTCGATTCCCCTCAGAAAGCGGAGGATTTTATCAGTTCCATGTCTCAGCAGAAGTCCTATGCCGCCGCTCTTTGGGGGGACGACGGGGGAGCAGCGGCCACTGTTTCTCCATTTCCACGGGAGGGGCGTGACGGCCGGGATGGACTTGGCCCTAGCTGCCCAGAAGGGGATGATAGCAGGATGGCCATGGATGCTTGCTAAACCTATTGTTTGCGTTTTCTTCTCTTATACTCGGATATTGTCCTTATTTATCCGGTACAACGATCTCTTTGCTGGTAAGACTGACACTCCATTTTCTGTTTTGGAGGGGACTAATGGAGAGTAGGTTTAATTACTAAAAAATATATATTATTTTTTTTTGGCTGTGTGAGCCTTTCGGGAGACATGTCTTGCGTTAGGGTGGATCGGTCACAACCTATCACTGTTTTTTGTTGCTCAGTCAGACCTATGTTCTCGGTAATGTGCGGTCTGAGTTGTTCTTTGTTTATGGTTGTCGGTTGTTCACATTTTTATGTTTTTGTTTTTTACAGAAGACATTTATACTTTTATCTATTTTACATTATTTCTAAAGGGATTTTTCATATAGGAGGTTTCGGTATCTAAAATGCACATCAGTGTTTACGGGTTATTTACGGAATGGAAGTGCTTCTGTTTTTTTTTTTTGTTTTTTTTTTTGCATTTATTGTGTACAATCTTGGGATTATGAATATTCAATGCATACTTTAAATATTTTATCACTGAATGTGAATGGTTTAAATTCTGCTGTTAAAAGAACCCGTGTATTAGAATATTTACACCGTAAATCTATCTCCTGTGCCTTAATACAAGAGACACATTTAAAACAATCTGACGTGGCACGTTTCCAGAATAAGTATTACAAATTAATAGCTTTTTCCTGCGCTCAAAATAAAACTAAGGGGGTGCTTATCCTTGTTAACAGGAAGTTAAATTTAACAATTGAACACCTTGGTAGTGATGAGAAGGGTAGATTTGTTTTTATCCGATGCAAAATATATAATAATAGGTTAGCATTGGTCTCTATTTATGGTCCGAATGAGACAGACAGTGCATTCCTTACACAGATTTCCAAAACTTTACTTGAGGAGATTTATTGCCCTCTAGTGGTGGGTGGTGATTTTAATGCTGTCATAAATCCTGCTTTAGATAAGTCTCAATCTGATACAACAGCCAATCCATCCTCTAAATTATTGAATAAATTTATCACTGAGCTCAACTTAATCGATTTATGGAGAATTCAGAACACTAAAGCTAAGGACTTCACTTTTTTTTCTAATAGACACAAGACTTTCTCTAGGATAGACTACATATTTCTCAGCCCATCTTTAATTTAATCTAATTCCTCTATATCTATATTACCAATTTTATTATCTGATCATTCTGCTATGTTGTGCAGTGTTCCTCTTTCCGATGTCAAAGCCAAGTCCCCTAGATAGCGCTTTAACATATCATTATTAAGTAATCAGACTTTTATTACCTCTCTAAAAGAATATATTAAGGACTTTCTTGAAATTAATATGCCCTCTGATGTGGATCCTCAAATACTGTGGGAAACGACTAAGTGTGCTATACAAGGTTTCTGTATATCTTTCTCTTCTACTCTTGCCAAAGCGAGAACTCACCAGTTTACACAATTAGAAAATAAAATCCAATCATTACAAAACCTACAAAAACAACATTTTACTGAGCAACAGGCTACACAGCTGTCCTCTTTAAAAGAAGAATATGATTTACTTTCACACTCAAAGGCAGAATTTATTTTACATAGGACTAGACAAAAATAATATTTTGAATCAGAGAGACCTAGTCATTTATTGGCCCTTAGGTTGAAAGAATGCGAGTCTAAGGCATATATTAGCGCAATAAAATCATCGGATGATCAGGTCACTACGAACCCTGTGGCAATTAATGACATATTTAAAGGTTTTTACACAAATCTGTATAAAGCCGAAACAGATTTTGATGAACCAATTTGTAAGCAGTATTTAGATAAAATGGAACTGCCTCGGATCTCACAGATGGATAAAGAATCTTTGGAGGCCCCATTAAGTTTGGAGGAACTTCACGTCTCTCTAAAAAGCCTTCAAAAGGGCAAATCGCCGGGTCTAGATGGTCTCCCCCCTGAATTATATTTAGAAATTTGGGATTTGGTAGGGATACTTATGCTTAACTCATTTAATTTTGCAATTGAACATGGGGCATTTCATAGAGATTAAAAAACATCACTGATTTCATTACTTCTTAAAAAAGGGAAAGATCCATTAGATTATTCCAGCTACAGACCGATTTCGCTTATCCCATGTGATCTAAAAATCTATGCTAAAGTTTTTGCTTCTCGTTTGGAGAAGGTAATTCACAGTCTGATCAAGGAGGACCAAACTGGTTTCATCAAGGGGCGCAATGCATCTGACAATATGAGTCGACTCCTTCATATTCTTGACTTTGCGGACTACCACCCAACACCTTGTGCGGTCTTTTCACTTGATGCAGAAAAAGCCTTTGACAGGCTAGAGTGGAATTATATGTGGGCGGTTCTGCAATGTTTCGGCTTCGGTGAACACTTCGTTTCTATGATTAAGACATTATACCACTCACCTGCAGCATCAGTCATAACTGGTAATATTATTTCCCCCTCATTCCCTTTACAGCGGGGAACGAGACAGGGATGTCCACTTTCCCCCTTATTGTTTTGTCTATCTCTCGAACCCTTAGCACAAGCCATCAGGAAATCTGAAGTATCGATTAAGATTCGTGACCATAATCATTGTATTTCATTATACGCTGATGATATTATTCTATATTTAGACCACTTTGATGTTTCAGTCTCTAGTGTAATTAAGGAATTTGATAATTTTAGTAGCCTATCAGGATATAAAATAAATTGGAGCAAATCTGCTTTAATGCCAATTAACAATGTTAAGGTTAATTTTTCTATTCCCTCATTTATCCCTATTAAGGAATCTTTCATCTATTTGGGCATTACCATATATAAAAACATTCATAAGATTGCCAGAGACAATTTTAATAACATTTTAGTTAAGGTCAAAAATGACATTCAAAGATGGAAGAATCTTAAAGTCTCTCTCCAAGGAAGAATTTCCACTGTTAAGATGAATTTGTTACCTCGATTAAATTTTTTTTTCTCTATGCTACCACTTTCTCCCCCTCCAGGTTACTTTAAGGAGATCAACTCCATAATTTCTAAGTTTATCTGGAATGATAAATGTCCCAGAATTAAACTTACCACATTACAACATCCTAATAACGCAGGAGGACTGGCTGTACCAAATTTTGAATTATATTATTGGTCGTTCCAGCTTAATGCCCTTCATAATTGGGTTGATCCTCAATCTACAGTTTCATGGAGGGTGATTGAAGCTGACAAGGTTAAACCAAATAGACTTCAAGATATTTTATTTACTGGCACAGGAAAAAAAGGGGATAATTATAAATTTGGTCCGGTTGTGGCTAACTCTATTCAAATCTGGAAAACGGTTGAACGTCGGATAGGTGGACCCTTCAAATTCTGTAACAGTACACCTTTATGGCACAATTTGAACTTTGTATGTGGAAATCGTCCATTTGTCCAACCCTCTTGGTCCTCTTTAGGTGTGAACACGTGCGGTGATATGTATGATAACCAGGGCCTCTGTTCATTTCAGGCATTGAGAGCCAAATTTTGTCTACCAGCATCTGCATATTTTGTTTTTCTTCAATTACGTTCTGCTCTCAAAGCGTATGGCGTTGCTTGGTCTTCTTCCATTTCCTCTCATCCTATGCGGGACTGGATTGCACCATCTGCTGGTCGGCCATCTGTTTCCTTAATATATAATAAAATTATTGATTGTATTACTAAACCTCTTTCTATTAAAACTATTTGGAATAGGGAATTATCTGATCTTAATTTATCTGTCGACTGGGAGAGAGTGTGGTCTAATCTCAGCTTAACATCTAAAAATCTGGCTCATCGTCTTATTCACTTCAAAGTCATTCATAGAGCATACATAACTCCTTACAAAAGATTTAAAATGAAACTGCAGTCAAATTTGAACTGCCATATATGTAACACTACATCATCAGGCACTTTCCTGCATATGTTTTGGGAATGTCCTGTCGTCATCAGTCTATGGACACATGTAAACCTGGTTTTGTCATCATTACTGAGAATTGATTGGTCTGTTAACCCAAGTTTATGTCTTAATGATGATTCTGATCTCTGTATTAGTTCAATGCAAAAGAGAATGTTGTTTGCTGGTTTTACAGCTGTGAAGAAGACAATAATTCAGAACTGGTTTACACCACAAATGTGTAGAGAGGCATATTGGATCCGTAGCCTCCTGCAAATTGTCTCATGTGAGTGTACAACGGCGCGAGTCGGTGGGGCCAGGCCTTCAACCATTGAGACTTGGCAGTGTTTTTTACTGAATGTACGTGATTATTTAAAGGAGTGACTTTTGTGTTCTTGTTGTCCTTCCCTCTCTCCCTCCCTTTTGATTGAACTTTTAGATGTTGAGTATGTGTCTGCTGTTTTGTTTTTTATTTTGGATATTATGTTGTGTTGTTTGTAAAAAAAAAATGAAAATAAAAAAATTGTTGATAACAAAAAAAAAATGTAATGTAAACATTTCTGACTGAAATCATACTGGGGACAACCAGGGTAATGCAAATGTAGGCCGTCCGATTTCTTTCTGGGGGGCCTATAAAATTAGAAATTAAACTGAAATGCATATTCAGGAGTAAAATAAACTAATACTACCAACACCAACATCTAAAAAAAGGTTAACAAGTAGTGCTGTCTGTCAATTGATTAAAAAATAACTAATTAATCACAATTTTTTTCTGTAATTAATCATGACTATTTGCATATGAATATATTTATATTGTCATAATTTCAAATTGAACCTCCAAATTAATGTAGATACAACATCAAGATGGTATATTTTAAATGTTTAATGGCTTTTTTTTTTTAATAAGCAGCCTATAATAATGAAAGTCAGTATCATTGATACCTGCTACTGGTGTCTCTGTTAAATAAATTTTCCCTCAGTTTTAGCTATTAATTATTGCCATTCAATATTACAGTATAATTGAAAGCCATTATTTTTAACATTTAATAGACTATGAAAAATATAACGTCTAATTTAAGTGAACTTAAAAAAATCTTCATATAAACTATAAATTGTATATGCATAAACTATACAGATTAATCTTTATTCAAGCTACAAACGTTAATCTGCGACTAGAGTAATCGAGTGATTTCTCTTTTTCTTTTGTTCTTTGATGTACATTAGTCACAGACTGCAGCAGGTTTCACTTTAAAAGCAGCGTTGTCTCTTTAAAACCTGATGCACATGACGCGGACCCTCGCGAAACCTCCCATTTTCTCCCAACTCTTTACGGTCATTTAGGACTTTATAATCCATTTATGACCGTGTTTATGAGGTCACTCACCCATTTTGACATAATTGTGTGAGTTTTTGTCCGTTGAAGCACAACTGGCATGCTAATCAGATGCGGCTCAGCATATGCGTACAGCCGAACACGGCTTCCAAACTTTAATACTATCCTTCATTTGATAATATTCATCCAGTTTCTGCTATTTCTCACCTTAAGTTATGACCGATAGCGCTGTCTTTATACTCGTTTAAATTAGAGTTGTGTATATCTTTTAACCCCCTCACACATGTGCTTGTCAATGCTGCCATCTATTGATGTCGCAGTCTTCGGTAGATTGTTGTTGTTGAGTCTCTTCCTTTTCTTTTCCAGTGTTGCCACCTTGTGGACAAACTAATAAGTGCAAAAACAGTTCGAGACGTATGTTCGACCTGCGCATACTCTTTCCTCGGGCCAGATGAATTTGATTGGCGGGCCGGATTGAGCCTGCAGGCTGCCAATTGAATAGTCCTGCTTTAGTACATCAAATTCAGTTAGCACTATTTCTAAGTTACAGGAAATGTAACATGTGATAGAGTATAATTTGTGATTCATAAGTGTTTTCATACTTACAGACAGGAGTTGCTGAGGGAGGGTTACAGATTGATGGAAATAAAGAAGCTTCTCAGATGCTACGGTATCCGAAGCTTAGCCCTTTCTAACACTCGTGATATCATGGTAAGTTTTTCTTCAACTTTAAACAACCTATTTTGTGTTTTATATTCAACAGTTGACTATTCCGTACTTCTTTAAAGATGTAAAGTTTTTGACCACAGATCTTTGTATCACCCTCTATGTTCCTGCAAGTACCTGATGTTTTACTGCTTGCTTTGCTTAGATGCTTGTGAGGCACATTGTAAAACAGGACCTGCCTACCTCTCTCGATGACTCACTGAAGTTAATTGAGGCCTACAAACTAAACCCAGCAGAGATCCACCATCTTCACTGCATCCATCTTATACAGCATAATAAGGTAATACTCCCAGAGAATCCAAGAGAGTATTTATTATTAGTAGAGCAGTAGTGCATGGCGGTATAGGTAAAAATAATATGGACCCTCACATCTCTATTTGGAAGCAGAAGACCTCACAAATGGATATATACGTATGTATATTAGGGCTGTGCAATTAATCGAAATTCAGCCTCCAACGGTTATGAAAATACAATAATCGAGATAAAATTATTATGGCACCCCATTCCGCCCCCTTTATTGCGCATTCACTCCTCCATAAAAGCCCATTTTCACATGTAAATCAGTAAAATCATGTAACGTGACTTTTGCAAAATAGACGTGCTTGAGTTATTAAAGTTGATTAGATTTATTAATGATTTTAAAAAGCGCGAAAGAGAACTTGCGCTGTTCCTCAGGAGGATATCTGTGTATGCGCTCAGAGACGGAGCAGAGCACAGACATGTAAAGTCCTCCTTTAGCTGAACGTATGCGCCTAAACGGTCAAATACATGCAAAAATGTGTCAAAATGCGGCACTTAGTGTTTATTCACATAAACCCTCGTCGGTTATGTAATAAATTAATGTAAACAGATGATACTGAAAATACGCGTGTAACAGTAAATTGGAGCACACTGTCACTTAAAGTGACAGTGTGCTATATTCCTGCTGCCGACCGTGTGCTTAATATTAATCAAACAACAAAAGACAAAGACAAAATCATTCACTGCTCTTCACAGAAGGTCTTTTGTAGCTTTAATTAGAAACAAATTAAGTTTAATTCTTACAGTGAAGACTACGCTGTTTTATTTTACATTTGATTATTAAATTTCTATAGTAGGCTGTTAACTGAATACTTTAGATTTGCATTAAAAAAAATTTTTGGTTATACGGCCCGCTAATAATCGTGTTAAATAATCATGATTACAATATTGACCAAAATAATCGTGATTATGATTTTTGTCATAATCGAGCAGCCCTAATGTATATATATATGTATATGTGTATATATGTAAATGTGTGTGTGTATATATATATATATATATATATATATATATATATATATATATATATATATATATATATATATATATATACATATATACATATGTCACAATAAAAATTATTATTGTATTCCCACTTGTTCCAATAAGAAAAGAAAGAAAGAAAAACATCCACTATAATGTTTTCAGATAAAAGTTTGGAGAGATTGATTTTGGCAAAGGACAATTTCTTTGGGTTACCTATACTTGGTCTACACGTCACATTCAGGGCTTAATTTGTGCCGGAACAAGCCGGATCCGGATCCGGCACCTCCGAAATCCAATCCGGCACCTCATTTTGTCGGATCCCCCTCCTCACGCGCCAATGAAAGATGTTTGTGCTGACCTATAGTGTGCATATATGAAAAATCCTCTACAATGACCGCGCTTGCGGCACATCTACATTTGAAATAAAGAACCTGAGTGCGCAAAAGACGCAACATGTGAACTGCTCTGCTCTCACAAGACATAATGCACGGATCCAATAGCCTACTGATACACATGCGTTTTCTTTCTCAACTGTTCACATTTACTTGAGAAAAAATCTGGATACTCGCCAGGATGGCCATTTTTGTGTAATTTTGTGTGTATTTGGCCACTTAAGCTCAACAACAAACTACGAAAAATAACTCAATATGATACTCGCTAGGTGGCTTTGGAAGTGACTGTGAGCGCTCAGCCTTGAAACCGCCTCTGGAGCGCGCGAGTACCAATTGGCTTAAAAAGATGTGCAAATTATAAATTTTTGTGACGATGCAACAATGACCTGATTAAGCAAGTGACAATTCTGTCAACTGTCCTGAAATGCAAGTGAAAGTCTTGGATCAGTAATAGCATGTAGCAGCTCGTGGTATTGAAGATGAGATGCGCTAATGTGAAACCACTTTGAGAGAGTGAAAGAGAGAAGACGCGGTCCAGCTGAATCACTCATGCTGTTTTCAAATGACTGATTTAATCTGCTAGTTTGTGTGGATTTATTTACTCATATAACCTACTTGCTATATTGAATAAATGTTTGCATTCCCTCATTATAAACTTGAAAGCTTGCGGGGATGAATAAAACTATGTGATATACACACAATCCCCCACGAAATTCTGGACATGATTAATTCTAACTCTATTACAGAGATTTGTGAAATAATATTCCATTATTATTATTATTATTTTTTTTTTTTTTTCAGGCCTGGAAATTGCTGTTTCAAAATTTCATGGCTTTTTCAGGTTTTTCATGTACGAACCCTAATAAAAGCAACTGATGCATGCTATTAATCACTTAAACTGGTCCACCAATGTGATCGGCTGAATGCTCCGTTACCTCTCCCTCCTCTAATCACATGCCGGATCCGTCACCCCGCTTTGTTCCAGGACCTCGAAATTTACAAATTAAGCACTGGTCACATCACATTAGAGAAAGATGTCAAATTTACCATCACCCCCTCAGGCAACATATTAGAAACACAATTTCAGCATTATCTATTTATTTATTAATTTTTTTTGGTATAGTGTTAAATCACATTGCATGCGTGTTGTGTTGACACGAGAGCAAATGTTCTCACAATACAACCCATCCCAGAAGTGATGCACTGTTTGCAAGCTTTGTTTCTTAAATTCTACATTGTTGGTGCTTTAGGTCTTGGTTAGATAGTTAGGGTGTACTCACACTAGGCGTTTTGAACCATGCCCAAGCGCGTTTGACCCCAAAGCGCGGTTCGTTTGACTAGTGTGATCGCACCGTGTGGTTCGTTTAGCCATCCCTGGCTCGGTTGGAAGAGGTGGGAGCTACTGTCATCATTACGACCGCAAACAAATTCTATTACTACTACTACACTACACTTTTCAATTAATTTAATTCAATCAAGTATATTTAGGTTTATAATGGCTCTGGTTCTCACCTTATTGATGAACAGGAAATGTAGTTTGTGAGTAAAGCTGCAAATTATTTCATTAATGTCAGCTGCCCCCGTAATAATTCTCTGATACATACAAGTGAAAATCAATGCACGGCATCAATTATAAATTAATTATTCGGCAGAATATAAGCGAAAGTGGTTTTCTCCGTTATCTCGCACATGACGCAAGTGTGCTCCGTCCCGGAAAGTTTAGTGCAAGTGTGAGTGCAGGCCAGCGGGGCAGTGGGGAGGGTGTATAATTGCGCTCGGGCTCGGTTCAAGGCAACCGTGCCTTGTGTGAGTACACCCTTAAATAGCTTGGGCATAGAATAAATAAAGCCACATATAGCACAAAGCTGCAGTGACTGTCTTTCTAAAATAATGCTAAGGACAGTGAGCTACTTACACAATCTAGCTCATAAAAACAGATGGGCAAGTTCTTGATACGGGTTATTAATGGAAAGCAGAGTTTCTCTAAAGGCTATATATAAAAGATGCATATCTCTTACAAAGTCATATTAAATATTTTGTAAAACCATAATTAGCAGTTTCAGATGGAACTGTTGAGAAAGTAAAAACATTTCAAGTGTGTTGTGACATTTGTATGTTGTATTTACAGAGGGAGAAGTGCATTGGACTGCTTAAGAATCTGCCCCATTCTGAGGCAGAATTTGTGATTGAGCGAATGGCCTGTTGGGCAAGACTTGAACTTCAAGACAAGCGACACATTTCTGAAGAGGTCAGAGAAAGTGAAAAGAAATTGTGATGTGGTTAACCTCACAAGCCTTTAAAATTATAGAAATGATATTCTCCACATTAAAATTGTCATTTTGATTTGAATTTGTATAATAAGAAAAAAGCTGTTATAGTCTATGTTGGACATTATCCTTTCATCCATTTATCAAACATTTTCTGAATTGAATGTCTTTTCTTTCAATAGAAGAAGAAATTACAAATGCTAATATCGCAGATTATGGTTGAAGCTTTGAAGTACCTGCAGAGCATTCAGACAGGCGAGTACACAAATTTGTAAAGTACAGTATTAATTCTCATATGGAGGAGATTCTAAAATGCTAACTTTTTTTATACTCTCATCTTCTTAGTGTCCATTCGGTTTTATGCTGCAAACTACGCTGTTCATACTGTGTGTCCTCCTTCACACATAGAATCCTCTCCAGTCAGACTACAATTCTAATCATGATTCTTTGTTTACAGATGGCTCACAATTTGCATCGTTTTCATCCTTACCTTATTTGATCAAATTTCTCACTTCAACTTCTTTGCCTTTGTATCAAAATATAAATTTTCAAATGGCTTTACGTGGATAAAATTATCAAAATTATTGAAAACATAATCACTTCTAGCAACAGGTGCTTAAGGGCTAGCTAGCATGTTAGCTTAGCATAGTAATAAAAAGTCTTGGTTACATATGTAACACTGGTTCCCTGAGTAGGGATCAAGACTGTGTCTGTGGCTTATGCTGTGGGAACACTTTCTCCCCAGGTGTGAGAAGAGTCTGAAGCCTATAAAAAAATAAAAACATGCAATTCATGTGTTGATGGCACAAGCACTGCCTCATGAGGCATCATGTCATCTGCTCCTCTTAAGCATCCACCCGTGCCATCGATCTTCAGATTTCAATGAAAGAAGCTGTAGCAGAAACAGAAAACTGCTATTACGCAAGATGAGAGCAAAGCGCTTTCATTTTTTAATTATCACAGTGCTTGCATTTAGCATGAACCTATTTAAGGGAACAACAGAAAAGGAGTCAATGTGTGAGATTAAAAATCATGTTTTTGCTCCAATCTCAATGTAAAACATTAGTCTAGCACTTGCAATAGCTTCCTGTAATCTGACTGTGGTTTCTTATCATAGAATGAGGCAGAAGTAATTGAGAAAAGAAAAGATGACCTGCTTTTTGCTGCAGAAAACAAAATTGTATGAAAACAATTCAACAAAGGCATTAGTACACTATTAGAGAAAGTTTATTCATACTCATTTGAGTAATTCTAAGAGTGTAAAGTTGATGAATAATGGGGAAAAAATTTAATTGGCTCTTAAACATTCAGGTTCAAAATCATTCAACTCCCCAAAGTCAAAATTGGTGCAGAGCATTTTATTGTTTAAAACCACCAATAAACACTGCTTGGGGGTGCTTAGCTTATGTTACCTCTCTACTGCAGTCTTGGCCCATTCCTTAACTGAAAAAAGCTTTCTATTTACTGATAATCTTTGGCTTTCACATTGCCACTGCTTTCTTCAAATTCAACAAAATATTTTCAATGAGAATTAAATCTGGAGACTTAACAGGCCACTCAAGAACATTTTACGTCCGATCCCTGAACCAAGCATTAAGCATATTTGGATGTATACTTTGGGATGAGTGTCCTGCAAGAAAGTCCATTGATCATCATCTTCAGTCTTTGCACCAAAGGCATCACAATTCTTGCCAAAATGGCCTGATATTTCAAAGAATCCATGATGTCCTTCAAACATTCATGATTTCCACTTCCTGCAACAGTAAAACACCCTCATAACAAGACTGGTCCACCTCCATGTTTAACCATGGAGATGGTGTTCTTCTGCTCATTAGCTTTGCCTTTTTTGGACCAAACATTCCACTGATTCATGGGTCCAAAATGTTCTAGTTGGGTCACATCACGCCATAAAACATTCTTCCAGAACTCCACAGGTCTATCCAAATAATTTTTAGCATGTTCAAGGCGGCGTTTTATGTTCTTCTTGGTCAAGAGTGGCATTCAGCAAGATGCCCCAACATGAAGGCCATACTTGCCTTGTGTTCTTATACTCTGCATTGAAATGTTTTTCCTCCTTTCATCAGGTGCATTTGAAGTCTTTGGAAGTACATTTGCAGGTTTTTCCTCAGTTGCTGTTATCAAACATTTTATGATATTGTGCTTTTTCTTCTAGTAGAACACATTTTAAGCTAAGGAATAAGGCTACCAGCCGTGTCTCTAGGAATTTTTAATGACTTGGAAATCTTCATGTAGCCTTAGACTTTGTAAAGTAATAAAACTATACAATAGTTTGTATTTGTAAAGTCCTGCAGTCTCTGGGGGGGGTTGAACAATTTTGTTCTTAAGACATCGATCAGGTGATATATTTCAAGGCATTTGTCCGGATTCTGTTCTTAAAACGCTATTGTGAGTAGGATTAATTTCTTACGCATCTCATCCAACACCTCCGTTGCTCATTTCAAAACACCATTTTAAACCTAGTAACGGAGGCTTACGCCGTTGATTGCAGTTAATAACTTAGTTATTATTAGAGAGAGAGAGCTTAAAAAGCTTAAATGAGATATTTGAAAAAGCACTGATACAAAAAATAGAGAACAATTCCAGGTACATCCCAGTTATTGGTGTTAATCTGGCACCTAATGCTAATTTCCTTAATACGACAAACCCTATTTAACTGGCAGTCTAATTTTCCAGTTTTCAAGATGGTTAGCCGTTCTAAAGTGACTGAAACCCTCTGACAACAGGTTGTCCAGATGAAGGCCAATAGCAGCCATGGCAAGAGAAGATGGTTGTTCCAAACATGTGATTTCTAGTATATTGCATCTTTACCACTAACTCATTCAAGTTCCCCAAAAAATCTGGTCGTCCACGAAAGACAAATGCATGAAAGGACAGGTGAACAGGTTAAGGATCTGTCTTGGCATACAGTGTCTCGACGTTAAAGAGAATTTGGACTGAAAGCCCACTCCCTCTCATCAGCAGAAAATATCAGAAGGCTAGACTAACCTGTGCTGAGGAGCATGTTGTGTGGACAGAGGAGAACTGGTTCAAAGTTCACTTCAGTGATGAAAGCAAGTTTATTAGGTCCAATGGTAAACATAATGTTCGTCATCAAACTGTGAAAAGACTGAAGCCTAAGTGTGCAAAGAAATCAGTGAAAGGTGGAGGAGGATGTGGAAGGTTTAGGGGATGTTTTCTGCAGCAGAGGAGGCCACTTATACCGCTACATGGCAGAGTGAATGCAAAGGTTTATCAGAACCTCTTGCAGCAACATGCGGTTCCTTCCTTCGTTCATCGCCCAATCAGCTAGCAATTTTTATGCAGGACAATGCCCTGTGTCACACAGCAAAACGAGTAAAGCAGTTCCTTGAAGCTGAAAACATTGAAATAATGAAATGGCCAGCCCAGAGTCCTGATCTAACCCCGATTGAAAATCACTGGAAAAACCTTGGCAACAAAGTTATGGCTAAGAAACCCACTGTAGTAACTGAACTCTGGAAGAGACTGAAAGAAAAGTGGACCAAGATCACACCAGAGCAGTTTGAGGGACTAGTGATATACTGTGGCCGCAGATGTGCTGAAGTCATTCAAAGCAAGGGCCTGTACACTTCCTACTAATTTTTGACTGCTGTAACCTTCAGACATTTTAGTTGTAATCTTTCTTCTACAATAATTGCTTTTATCTATTTTAATCACTGTGTTTTCCACAAAATTAAGGGTTTTTGTTGAAGTGCCTTGGCTGTTTTGTGAAACACTATTCTACTAGCGTGGTATAGCCAAAATTACTTCAAATTTTGATCAATGAAGATTTTCTTATTTTGATCGCCACTGTATATACTTATTAATTAGCTAAGTTGATTATCCTCAAGTTAAAGTTTCCTGTCCTTTCTTCTTGTAGATGATGCCTTCAAGAAAACTGATTGTGAGAACAATCTGAAGATGTTCACAGCCATTGCTCATCTACAGGTCTCAATTTATTCATAAATGGATTTTGAGCCATTTAATGCCACATTGTAAACACATCTAAAAATTCAGCAACAAATGGGTATGTTTGTTATAAAAAATATTATAACATATGTCTTACGTTAGGAAGACTTTGACATCTTCTTGACACCAGAGGAATATGATGATCCAGTAGTGAGACATAAGTTCAACCAACAGCTCATCACTGCATATGAGAATGCACAAGCATGGCGGCGCTCAGGAAAACAACACCCTGACAAGCTTTCAAGCAGTCGTTTGAATGGCAATGCTGCAGTAGTCAATGATCCAGATGGTAAAACGAAGACACTCTCTACTGAAGCTGGGCTACATCGACTGGCCAGACAGCTGCAGAAGAGAGAGCAGGAACTTTGGGCAGACCTGGCTCTGAGAGCTCTGGATGCTGGAGATGTGGAGAAAGCTTTACAGATCCTCAGGTGAGGGGGAGGGGGGGAGATCTAAAAGTACTATGAAAAAGTAAACTCTCAACTTAAGACATAGAGATACAGTTCTGCACATATTTTCATACCCCTTGCAGCATATGCAAGATGTTAACCATTTTAACAAAATAAGATGGATAATTTTTTTACTTTTTGAATTGGATAAATTGTTAATATTTTTGATTGTGTCAGTCATGATTGTTATTGTGTTGTGATACCAACATTTTGACTTCAATGATACCTGACTAAAATATCTTGAAATAATTTTCTTATTCATGCATGTTTTTTATTCATTCTTAAATCTCCAATAATTTTAAGCAGTCCTGTGCTGCACGGGGTTTGGCGCGGCCAGTGTTCATGCAGGGAGCTGAAGCAGAGAGCTGCACACACTCTGCCCTGCAGTTGCATGTTGACACAACTCAGGAAATATGTTTTGTATGACTTTATTAAAGCAATGTCATACTTAAAGTATCAGTACTAGTAAAATGAGAAATCATACCATTTTTAGAAGCAGGGTATCACGATACATTTTTAGTACTGGTATATCATGCAGCTCTGGATTAATAACAGTTATTCTTATGATAAATTTTCCTTGCAGTCCAAGTCAGAGTAAGGACAATAATAAGAATATGATTCTCTGTTTTTCTCTGCATTTCTCCTCTTCTCTAACTTGGTTTCTTATCTAGTTAAATAAACCCTTTTTTTACCCTTCTGTAAGTTGCTTTGGATAAAAACATCTGCACAACCCTCCTTTGGTTCCAAATCAATAAGACTTTTGTTCATCTTTGAAACAGAAAGTCAGTTTAATATTCTTGATTTAACTATCCTTTTTAACTTTTAATGTCTTCTCTCATATCTTCCATTTCACCTCACACAGTGAGTTATACAAGCACCACTCGAACTGCAGCACAGGACAAGTTCTGTTCAGCACTGCCCAGCGCATCTCTCAGATGCTGGAGGAAAATGTCCCCATGGTTTTGCCTGAAAAGGTTAACCTCCCTGCTGTCATCCATGGGCTGGCCTGTCAAGCTATAACAGTCTGCCACAGTGGTACTGTAACACTTCCACATTTCATATTCTCTTAAAGTGATTTATAATTTTTTTTTTCAGTTAGCTTTATAATTTATGGATCACACATTTGTCCTTTACACCATCTTCAGGACATGTATTTTTCCTTTCACAGACCTTCTGCTGGACTGTTTGGAGCTATGTAAAAGCACCAGAAGTGCTGCAGATGTGTACAGACAATGTCAGATTGAAGATTTTGGATTTTTTGCTAAGGTTAGCTTGCTAAACATTGTGTATGTGAACACTCGCTTGCCAGATCGACTCTCCAATGATATTCAACCAAGGCTAGAGCTGGGCAATATGGACAAAAAACAAAAACATCTGAACAGCGATATACAATTTTTAAAAGTGAAAGTGATGTGACATACGACCAAGTATGGAATTTGTGCTCTGCATTTAACCCATCCAAAGTGCACACACACAGCAGTGAACACACACACACCATGAACACACACCCGGAGCAGTGGGCAGCCATTTATGCTTTGGCGTCCGGGGAGCAGTTGGGGGTTCGGTGCCTTGCACAAGGGCACCTCAGTCGTGGTATTGAGGTTGGAGAGAGCGCTGTACATTCAGTCCCCCCACCTACAATTCCTGCCGGCCCGAGACTCGAACTCGCAACCTTTCGATTACGAGTCCGACTCTCTAACCATTAGGCCACGACTTCCCCATCTCAGTATTTTCTACAGTTTTCTATTTGGATTAAAAAAAGTGAATGCAACCACAGGTTGAGGTGAATATTAGCCTATGTGCAAAAAAAGGGTTAAAATCACATTAAATTCTTACATAATATCATTATAATCTAATGCATTTTAAAGCATAAATTGAAATCACTTAATTAAAAATTAAAATGAACTAAATTGCAGACTAAATATTACATTGTAAGAGGAACACATTCACTCATCTGAGCACATTTGATTATTATTTGATAAAATTTATGTTTTAGTTATAATTATTGTAAACTGTAGATTTAGCTAAAAGGGGTATAATAATAATAATTAAAAAAAGAGAGAATTTTGACAATCTATATTTTTTACATTTTAACAAAAATAGTAATACTTCTACATAGTTATCTTTCCAGGAACTCAGGCTCACTTTACATAATACAAAAATAAATACATAATCCAAGCATACAGGGTTTAAAGCAAAAAAAAAAATAGGGATTGGGGTTTGGTTCCTCGGCCAAACCCCATTCCACAGTCATACCTGTCACATACCTAGTTTAAGAGCATTTTTTTTCTTCTTGTAATTAGGAGCGCTTGTCCTCCTAATTTAAAAAATTCTTTAAAAAACTAATACGTGGTGACATTTGACTCAAAGTGATTTACAGGGACATTTTCTTTTTACATTTAATGCATTTTTCTAATTTTATTCAATGTATGCAGTGTTTCCTCTAGGATTTTTTCCAGCTGTGGTGGCAGGACTATTTCCCATGGACCACGCCCCCTCCCCACCCAAGAATCACGTGCACTCAGAATCAGAGCATGTGAGCGAAGCTCCGCTCAAAATTTCGCTTTGTGGGCGTGCGCTCCGCTCAGTCGCTCACGGCCAAAGCAAACACTCCGCTAATTTTCCGCTCACGCTCACCGGTAAACCAAATCCCGCTCAGATCACGCTCTGACATAAAATTTCTCTGGTAGGCCTAATTGTTTGTTTTTTTCCCCCGTTTATAATGAAATTCGTAACTGTTATATTTCAGGGTGACGTTCAGCTTGCACTTTTTCAAATTAATTTTATTCATTTAAATGTATTAATTAAAATTATTCATTTAAAAACGTGTCTTGTTTTTGAAGCCACTTGGCAAACCTTCCTATAAAATTAAATAACTGAAAATGTAGGCTATATTTGATTTTCATTAGGCCTACTTTATTTACATGAAAACACAGCTTCAGTTATTGTGCAACAGAACATTCAAAAAACGCACACAAGATGAAATAAATGCACATAGAATTTCACAAAATACACCTTGCTTATCAGGCCCATGAAAAGCACGCACAAGATGAAATGCACCTAAATAATTATTTAGTGGCGTTAATAAAAGAAACACTTTCTAAAAGACCAAAACTGCGGGGAAATGCGGTCTATTAAAACATCTGTCAATCTTTACAGGATTTTAGAATTTACTTTTAGAAACATTAGACAAACTATTGCTTATTCCACAGATTCTCGAACTAGGAAATTACCAAAGGGCATTTTGGGTTGAGCGAGAGGTGCTGAGCATGTTGAGCGAGTGGAGTGGAATCTTCAGAAAGGTGCTCTCCGCTCCAAAGGAAATATGACCGCTACGCTCCCCGTAAAAAAGACAAGTAAATAGTAAATAATAAAATAAGAACACATAAATTAATTACAATTAATAGCACAAACAAAAACAATTACAAGATACAAATTAAATTAACAGTACTTAAAGTTTTTCAGTTAGGTCTAACTATAATCTATTCAACTCTAAAATAACTCTGGATAGTCTTCACTGTATAATGAAAGACAGCAGCAAGTTTATTAAGGGTGCTGTCTCTTTATGATCTCGTGCATGGATCTAATATACTGTTACACAGGGCTCTATGGTTACTTTTCTTTTTAGGAGCACTTGTCCTCCTAATTTAAAAAATATAGGAGCACCTTCTGATCAATAATCAAATTAGCCTTCCTAATAATAAAAAAATAGCCTTCCTAATACGAGGTGATATTTGACTCCTTAAAGTGATTAACTGGCTTTTTACCTTTCTAACTTCTTTTTACCTTTGTAATGGCATTTTTCTCATTTTATTAAAAGTATGTCATCTGTCAAATTCAAAAATGTGTGTTTATAAGCTTTTTAAAATTTCTATTTAAAACAATATAATAAGAAGTAGAATAAGACAAACAAGTTACCAATCATATGAAATTAGTAGGCTATTAATAAAAAAATATATTTGTACTACAGAGGTGACACAGAAGAACACAAAAGTGGCTTGTAGGTACATTTTCAGACGTTTAATGTGGTTCAGAGGTGGCATGAGTGCAATTAAATTCATGTGGAGATTAATGTTTTAAATATACAATTTTGAATACAGAAATATTAAATGATTTAAATAACTGAAATTATGCGCTAAAAATGAAACTGAAACCACCAGCAGGTGGTGGCAAGTCACTGATTTTATCACTCAATCATTCATTCAATTGATTCGTTCGAACGGCTGATTCATTCAGGAATGAAGCAAGTGACTGTCTTTATGAATGGGTAATCATGAATCACTGACTCACTAGATTCGTTGAAAAACGCACTTTCATTCATGAATGAAACATCGCTGTGTTTGCTTTTAGAGATGTGCAGCGGCTCAGCTGTTACTTTATTTGGAACTATTTTCATTGTTGAAATAGAGCAAAATCAGGCAGTACTTGTGTATTGAACTTGTATATTGAAGTTGTATTAAATCAACATCACATTTGCAAACTCCCTTAATAATTATTAAAAGCTGTCACTCTCCTTATCGCGATCTGTGGGCGCACAGAAAATGAGAGCGCACGAGTGAGTTCTCAAGACTCAAAAGCACGTGCAAATGATACATTCCGTCATCTGTCATCACGATATAAGAGCGGAACCTGCGGGAATGAATAGAATTGTTATTAATAGCCGCAATCCCGTGCCGAAATTCAAGTTCTGCTCTGTGTTCTCTGCTAATAACCTGACTGTGAATCATGCGAGCAGCGTTACTATGTTGTCAGTGAGATTTTTGGTGTGCCGGCAGAACAACAACAACACGCTACATGTTTCTTTTCCCCTCATTTTTTCCAACTGACGGAAATCCGTCATAGTGACGGAACACTTTAATCCCTGAAACAATACAAAGGCAAAAACAAAACAAAGACAAGAGGGAAACAAAAGAGTTAAATTATATAATAAAAAAGAGTGTAAATAAGTGAGATTTGAATTGTGTTTCGAATATCTGGATAGATGAGATGTCACTGAGATGTTGAGGAAGATTATTCCAAAGCTTAGGAGCAATGACAATGAAAGATCTACTGTCTGTCGATGACAATCTAAACTTTAAACTTTTATATTACTTTTGAAATGCAACTGAATGAATATTTAATAATTATACAAACGTTTTTACAGTACAAATATTATAATCCTTATGTCTTAAAGGTTCACAGAAAAATGGAAATTCTGTCATTACTCACCCTCATGTCGTTCCAAACTGGCAAGACATTTGTTCATCTTCAGAACAAAAGAAGATATTAACCACTGATGTCATATGGACCATTTTAACGATGTTCTTACTGCCTTTCTGGACCTTGATCGTAGTAACCTTGCTGTCTATGGAGGGTCAGAGAGCTCTTGGATTTCATCAAAAATGTCTTGATTTGTGTTCCGAAGATCTTACAAAGGTCTTACGGGTTTGGAACGACATGAGGGTGAGTAATTAATGATATAATATTAATTTTTGGGTGAACTAACCCTTTAATTTCTTTGCCTACACGTGTTAAACTCAAGCTTTATTTTGGATGAAAATTGCAGGTGAACAATTAACTCTTTCCCCGCCAAACACAGGATTTTCCGTTATTCATGAGACAACGCTTCCCTGCCAAACATGGAATTTTTCAGGTTGCCGTGTCTGTTATATGCTAGGGGGTGCTATTACACGTCTCCTGAATGAGTCTAGAAAGTGCCAATCAAAAACACAGACCAGGAAGACGCAGAAATGAGCAATCTCATATGTAAGCATATGCATATGAAAAATAATGCGATCATCAACACTAACCTCATATAAATGAAAACTGCCTAATGTTACAGAGTGAAATGTCAATCCAGAAAATGATAAAGGCCTGTGCAAGGAGTACTGATGGAAGCCATCTACTGCATCTTTGCTTTGATAATATTACTGAATATGATCCAGATGTAGTATTTGATAAAAATGCGATTTTCTCAGCTTTTTGCTCAAAATGTTGCTTTTTTTTATGAAACCTATCTACATTCAAGTGTTGATTTAAAAAAACAAAACAAAACAAAAACGCATGCTTGAAGCTAGAATAAAACAGATTTTTTGTTTGTTTGAAAGTAGAGGGTCTGATCTTTATTATAATGTTCAGACATTCATACAACAAAATATCCTGGGGGCCATGAAATTTGAGTGAAAATCAGCAAAAACACTGGCGGTGGCTGGCAACTTTTTTTCAAAAAACGCTGGCGTGGAAAGAGTTAAGCTTGTGTCTAGTTGACAGTTTATAAATGCTTCTTATTGTAAATCTATTCAAAGAATATTTATCTTAACAACCCATCAATCAGTAATTTAACCCTCATGTTGTTTGTTAAACAATTATTTATTTTTAGGAATCTGCATTGAGTGGCGAAGAAGATGCATACATTGAATCACATTTTCATGATGTCTTTAATGAGGACTGCATTGTGCTGGATCCAGTCTCTGTGCTGCCACTCCAGTATAAAATCACCAGAAATTTGTTACCACTGTCAGGTAAGAGTATACTGTTACTGCTGGAATGAAAGGAAACTAGTGCTTTGATCAATTTTAATATGGACAGTATTGCTGACAGCTTTACAGTGATAATGGTAAATGCTACATTTTTCAGGAATCAATCATTTGAGTTACAATTTCCACTCTAAATATGGATTGTCTTTTAAGTCTCCACTGAACAAGCCAAAGGGCAACAGTGGTAAGGAACAATAACTCCAGGGAGTAAAAAAAAAAAAAAAAACTCATGCAGGGAACCAAGCTCAGTTGACAGGGCCAGTACTCCTCTGTTCTAACAGTAAGAAGACAGCATGATTAATGATTCCAAGATCCAGCACAGGTCAGTGTTTATGTAGATTGATGGTTTTCAAAATTTAAAGCAGCTCTTTCTGATTGAAGACTGGCTTGGGCCAAAACAGACTTGGGCAGAATTCATCAACTGGACAGAATTTTGAGACCACAGATTAATCCTTATTAGGGCTACTAATGTAATTCAGTCCAGAACAGTGAGTGATTTTCTCCCTTTTTTCTTTTGTTTGATTAACATTAATGTCACAGATACCAGCAACTAAATTAGGATGCTGTCCCTTTAAGACTGAAAGCATCAATCCAATATTCTGATACACAACCGATATAACTTTACATAACCGAGTATGTTTTTGTGAATGCACACCAGAACAGGCAATTTGACATTGTTTTGAGTGTATGTATTTCTCTGTTCAAGTGTGATAAGACATGAAAGAGAACTGAATTCAGTAGTCGTATCAGAAATGGTCTTATTACCTTCCAGGCAGTTACCTTCCAGTGGTTTTGGTCATATGCTTTTGGTGCAAAAATTGTTTATGCAAAACAATTTGGGTGTGTTTGCACAGAACACCACACACAGTTGAGTTCTCTTTTGCATCGTACCCGTTGTTGAATAGGTCATTCCAGGATGATGCACAAGTTTTTAATAGGGGTCGACCGATATGTGTTTTTCAGGGCCGATGCCGATTATTACAGACCAAGTAGACCGATAACCGATATTTTGAACCGATATATGTCTGGTGTAAAAATGACAATTAATGTCAAAATTAAGAATAACAAGGGCTCTGACAAAAACTGCCTTCCCTGGTGTTGGTTGCACTTCTTACTCTTGTCTTCCTCCATGCATCCATCTACAATAAGGGTAATATAAAGAGAGAGTTAAAAGTGGGGCCACTGTAGGGCTGCACGATATATTGCATGCGATTGTCATGCGCATCTCTTCAGTAAAGCCGGTTCTGTGATTAGTATTAAATCTCCATCACCTGCTTTCCAACCCAGTAGATGGAGCGGAAGTTAATACACAGAGCCATAGTTCACTGACAAGCTATGCAATTTGTGCTCATAATCACAGATGAATCGCCTTCGATAATGAACGTGATATTGCGTAGCTTGTCAGTGAACTACAGCTCTGTGTATTAAATGCCGCTCCATCTGAAAGCAGGAGATGGAGATTTACTGCTAATCACAGAACCGGCTTTACTGACGAGATGCACATGACTATCGCATGGAATATATCGTGCAGCCCTAGGCCACTGTATGCTTCATGATTAAGCCTATGAATACTGTACTACAGCAAAACAGCTTGGGGAAATGTAAGTATTTGGCTTCACTAATTTACATGTTGGAAATGTATGTGTAATAGCATAACCTCTCATAATTCTTCATTAATTATTTTATGATGATTAAATCATAACCTACAAGAGGTGACTATTCAATTCATCATCTAATGCACATCAATTGATTAACTTAAAAAGCACAATGTATATAATAAGTGTAAATAATTTAATTGTCTTCATAGCTCCTTAAGACCGCAACTATTTTAATGAAACTATAACACTAATAGCCTGTTATAGGCACACTTGGTTCAATAGCCTATAACTTAATCTTGGCCTATGTGACAGTATCTTAATCTTGGCCTATGTGAAAGTAATTTCCATTAGTTTTAATTTACAGTGCAGTGCAAATGAAGGCATAAAACATTAATTTAATTTATCTTTTAATCAAATGAGAGTTAAACTCTATTTTTGGCAAACAAATGGGTTTACTATTAAAATGAAAACATGGAAGAAATAGCATATTGTGTGATTATTCTTTTAAACACAAGTTGTAATAATTGCTGTAGTAGTATTAGTAGATAAACCAAACTTTTATTTTGACGGGTTGCCATGAGGACCTCTTAAGTTTCTGTAGCCTATGTATGATATGACGATCGTTTTACTCAAATGAAACGGTCAAATGCTCATGAAGTAACTCTCAGAGCAGGTCTGGGGATGTTGTTCACGTATTTATGTCCTCATTTAGTGAGACGGCAGATGCTGAAAACACCGCAAGCGTTGTGTGTGTGTGTGTGTAGTAAAAACCACGCGTCTGTGCCATTCACATATACAGAGACACGCAGCACATGCACAATTCATATTTAAATAGTCTTTTTGAGGCTTAATGTTTACAGATACTAGTCCATAGCACGAGTCGATTTAAGTGTACTGACCTACTTTTGATTAATTCATCCAAACTTTGACTAATTCCGTGACTCCGCGTTATACAGTAACCTCTATTTATATGACTGGATTCCGCGATTCCGTCCGCGTTTTCCCCATCACGGAAACCATAAATAGATAATATTGAGGTGTTTTGCAACTTCAGTGTAGTGGATTGTGATTTATTACAACTTGAGCAACGTCTGCTGCTGCCTTTGAGAGACAACTGATGCATGATCACTGAAACAAGCAGCTCCAGTTAGCAAGCGCTTTCGGTGTGAGAGTGCCTTTAGTCTCCCACGCTGATTGGTCGGACTCGTGACTCCCAACAAATCAGATGCGCGGTGGGCGGAGACTGCTCTAGCCCACAGAGTGGTGAGTTCCGACAGGCTGCATCAGAGCCAAATAGCCCGTTTCAAAATTAAATTATTTTATCGGCACATCGATTTTGAAAATGGCCGATACGATAATCATAAAAATGCTTAATATCGGCGGCGATAATCGGCCAGGCCGATAATCGGTCGACCCCTAGTTTTTAATACTAGGGGAAGATCCTCCAACATGTTCTCTCTGCCGAATCCCTTTACCCATTAACCATGTTTTGGAGTTTTTAACAAAAATAAATTGTAAAAACTTGATATAATTCAGCCATATTTTTTCTCGCCATGAAAATAGCCAAAAGCAAACAAACACTTTCACAAAAACAAACAAACAAACAAACACTTTCACATTGTCATGTTTCTTCATAATGTATCCATTCATCTGCTGTTCTCATAGTCCCACACATTGACATTTTTAAAAGTTTTATGAGACATGCAGGAAGCGTATGCTAGCTAACTTATGTCTTGCTGGATAGATCAGTATGTTACAGTTCAAATGTGCACATCTCCCCTTTCTACCACGCAGGAGAATCGTTCTCACTGGATCTCTTTCCAGACTGTTCCTCCCTAACAGTAGCTGTTTCCATCCGCCTATTTTTGTGTGCATTTTGGAATATCACAAAAAATCTGGATGGAAATGCCAAGATGCACATGAATTCTTAAAATGCACATAAAAAAAAAATGTATGCACACAATTGAGTCGGATACACTTTTAACACTTTAAAACACTTTGTAAACACACAACTTTGTCCTTTATTCCAGAATCGAAGCTTTATCCTTTTGACTGTTCCTGCCTGTCATACTGTGCTCTCAAAGTAGGTAAGAGTGTCTTCTTATTGCCTTGACTAGTATACAGCGAGACTGTTTATAGAGTACATTTCACTCTATGATTAACCCTAAGGTAAGATCCAAAGGAAAAGTTTGCTGTTTATCTGTCAGCAAAAGACTGTTGAAAGTCTTTTTATTGACATAAAAATGGGGATACATAGGTGCAGGTAACTTGGAGAAAGAGTCCATATTGTTTATTTTTAAATGCTTCTGACATCGTAACCAAAAAAAGCTGGCTGAAAATCGGTGGGGTAGGGTGGGTAGATGATTGTTTTTTTTGTTTTTGTTTTTTTGCGTATCACCCAGCCCTAATATAGTGCTTGGCATAGTTTGGCAATTCTGTGTTAAGCTGTTCACAGTGTGAGACTAATTCTCATATCAGCAGCTCTCATAAACTGCTGATACTCTCTTCTGCCCTTGCTTGAGAGAGGTTTACAAGGCATCCGCGGATTCTTTCTTTCTTGCGGTCTGTCTTGGGTCCATCTCGCAAAGTCTCCCTCTTAAGCCCAAAGTATACCTCGCTAGCTTATGGGTACAGCTGAACATGCAGCCGTATGCTCTAGGGATGGGACGATACACCTACCTCCCGATTCGATACTATCACGATACTTGGGTATAATATACAATATACGATATGTATTGCGATTTTTTTTAAGAATTTCGATTCTAGAAGTATTGCGATTTGATTTTGTTGTGTTACGATTTTTGTTTTTTGTTTTTAACTCAAAAAGTTGAATGATACACTTAATATACAGACTGTCACAATAATAATAAAAAAAAAACCACATCTTAGCTAGGGTTGGGTACCGAAACCCGTTACCAATATGGTACCTAAGTAACCGGTATGTACTAGAACTGAATTAGAATGCAGATTTCGGTGCCTCATTTCGGTGCCATGCCTGAGCGATCGATTGAAATATTTGTCCTCTGGTTTTCCGAAACGAACGTAAGAAGCATCATCACCGCCACCGCACGTGAAAAATAATTTCCTGACTGAGAAAATGCACGTGAACTCAAGTCAGAAAGCTCTAATAATACAAACCCAACAAATCTTTGTAGTAACGCGAGTGTGCATGTTGTTTTCACATTCCGACTTAAAAGCACATCTTGGGAAATAAGAGCATCCGAGGAGCGTGTGAACGCAGAAATTACACTTGCTCTGATGGCAGCAGGTAGCCTTCAGTTAACTAGCTAAGCTAAACATGCTTAAATTAAAATGCCTAAAGCTAAACTTCCCTTGTATTCACATTTTTAAACCTGTCGTCCAACAAAAGAGAACATTATAACCTTTTTACTCCACATGCTTCCTTTTGTAATCTGATGTAGCTTTTTGTCACAGAATGAGGCAGAAAATATGTTCCACAGGCTACTGTAAAAAGAATAAATCGATTAGCAATGGATTATAAATATACTTAGTTCTTATGAAAATACCAGGGATGGCTTGAATAACACAGATAAACTATACATTTTTGCAGTCGAGTGTTTATTGTCTTTGTTTTATCATTCAAAACGTTTATATCTTCTGTTTACTCAGTTACAGCGATCGCTCCGCTGACCGCTATGTGTTCCGCGACTTCTGTGACTGGATATATGTGGATTTTCTCTGCGAGGGCGCCCTCTGAAACGGACATCAAGTGTTTATAGTGCTAATGGCCAATCCATCCTTTTTTGGGGAATTTTTTATTTATTTTATAAGTATCGGTTCAGGCACCGGAACCGTTTTAAAAGTATCGATTTGGCACCGGTATCAAAAAAAACAAAAACAATACCCAACCCTAATCTTAGCAGTTACTATTGCGATTCGATATTACAATTTATTGTGACTTTTGTTTGCTTATTAAAATAGTTGATTATACCCTTAAAAGAGACTGTATATGATGAGTCAAAAACTATTTATCACATCTTTCTAAACTTTTATTTCAGAAGCATACACATGCACGGTGTATATTTAAAGTGCCTTGAACCATGAAACTTTAGAGTGCCAAAACCCTGAACTTGCACATGAATTGAGCGTTAGCGTTAGTTCTGGCAGGTCACGTGAGTCAAGCTTGCATCAGCTGATTCTCAGCTGATCACATCTACCTATAGGAATACGACACCTATCGCGGCATTCCTATATAAGCTCTATTCAGTATTAATCAGCAGCTTTTCCCGCTTGCTCAGGAGCAAATCACCCTCCTCCATCCCCAACTCCTCCTTTCGCAGTCAGGACTTGGCTTTCTGATATTCCTTGGTAAATCAGACTCTTTTCTTGAATAATTATACACTTAAATATCATTAAGTACATTAATGATATCTGCTTTGTTCTGTTCTGTTAACCCTCGGGGGGTTATTATTATTGCTGCTCTCCCTGCTCATTCATGACGGGCTGTATGGATGGGCAGGGAGTTTTTGCACAGAACAGAACCATACCGCCAAACCAAACTTTATGCTAAGTATCTATCATTTTGACGATAGTGGTCCTGACAGAACTATAATAGTCAAATGTTCAACAAAATGAGCAAACAAAAAACTGAAATAAAATAAAGTGCTATATTATTTGCATGCCGTTTTAGTCATGTTTTCCCAGCAGTTGAGATTCAAAACGTGAAGGTGCAGAAAGAATTCTGGAAGAGGTTTGATCCTCTGCCTCCGTCATGGTTTTGCTTTCTCGCGCCGGCTTTAAACGTATATGACATCATCTAATGCAGCGGCACTGCGCAAACAGAATGATCGTTGTATGACATCAAAGCACCGCGAGAGCTACAGAGAACAGACGCTCCGCATGCTTTCGAATCGCTCTTGCGGTACTTTTATGTCATGCGCTGATCGTCTGTGCGGTGCTGCTCCAAGTCGAACACACCTATACATTTCGCCCTCTGTTGGAATTACAAAGCGGTAACTTCTCCCCTCCACCTCTTAGGAAAAATAAAATAATGAAATAAAATCGATTCTGAGGTAAACAAATCGATTTTTAAATCGTTTTAAAAAGAATCGCGATAGTTAGGTGAATCGATTTTTTTCTCCCACCCCTAGTATGCTCCATTTGAGGTGTACACCAACGCAGGTGGTCATGCACTGTAGAAAGCTTCATCTTTGTCCAGTGTCTGCTCTGTTTTTCTCCAGAAGTTATGACCAATAAAAATGTTTTTGTACCCTTTTAAACTAAAGTTGTTGCTATCTTACAACCCCCTTACACAAGTGCTTGTAAATGCAGGTGTGTGCTGTTGTTGCAGTCTCCGCTATTTTGTTGTTGTTGTTGCTTCGTCTCTTTAGTTTTGTTTTCTATTGTGAAACTGTGGCCTGGGCCAGTGTTGCCACCTTGTGGAACAACTGATTAATGCAAAACCAAGTCAATGCGCATGTGCGACCTGTGCATACAAAGTACAGGTGGTTACAAAAAACGGAATGTAACGTACTATTCTGGTGACGAAATTTCCATCACACACACTGTTCGCTGACCCTTGCGTATGCATATCCAAAGTATACTTTGGGCTTTACTCAGACACACTGGGTCTCTCGCCTACTCTATCTTCCTTTTGTTCAGATTTACTCTCTCTTGTGAACAAACTGGGTCTACCTGGCTGTGTTTTCTCTTTCTTGTTCAGTTTAAATCATGATCCAAGTCTCTTACGCTAGGGGATAGCACCAACTCCAGCTCCTTCCCCATCAGAGAGGTCACATTCCAAATTACCAAAGTATCAGAAACCTGTCTATTATATTGTTGTTGAATGTTAGAATATAATGCAATACTGTTATAGTTCAGTCCTAAATTCTTCACTTTCATGTTTTAATTATTTTTAGGGTCAATTCAACATCAACAACTTTAAATTATGATGACATTAGCTTCTGCCCTGTAGCTTCTGTTATTATCTGTTCATGTCTAGCAGCTTTAGGGGGCCAATGGGAAATGAGCTTATATTATACAATGTGGTGCTATTGTTCAAGTTTAGGGTTTAAAAGTGTACTGTGAAATTTCAGTAGTTCACTTTAGACATACTGCTAACTAAGTAAATTTGCAACTCCACATCAACTTCACACCAACTCTCATTAGAGTATTAGTGGACTGTTAGGTTTGTTTTAGTAGAATAAGTTGACATGTACTTGCAAAGTTACTTATAGTCAGTAGAATCTCTGTCGGGGGCCATCAAAATAAAGTGTTAGCAGATATTAAGCAGACAGTTTACTAATACTCTAATGACTTTGCAAAGTTACATTTAATAGAATGTCTAAAGTGGACTATCAAAACTGTTTGAAAAGCATTTTGTATTTTATTTGATTGTGAGAGGCAGAATGTTTTTTCTTTCACTGATTTTTTTTTTTTTTGACTGATTTCTGGGGAAAAATGTTTCTGAGGCCTTAGTTGTGAGATATCTGTCCGCTTTCACAGGCACTGATTGGGTTGGGCCTTTGCTCAATCCCTTGGCCTCTATGCTGCAAATGCTGCAGGAGTGCAGTCAGCTAGAACTGGCTCTACGACTTCTGATGGAATCTTACGGCAGCATATTAATGCACTTTGTTTCTAACAACATGGATATTTCTCTAAGCATGCGGGTGAGAATCCTGTAAAATAGTTATGTTAAATATAATGCAAATAAGTGCTTTCGTTGATGGTGTGTTTATCTAATTTCCAGCTTCAGTCTAACCACCGCATGGCCAGAGATAAACAGACTCTTGAAGGGATAGAGAAAACTGTTCTCTCGTCTGTCACTGTGGTTGTGGTCTCCTTGTTACAGAAGGTGTGCAAAGAGACTTAAGATGTGCATTTATCTTGATTTCTTTCCAAGGAGTGATTTATATCAGTGACTTCATTAATGGAGTTGTATTACAGGTGCTCAACTGGAGAGTGGTCGACTCTGATTTGGCCATCGGGCTTTGTACCATTTTGCCTAAGGCAGCGGTTGTGGATATTCTGTGGAAGATGATCACCAGTGCCTGGCAAAATTATGAAAAGATTAAGGTCAGGCTAAAGTTTGATTTGTTATACAAGTTGCTTGCTTGGTGAAAACTTTAATCCTAAGTGTAAAATCACCATAAAATCAAAATTGATCCTATTTGCCTTACTTTCTTTTATTTTCTTACTCTAATCTTACTCCATTTTTTAGGGTCTTCATTAAATGTCTGTAACATTAAAAAAACATGAAATTCCTCAATGATCGTGTAAAACAACACATTTTTACCTAGTCAAAAACAGCTCTGTTCACTGTGACCCTCTTCTGTGGGGTGTGTCAACACAAGACATGTTAATATATCCATATATTAGTGATGTTATATCCACGGGCTGGGCGGGTCAGGTAACACAAAAATACATTCTGATTAATTGTGGGTGGATGATATAAATCATTAATGATGTAAATATTAACTACATTCTCTAAAATATGAACGTGTTTGAATATGAATATATGAATGCATTTTTTCATCAGGCAGACATGCACTAATTTGTAGACTCTCAAAAAAAGCAGAAATGGAGGCGAAACAGATTGGAGAGAAAATTAAAAGCAAAAGGAAGGAAAGAAAAGTACCGTTTGGGAGTACTTTAATTGTTACTTTGTATGTCTATTTAGAAAGTTGCAGTATAATTTACCAAATTATGTTTTGAACAGATAGGGCTAATAAATTAGCCCATATCCAGTCATTGCATTGGGCTGAATATATTTCATTTGTGTGTCTCTGTGTGTGTGTGATCGCCTGTTCGGGGAGTTGCAGTGACAGAAACAGTGACTTTCCGGTGCTATTAAGAAATTATAGGCTAAACTGGCCAAAGAAGAACTTTTGCTTTATAAATAAATGTTCATTTAAAAGCAGTCTACAATCCACATATTATGTTACCATTAGAGATGTGAAGACCAGCTCTAATGTCACTGAATCTGCTGTTAAAAATGAACCGTCCATTGACACAGTACTGCTTAAAGCAGTGGTCTCAAACTCAATTCCTGGAGTGCCACAGCTCTGCAGAGTTTAGCTCCAACCAGCTCAAAATCACCTGCTTGGAAGTTTCTAGTAATCCTGAAGAGCTTGATTAGCTGGATCAGGTGTGTTTGATTAGGGTTGGAGCTAAACTCTGCAGAGCTGTGGCCCTCCAGGAATTGAGTTTGAGACCAGTGGCATAAAGGGATAGTTCACCCAAAAATGAAAATTCTGTCATTAATTACACACCCTCATGTTGTTCCAAACCTGTAAGACCTTTATTCATTTTCGGAACACAAATTAAGATATTTTTTATGCATTCTGAGAGCTCTCTGACCCTCCCATAGACAGCAATGTAATTACTACGAACAAGGTCCAGAAAGGTAGCAAGGAGATCGGTAAAATAATCCATGTGACATCAGGGGTTCAATCATAATTTTACGAAGCTACGAGAATACTTTTTGTACGCAAAGAAAACAGAAATAACTTGTCTCCTCCGCGTCACCCTGGCGCCATTTTGGAGAGTATCCACTGAACGTAAACAGTGTATGCTGTTCTGTGTCAGGTGCACCACGTGGATATGTTGTTTTCATTCAAATCAAAGCGTAAACAACGTAGAAAACGTATCCGTGTTGCGCAGCTGACACAGAACAGCATACGCTAATAATGACAATAACAACATTTGTAATGTTGTAAAGCATTTGTAACAATAATTGTAATGTTATAATCGGGTGCGGGTTGGGTGCCAATATGTTTGGGTGTGTGGCGGGTGGATGATTAAAGCAGTGTATTCGGGTGACATTTGAGCTGATCTGCGCATCTCTACCATATATGGCTTGGAGAGGTGGTCTTATTCAAAAAGCTAGGACGACATCGTTTCAGACACAGACAGCCCATAACGAACTTGCTGCGTGTTTTCTTTTCAGCTTTTCTGAAACATGCCAGAAACCTAACTAAATGACAAAAAAAGAAGCTAGAAAAGAGAGAGTTTCATCCGATGTGCCCTCTAAATTTTTCTTTTTCGCTGGCATCACCTAGACCTGTATTAAAATAGACTTTTGAACATTGTTTTAGGCTACTGTTATAGATAATGCAGTCTAAAAATCACGGTGCCCTTGGTTAAAAATAATCAAAATGTCTTGCTGTTTATCCTCTTTGGTCAGGCATATACGTTTTTGTGTATACCTATGTGTTCTTGAACTTCTTATGCATTGTAGGAAAATACAAATTTAGAAAAATAGCTGTTTTCTTGGCAAAGGTAGTTTGTGCAAAGTATCAAATTAAGGGGTGACAATAATTGGGGCACATGCAGTTTGGGTCAATAAAATCGTGTGAAGACTGGAGTAATGGCTACTGGAAAATTGAGCTTTGCCAACACAAGAATAAATCACATTTTAAACTCTGCAGCATGAGTGAACCCGATCATTCCTTCCTCTGTACTACTAGTTTTAACGCGAATAAACATGACTGAACATCTCATGCCTCATGTAATTGCTCAATCAGTGTTTCAACTGCGGAAAGACATCAACAAAACAGCGTGGAAATAAAATGTCACATAGTATTTCATTTACCTCAGCAGGTCATCAGTGTCCACAGCTCGTTAGTTCACTAGAGAAATTAAGTCTAGAGAGGAGCATTTTGTGAAATATTACACCATATACTCATTATATTTTGCTAAACATGTTAGTCTTTTTTTAAAGTTGAGTGTTGATCATTTATTTAAAAATAAATAGTAATTAAATTTAAGTTTGGGTCAAGTTGTTAGCCCTAATTGTAACCTTGTAATGTAAAAGGGCTCCCTATAGTTTTAAGCATAAGCTGAGGTAGATTTTTATCAGAAAATGCAAACTATAACTGAATGTATTTAAAGAAATAGCAACTTATTCAATAAACCACTATAAAAAAAAAAAAAGTTTAGTTTTTCCCCCTGCTGTACCGAAATCATACCGAACCTTGATGTTAAAACCAAGGTACGTACCGAACAGTCATATTTGTGTACCGTTACACCCCTATTAGACAGACTTCTGTCCGTGGACAGAACTGTTAATGACGACAGCGAACAAGAGGGAGAATGTGAGCACTGTGTGCGCATCACATTCAATGACTCGTATCGGGGGCCAAAAAATAAATAATCTGATCGGGACATCCCAAGTACTGCAGAAATATGTACTGATCAACAATAATGTAAGGCAATAATGACAATGATAGCAAATAATGATACATGTAAGGTGTTCTTGAGGGTAATTATAACTTCCCGATCAAAAAAACCTTAGTGAGTGCTTTAGGAGAAGAGTAATCCTCCACAGTCCAGTCAATTAGTCAACTAGTCATTCAATATTCATTTGTTTGTTTTTTACCACTCAATTTATATGGCAGCAACATTTGCATGGCCAAGCACTGTTAACATTTTTCTTATTTTAATAATAATAATAAATATATTTGTCTTCTGTAGGTTGTTGCTGTGGTGGGGGCCCATCTAAGTTTTTTGTATAAGGATGAAGAGGAGAGGGGGAAGTTTCTGTCTGTTATCACTGATGCAGAGTGGGGCATTCAGCTTAGCAAACTCGGGGTCAGTGCTGAACTTATGCATGAACTTATGAACTTATTTCATTATTTAGTCCATGTGAGATAAAACCAAGTTATTTAATCTATTTTAAAACCATGCAATATGTCCAGAATTTTGTGTCCTTTGACATTTGTTTCCATTTAGGTTTCCATCCAGTCGGTGTTTAGGCAGTGCACAGAGACCAAGAGAAACTTGATTCCTACACTTGTGAAAAACAAAAACATTACTCCTGACATCATACTGCATTACTGCAGGCAAGTCAGCTATTCACTAATTTATAACACATTTGGCAAGGTGGCTGTTTTTACATTTACATTTAATAATTTAGGAGGGTTTTTACAAAGGAGGGGTTTTTTTCTATAATGTCCCTATATAAGTTGATGTAAATGATTATGAATAATTAGAGCATTTTTGAAACACAATATTTAATATTTTCAATGCAGAGTACAAATGCAATGTATAATAAATTTGTTCATTTTGTTGTGCAGTAGTAAATTGCAGGTAGCATCCCTCTGTGTGATCCTTTGACACTTAACTCAAACTGTGGTAAAGCTGACTTGATCTTAAAGTTTACCGCACCCACTTTTTTCACTTTTTTTTTTTTTTAAACTGTGGTGGAAACTGATCTGTGACGAAAGTTCATGACACTTTTTATTTTTATTTATTTTATTTATTTATTTTTATTTTACACTAAAACCATACTTTAAATGTAACGGTTTTAAACATAACTACCACTAAGATGTTATAGATTAACAGGACCGATAATTCTTGCAATTTCTGAACATGATATTTGTTTCTGCCATGCAAATTTAGTTGCATGTCATGCTGCTTGTTTATCGATTCATTTTTATATCTTAATATAAGTACAAATGGAGATGCCATTTTGTTGTCCCTTATATTTAAAAATAAATTGATGACCTCCCCAATGAAGTCACCCAGACTGGGAAAACCCTCTTTAAAAATGTCTGTGTTATCCTTCACATTCTGTGAATTACCACAGTGTATTTTCTCAGTAATGCTGAATGTATTATGCTGAGTGTAATACTCAAGGCTTTTTTTTTTTTTTGGGCTCTGCAGCACATTTGGATTGGACAGTGGTTCTGCAATCAATTTGTACATAACCACTCTGCTACTGCAGGAGGATAGGTTGTATGAAATGGAGATTGAAGAAGGCGATGCTAAAGGTATCCTGCAGGGTGAAGAGTTACTGTTAGGAAAAGATGACATGCTCGAAAGTGCCCTACAAATTGTTCCTCGGCTTGGCTCTACCAAAGACCTTGTGATCAGTCTCAACACAGCCTTGACCAAGGTCTTGTATTGCATACTTCATCTTTAATTCTCTTTAAGCCTTGTCCTAATAATTTTTACTCTGGTTGTCCATGGGAAATATTTCATAAGATTTTATGGAACGTTTTATGGGATATAGGACACTGACACAATTGCATTTACGACACTAAGTATTTGATTACTCAAATGCAATTTATCTTGTATAGTAGATTATTCTAATGCCATACTCTTTGTTCTAATATGAATGTAATCTGTACAGCTAAATCCATACAACTATGAGTGGATAGAGAGAGTGCTCAGAACTATTCAGATGGCTGATGAGACCACAACCCTTCTACCCCTTGGTCAGGTCAGTTACATACCAAGATGTAATTCATATTACCAAAACAGGATGAAAAAAAAACAGATGGTTAATCAAGCCACACAAACACGGAAATCGATAGACTTTTTCTGCATATAGCTTGAATGACTGATAACTGTAGTGAGCACTTTTGACTTTGGCTGGTGAGCAACTGCCAAACAATTCCCTAGTGCTCATTGAAGCTTTATGTATTTAAAGTTTTGGAATTTTGTTTGCCTCAGGAATAAGTTTAATTGTAACATCTTCATTATTTATTATTTAGATGGTGGGATTACTCCAGCATTTAAAGTCGCATAGAAGAATCTCTCCCCCCACTGACCTGGAGAGCTCATACCTTTTGGAGTATGGTCTTGAACCCACTGCTCTAGCTAACACCCGCCTGCCCTTTCATCTGTTCTTCCAGACCAACCATGCTTTCTGGAAAATTGTCTGTGTGTATCAGGGTGTCAGGTTTTGTAGACTTGTTTATTTCACCAAAACCTTCCTGATTTGTCTTTTTGTGCTTTTAATTTATCCTAAATTACTCACATATATTCTGTTTTAATGTGATGTTTTCTTTCTCTTTGTTTTTCTTAATGTGTGCCCACAGCTCCAGAACTTAGTGAGGGCACTTTACCCACGCTACTCCTCATCTGCAAATTAATGAAGGTATCTTAAAGGAGAAGAGATCATTGTCTTTTTTTTATTATTCCTGCTTGTTAGTTTCTGTTTTTGTAGGTAAAGTGACAGCACACAACAGAGAACCGTTTGCATCTGTAGTACTAATAAAATGAGCTTTGAAGTGTACATTTTACAGAAATTTACTTGAATTTCTCTGTGAAAGTCATTCTGTAACACATCACGGTCAGTCTGTAAAGGCAAAGTGGCAATACAATGTCACTTCTAATGTATTTGCCAAGAAGCAATGCGCATTTGTTTATTTCTTGTTAAACTCTACCCCAGTATCAGACTTCTTTAGGCTGTTATTAGGATTTTAGGTGATGGGTTTTAAAAGCATTTACCAGATAAATTCACAAGACCAGTGTTATGTAAATATAACAAACTCATGCTAGGAACTAAACAAAATTGACACTTTTTACAGGTAAGATATTTAGTCTATTTTTCTGTTTTGATTTTTACCCAGGTTAATCCTGATAAGCTGTATGTTTTAGCTGTGAACCATGTGTTCAAGAAGAGTCTCTTGCCTTTGCTAACGGATCAGTCAAAGAAAATCCAGAATCTTACTCCCAGTAAAGAATTGTCCAGTGTGACTCAGAGTATCTTTAAGCATGCACTGTGCATTCAGAATCTGGAACTTGCTGCAGCCACAGTCCATAAAATTGCCCAGGACCTTCCTGCAGGTAAGTCAAGTAGCATGACAGCACTCTTTCATTAGTCAAACATTATATATTTTGTAAATCTTTTGAAGGAATGCAATAACTTTGGGTGAGGAACAGACCAAAGTATGAGTTGTTGTTATTCACTGAACGTGCTCTTCATTGCATTGTTACCTGATGATGCTGTAGTGGACTTGAGTGAAGGCATCATTGTAACAAAGTTTGTAGTTCGGGGAAGGAGGAGGTGGGAACTGGCAGATGTTTAACACAGATTTAATAATAAAATAAACAACAATGAAAGTAAAGCGGCAGTTCCTCACGGACGACTGGCGCACCAACATAAACAAAACAACAACATAAATAGTCCAGGTCTGGTCCTCTCTCGTCCTTCACTGTCGTCACTCCTTTTATCATTCCGGAGCTCCTCCGTGGGACTCGAGCACTGTGTGTGGCGCAGGTGTCGCTCATTATAATTTACTCCACTGGCCTTGGTCCGTTCCCATGGCTCTCGGCCCCTCCCCACTCATCACAGTCATATTAAAAAAATACATATTTGTTTGTTTGTTTTGATTCCAGGTGCGCAAAAGACAGATTTCTTAAAGTTCAGTTTGGAGCTCGTACACAAGTTACTGCAGTCTGATTCTCTGGAGGTATGTTGGCTTTTCAGAAAAATGTTAATATTATATTGTTTTAGGGACAGATAATATATGTGGTAATGTAAAACCATTTGTTGCTAAATAGATAAGCATGAATGGGCTTAGCTGTTAAATCATGCATCTTCAGTAACCTCTTGTGATCAGATTTTATTGAGGGTGTCTGATATTGTGACTACACAATTTAACATTTGTGCACATTTTGAAGTATTAGTTTTTAATTATATAGGGCCTTTTCCAAGTTACACAATAGCACAATATGATGATTTAATTGACATTTAAATATGGGTCATGAGGAGGCATTATAATGACTAGGCAGCAAGGTTATTAACACTGAAGGAATAGATCACTGAGAAATGAAAATTTGCTGTAAATGTACTCAACCTCAGGCCATCTGAGTGTGTTTCTTCTTTGGAACAGTTTTTGGAGAAATTAAGCATTACACCACTTGCTCACCAGTGGATCCTCTGCAGTGAATGGGTGCCATCAGAATGAGAGTCCAAACAGAAAAACATCACAGTAATCCACAAGTAATTGGGATGTTTTTATCAGCTATTTGGACGCTCATTCTGACAGCACCCAGAAATATTCTAAACATTACTGCATAAGTGCGTATAGAAAACTCTCAATGGAACATTGAGGGTTTAGTTCAAAAATGAAAATTGTATATGTGAATATACAATAATATGTGAATGTCTTTCACTATATGCAATTATGTGTAATTATATGTAAATATGTTTATGGCAAAATTCTTAATTAATACTAGTCAGCGTAGTAGTGCTATCAACTCGATCCTGCTGAAGATTAACATTTAATGTTGTTATATTTATTTAACATGGATAACACATTCATTTATTTCATTGTCTCCTGTCTGATATTAAATGACTGGAATAAGATCAACACACACCAAAGCAAATGTTTATCGCTTGATGGAGAAACTTATTTTTCTTTGCACCTTATCAAATTAATTCATAAATGGAAATGGAAACAGGTAGAAAGTATAATCAAATATAATGAAAAACACTGCTAATGAGAAGACTAGCCACTGTATTGCTGCAGGTTAGGAACATATGTATTTAACATTCATAACATAGCATTTAACATTTCAGAAAATTCAAGATAATGCTATAAATATTTTGTTTTAATCAACTCATAGCCCTAAAATCGTATGTGTAAATGTGCTTTATGTAGGTGCACTAAACGTTGTTGCAGCATGCTGTGTTTCTTTCTTCTGGGGAACTGTTTAGTCTATGGACTAGTTGAAATTCACACAAAGCATGAAGTAGCTGGATCTTCTTTTCTGCTTACAGAGATAACGTAAACAAGGGAATGAATGACAGCATTTCACAATTCCTACCTGACAGCTTAATATGTAAATCAATATTTTATATTGGCATATTGTCAGTGATTTCATGAACAAGTCTGACATATGACCGTTTTGTAATTATGGCCTTGCAGTGGCAGTAATGGGTATTTTGGTTGACTATACTGTTTGGAACTTTTACCAGGAAAATTTACAGGCTCGAGGTGAAGCACTCATCTCTAAACTGCAGCTACAGTATCAGCGCTCGGCCACAGAGAATGCTCTTATTTCATCTCAGCTCAGCTCTCCAGAGCTCCTCAAACTCACAGGACTTCCTGGTCGCCTCATTGTAGCTCTCTTTGAGCATAGCTCCGTGCTGGACCGTATGAAAAACCCTGCTGGCCTGACTTACCCTGGTAAGGACAGGTAGTATGGCATATACTGTATTTGTGGTATAAGAATAGCTGTATTTGCTATTGCTGTAATGTTGGTCTTATTATTGTCTTACATGTCTAAATCCTAGCCTAAACTAATTACTAAATTATTTTTAAAAAAACTGTTTTTTGTTTGTTTGTTTTTTTAGTTTTTTTTAGAAGTTGCGAAAAAAAAATGTTCATCAAAGAATCTTGCATTTTTTTTGTTGGCATTTTTAGCTCTAAATTGGCATGATTTGTTTGACACTGAAGACTGAGTTTTTTGTTTTTGTTTTTTTGTGAAAAATAGGTTATTAATGGTAGAGTATTTACCCAAATACACTTTGATAAACCTGTTAGAATAATTAATATTTTTTAGAGCTGTAGGAATGGATTTTGTGAGAAAATTATCCTTTAGAAGTGTGTATTTAAACCAAATTTGTCCACTCAGATCTTTTTATTTGTTGTTGTTTGTTTGTTTTTATGTTTCTTCTTTTTTCCCCCCACAAGATGCATGCAGTTTTTATTTATTTATTTTACTGCTAGAAAGTTAGTGTAGCATTAAAATAGAAAACCGTTGTTTTAAATTGTAATAGTATTTCATAATATTAGTATTACTGAGACATATTTCAAAAACATAAAATAATAACTTTTGAACAGTAGTGTATGTGCATGTGTGTAGAGACATTTATATTTGGACTCAGCCCGCTTTTTCTGTAATTGGACAGACATTCACAGCGTGGCCGAAGATATTGCCTCCATCAATGGTGTCGATCTTTTAAAGATTCGGAACATTCTTCTGGAGAAGTGGTTGTGCCAAACAGGGCAGTCAAATGGCAAGGTATGTAAAATGTGTCACATACACACTACAAAGTATTTTGGGGAAGAAACACATTTATTTGCTACAGTAGATCTCCTTAATTGTTGTCCCTTGTTTACAAAGTAGAATAATGCTCAAACTGGTTCACATTGTGAATACCATATCATGCCAAGAGTTTTACCTGTTTGGTATTAGATTGTTTTGATACTTTGATATGAGATCTTTTTTGTGTATGCTCACTAAGCTGCTTCTTTTACTGTCTCATACTTCTTATTGTCACTGCATTAACACATTTTGTATTTTATTGATACATGTCTGATGATTTTTAATGAAAAATTTTGTTTGTCACCACATTAATTTTTATGGAGTGAAATTCAGTTGTGGGATGCAGTTGTCACCAGCTGCAGCTCGTCTGACTTGTCAAGCTGGCAAGCCAGATATATAAATTGTTATATTGGTGCTTATTTTTTGAACAAATAAATAAATAATACGCCTGTAAATAGTTTTTGTTAACTAACCCAGTTCCCCATGGTTCGCTCATGGTTACTTTGTTAATTGTGAGAATTAATAAGGCTTTTTTTTTCCTTTCCTGAATTTTTCCACAACTCTTAACATTTTAAATCTATATTCAAACACAGTAGGCTAAATACTACATTAATGTGATAATTCGGTAACACTTTACTTTAAAGTGGAAGTGAAGCAGTCAGTCAAGTTTTCATTATTTAGTAAAGTGATTTCCACATTAATTAAAAAATATATAACAAACACGATTAATGAAACCATTTTAAAGAAAAAAGGATGTTTTGTTATAGCTTTTAGAGCAAGGGTGCTGCCATCTTGCAGTACCACCGCGTGTGACATCACGGGGTTGGTTCGCTCCGTTGGCCGGTAAAGTAATATATAAGTATTTCTTTATTTTTTGAACACACGCTTGTTTAAGTGGAGGAAGACAAACTTGAAAGGACTGTTGAGCCCATAATAAGTGCAACTGCTCATGCATTTGAGCCGATACGGTGAGGGGGCCGAGCATTACTGCCGTTACGGGTGGAAGAAGTTGTGAATCTGCTCTGGTTTGGGGTTGGAAAACAAATCGCATTTACGTGGATACTCATCAAAACAGCCATTAACATAATACATAATAATCGCGTGTGGTCCGAGCCGAGCACTTTTTGCGTGTGTGCGCAGAGAAATAATCTGTCACAGTGCTGTCACAGCCATCTTGGATCTATTAATCCAAGATGGCGGCGCGATCTAACGCTGCGGCTGCTCCGGGTCCCAAAGACGGTGCTTTTATGTCTTTTAATGTCGTTTGTTCGTCTCAAAATATTGTCGACTTACCGGTAATTCATAAGGAATTCTCTCCGAAACACATCTATGACCGCCAAAGCCTTCTGGATATCGGCAACGCATACAAATACGAACTCTCACAGGCGGCTGCTGAGAAGCTACAAGGCCTTTGTTTACTGCTGGAGCCAGACCTCGAGACCGCGGGCTCGCTTACTGACGCTATTCGCACAAGGTGGCGTCGCAAGCGGTGTGAAAGAGGACGGAAGCGCGGAGGTATACGAGCTAGGCTAAGAGCTAATCCCACAAGACCGGCTCTTCCAACACTCATGCTCTCAAACGTTCGCTCTCTGGAAAACAAACTGGACTTAATTCAACTCACTCTGTCTACACAGCATGAGGCAAGGGATTGTTGTGTGTTTGTTTTCACTGAAACATGGCTAAATGACAACATCCCGGACTCCGCCATTCAATTGAACAAGCTAACCTGCTATCGAGCAGACAGAGACAAAACACTTTCTGGTAAGTCACGCGGTGGTGGCTTGTGTTTGTATATCAACAAAGAATGGTGTAACAATGCTGCAGTATTATCAAAACACTGTTCACCACTGGTGGAGTTTATGTTTGTGAAGTGCTGACCGTTCTATCTGCTGCGGGAGTTCACGGCCATTGTTATTGCCGCAGTTTACATTCCATCGTGTGCTAACGCTAAGGACGCGCTTCGTGAACTGTATAGCGCCATCAGTGAACAACAAACAAATAACCCCGACGGCTTTTTCATCATAGCCGGTGACTTCAACCACGCAAATTTAAAGACAGTTTTGCCAAAGTTCTACCAATATGTAAACTTTGCTACAAGGGGAAATAATATACTGGACCTTGTTTATACAACAGTAAAGAACGCCTACAAGGCTGTACCCCGCCCCCACCTCGGGTACTCGGACCACATCTCTGTTATGCTAATCCCAGCATATAGACCACTTCTGAAACTCGCCAAACCGGTTCAAAAACTCATCACAATTTGGCCAGAGAATGCTACTTCAACACTAAAGGACTGCTTTCAGTGCACAGACCGGAACATGTTTAATGAGGCGGCCACCTACAACAACCACACAGACCTGCAGGAGTACACTGAAACTGTGACTGCTTACATCAAAAAGTGCATGGATTATGTGACAGTCACTAAGACCATCACCACACTTGCAAACCAAAAGCCGTGGATGACAGCAGAGGTTCGTGGGCTGCTAAAGACCAGAGATGAAGCATTCGGATCAGGAGATAAAGCAGCCCTCAAAACAGCAAGAGCCAATCTGTCCTGTGGCATCTCAAATGCAAAACGGTCACATGCTCAAAAAATCAACAATCACTTCACGGACAGCAGAGACACACGGAGCCTGTGGCAAGCCATACAGACCATCACTGACTACAAGCCCCTGCCACAGGCCTGTGATGATGATCCATCCCTCCCCGATACACTCAACCACTTTTATTCACGGTTTGAAATGCAGAACGACACACCTGCACAAAAACTGCCCACACCTCCCAACGACCAGGCGCTCTGTCTGTCTGCAGCCGACGTAAGAAAGACCCTATCCAGAATTAACCCACGAAAGGCTGCGGGTCCTGACAACATACCTGGCCGTGTACTGAAAGACTGTGCTGCACAGCTGACGGATGTCCTAACAGATATCTTCAACACCTCGCTGAGCCAAGCAGTTGTCCCCACATGTCTAAAATCCACAACAATCATACCGGTACCAAAGAAATCACCTGTGTCCTGTTTAAACGACTACCGTCCCATAGCACTGACTCCAATCATGATGAAGTGCTTTGAGAGGTTAGTCATGAAAAAAATCTAAAACAGCCTCCCCAACGCACTCGATCCGCTCCAGTTTGCATACCGTCCAAACCGCTCTAGAGACGATGCAATTTCCTCCACCCTCCACCTGGCTCTTACCCACCTAGAAAACAAAGACTCCTATGTCAGAATGCTGTTCATTGACTTCAGCTCGGCATTCAACACAATAATACCACAACAGCTCATAAATAAACTAAACCTGCTGGGCCTTAACAATTCCCTCTGTAATTGGATCCTGGACTTTTTAACCGGAAGACCTCAGTCAGTCTGTCGGCCACAACACCTCGAGCACTACCACACTGAGCACAGGTGCCCCACAAGGCTGTGTGCTCAGCCCGCTGCTCTTCATGCTGCTGACCCACGAATGCACTGCCAAGTTCAGCTCCAACCACATCATCAAGTTTGCTGATGACACAACAGTGGTAGGTCTCATCAGCAACAATGATGAAACGCACTACAGAGAGGAAGTGGCACAGCTGGCTGAATGGTGTGGCGCTAACAATCTGTCCCTCAATGTGGAGAAGACAAAGGAGGTTGTGTTGGACTTCAGGAGGAGGAACTCCACTGACCACCCCCCACTGACCATCGACAGCTCGACTGTGGAAAGAGTCAGCAGCACTAAATTCCTGGGGGTGCACATCACGGAGGATCTCACCTGGACCACCGACACCATGTCACTCTCCAAGAAGGCACAACAGCACCTACACTTTCTACGCCGGCTGAAAAGAGCAAGTCTCCCACCACCCATCCTCACCACATTCTACAGGGGCACCATTGAGAGAGTGTGCTGTCTGGTACGGGAACTGCAGTGCTGCTGACCGCAAGACCCTCCAGCGGACAGTGAACACGTCTGCAAAGATCATCGGTGCCCCTCTCCCATCCATCCTAGACATTTTCCTTGCACGATGCTCCAGCAAAACCAACAGCATCGTGAAGGACCCCACCCACCCCTCCCACAGTCTCTTCCAGCTCCTACCATCAGGAAGACGGTACCGGAGCATCAGAGCCCGCTCCGCCAGACTGCTCAACAGCTTTTTCCCCCAGGCTGTGAGAGCCCTGAACTCAGATCACCCCGCCCCCCTCTGAGACCCCATGCAAACCCCTACCTCCTGAAACATGACCCCCCCCCCTCTCCAAAAGGCCCCCAACCTTACCACACCAAAGAAAAAAATGGAACTTTTTTTTGTGCAATTCAAGTGTGCTTACACACAGGTGAGTGGGCCTGTACAAACCACCTGTAGTATTACACTCTCCTCTATGCATTAGACACTTTTCCAAACACTGCTATGTGTACACAATCCCACAAAAGGCAATTTATGTATGTTTACATGCTCATGCACTACAAATCATCTTGTACTGTTCCCCAGCCAGCTGCTTGACTCACAATGTTTCTCTCTGCACATGTACAGTATTTATGTGAAGCATTCGCATAGTTTGTATAGTTTGTATTTTTTATCTTTATCTTTAGTTGTATAGGGTAAACCTTTATGGTAAACAGTTTGTATAGTTTGTATTTTTTATCTTTATCTTTAGTTGTATAGGGTAAACATTTATATATAGTATACTTAGTCAAAATCTGACAGTAGGTTAGTTGTTTATAGGTTTATAGTGTTTTACTTCATTGTTGTATGTCTGTATTTATGTAGCACCGGGGACCTGTGAGGCACGACATTTCATTCCACTCTATGTCCCCACATGTAGCGGAATGACAATAAAGCTCAACTTGAACTTGAACTTGAGTACCACATTGAAATATCTTTCGTGCTGACTCACAATCTAAATGGCTTAAAACAGTTTAATGTTTAAGCTGACTAGGCTTAAAACACGCGAGAATGATAAAGCAGCACTAGCCCGATCATTCAGAGAGGTGATTAGTTAAAACACTGCATTTTCCTAACAGCAGGTACATTCGCATGTTTTACATACAAATACTGGTGATCGAGCCAGTGTAATGCAAATGTCTGAAAGGTCTGACATAAGGTGCCACAGGAACGATACTGTGTGAAGCATTGTTTGTTTACATCACGTTGCGCCTCACGCTATGAAAACGATGTTTGGGCTTAATGACCAAACTTAATGACCAAAACTTTGTGAAATAGGCCTAGATACATACATTTACATTTAGTCATTTAGCAGACGCTTTTATCCAAAGCGAATATTAGATAATGTGATATAGATATTTATGTTGACTATTCATCCAAACTTATGGTGAAAACCAAAATATTGATGTGTTAAAATAACATTTATGTGTTCAAAAAATAAAGAAATGCCTATATTACTTAACTGGCCAATGGAGCGAACCAACCCCGTGACGTCACACACGGTGGTACTGCAAGATGGTGGCACCCTTGCTCTAAAAGCTATAACAAAATATCCTTTTTTTTCTTTAAAATAGGTTTCATTAATCGTGTTTGTTATATATTTTTTAATTAAAGTGGAAATCACTTTACTAAATAATGCAAACTTGACTGGCTGCTTCACTTTCCACTTTAAGGACCAATTCTTACTATTAACTAGTTGCTTACTAGCATGCTGGCACATATTAATGCCTTATTCTGCATGACCATATTTTAGATCCCTTAAAGGCAGGGTAAGCGAATTTTGGAAGCCAATGTTGATATTTGAAATCACCAAAACAAACACGCCCCTATTTTGATAGATCCGCCCCACACATACGTAGCCTACGCAACCCAGGCAACGATTAGTTCTGTGAAACATAAGCTGCTTTTCCACCGAAATTATCTGGAACAGTATGTCCCAGGAACGTTTTTCCCCCAGACCTGTTGCTGTCTGTGTTTTTATCGCGGTCTAAACTACCGAGAAGATTAGGCAAATAGTCTGGTGATGTAACGTTAGGTCTGCGTGCGTTTCTCAATACCAAGTACGCAAATTTCGGACTTGCATCCTCAGTAGTTCGGACTTCACGAGTTAGACTCGGGAGTGTGAACTCCCGTGGACGGAACGACCTGCTCCCCATTTACACCTGAGACCTTGTAACACTAACGAGTCACATGACACCGGGGAGAGAAAATGGCTAATTGGGCCCAATTTGGACATTTTCACTTAGGGGTGTACTCACTTTTGTGGCCAGCGGTTTAGACATTAATGGCTGTGTGTTGAGTTATTTTGAGGGGACAGCAAATTTACACTGTTATACAAGCTGTACACTCACTACTTTACATTGTAGCAAAGTGTCATTTCTTCAGTGTTGTCACATGAAAAGATATAATAAAATATTTACAAAAATGTGAGGGGTGTACTCACTTCTGTGAGATACTGTATGTTATCTTGTATTCTAATACATAAGCTTATATGTACACCAAAATTTTGGATACCAATTAAATTTGACAATTCTTGATTTCAATTTCAATACCACAGCAAAAACCACTAGCCTAACAAATATAAAGGTCAAACATTATTAAAGACAAGTGAACAGCCAGTAAATAAGAACAAATGAACAAATTGCGAGTGGTAGCACAATTAAATATATAGAACAAAGATAGAAATTTAAATTTTGCTTAGGTTTTTATGTTTGTAGGTGTTCGGTTACAGAAATTGAATAATCTCTTATAAGTTCAGTGTTGCACCTTGATTTTTCATAGCCATTTGAAAATAGAGGCAACCACTGCATTTTAATCATGAATCAATCCAAAAAAAAAAAAAAAAAACATGTGCAATGTTTGATTTATATTAGACTGTCTGACTTTAGCTTTGTTAAATTATGCTACATAAAACATTGCATGAAACAGAAACAGCAGACTGGCTGAATGAGATGCATATTCTCTCTGACAGCAGGTGCTTATGGAACAGTAATACAGTGTTTCCTTGGTTACCATTGTAAACACAGCAGCGCTGCGTGTATTAACACTAATTTAAATGCGTTATACGGAGGCAAATGAAAAGACAATGCCATGTAAACTTTTCTGAAAACAGCCAGTTCCCCTCAGAAACACATTCATATAAAAATCAATATTTAGGATTCCTATATTTCGCGCACCATGAACAGTGATCTTGTTCTGCCTGCTATGGTATTTTCTCCTCTTTGCATCCGTCTTCAGCATTTCTGGCCTTTTAATGGCCATTTACAGACTAATAGAGTGGTGGAATTATGACGTCACTTTGTAGGCAAAAACCTGGAAGAGAGTTTGCATTTTAGCACTTCCAGTTCCATCGTCCCAGAGTCAATGGGTTTTTTGAATGGGAGTTTGATTAAATCCCCTAAAATAAGGTCTGTGGTTCACACAAGCTCAAGATACTTTCACATTTTATTCTACGACACAAAACACACCAGATACACCCCACTCGAGATTTTTTTTAAACTGTTAAGTTTCTTTAAAAAGACGGTTTCTAACAAGTTGCTAAATGGGACTACAGGCGCTGTCGGAGACATTAAACGTCATCACGCCAAACAGTTTTTCAATTTACAGTATTTTTCAATCGTAGTATAATTCATAGTACAATTAATAGTAGACCAATTAATAGTTTCCCGCGTTTTATATTGTTCGACAATGTTTTTTTTTTTGCTTTGCCCCAAAATGCAACACAAGTCTTCAGATGGAAGATGCTTGTTTTATCGCTTTCCTACTGAAGACTCTGGGTTTGTACCATAAAGTAAACTCATATGATTATTCCATGTAAACACCACATTTACCGGCTTAGTCATGGTAAAAGTGAAACTTTAATGATGCATAGTGCTTAAAGCCACGTTGAAATTAAATGTTTATGGCCGCATGAAGCTTAAAATGAAAACTAAAATACTTTCAAATCACATGAACCAATATTTTATTCACAATAGAACGTAGAGAACATAACAAATGTTTAAACGGATAAATTTTACACTTTTATCCACTAAATGAGCTCATTTCAAATTTGATGCCTGCTACAGGTCTCAAAAAAGTTGGCATGGGGGCAACAAAGGGCTGAAAAAGCAAGACATTTTGAAAAGATTCAGCTGGGAGAACATCTAGCAACTAATTAAGTTAATTGACATTAGGGCCTGTATTCCTAAAGATTCTAAGAATCCTTTTAGAGAGCTCCTAATTTAGCTTAAAAATTTCTAACTAGGAGTCTTAGCTTAAAAGTGATTCAGGACCAATCTGAGAGCAACTCTGAGCGAAGAAAAGACAAAAACTTTTATCTTAGTGAGGAGGCGGGGCTGACCCCGTTGCTAGCTATGACACAGTCTTTGGAAGACTGTGATTGGTTGGTTGTCCAAGAAGGAAATAAAAGAGCGCTTTTAAGAGTAGGGTTTATTATAAGCCTTCACTTTGAAATTACAGGCGTATTTTTTCCTGTCTTACCGTACTCTCTCTCTCTCTCTCTCTCTCTCTCTCTCACACACACACACACACACACACACACACACACACACACACACACACACACACACACATTATATATGTATATATTCTTTATTTTTTATTTACCATGCTGTCGTACTTAACATATTTTATAGGAAATGAACAGCGACATAATAAGGTTCTAAAAGTGCTGTAACAGACCCAAATCATCACTGTTGCATAGTTGCATTTTTCCAGTTGCCAAATGTTAATGTAGTTGATGTAGTGATTACGCATTTATGCGTGCTGTCGGAGATGTTAGCATGTCTTTAATAAGATCGGTCACAAACATGATCCCTGCACCATCTAATGTGTAGTGTCTTATTAACTCACTGTCATGCATTGTGTGCAACACATTTCTTCTCCCTCTTCATGTTTCGTCCATTTTCTCCACTGCTAAATAAACTCTTAAGCCCCTTAAAAGTCCTCGTCCGTACTCCTAACAATTTTGGACCTTAAGACCTCTTTTAAGGGTTAAGATGCTTTCTGAATTACTTTTTTCTATGCTAGGATCTTTTCTTTAATTTTAAGAGGAAACACCCACATTTCTAAGAATTTTCTTAGAATTTGGTTACTAGGAGCAACTCTTAGCACTAAGATTTTTCATGAATACGGGCCCAGGGGCCGTATGTATAAAACTTCTCAGAAATGCTCTTAAGAATAGTCTTAAGCTTTGACCTACTGTAGTGTCAAAAAATTCTTAGTAAAAAGTAGGACTTTTCTAAGAGTAGGAGACTTTTATAAAGAAGCTAAAAGCAACTTTCAGTCAAAGTCTAAGACTGATTCTTAATTGTTGACTGAGGTAACACTTAAGTGTTGTGAACTAAGGACTACAATGATGTCAACACAAAATGGCTGACCTTGACCTCTGAATCAGCCAATAGTGAGCCTGCTCATGTAAATTCACAGCAGCACAACGCCAATGATTTAATGTAACTACAATAAAATAATTTAATTAAGACACTGAAATATGTTAATATATAAATGTATTTTTTAATGCTTTGCATTGTGCAAAATTATCACAAATTATTACTGATGCTTTTTCTAGTGGTATGTCTCCTCGTTTACAGTTGAAGCAATGATGAGAACACGAGTTCCATCAACAGCTCCAATAACTCCAGGAAAGCCCACAATCCTGATAAAAGTGGCTTGTTTTTGCAATATGGTTTGGTTGTCAGTTGGAAAGTCAATAAACTGTCAAATAGTAGTGGCCAAAAGTGATGTCTGGCCTAGAAAATTTGACATCTTCACCCTTGATTAAAAATAATAATAAAAAAATTGCAAGATTTTGTAAGCATATTGCATAGTTGCTTAGAGTCAGTTGTTTTATTTGTGATAATAATGCAATGAAACATGCCAAATTGTGCGGTCATAATTTTTTGGCCATGCTGTCATACAAATAAATTATGAACACATGCAAAAACAAGAGAACCAATGAAATGTAAATAACTTATGTTGTAGTCAATGTGCCAATTTAGTGATTTTGTCACTAGATTTAGTGACTTCCTCATCCCTTTAGAGACTTTTTTCAAAAGCCTAACAACAAAATCAATTTCTTGGACAAACCTTATCTACATTCCAAGACTCTCCCATGACGTCATAAACACGAGTTCACTGATCTATATAAATATAAATATACTGTAGATCAGTGAACTCACCTTTATGAGGTCATCTAGCAACATTAAGTGACCAGTTTTAGCTACTTTCAATTGAAAGCAGTTGGCAAAACTGGTCAGTGTTTTTTTGTCCTTTGTATTTTAATGGTTTAAGTGAATTTTGGGGTCATAAAAAAAAAATCCACATCACTTTTGACCACTGTTGTGTTTGGTGGAGTTAGTACCATGATATGTAAGACCCTGCTTACAGTGTCATCACCGGTGCATTGCTGCATTTTTCCAATTTTCCAGCCAAAAGAAAATGTAATTACTACTTTCATTTCTGCAGTTAGAGCATTGACTTGTTGAGTGGAAGAGGTTATAACATTTCTTACTTTGTCAGTTACAAAAAAAAAAAAAGACTTTTTGATCTTGATCATCAAGTTTGTATCGTTTTATCAACTCCACATTATTACACTACACAAGTCCAATATGTCATTTTCGCTGGAAAGTGTTCGTCTTCTCCTCTTTGCTGCCATCTTGTTACTCCTAACTAGGTTAGGAGACCTCTTCAGCTCTCTTAAATAATTTAGGAGCTGAGACCTAGTCTTAACACTTAGGTACCTTTATGAATCACTCTTATTCTTAAGTCTAGGAATAAGAGTAAAATTACGTCATTCTTAGAATTTTGACACACTTAGTACTAAAATTTTACTCTGAGCGGCTTTATACATATGGCCCCAGGTCTGTAACATGATTAGCTATAAAAGCGATGTCTTAGAGAGGCAAAGTCTCTCAGAAGTAAATATGGGCAGAGGCTCTCCAATCTGTGAAAGAGTGTGTAAAAACATTGTGGAATACTTTAAAAATAACGTTCCTCGATGTCAAATTGCAAAGGCTTTGCAAATCTCATCATCTGCAGTGCATAACATCATCAAAAGATTCAGAGAAACTGGAGAAATCTCTGTGCGTAAGGGACAAGGCCGAAGACCTTTGTTGGATTCCCTCAGATGACACTGCATCACTCATCGGCATGATTCTGTCATTGACATTACTAAATGGGCCCAGGAATACTTCCAGAAACCACTGTCGGTAAACACAATCAGCTGTGCCATCTGCAGATGCCAACTAAAGATCTATCATGCAAAAAGGAAGCCATATGTGAACATGGTCCAGAAGCGCTGTCGTGTCCTATGGGCCACGGCTCATTTAAAATGGACTGTTTCAAAGTGGAAAAGTGATCTATGGTCGGACGAGTCCAAATTTGACATTCTTGTTGGAAATCACGGACGCCGTGCCCTCCGGGCTAAAGAAGAGGGAGACCTTCCAGCGTGTTATCAACATTCAGTTCAAAAGCCAGCATCTCTTATGGGGTATGGGGGTGCATAAGTGCATACGGTATGGGCAGCTTGCATGTTTTGTAAGGCACTATGAATGCTGAAAGGTATATAAAGTTTTTAGAGCAACATATGCTCCCCTATAGACGACGTCTATTTCAGGGAAGGCCTTGTGTATTTCAGCAGGACAATGCAAAACCACATACTGCAGCTATTACAACAGCATGGCTTCGTAGTAGAAGAGTCCGGGTGCTGAATTGACCTGCCTGCAGTCCAGGGCCCGTATGTATCAAGCCTCTAAGAATTACTCTCAAGAACCTGCTAAGTATTGACTTAAGTGGAAAAAAATTCTTGGCTCAAAGCTGCGATTAAAAGTTAGTTATCAATCATCTCAGCGTATTTAAGCAAGTTAACTAAATCTTAAGTGTCAGTCTTAAATATTCACGACACTTTGCTGTGCCAAAACGATTTTGGATGACGACATATGCACACCAACACTGAATAGATTTCTTAATATTCTCAGATAAATTTACATTGAATGGTTAAATTCTAATAGGAGTTTAATTCAACCACATTTGACAATAAAGACTTTTCAAGAGAACACATATGGCAAGGAAACGAAGCATCATCACAACTTAATTTAGGGTGCCGATAGACGATAGTAAAGTGTATCGACTGTTGCTGATGCCTTTGACGACAGCGAGACGATTATTATTATTATTATTATTATCCAAAAATAGACTTTATCTTTAGTGATGCAGCGCGGAGAGCGGCTCAGAAACTTGCCAGGCGCAGCTGATCACTCCGGTTGCTTGTGGAGCTGTAACCGCCGCAGACGCGTCGTGTAAATGGGGTAAGAGATTTATTCCCAGACGCATAATACTCGCGCTAGACAAATCAGTGTTTTGAAAAATGTTCTTTGCTCGTTTTGAAGAGGAAATGATGTTTGATTAACTGCTCGTCGCCACATTTCAAAGACATTCCTCCTCTCCTGGTTCGCGCACGTCTCTGTCTCTTCAGCGCCACACAAGCCCCTGCTGGCAACCCTAACCACTTGAGAGACCTCCCAGCTGTCTTAAATAACTATAAGAGTTTCATAGCTTTAAGAAATTTGACCTGTATACTTAAGTTTGAAAGTAGGAGTAAATTTCAGAATTCTCAGCATTAAGACAAATGGCACTTGAAATGATAAATACGCTGATCTTTCATTAGAGAACATTGGCGCATCATTAAATGTAAAATAATTCAAAGACGACCACAAACTCTTCAAAAACCTTATCAGTAAATGGGACCAAATTCCAACATCAAAACTCCAGTTTCTCAGACGTTTAAATTGTTTTGAAAGAAGAGGAGATGCACACCATTTAACCCCCGTCCCAACTATGGAGACCTTAGCAGGCATCTATGTTTTTGTGCATAAAATTGATTTCTCAATTTAAACATTTGTGAATATGTTCGAAATATTGGCTCATGTGATTTGAAAGTCTTTTAGTTTTCATTTTATTCAAATTTAAAAAAAACGTTCCCAACATTTCCGGAATTCGGGTTGTACGTTTAATCTTACAATATCCAAAATCTCGCTCACTCTGCTGTTATTTAATAGATTAAATGCACTAGAATTTTATTGAATAGTATTTGGAGACATGTTTTTAATTAAAATATTCATATTAGTCAAGGATTTATTGACTTTTAATGCACCTTTTTTCAAAATGTACATAAATACGTGCTTTTATATGTGCTTTAGTTATGATTATTATATAATTTATTCACAATACTACGTTTTTACTAATGTCTCATTTCAGTTTTAGTTTGGCTGTAGTTTTGTTTATTCCAGTTTATATGAAAATGTTAGTGTAGCGTTGATTAAAATTCATATACAGTGTAAATCCTTTTCACTGAACGTTCAAAATATGTTTGAAAAAGTTGTCGGAAGCATGGTGGTGGTGACGTTGAAGGCGAGCGACCGTGGTGATGTAGTTCGTTTATAGCTAGTAGTAAGCAGTAGTAAGTTTAGCTTTTAAGTTCTGGCGCTTTTATTTAGGCTTAAAAATTCATAAAAGTTGTATTATTTTGTGTAGATTATCTTGATGGACAAAACGTGTAAATTTCATGAACTATGGTTGAACACAGAGCTTATTTTTTGCGATAATCCAAATGCCTATGGAAAAATCCTATTAGCTTTTTGTCGAGGGAAACCAGTGTGATGCTAACAGCCGATCGGCCTACAAAGTGACGTCATAGTTCCCCCACTCTATTATAATAATAACGTAATATTTCCACACAAATGGTATTTGGGAAAATGATTGCAGTGCAGTTTGTGTGCAAGCACGGAACATAAAGTCTAAAATAAAACAAAAAGTGGCCAGTCGATCGGTGCATCTGTACTCCACTGTATAAATTTAATATAGATTTATCATTGTTAAAGCTACAAAGTTACTCGTCAAGATGGGTATTTTGATAATTTTGTTTGTATTTGCCCATTCAGGCCCTAGAAAGATGCGGAAAGAAGCTGAATTCAGGGCTTGTGCGTGTCAGAGATGCGGCTGTCAGAACGCGAGTACTGAATGGAGTTGTCTTTCGCACCCGAATGCTTTTAAATCACTTGAATTTTTTAATTTACAAGGCTTAAATACACATGCAAATGATAAACTTTCGCGACGACGCAGCAGTGGCCCGATCGGGCAAGTGACAAATCCATCAAAGGTTCCGAGCGTCCTTCACGCTGGCCCCGGGCCATCAGGCACTCCTTATTGTCGAGCCCTATAGACCTCTACCAAATGTGTTCTGCTTGAGTTCAGTCATTTGAATGTTAAACTTTGGCTACTAGCAGTTATTCATAGGTTAGTCATATAGCCTACAGTCTTACCCAGAATCTGCCCAACCCAAATCACAATAATGTTATTTTTTGTATTTTAATTTCATTATAAAAGGGTTGCTGATTGAGAATTAAAAAGATATTCTAACAGAAAACAGTGTTAGCCAGCACCCCCCATATTGGGAATCACCGCTGAAAATGACTAACTAACTTAAAATGGTAACAGTTCCTGACTTCAGTGTGCCACACACACAATGTTGGTGTCTTTGGAAAGAAGACCCTTTGGGCTTTACTAGCCATCATCCAGAGTTGATGATGCTCAAAAATATAAAAAGTTTTAGACACTGAAGTGCCTTCAAAAAAATTGTAACACTCTGATTTTTTTTTTATTTCATATAAAAATACATGAAATCAGTCCTGGAGCAATCCAGAAAAGTAATGGGTTGAAAGTCACATGTCTCGTGAGTTTATATTTCAAATCTGAAGAAGATACCATGAAAAATGAGATTCCTGCAACCATTTTTTCTGAGATTTTACTCCCCCCCCCATATTTACCAAGTGTATTGAAGATTTCCACAAGCTATTTAGTCATTATGCAAACTCCAGCATAGTTTTTTAATTATAAAACAGTAGACAGAATCTTAGACATCGTATAAGTGATTTATTTGAGCACTAGGAAAAATACAATAAGAATAATTTTTGAGTGATGAAAAAAATAAAATAAATAACTTTGAATGTCAAGTAGCCTACATACTCTGATTTCCTGACACACAGATAGCTGCTCATCAGTAATCACATGCTTACGATCATTCATACAGATGGTAATCATAAAGATGGCCGCCCATATAGTCAATAATCACATTATAATGGCCTTTTATATAGACTGCATTCACCATGATAGCTGTCAACAGTCAGCAATTACACGCTGATTATCAGCCATACAGATGGTAATCATACAGATACAGTCACATTCCCCACAAAACACGCAAACATATATGAAAAATGTTTAAAAAAAAAAAGGTTTATTTGGCAAAAAAAAGGTTTATTTGGCAAAAAAAACGATCGCTGAGTTACGCCCCATCAGATGACAGGTGCGTCACGCGCAGAATCTTCAGCGTATCTTTAACTTTTTTTTTTTTTTGGATGGTCTCATTCTGTCCGTGAGCCTACAACCCACCAAGACGCTGTTTTTGAGCGTAATTTATCACGGACACAAACATCTCCCTGAAGAAATTATCCAAATTACAACGTTATTGTTTCTTTGTATTATTTCTAAACAATCATTCTGGTATGGGCGTTGCTATTTTGAGTAATGGATATTCTAACAGAAAACAGAGAGAGCGTGTTAGCCAGCACCCCCCATATTGGTCTTCACGAAACAAGACTCACCGCTGAAAGCTTGTTTTCATGACTAACTAACTTAAAACAAAGATGGTAACAGTTCCTGACTTCAGTGTGCCACACACACAATGTTGGTGTCTTTGGAAAGAAGACCCTTTGGGCTTTACTAGCCATCATCCAGAGTTGATGATGCTCAAAAATATAAAAAGTTTTAGACACTGAAGTGCCTTCAAAAAAGTTGTAACACTCTGATTTTTTTTTGGGGTGGATTTCATATAAAAATACATGAAATCAGTCCTGGAGCAATCCAGAACCTTTTTCAAGTAATGGGTTGAAAGTCAAAAGACATGTCTCATGAGTTTATATTTCAAATCTGAAGAAGACAAAAAAGTACCATGAAAAATGAGATTCCTGCAACAAAAAAGTGATGCATTTTTTCTGAGATTTTGTTTTGGCAATGTGACCCCCCCCCCCCATATTTACCAAGTGTATTGAAGATTTCCACAAGCTATTTAGTCATTATGCAAACTCCAGCATAGTTTTTTAATTATAAAACAGTAGACAGAAGGAAGGTCTTAGACATCGTACCACCTAAGTGATTTATTTGAGCACTAGGAAAAATACAATAAGAATAATTTTTGAGTGATGAAAAAAATAAACGTGGATAAATAACTTTGAATGTCAAGTAGCCTACATACTCTGATTTCCTGACACACAGATAGCTGCTCATCAGTGTCCTGGAATCACATGCTTACGATCATTCATACAGCTGGTAATCATACAGATGGCCGCCCATATAGTCAGTCTGGTTTGGTAATCACATCAGGATATAATGGCCTTTTATATAGACTGCATTCACCATGATAGCTGTCAACAGTCAGCAATTACACGCTGATTATCAGCCATACAGATGGTAATCATACAGATACAGTCACATTCCCCACAAAACACGAAAACATATATGAAAAATGTTTAAAAAAAAAAAAGGTTTATTTGGCAAAAAAAACGATCGCTAAGTTACGCCCCATCAGATGACAGGTGCGTCACAGCGTGCGCCACGCGCAGTCACGAGAGCGCGCCAGAATTCAAATAAACAATCTTCAGCGTATCTTTAACTTTTTTTTTTTTTTGGATGGTCTCATTCGGTCCGTGAGACTGTGTGTTACAAAACTGTGATGTTTTTTACCACCAAGACGCTGTTTTTGAGCGTAATTTATTCCATAGCGGACACAAACAATAACTCTCCCTGAAGAAATGAAACGTACACAAAGGAATAACGATCCAAATTACAACGTTATTGTTTCTTTGGACAAAAAGTTCTTGATGGAATGTTGTTCCGTGGACCCTTATTTCTCAAACTAAACAGTGGATACGTTTGTGTCTCATTATCAGGATGAATCTGGTATGTACTGCGTTTTTTTATAAATGTTTTGATGTGTACTGCTTACACAAATTTAGCAAATACATTCCTTATAAGCTTTCTATCGAAAAACAGTGATCTTTCGTCGATGCTTGAGGCTTAGACCTTCAGAATGATATATATAGTTTGTCAAGATTAACTTTGTCTTTGTAACTTTTTCATTTAATCTATTCACAAACGATCACATGTTCAAACAACGAGCGTTCAGTGCGCTGGCATCCTGGTGCAGGCTAACAGGTTAAGAACTACAACAAATGGCTCGTTCGGACTACAGCGCGCTTCTTCCGGATATTGTGAAGTCACAATGTCTCTCCTTTAAATAATTCACACCCACGGAATATGCAAAAAAGGGGGCGAGTCCTGGTTGAGCTGCACCAGGCACCATAGACTGTTTAAAAAACAAACAAAAAAAGGGTCCTGTTAAATTTGTGCTTTCAATGGTTATGCACAATCCTTTTGTTCGTAAAAATTTTCAGTGTCTGAATCTGGCAAAATTGACATCATTAATATTTACAGCTAAACAGATGAAACTTGCAGTTATGTTAGGGGCATGACACATTTTTCGGAACATGGGCCTGCTAACCAATCAGAGCACATATCTGCAACATAAGCAAGATATTTCCCATTGCATATCAATTATATATTGGCAGAATTTTTTTTTATTGATAGTTCACCCAAAATTTAAAATTGTCGTCATTTACTTATTTTATTTGTTTATTTATTTACTTTTTTTTGTGTGTGTTTTAAAGCTATTATGACTGTAGCTTGACCATCCAAAACCCCAGCTTGATTATACTGTATATGTTGCATTATTTAACAAGACATTCATACCTCCAAAATGCATACCTCCTTTTCTGTAGGACATAAATCATCAGGACTATGTGACTGATATAAATGATGACCTTGATCTCATGAGGTACTAATACAAAATTTTATAAAAGTATTTTATAATTATACCATATAATATAATGTAACATTACCAGTACCTGTTGAAGTATTTCTTTCCCTCTTTCTTTTCATGTTCTTCTTTATGTACTGCAGAGTTGTTTACTTACTGCAAATGCACCCCATGGATATAAGTGCTCGACTGCTCAGTCCCATCCTGACAGCACAGACATGGGTAAGTAGAACATTTCTTTATATAAAGATTTCTTTATCCTTTTTTTTTAATTTTTCAAATTTAGTCATGTGTATGGAGAACCAAAACTGCATATATATATATATATATATATATATATATACTAGTGCTGTCAAAGTTAACGCGTTAATAATGCGTTTTAGAATCATTTTGCAGAATTCTGTGTGTAGGACTTCTGTTGGATGAGTTTTTGGCTCAAGGTCTGCATTTATAGTCACACCAGAGGTGTTAAACTGGGATTAGGACTTGGTTTTATGCAGACCAGTCAAGTTCTTCCACACTGACTGAATCAATCATTTTCTTTTTGAACCTTGCCTTATACACAGAGGCATTGTCATGTTAGAATAGAAAAGAGTACTGTCCAAACTGTTGCTATAATATTAGAAGCACACAATTTCCTAGAATATCATAATATGCTTAAACATTAAGATTTGTACTCTTAGAAATTACTAAAGTAGTCAAACCTGTTCATTAGAAGAAGGTGCCAATACTTTTGGCAATATAGTGTACATTTGCATAAAGCATCCATATTTGTCCATGCCCATGTTGATTAGAGTATTACAAATTTGAAAAGGATTGATTTAAGGTACATTTAGAACAAATAAAAGTGTGTGATTAATTGCGATTAATCGCGAGTTAACTCATGACAATCATGCGATTAAATTTTTTAATCGATCGACAGCCCTAATATATACAGGTGCTGGTCATATAATTAGAATATCATCAAAAAGTTGATTTATTTCACTAATTCCATTCAAAAAGTGAAACTTGTATAATGTATACATTCATTCCACACAGACTGATACATTTCAAGTGTTTATTTTAATTTTGATGATTATAACTGACAACTAATGAAAACCCCAAATTCAGTATCTCAGAAAATTAGAATATTGTGAAAAGGTTCAATATTGAAGACACCTGGTGCCGCACTCTAATCAGCTAATTAACTCAAAACACCTGCAAAGGCCTTTAAATGGTCTCTCAGTCTAGTTCTGTAGGCTACACAATCATGGGGAAGACTGCTGACTTGACAGTTGTCCAAAAGATGACCATTGACACCTTGCACAAGGAGGGCAAGACACAAAAGGTCATTGCAAAAGAGGCTGGCTGTTCACAGAGCTCTGTGTCCAAGCACATTAATAGAGAGGCGAAGGGAAGGAAAAGATGTGTTAGAAAAAAGTGTACAAGCAATAGGGATAACCGCACCCTGGAGAGGATTGTGAAACTAAACCCATTCAAAAATGTGGGGGAGATTCACAAAGAGTGGACTGCAGCTGGAGTCAATGCTTCAAGAACCACTACGCACAGACGTATGAAAGACATGGGTTTCAGCTGTCGCATTCCTTGTGTCAAGCCACTCTTGAACAACAGACAGCGTCAGAAGCGTCTCGCCTGGGCTAAAGAAAAAAGGACTGGACTGCTGCTGAGTGGTCCAAAGTTATGTTCTCTGATGAAAGTAAATTTTGCATTTCCTTTGGAAATCAGGGTCCCAGAGTCTGGAGGAAGAGAGGAGAGGCACAGAATCCACGTTGCTTGAGGTCCAGTGTAAAGTTTCCACAGTCAGTGATGGTTTGGGGTGCCATGTCATCTGCTGGTGTTGGTCCACTGTGTTTTCTGAGGTCCAAGGTCAACACAGCCGTATACCAGGAAGTTTTAGAGCACTTCATGCTTCCTGCTGCTGACCAACTTTAAGGAGATAATCTAACAGGACTGGGCACACAGCGCCAAAGCTATACCCGGTGGACCATGATCCCTGTTCTTAGAGCAAACTCGAAACCCCATAGATGGGGTATTGTGAAGAGGAAGATGCGATATGCCAGACCCAACAATGCAGAAGAGCTGAAGGCCACTATCAGAGCAACCTGGGCTCTCATAACACCTGAGCAGTGCCACAGACTGATCGACTCCATGCCACGCCGCATTGCTGCAGTAATTCAGGCAAAAGGAGCCCCAACTAAGTATTGAGTGCTGTACATGCTCATATTTTTCATGTTCATACTTTTCAGTTGGCCAAGATTTCTAAAAATCCTTTCTTTGTATTGGTCTTAAGTAACATTCTAATTTACAGACAGGAGGTTAAGGAGCTGGCTGTCTGGTGCAGAACAACCTACTTAACACACTCAAAACAGTGGAGATGATCATTCAGGAGAAACCCCCCTGCTCTCCCCCCACTCACCATCATGGGTTTTCATTAGTTGGGCACCACCATCAGTTATAATCATCAAAAAGGCCCAGCAGAGGTTACTTCCTTTGCCAAAGAACCTGCCACAGGAGCTAAACAGTTTTACTTGAAATCCGTCCTCTGCATATCTGTCTGGTTCAGTCTACCAAATCTGTGTGGAATGACTGCTGATGTACAACCCTACATTATACAAGTGAGCAAAAGGGCTGGCAAAATCACTTGGACCCATTCCAGCACACTCCCTCTTTGAATGGTCTGGTCGAGTACAGAGCTAGCACCAGAACGACCAAACACAGGAACAGTTTCTTTCCCCAAGAAATTAATTGAAATTAAACAACACACAACACTTTTTTATTTATTCACCACACATACATATATAATATATACAGGTGCTGGTCATATAATTAGATATTCAAAAAGTAATTATATTCCATTCAAAAAGACTTGTATAATGTATACATTCATTCCACACAGCATATATTTCAAGTGTTTATTTCTTTTAATTTTGTATATACAACTAATGAAAACCCCAAATATATATATATTGTGAAAAGGTTCAGGTGCATCTCAATAAAAAACACCTGCAAAGGCCTAGGTCTCTCAATGTCTACACAATCATGGGGAAGACTGGAAAGTTGTCCAGACGACCATTAATTGCACAAGGAGGGCAAGACACAAAAGGTATTGCAAAAGAGGCTCAGTCTGTGTCCAATTAATAGAGAGGCAAGGGAAGGAAAAGATGTGGTAGAAAAAAAGTGTACAAGCAATAGGGATAACACCCTGGAATTGTGAAACAAAACCCATCAAAAATGTGGGGGAGATACAAAGAGTTAAATAAATACGCACAGACGTCAATGCACTGTCGCACAGACTGAAGACAGCGTAGTTTCAGACAAAAAGGACTTTTTGGTCCAAAGTTATGTTCTTTTAATTGTTTCCTTTGATGGGTCCCATTGGAGGAAGAGAGGAGAGGCACAGAATAGGCTTGAGGTCAGTGTAAAGTTTCATTTGGTTTGGGGTGCCAACTGCTGGTGTTGGTCCACTGTGTTTTCTGAAAACCCACCAATTTTAGAGCACTATCTCCTGCTGCTGAACAAATTATTTTCCAACAGACTTGGCATACTGCCAAAGCTCATACCTGGTTTAGACCAATCCCTGTTCTTAATTGGCCAAAACTCGCCTGAAACATAGAAAATTTTAGTGAAGAGGAAGATGAGAGATGCCAGACCCAACAATGCAGAAGAGCTGGCCTTCAGAGCAACCTGGGCTCTCAAAGTATGTTAACGCCGCATTTAGTAATTCAGGCAAAAGGAGCCCCAACTGTATATGTACTCAATACTTTCTAAAAATCCTTTCTTTGGTAGTAATATTCTAATTTTCTGGGAATTTGGGGTTTTCTTAGTTGTCAGTTATAATCTTTAAAAGAAATAAACACTTGAAATATATCCTGTGTGGATAGATTCTCTATGGGGTTCAACTTTTTGGTCTAATTATATGGTGATATACAGTTTATATACAGCTCTCAATAAATTAGGCGTGGAAAAGTTCATTTATTTCAGTCAACTCAAATTGCTCGTGTATTAAATAAATTCACCAACAAGTAGTTTCCTTTGGTTCTTTTATGGTGATTTAGGCATTTAACCAACTTTCAACAAATGAATACTTCATAAGTGAAAAAAACTTTTGGCAGTGCTGGCAAATCTCCTTTTGCCAGCAACTTTAAAAAGCTGGTCAGCAGAAGGAAGCATGAAGTGCTCCAAAATTTATTGGTAAACGGGTGCAGTGACGTTGGTTTTCAAAAAACACAATGGACCAACACCAGCAGATGACATTGCACCCCAAATCATCACAGACTGTGGAAACTTAACACTGGACTTCATGCAACTTGGGCTATGAGCTTCTCCACCCTTCCTCCAGACTCTAGGACCTTGGTTTCCAAATGAAATACAAAACTTGCTCTCATCTGAAAAGAGGACTTTGGACCACTGGGCAACAGTGCAGTTCTTCTTACATTTACATTTACATTTATGCATTTAGCAGACGCTTTTATCCAAAGTGACTTACAGTGCATTCAGGCTATACGATTTTTTTTTTATTTTATCAGTGTTCTTTTCCTTAGCCCAGGTAAGACGCCTCTGACGTTGTCTGTGGTTCAGGAGTGGCTTAACAAGAGGAATACGACAACTGTAGCCAAATTCCTTGACACGTCTGTGTGTGGTGGCTCTTGATGCCTTGACCCCAGCCTCAGTCCATTCCTTGTGAAGTTCCCCCTAATTCTTGAATCGATTTTGCTTTACAATCCTCATAAGGCTGCGGTTCTCTCGGTTGGTTGTGCATCTTTTTCTTCCACACTTTTTCCTTCCACTCAACTTTCTGTTAACATGCTTGGATACAGCACTCTGTGAACAGCCAGCTTCTTTGGCAATGAATGTTTGTGGCTTATCCTCCTTGTGAAGGGTGTCACTGATTGTCTTCTGGACATCTGTCAAATCAGCAGTCTTCCCCATGATTGTGTAGCCTAGTGAACCAAACTGAGAGACCATTTTGAAGGCTCAGGAAACCTTTGCAGGTGTTTTGAGTTGATTAGCTGATTGGCATGTCACCATATTCTAACTTGTTGAGATAGTGAATTGGTGGGTTTTTGTTAAATGTGAGCCTAAATCATCACAATTAAAAGAACCAAAGACTTAAACTACTTCAGTCTGTGTGCATTGAATTTATTTAATACACGAGTTTCACAATTTGAGTTGAATTACTGAAATAAATGAACTTTTCCACAACATTCTAATTTATTGAGATGCACCTGTGTGTGTATATGTGTGTATATATATATATATATATATATATACAGTGCCCTCCACTAATATTGGCACCCTTGATAAATGTGAGAAAAGGTGTCTGTGAAAATAAATCTGCATTGTTTATCCTTTTGATCTTTCACTCGAAAAATTCACAAAATTCTAACCTATCATTGAAGTAAAAAAATTGAAAGTGGGGAGAAAATCTCATGATGAAATAAATGTTTTTCTCCAATTCATGTTGGCCACAATTATTGGCACCCCTAGAAATTCTTATGAGTAAAATATCTCTGAAGTATATTCCCATTCATATTTACATTTTTTTAGCACACCAGGGTGACTAGGAGCATGGAATTCAATTGTCCAGCCATGTGTTTGACTTTCTGTTCCACAGGATTATAAATAAGAGGAACACAAAGGCCAAATTCTATATAAGACCTTAATCATCCATCACAATGAGAAAAAACAAAAAATATATTTCTGATGTGCAGCAAAAGATGCCTGAATTGAGCTTCACAAATTAGTGAAGGCACAGATGGCCAAGGTTTTAAGAAAAGAGCTAGAGCAGTGAAAATTCCCATTTCCACCATCAGGGCAATAATTAAGAATTTCCAATCCACATAAAATGTTACGAATCTGTCTGGAAGAGGACGTGTGTCTATATCGTCCTAATGCACGGTGAGGAAGAGAGTTTGAGTGGCTAAAGACTCTCCAAGGATCACAGCTGTAGAATTGCAGAATATTGTTGAGTCTCAGGGTCAGAAAACATTAGAAAAAAATTGTCAAACAGTCCCTACATCACCACATGTTGTTTGGGAGGGTTTCAAGAAAAATTCTCCTAGCTCATCCAAAAACAAACTCCAGCATATTCAGTTATCAGACATGACTGTAACTTCAAATGGGACTGGCTTCTATGATCAGATGAAACTAAAAAATGAACTTTTTAGCAGCAAACACTCAAGATGGGTTTGGTGCACACAGGCACTGATACCTGTCCAAAAAGTACCCCATGTGTACAATGAAATATACTGCTGTATTTTTTATGTTGTGGGCCTATTTTTCTGCTGAAGGTCCTGGACATCTTGTTTAGACACATGGCACCATGGATTCTATCAAATACCAACAGATAAAAAATCAATAAGTTACTGACCCTGTTAGAAATCTTATAATGGGCCATGTTTGGATTTTCCAACTGGACAATAATCCAAACACAAACTTCAAAAACAACACAAAAATGGGTCACTGAGCACAAAACCAAGCTTCTGCTATGGCCATTCCAGTCCTCTGACCTGAACCCTGTAGAAAATGAGTGAGGTGAACTGAAGAGAAGAAGCACCGTCATGGAGCTGTCCACCAACGAATCCAACCTGAAGGATCTGGAGTGATTCTGGATGAAGGAATGGTCTCTGATCTCTTATCAGGTGTTCTCCAAACTCTTCAGGCATTATAGGAGAAAACTCAGAGCTGTTACCCTGGGAAAAGGACATTGCAATAATTGGGTGCCAATAATTGTGGCCAACATGAACTTAGGACAGAGAATTTCAGTATTTCTTACACAATGAGATTTCCCCCCATTTTCAATTGTTTTACTTCAATGATAGGTTGGAATTTTGTGAATTTTTGGAATGAAAGATCAAAAGGATAAACAATGCAGATTTATTTTCACAGCCGCCTTTGCTCGTATTTATCAAGGGTGCCAATATTAGTGGAGGGCACTGTATATACAGGTGCATCTCAATAAATTAGAATGTCGAATTAGGATAAAAAAATCCTGAAAAATAAAGTTTATCACCATTTCCACACAAAATATGAAGCAGCAAAATTGTTTTCAACATTGATAATCAGAAATGTTTCTTGAGAGTCAAATAAATTATGATTTCTAAAAGATCATGCGACACTGAAAACTGGAGTAATGATGAAGAAAATTCTGCTTTGCATCACAGGAATAACATTACATTTTATAATGTATTAAAATTGAAAACCTTTTTTTAAATTTAATTATATTTCACAATTTTGCTGTTTTATTTTTTATTTTAATCAAATAAATTCAGCCTTGATGAGCAGAAGATATTTATTAATTGAAATGTTTCCAAACTTTTGGCAGGTACTTTAATAATAATAACAATTCTATATACTATATACTTTACTATAATATATTATAGTACTTTATTATAATATATTATATTGTTATCATGATTATTAGTGCTTTTTATTTTTTACAGGACAATAGTATGTATTCTTACAGTATAAGATATATCTTTTAATGTGCTAAAATATATATTTTTAATAAGTGCTGGGGGTGTGGTTTGTGGGAGTGGCTTGTGGGCGTGACTTGGCATGGTCAGATTTTCCTTCTTTTTTGTCTCTAGCTGATCACATGCCTGATATATATATATATATGCTGGTCATATATATATATCAAAAAGTATTTATTTCACTAAATATGTGTATTGCATAAAATATATATTTCAAGATTTCTTTTATAAATATATAGAAAACCCCAAATTCAGTATCTCAGTTTGAATATTACAAGACCAATACAAAGAAAGGATTTTTAGAAATCCGTGTCAAATCAACCAAATTCCAGAAACTTCCCCAGCTCAAATGTTTGATTTTGCTAAAAAAAATTCTGAAGAAAGATAAACCTGTATAGTGATGATAGCCAAAATATTAAATGCCATGGATGAATATTTACTGAATAATCCATTATTTTTGTAGAGGGGGTCAAAATGCCAATTTTCACCTGAGATTCAGAGCCAAATTACAGGGGTTTTATTTCACAATCCTCTCCAGTTAATTGCTTGTAACTTTTTTCTATTTTTCCTTCCCTTCGCCTCTCTATTAATGTGCTTCAGAGCTCTGTGAACAGCCAGCCTGATGACCTTTTGCTTGCCCTCCTTGTGCAGCATCGTCTTTTGGATAATGTTATTTTTACACAGAGATGAGAGACCATAGTAGGTGTTTTGAGTTAATTAGCTGTTAGTAAGGTGTCTTCAATATTGAACCTTTTCACAATATTCTAATTTTCTGTTGAATTTGGGGTTTTCTTTAGTTATAATCAATTAAAAGAAATAAACTTTGTTGTGTGGAATGAATGTATACATTATGTTTCACTTTTTGAATGGAATTAGTGAAATAAATCCAATATTCTAATTATATGGTGATATATATATATATATATATATATATATATATATATATTAAACTAAATATGTGTATTGCATTAGATTATAAATATATAGGGTCAAAAATGAAACTTCCCCAGCTCAAATGGATTTTGCTAAAAAAAATTCTGAGAAAGATAAACATAGTGATGATAGCTTTTTAAATATTTACTGAATAATCCATTATTTTTGGGGGGGTACAATGCAGAGCCAAATGTTTCATGCATTCAGAGTTGTTTAGTAAAATCATTGTTAAAGAGTTGGATTCTGGGGAAAGAGCATTTTTAAAGCTGCTGTTTCAAGAGTTGTTTACATGGAGTTGGATTCAAAGTGGACAAAGTTAAAAAAAAAAAATTGGAGGTATAACAGAGTATTTCTGTGCCAAAAATCTCACTTCCGGGTTCGTACAAGTTTCGGAGAGTTTTTTTCGATCGTTGTTCTTGATGACGTAAACGACGGTGGAACTCCTTATATGGGCATTTCTCCCGGAAGAACGTGCCATGCACGCATTGACTAGAGTGAGAACGAGAGCGCGCCCATCAACGCGCTTCATTCGGCTGCACTGCACGCGACTCGCTCGGGAAGAATGTCTCTAAAGAAGTGTGTTTTTGGTTGTGAGGGAAAGATAACCTTGTTCAGCTTCCCAAAAGAACCCACCGTTACGTGAACAGTGGACATAGTTTGTTTTTCCGGGGCAGCAATTGAGTTTCTCAAGTGTTTTGTTGACGAACATTTTATAAACAAGGCCCAATTCGACGCTGGATTTGCACATCGTTTAATACTGAAAGATGGAGCGGTCCCAGCTATAAAAGATCCCGGTCATGATTCAGAACTGCAGATGGTAAGTGAAACGGCATCAAATGTCTCTGTTTTGTTGGCGATCGGCGCAAGTGCTTGTCAATCTAGCTCCGCCCACACGGCACGCCTCCAGGAGCTTGGCTTTTTTCGGAGAGAATCGTAAATCTGTATTTTTCTTTTATAAATATGATAAAACTAAAGACTTTTTGGAGATATGAAGGATGTAGTACTACTCTATATGTACTCAAGATTAACATGAGATTGGGTGAAACTGTGTGCGTTAGGTCCCCTTTAAGTTTTTTCTCCAAAGTTTTAACACCTGTAACTCAAAAAGTATTAAAGATATCATAATTCCCTATTAGATATTGGGTCTTAACAAACTTCCCTTTTGGCATCTTCATTTAAGGCCTTATATGGTTCAGTTCCAGAGATAATAGAATTTTAATATTGCTCCAGGAGGAAATTGTTAAATTGTACAGATTTTCAATGGTCAAAAACCAAATGTGGTTCATTTTGCAAAAATATGATACTTATTTTCTTTTAAAGAGGAATGTTTGAAGAACAAATAATGTTGAAACTAGAAATGTATCTTATTTCCTTCTCTCCAAACAACTGCATTGAACATACCTGTCTGAGTGCCATAAGTATTATTTTTCCAAAGTTTGTGTGCCTATAACTCAAGAAGTATTAAACATATTGCAATATGATTTTTAGCTTCTAGTTCTTAATAAACTTTTCTTTTGGAATCTTCATTTTCACGGCCCTACATCGTTCAGTCCCAGAGATATGGGGATGTCAATGAGGCTCCATATTCAGGTTGTTGAATAATACCTATTCTCAGTGATCACTTTGTATACAGCCGATACTCATTTTATTTAAAGTAGAATATGTGATGAATAAGTAATGTTGAAACTAGAAATGCATTTTGTTTCTCTCTATCAAAACAATATGCATAGACATACCTGTCTGAGTGTCATAAATATTATTTTTCCAAAATTTGTGTGAAGGATTAAAGTTATCTTCATATGATTTTTGATTCTGGTTCCTAAGAAACCTTTCTTTTGTAATCTTCATTTTTAAGGCCTTGCATGGTTTAATCCGATAGATTTTGAGGTCCCAGTGCAGCTCCATGTCCAAATGGTTGTATCCTAACCATTTTCAATGGTCAAAAACCTTTTTTTGTGTGTGTTTATCTAGTCATCACTGTTGACACGGTCAAATATGCAAATAGGGTTTAGGAATGTGCAGTATGACATGTCAGCTTATGAATGACCAGGATTAATTGTTAACTAGGTAAAGTTTGAACAGTCACAGTGTGAAACGTAGAATAAGATTATCCAGGATCCCGTTTACCTGGGGTTTAGAATTACCCAGTGTTAATTATTTCAAGTGTAAGAGACCTTAAATGTTTGACGTACTGTCAGTAATTCTGCCAGATATGCCCTTTAGCAGTAGATGCTACCTGATCTGTGACTACATGGGATCTGCTTCAAATTTTATAACAATAAAAAATAAATTTTAATATTTAATCCAGGTGAGGCAAATCTTGCTTTATTGATGTGAAAAAAGGTGTATAAAAAGCAACCATTTTTCCCCATGAGGCATGGGATTTGTTTCAAATATGTTGTGATACCACATATCAGAACTCTTGGTAGCTTCAGAAGCTGTTAAAAGGAACAAAATCCTATCTTCCAAATATCCCTAAAACTAATTCAAATATAGAATCTTATGAATAGACTATTAAGAGAAAGGTAATGTGCCTCAACTTGATCATTTCAGAGCATTTTTAGCACTCAGACAGGTATGTCTATGCATATTGTTTTGATAGAGTGAAACAAGATACAATTCTAATTTCATCATTATTTGTTCTTCAGACATTGTTTAAAAGAAAAGTAGTATCATATTTTTGCAAAATGACCCACATTTGGTTTTTGACCACTGAAATCATACAGGGCCTTAAAAATGCATACCTCAAAAGGGAAGTTTATGACCCAATATCTAAAAGGGCATTAAGATAAGTTTAATATTTTTTAGTTACAGGCCTGCAAACTTTGGAGAAAAAACTTGCTCTTTCCCCATTCTTGAATGTTCACCATTGGCACATAATGCAACAAAGATTGCTAAAGTTAACAGATTTTACTAACAGACCTACTAATCTCTGTGTAAAAATAACATTGTGATGCTGCCATCTTTCTGAAGTAATTTTTAACCCCCTGTAATTTGGCTCTGAATCTCAGGTGAAAAATGCCATTTTGACACCCTCTTCAAAATAGTGGATTGCTCAGTAAATATTCATCCATGAAATTTAATATTTTGGCTTTCATCACTATACATGTTTACCTTTCTTCAGAAAAAATATTAGCAAAATCAAAAATTTGAGCCAGGGACCTCTGGTTGACATGCAATGACCCTATACATGATCCAAAGGGAAAATTGTTTTTCACATTTTCTTAGTTAAGTCATACATGTGTTAATTCACTAATGTAATCAATAAATTAGTAATAATACAAATGTTTATTAGTTGTGTGAAGTTCAGTGTGAAGTGGCCCCAAAACCCTGTATAGACCAGACACAAGCAGTATGTCATGTCAAAAGTAAACAACCCTTTGTAATCGATGCTGTCTACACCCTACGCGTTGCACCAAGCTGACATTAGACAGATTCCTTATTCTGTTTCTGGTGTACTTACATTAAATATGACAACAGGACAAATGGATGAGAAAAGTCTTATCATTGAGGTGAGATATATATATATATATATATATACTGTATATATATATATACTGTGTATATATATATACTGTATATATATATATATATATATATATATATATATATATATATATACATATATATATATAATATATATACTGTATATATATATATATATATATATATACTGTATATATATATATATATATATATATACTGTATATATATATATATATATATATATATATATATATATGTATATATATATATATATATATGTATGTATATGTATATATATACTGTATATATATATATATATATATATATATATATATATATATATATATATATATATATATATATACTGTATATATATATATATATATATATAAAAACTGTATATATATATATATATACTGTATGTATATGTATATATATACTGTATGTATGTATATATATATATATATATATATATATACTGTATGTATATATATATACTGTATGTGTATATATATATATATACTGTATGTATATATATATATATTTTTTTTTTTTTTTTTTTAATACTCTGACATGTCCAGTGTAAACAGTCTTAAGCTGACATGTCTGGTATAAACAGGGTGTAATGCTTTTAGTGGTACATCTGCAAATATCAGTCAGAGAAGAGGACATGTGAAGTTGTGAACATATATAATTCGACAGCAGTCTGCTCCTAACCTTAAAGAGTGGTGAAATGTCCCAACTCAAGGAGGCAGATACGCCTTCCAAATGCATTTAAAGGGTCTTTTGACTCTTCAGGATCCAGGGTCCATGTGGATCAGGGTCTACTAATCCAGGGTCCATGTGGATCCTTAACCCCTTAACTGTCATCGCCATTTTTGAAAATTCACGAGAAAGTGCACTATCCAAACTTAAATTATTATAATTCATGAACGCTTTTGAATACAGACCTAAGGTTGGTCTCTTTTTAAAGAAGACAATTAGCAGATTATTACAGAAATGAAATCATTTAATAAAATTAAAGTATTAAAAAGTTATAGAACTTTAAATTTACTGTAAAGAAAATGTATTATACTATTTTTCTTATATTTTATATAAAATAAATATTTTTAAAAAATTGTTAAAAATCCAAAATTGCTATAAAATTAAAGCCTTATGTCTACATAAGTTGTGTTCCAAATTTGAAGTTGATATAAAAAAAATGAGGTTCATATGCAATTTTGTTTAGACGTTATACCAAAAACAGCCACCGGGTGCCATCCAAACTCAATTTAATGTTTTTTAATGCATTTCTGTCACAAATCTATCAATTTCTCTCTCAGTATTACATCTATAACAAAATAACCACCAAATATGGAATACTGAGACTCAGACCTTTCCAACGATATGTATTTTGTCAAGATTATAAAAAGTTTTGATTCTAAAAGACCGTAATACATTTTGTAATATGACACCCCCGCTAAGGGGGAGGAGACCGCTAAAACATTTTGAAGTACGATTTCTAGAAGAGATTTTAAGCTTTCAAATGGTATATAACTTATGATGATTGCTAAAACATGTGATAGGGGAAAAAGGCAAGGAAATAAAGACTTTTTGTGACAAAGGTCAGAACTCCTGTTATGTAGATTTATCATAGACTCTTGGTGCACTCTTGTCATAAATGAATCTATTACTGTTACTACATAATTTGTAACAACAAAAAATTGGAAAATATCTATTTAGGAGTCTTAGACCTTTCCAATGATATAGTTTGTCATGATTACATTAGGATTTAATTGTAATATAGTGAAGTAAACTTAGGTGTCCCGTATACGGGACGGTGACAGTAAAGTATTTTAAATTCAGTTTGAACAGATTTAAGGTAATACGTCTTAAATGGTCAGTATCAAAACAAAAGTCATAATTGTCATTTTAAGAGGCCATAAATTGGGGTACGGGAGAAAAAAAAGAATCCCAATATAGCTTATGGGATGTAATTACAGGATGTCATTTCTGTAATTACTAAACTAAACTGTAATTGCTAAAACTGAAACTCAAGTATATAAAATGAAAAAGTGGTAAAAAAATAAATAAATAAAACTATGTAGCCATAAAATAAAAATCTGAATACAAAATTAAACTGTAATTTTAATGTAAAAAAAATATATATACTGAGCCCTGCACTTATAACATTACAGCCCCTGGGAGGATCAGGCCTTCGTTTGACCTTTGAACACCGCAGTCGTGCTCTTCTCTGTCTCACTCACTTAGCAGATCCTGCAACCCTGGAGGCACTTTCCAACCAACCTAGTAGCAAAATCAAGTGAGCTGCATCAACAATATTCTATTAATTTTAATTCTTTCTGATGCAAACACATTTTTGCCATTTTGTTTTAATCATGAATGAATCTGCAGTGTTAATGACCACTTACTAATTTTTTGACAGATATTATTTGAAATGCTACATGTACCTTGCCCAGATGGAGGCCCTGAACATTCCCTATACCTTGGAAATGTTCATCAGCAGCCCTAAGGAAGGCATGATCAAGGGATTATGGAAGAACCACAGCAATGAACCTCAGGTAGATATTGCAAATAGGATTGAAACTAGGGATGCACAATATTTCAAAATAAAATGGATATCACAGTGTGGCTTAGTAATTATAAATTTGCCTAGGCTGCGATTTAAATAAATATGCTTTATTCAAAGTGAAGTGTTAATCAAACAAGATTTTTTTTTAACTGCGCTTGACTAAACTTCTGTAGCTTAAACAAGGATTAATCTGTATTTATTTTATATGGTGAAGACTATGCAGTGTTGTTTGACTTTTTTATTTTTATTGAGTGTAAGAGGTTGCATTAACCTTATTTCTGCTATCTCTACATTTTTTATGACATACATCATTTTGAGAGATAAAATGCACAACATAAAACCATTTCAGTTCAAACCATTTAATCTATTTTCCTGTTTTTAAACAGGAGATTTAGATAATCAAATAATAAAAAGGATATTATAAGCATATGACATTTTATTTACAGCAGACAAAAATGTGACTGGCCCCAGGTTCGTAGGATCACAGAACTCCACTGTGAATAAATTGCATGACTTTTATCACTGAGGTGCCAAATTTTTTGCATGCATAAATCAGACTGAATTTTTTGTGACAAGTGTAGCAAATTAGCTCAAAAGGCAAATATTAATAATTACACATAACTTGTTATAACTAATTATTAATATTTATATCAGCTTGAAGATTACGGTTTAATTAATATTACAGTCGCTTTATCCGTTCGTCCACTGAACGGATAGTACAATCTTTTTTTTTCAATTCAAAGAAAGATTATTTTCCTGGCCAAGAAGGATATCTTCCTCACAGCTAGTACTACACAGTAGAGCCCTGCGCGGGACTGTTTTCTTAAACCTGCACCCACCCGCTCCCGCTGAATTTCTGGCCAGGACCGCCCACTCCCGCAAACTGCGAGTTCTGCTCCCGCAATGTTTGTGTCCACTCCCGCCCGCTCCCACGGACTTTCTCTCAGAGCTTATGAAAAATGTACACAAATACGATCAGACTAAATATTAGTTCAAGTTAACATCCAGAATAACAGGCTTTAAACATGACTGTGTTTAAATAAGATGAAGTAATGCTAAACCAAAGCACCACACGTGACAAAAACATCGGGTATTTTTTTTATTAGCGTTGTAAGACATTAACCGTTAAAACAAAACCACAACTAGCTGCACCTCAGTTTTTAAACCTACTGCATGATGCACGCACCAAACGATTAATTAAACAAACAGTGTAACTGTTATAACAAACAGTTTAAGTAAATAAGCAAAAGCATAACATGAAATGACTTATTTAAAACTTATTAAATAAATAAACACATAGAACTTTGAAAATAGGTATGTCCCCTCAGGGAAAGGAAACAACATTACTTTTCTTTTTCTTTTTTTTTTATGGGTCTAACTTACAGTACATCTGACGGTTACTAGAAAGGTTACTTGAATTGGTTTTGATGCGGAATGAGAGTCCGAAAAGTAAGGGAAGTCGGAGTTCAGCTTAGCGTGCTGGCTTTGTCTCTTGGGAGTCTTCCGGGAGGAGTTGGTCCACGGGAAATTCAAACTGAGTTAATTCATGAGTAAAGTGCCAGAAAAGGTCCAAAGGCTGTGTCTGAAGGATAAAACTCCCTGAAGAAGAGCGAGGATCCAGAAGAACAGAAGACGACCCGACTTGGAGAGTTTTGGGGTATTTTAATAGCTTCCTAATCACACCCATCTTTGGGTGGAATGGCCAATACATGGCGTGAATTTTGAGCTGGAGAAACTTTCTTTGTCTTCATTTATGGTCCATTTGCATGTTTATTGCTGGTCTGGAGAGTCGGTGCCGTCTTACTAGTAAGAATAGTATGATTAATTTCACGATCACATACTGTACATCATTGCTTGAGGAATAAAGAGCAGATAATTTTGATACCAAGAAATAAATACAATATCTAGAAGATATTAAAGCAGAGATGCATTCATACACCTGAATATAAGCATTTAGAGTTTAACTAATACAAATAAAGAGTTGTAACTAGGCTAATATAATAGGGGAACATACATACAACACATGCATATACAGATACATTTGTAACCGATGAATTATTGTCTAAATAAAGAAAATGTCTTTATGTATGTGCATTGTGTGTGAGCATGGGGTTAGTTTGCTGGCCACTAGGCATTTGGAGCCTGGTACTGAGTGTGACTGGCTTCTCATTGGAATGTGTTTGAAGTCCGATGGGGTTGACCAGCGAGTTGATCTATTTAGCATCTTCTTGGTGGTGGGGGGGTGGGGGTTGGGGGTGGCATTGGCAATTTAGCATTTAGCACCCATATAAATGTAGAATGTAGGGCCATGTCAGTAATTTATATGCAAATGTCAAAAGGCAAAAAGGTCTCTAAGACATAAAGCCCAAAAGTTCATAAATTATCCTAAGCAGACGCTACACAAGTGTTAGGCTTGTGTGAACAGTTCTTAAGACTGCGCAGTGCTTGAACATTCAAAAATAAAATATATAATTTTCTTTTTAATATTCAGTTCTGAATGAACGGGGAAACTAATGAAGCCATTCATAACTTAACTTTTTTTTATTTTAAGTATTAAAACTCTGGTACTTATAAAATACTGCTCTGTTTGAGTGTCACAAGTTGTTTGACCCATTGCAAGATGTCTTATTTCACTCTTGATCCAGATTCTCACAATGCCACTGAAGCATAATCTGCACATATTTTTCAGTAAGGCATATCATATTGCTATTTCTTTCCAGGCTGTCAGACTAGTTGCAGAGCTTTGTTTGGAATATGAGGTTTATGACTTGCAGCTATGGAACGGTGTCTTGCAAAAGCTCATGTCGTTCAATATGGTAAGTCACCTCTACTATTACTATCTGCTACTATTACTGCCACTATCCTTAAAAAGCTGTTGTAGTCATTTTGTGTACTTGTTTACAAACACTACATAGTAAAATGTGAATTATGGAAAACCATAACTTTTTGATGCTGAGAAAAGCTTGAAATCTACTATAAAACTATAAATTCTGTATTTATGTAGATTAGTAGTCATACTTTTTATTGCATTTGAACAAGTATACTTGAAGCTAGCTATAGGTTAAGACATTTCTCATGTGATGCTTGTTTAGGTGTTTGTTTAGACTGTACATTGCTCCCTACTTGTGTTCATTGCTGTTTTAAATTTCAGAAAAGTTTATTTTTCTTCTATAGACAAGCTATTTGCAGAAGGTTCTTGAAGCCCTCATAGCAGTGCCCCATCTTTTAGAGGTGATCATTTTTCATGTTTTTATTTAGATATGGGGTGTCAGACTCATTTCTGGGAAAGACTGAACTAAAATATTACTTCTTGTGGGCCATATATCTATCTATCTATCTATCTGTCTGTCCGTCCGTCCGTCCAAAGTCAGAGTTGGAAACATCTTGAAATAAATGTATTTTTCCAAAAAAAATGTATGTATGCAAATTGTGTAATATCCAAGGTATAAATTTCTAGTAATTGTGCAGTTAATTCTCATATTGTATTTTCAGAAAGTTTTGGAATATTTGTCCTTGCCCCAAATTTGTCACTACCGAAACAGTAATAATAATTTAATTAAAATGGTTATATTGACCTATTCAAATTTTGCTTACATCTACATTGTAATTTTTTTTTTTTTACTATTTTATTAAACATTTTCAGCGGTAAATCAATAACAATTACATTTTTAACAATATTTCAAGTGTAATTTATGAGATTTGTTGTATTTTGAATCAATTTTTTCTTTGTAAAAGGCAAAAAGTTAATAATACTAATTTCAAAGTTAAGGATTCATTAGTTTGAATATACATTGAACAAAAAACTATCATAACATCTTAGTTGATCATTCAGTATACTTTATTTTTGACAAAACATCCCATGTTTCGGTAGTGACTGCACATTTTCGGTAGTGACAGTAATGCTTTGGTTGTGACCACATCACATTACAGAATTTTAACTTGCATACTAAAACATGCTAAAAAAAAGTAATAATTGCATAACTATACTAAAATGTTGTTTATTTCCCCCAAATATGAGGATTATGTGTTCTCTTTTGTCACTACCGAAACGATGATGACATGTTTTGGTCGTGACCGTTTCGGTAGTGACAATTTTATGGGATAACACCCAATAAACCAGAGACATCACTACCAAAACTCCACCAAATGTTTCGGTAGTGGCAATTTTAGATATTTTTGAACCTAGCTCAAAGATGCTAATCAGCACATGGTTAGCTAGCACAGTTCTGAACAGTGGTACACATATAAAAACAAAATGTAAACAAAGCAGATTTCATCACATCTATTACGGGTCATTCAAGGCTAAACCTCATGGCCCTGGCAGGGACGTGGATCAAACCAGAGGACGCTGCTACTCCTGCAGCGCACTCCAATCATTTCTCATTTTCCCACACTCCCCGTCTGACTGGAAGATGTGGAGGTACTGGTCTGCTTATCTCTAATGATTGGAAATGTATTCCTTTACCTTCTCTGGGTATTAACAGCTCCTTTGTATCACATTCAGTCACTGTTTAAAATTAATTTTGTAGTTATTTATCGACCACATGGTAACTTCTTGGATTAATTAGATGTGCTGCTCTCAACCTTTCCTGAGGATGGTACTCTCCTAATTATGCATGGAGACTTCAACATCCACCTAGATAAACCTCAGGCTGCAGACTTCCACACTCTGCTTGCCTCTTTTGATCTCAAACGAGTGTTAACTACGGCTACTCACAAATCAGGCAACCAACTGGACCTTATTTACACACGACACTGCTCCACTGATCATGTGCTGGTTACTCCACTGCACACCTCGGATCACTTCCTCCTCACTCTTAACCTCAACATGGTTCCTGACACAACACATACCCCTCCACATGTCATCTTTAGATGTAACCTATGCTCACTCTCACCCTCCCGGCTATCTGCTATGGATTCATCTTCACTTCCTCCCCCTAAACAGTTATCATCTCTTGATGCTAACTATGCTACTGATATTTTCTGCTCCACTTTTACATCTTGCTTAGACATTGTCTGCCCCCCATCTTCCAGGCCAGTCTGTACCACCCCTTCTGCCCCTTGGCTGTCTGATGTTCTCCACGAACATCGTTCTAAGCTCAGGGCTGCTGAAAGGGTATGGCGCAAATCAAAAAAAATCCTACTGACCTTAATGTGTATCAGTCACTCTTCTCTTCCTTCTCTGCTAATGTCTCCACTACTAAAAGGACATACTATATAACAAAATTAAAAATTTATCTAATTCTCGCATTCTCTTTAAAACATTTTCCTCCTTCCTTTGTCCTCCTCCTCCCCCTGCTTCATCAACTCTAAAAGCTGACGACTTTGCCACGTTCTTCATAAATAAAATTAAAACCATCACTGCACAATTTTCCACACCACAATCTGTCAAGCACATCTTACCAGCAAACATACACTCGTTCACATCCTTCTCTTCACTCTCCGAGGCAGAAGTTTCCAAACTCATCCTTTCTAATCATCCTACTACTTGTCTGCTTGATCCTATTCCATCTCATCTCCTTCAAGATTTCTCCTGCAGTTGTACCTGCACTCACTCACATCATTAACACATCCCTTCAAACTGGTGTTTTTCCCTCAGCATTTAGACAGGCTTGTATAACCCCACTACTTAAGAAACCCATCCTTAACCCATCTCTTTCAGGGAACTACAGACCGGTTTCCCTTCCTTTCATTGCAAAAACACTTGAACGAGCTGTGTTCAACCAAGTCTCTGCCTTTCTCACACAGAACAACCTCCTCGACAGCAACCAGTCTGGTTTCAGAAGTAGACATTCAACCGAGACTGCCTTGCTCTCAATTGCTGAAGCCCTAAGACTGGCAAGAGCGGATTCCAAATCTTCAATCCTTATCTTGCCGGATCTGTCTGCTGCTTTTGACACGGTTAACCACCAGATCCTCCTGTCAACCCTATTGGCAAAGGGCATCTCAGGAACCGCACTCCATTGGTTTGAGTCTTACCTCTCAGATAGGTCCTTCAAGGTATCTTGGAGAGGTGAGGTGTCCAAGTCATAACATCTAACTACTGGGGTGCCTCAGGGCTCAGTTCTTGGGCCACTTCTCGTCTCTGTCTACATGGTATCACTAGGTTCTGTCATTCAGAAACATGGCTTTTCATATCACTGCTATGCTGATGACACTCAACTCTACCTCTCATTCCATCCTGATGATCTGACGATAGCTGCTCGCATCTCAGCTTGTCTAACAGACATTTCTTGCTGGATGAAGGACCATCACCTTCAACTCAACCTTGCCAAGACAGAACTGCTTGTGGTTCCATCAAACCCATCGTTTCATCACAATTTCACCATCCAGTTAGACACATCAACCATAACTCCTTCAAAAACAGCCAGAAACCTTGGAGTTATGATTGATGATCAGCTGACTTTCTCAGACCACATTGCTAAAACTGCCCGGTCCTGCAGATTTGCTTTAGATCAGGCCCTTTCTTTCGGAACATGCTTCAGAACTCCTTGTTCAAGCTCTTGTTCTGTCCAGGCTGGACTATTGCAAGTCTTCCATCAAACATTTACAATTAATCCAGAATGCGGCTGGAAGATACATTTTTAATGAGCTGAAAAGAATGCACGTCATTACTTCAGACTTATGTGCCCTCTAGAAACTTGCGTTCTGCAAGTGAACGTCGCTTTTATTGTGCCATCCCAAAGAGGCACAAAATCACTTTCACAGACTTTTAAATTAAATGTTCCCTCCTGGTGGAATGACCTGCCCAACTCAATTCGAGTCCTTAGCCGTCTTTAAGAATTGGCCAAAAGCACATCTCTTCCATCTTTATTTAACCCCCTAACTCTAGCACTCTCTATTCTAATTATATTCTTTAAAAAAAAATCCCCTTTTAGACTTGCACTCTATTCATTTACTAACTGCTTGTTTTCTTAAAAAAAAAACAAAAAAAAAAACTATCTTTTTGTATTCTATCTGTTTTCCTTTTGTTATATAATTGAAAAGAAACCTTGCTACGTGTACTGCGTTAAGATAACTGAGACTTGTTATAGCACTTGCATATAATTGCCCTTTTGTAGATTTTGATTGCTTCCATTGTCCTCATTTGTAAGTCGCTTTGGATAAAAGTGTCTGCTAAATGACTAAATATTAGCGGCTCATACTATTTTATAGCACTTGCTATTCAATTCTGTATATTATTATTTTTAAGGAATTATGTAGTTGTTTAATTGTATACACTTAATTATTGTCCTAACCAACTCCTAACCCTAAACATACCCATTGGTAACCTTCTTGAAATATTTAACCTAATTTATTTCAATATATTCTGGTTTTAAATTCAGTTTTCTTGTAAAGGAAGACTTGTGTCTGAGACCTCAGTTCATTAGCCGCAGCGCTTTACGTCTGATGTGTGACCCACTTAAAGTGCAGTAAAACAATTGCTGTACAAATTAGTGTGAGTTATTAGTACTTTAATAAATGTAAAATAATTTGAATACAAATACTAATTTACAACATCCAGCAGCACAATGAACTGTTTTGCACAGCTAAATAGCTAAATGGAGATTGCTGACATCCCCTCAAACACTCAAGTTCACGTTAGCTCTTACATTAAAAATAAGATGGAAAGATAAAAAATGAATAGTTTCCATGGATCTAGACTTTGCATCTGTTTGTTTGATGTTTGAATCAGGTCTCCTCTGTTGGAATAGATGGCACTGTCCCGAAAAATAGGGTCCTATGCAGTCCTAGAACTGCAGCCTCCGGTCAGGAACATTGGGTTGTTTTTTGTCCAGACCAATATGAAAATCGACCCATGTTTTACCCTGCAAACACGCAGAGCTGTAAGTGTGAACTGGTGGATCGATAAGAAGATAATTCATTATAAAAATCAAAACAGTAAAATGTGTTTGTATGTTATTTAATTAACATAGTAATTTATTCATAATAATTGTTTAAAATAATATAATAATTATACTTTTGACTCATCCATTTTCTTAAAAAATGGTTTAAAGGCTGAAATGTGAAGTGTATCATTTAATATAACTTTTTGTTTTTGTGAAAACGTGTATCTGAACTGATCATGCTTTTTTACAGTCATTTTACAGTTTAATAGTTTACCATAGACATTGCCCTACCCCACTCATATGGTATTAATTTTATTTGTGCAGGTCTTAAAAAGTCTTAAATTTAAACTTAAAAATCCTGCAGCAACCCTGTATACACACAGTTCTGGCATGAAACTCTAGATGGCGCAGTCCGATAGGTCTATCTCAATCTGATATAATGACATCATTATTACACGGCACAGCTAATTGGTTCACTCATGTATCGGTAGCCAATGAGCTTGTTGCTCAAACATTCAAATAAATGACTAGTGCTTGTTGTAGCAGTATGTAGGGGTGGCACGGTTAGTGGAAAAAAATCGAACAGAACGGTTCTCCACACACGGTTCGGCACGCGCTAGGACCGCGGTTCAACTTAAATCTGACAACACATGTGTAATATGGTTTATTTATAACACGTAAAACAAACAGGGTTCGGCTAATGTATGTTTCCGTTAATGGATGCGCATTCTGGCTTCCCAGTACATTACAATAACAGCGATGGAAAAAGTGGACAAACCATTCACTCTTGTTCACTACGAGTTCCGTATGCTGGATTATGAGCTGTTATTTATTCCGTCATCACCCGGGTGCTGATAGCGCGCGCGCACAGGTGAGACCTGAACAGCACACGTTGATATCGGTGTTTAAACTAAACTCATGTAAGCTTTGCCAGTTTAAACATAAGAGCCAGAGGATACGAGCTCACACGCGCAGTGAGAAGATTTGTGCGTGCGCTCATTAGATGTGCGCAAACCCGCTCCTCAGAACGCGCGCATTAAGCTCTCTCTGAAGTATTGTGTTTGAATGGACAAATTCACACAAAAATTATGTCAAAATGCCCGTCTTGGTAAGTATCCTATAGCAGACATAGCCGGCTGAACGTACAGTATCAGTGTACTGGATCAGTGCATTCTCTTAAAGTGACAGCACTTTCTTAATATTAACCAAACAGCAACAACAAATAAATCACTCACTGCTCTTGATTGAATCGCTTTTGTAACTTTAATAAAGATTAATCTTTAATTTATACAGTCAAATATGCAATGCTGTTTTACATTTGATTACTTTATTCAATTTCTGTACCTAAAAACTAATGCTATAGACCTACCTAAAAAAAAACCTGAAAATCACTGATTATTTTATTTGTATCTTTACTCTATTGTATTTTTATTTGTGCTGTTGCTTGTAGTTAGATAGATTATTCTTATTTTCTTTGTTATTTGACAGTATAGTTTTTCCCTAAACATACCGAACCGTACCGAAACCGTGACTCTAAAATGTGATACAAACCGAACCGTGAAAAAGTTGAACCGTTCCACCCCTAGCAGTATGTATATATGTATATATATATATATATATATATATATATATGTATGTATTTGTGTGTGTGTGTGTGTGTGTATGTATGTATACATGTATGTGTATGTGTATATATATATATATATATATATATATATGTATGTGTGTGTGTGTGTGTGTGACCCGTGCTGGCAAAATGAGTCGGAATGTGCACGGTCTAATTTTGAGTTACAGGCAAAAGAAGTGAAAAATGTCAGTTTTGGTCGAATTTGAGGTTTTCACAAAAATTTGTTCATTAAGCCCTCTTCTAGCGATCCCAATGCTCCAAATAGTAATTAAACACCTAACATGATCTTTATTTGTGCGGTTTCTGAGAGGAGTACCTTTTTCTCTGCTCACTTCTGGATAACTGCTGCTTCTCACCACAAGTTGTAGGTCTATTGTTGCAAGGCGTAGCATTCCAGCTTTGTGAATATTCATATCGAATTCTCGATGACATGAGTCCAAACCCTTGAAATATGATTTTCAAACCCATGCTGATGAAAACAAAACGATCGCACTGACTGACGTTTGCAAAGCGCGTACATAAGACACGCCTTTCTTAGAGAGCGTGATCTCCCTATGAGAAGTACATTATTGTGAAATATGTCCTGGCAAGATATATATATATTATATATAGTATCAAAAGCTGCACTGAAGTCTAATAACGTCAAAGCAACATGATTTCCAAAATCAGCCCCATGAGATAATTTGTAACCTTAAGAAGAACTTTGTCAGTACAGTATACAGCTCTAAACCCAATTGAAGACTGTCAAAGACATTGTTTTTTGTTTAAAGAAAAGGTGGCTGGCTGTGGGCAATCTGTTTAAGATACAAGTAGTAATTTAGAAATGGGCTGAAAATGTATCCTTTTACTTCTCAATTATCACTGTTCTAGATGTAAAAATTGTACTAACATTATATAAGTGCACCTCAGGAAACAAACATGAAAAAAAAATGCAATTGATAGCCCCTTTAAATCATTGCTGGATTGGGCTCCTCCATGTGTATTGTCTTTAAAACTTCTAATTTAGGTCAATTTAACACACTTCTGCAAAGATTTTTGTGTTATTTATTTATTTTATAATTATGATTTTTTTTTTTTTTTTTTTTTATCCATCCGTCCCTGCAGGGTCAAAGTCTTTCCAGGATATGGCGGAGTGTAATTCAAGCCCCTTTCTTGACAGGTAAAAATAGGCATATAAGAATTTTTTTTTTTTTTTTTTTTTTCTGTGATGTTGCATGTAATGTTTTATTTAAATGTTTGTGTTTGATCATTCACAGCCTCTCTTCCTCTCAGCCCTCGACAGCATGATGTAATGTATAAGACATTTGTGCTGCTTCTAAAGTAAGTTTCCAATCCAAGCAACTGTTTAATAAATCATAACCATGTAAACGGTACCAAGTAAAATGGTTGTTAATTATGATTTTTATATAATTGTGGAGGCCTATTAATATTACATATATTAATGCTACTCTCCCTTAATACACCCAATTCAAATCAAAAAGAGCTCCATGAATGAGCTTAGAAAATAAAACAAAAAAGGAGGTAATTTGTGTAATTCATGTTGATCTGATGAGTTTTTGAAACCGGGGGAGTGCCATACATGTCTATAATGAGAATCTGCTCCGCAAAAGTGTCACTCAGCATATGGTACACTTGAGTGTTTAGAGATTATAGAAGGATTATGTACAGCACTGGGATAAATACCTTATAATTTAGTGTTGTGTCAGCACAATAATTAAGCAAAAATTAATTTTATGTTTCTAATTTATAGTTTGAATGTAACATTAGGGAACACCCCAGGTTAATGCTGTCTATTAATGGGTTATGAGAGGTCCAGGACCCCAGTTTATGATGAACTTGCATCCCAGTTTATTAATTTCATAAATCATACATAACAATGTAATTAATTATTTACAGCCATATTTAAATATTGATTATAGTGTTAATACCCTAAACGTGTGGAAAGTTTGTAAAATGCTTGATTTTAACCTTTATGTTTTTTTTAAGGTTTGAAATGTGCTTGAATTTTTCTGTTTACTTTTTCTTTTTTTTAAGATGTCCATTTTTATTTACTTTGGATCTGGTTGCCATTGCCAAGCGGTTTTCTCAGTTCAGCCTGCAGGCTTTCTCTTTGGGAACACTCTTGCTCATACCTTGTGCCAAAAAGAAGGAACCGCAGATTCAAGTAGGTTCACATTCACTATAGATGTGGTAAGATGACACTATAGTCTGGTTAAGATCTAAACACATTTATTCACTGGCTATGCTGTTATTAATACTCGATTTTCCATCTTAACATTTTAAAGGTTAAATAAAATCCAGTTATCAGTTTTTTTTTAATAGTGATTTGTGTAAGTAATTTTGTACTTTTCCGAAGTCAATATTTATCATAACCTACAAATTGAGTGTATTCATTCAATTCTATTATTGCTATTTTGACAATTTCTAAAATATGTATTTCGTGGAATTGTAATGTATCTCTTTGAATGGGATTCTCTTATTTGATTTGACTTTCCTTATTCAGTTATTATTGAATTTATGCAAGTTCTCCTATTTCACTATTTGTGATCTGCATACGTTTTATTTTTTTAGTTTGTACTAAGCAACGTTTTGTATGTCTTATACATTAGAACTTCCTGTTATCCTGTAACCCTACACTAATTCTGGATCAGGTAGAGGAAAGCATGACTACTGGAGAGTTAGCTGGCATTCCTTCACAGGTCTTATTGTTTTGTTAAAACAAATCTATTCTCAGTACTTGTTTATTTGTATGTTTTGTTTGATTGATTTAAAATGTCTTGCCTTTTAATTTTTTTGTAGATTAGAGACACAGTGTTTACCTTCCTTTGTCGAAATGGCAAGTCCCAGATATTGATGAAAACCAAACACTTCACTTATTTGAAGAGGCACTTGATCTCAAAGGGTCACTCTGAAACCGTGCAGGAGCTGCTGAACTGCCTCGTGGGGCAAAATGGGTTAGTTGATCCTAGATGAAATTTAATTTTATATATATATGCAATGCAAACGTTTGGGAACCCCTTGCAGAATCTGTGAAAATGTGAATAGTTTTAACAAAATAAGAGAGATCATACAAAATGCATGTTATTTTTTATTTAGTACTGTCCTGAGTAAGACATTTTACATAAAATATGTTTACATATAGTCCACAAGACAAAAAATAGCTGAAATTATTCAAATAACCCCCTTCAAAAGTTTGGGAACCCTTGGTTCTTAATACTGTGTGAGGTTACCTGGATGATCCACGACTGTTCTTTTGTTTTGTGTTGGTTGTTCATGAGTCCCTTGTTTGTTCTGAACAGTTGAACTGAGCACTGTTCTTCAGACAAATCCTCCACGTTCTGTAGATTCTGCAGTTTTCCAGCATTTTTGCATATTTGAACCCTTTCCAGCAGTGACTGTATGATTTTGAGATCCATCTTTTCACACTGAGGACAATTGATGGACTCAAACACAACTATTAAAAAAGGTTCAAACATTCACTGATGCTCCAGAAGGAAACACGATGCATTAAAAGCCGGGGGGTGAAAACTTTTCGAATTTGAAGATCAAGGTAAATTGTACTTAATTTGTCTTCCGGGAAACATGCAAGTATCTTCTGTTGCTTCCGAAGGGCAGTAATAAATGGAAAAATATATATATTTCAACAAAAGAAAAAAGTTGGAAATCTTCATCCTGTTCAAAAGTTTTCAACAGCCAGCTCTTAATGCATCGTGTTTCCTTCTGGAGCATCAGTGAATGTTTGAACCTTTTTTAATAGTTGTGTTTGAGTCCATCAATTGTCCTCAATGTGAAAAGATGGATCTCAAAATCATACAGTCACTGCTGGAAAGGGTTCAAATATGCAAAAAATGCTGGAAAACTGCAGAATCTACAGAACGTGGAGGATTTGTCTGAAGAACAGTGCTCAGTTCAACTGTTCAGAACAAACAAGGGACTCATGAACAACCAACACAAAACAAAAGAACAGTCGTGGATCATCCAGGTAACCTCACACAGTATTAAGAACCAAGGGTTCCCAAACTTTTGAAGGGGGTTATTTGAATAATTTCAGCTATTTTTTGTCTTGTGGACTATATGTAAACATATTTTATGTAAAATGTCTTACTCAGGACAGTACCAAATAAAAAATAACATGCATTTTGTATGATCTCTCTTATTTTGTTAAAACTATTCACATTTTCACAGATTCTGCAAGGGGTTCCCAAACTTTTGCATGCCACTGTGTATATATATATATATATATATATATATTATGCTATTTTAAAGGTTCCTCATTTTGTTTTGGATGTCTCCTACAATGGACTACTTGCACAACTACTTCCGCGTTCTACTTATTATAGCTCGGGAGTTTCCGGTCAGCATTTAGCACACCTACATACAGACAATCTCTCATGAGAATGCAGATTATTACTACGTTTTAGGGCTGGCAATTTTTTTTTTTACAATTAATCATATTCTCTGCATTAACATAAATTATCTTCAACCTGCTGAAATGTTATAAATATATTTCCCATCCAAATGTGCATTCTGAATAATAAATATATTTCCCCACTAATCTGCCGAGGTCCAGCGCTTATCTTCTCATTAACAGTATTCTTCTCTTACTGATCATATTTCATACTAGGGGTGTAAATCGGATGGTTCGTCACAATACGATACGATATCGATTCTCATACCCAGCGATACAATATTTGCCGATACCTCAAAAAATTATACGATACGATTCGATTTGATACAGGAGTATATCGATCGATATTATGATATTATATACCTATATAAATGCAATTTAATGATATTATATACCTATTTAAATGCTATTTTAACTCACAAATGCAACCAAAATATATAACATGAACATTTATCTGAAATTTTCACATCCTGTACCTCAATTGGGACATTCACAACAACAAAAAATTGGCCTACACTTATTATATATATATTTTTTTAATAATTAAGAAAATAAACAATTGGAAAAACTATTCTGGCTGCTATGGGCTCAGTGCTAAAAATATTTTCTACAGATAACCAAATTACAAGCAAAAGCAGAAAATAAATACAATAGAATAAAGACACTGGTTCAATAAACAGTGCTTTTCAGTTTTTTCAGCTCAGTCTAAAATAAATTTTCAGGTACGCTACAGAAATGTAATAATCAAATGTAAAATAACTGCATAGTCTTCACTTTATTAAATATAAATTAATCATTTTTGATGTTACAAAGGTTATTTAGTCAGCAGCAGTAAGCACTTGTATTTTTCTTTAACAGCATTAGATTTATTATTAGCTTGCTTTCACTTTAAGAACGGATTTAATATACAGATACACATGTGCTTTCTTTCTCAACTGTTTACGTTAAGACATATGACTAACCGACTGTGTTTACTAGGATATTCGCAAAATGCGCATTTTGATGTAATTTTGTTTGTATTTATTCATCCATGCACAAAAAAGCGGAAGAGAGCTCAATTTAGTATTCACTCGGTGTAGACGCGGCTGTCTGTGTGTGTGTGCTTCAGATGTGTGCACAGAAAACTTCTCTCACAGCGCTCGACTGTTCCACCAATAATCCCGAGCATCTTTTACGCTCGCCTTGTGCCTTCGGGCAGTCCTTATATCGAGTCCTGATACATGAGTTTGAATGAGAATGCCCACGTTGGCGGTAATGCATAGACGGACATTATGTGAAAATGTGGACAATGCCAAAATAAAAGTGCCTATTTATACTACAGATATCGATATTTTACACGTGACAACGATGCATCATATTGTCAGACATCATATCGATGTATCGATCCATATCGATGAATCGTTACACCCCTATTTCATACCTGTTGAATTTACAGTTTGACTAATAAACACCCTTACGAAAATTAACCATGGTTTTACTATAGTAAAAGTGTAGTAACCATGGTTTTTTTTCAGATTACCATTTGTATAACCACAATTTTACTACAAATACCATGGTTAAACTATGGTTAGTTTAGCAAAACCCGGGTTAATTTGTGGTTACTATGGTTTAAGTATAATTATAATTTTTTTGGTTTTATTTGTTGTAGATTTGTCTTATTCCAGTGTAATGGCTGTGAATGAATGTGCAGTAACTGCCTTAAATAAATTTAATTGTTAAACATTTAATTAATTTTAAACTGTAACGCATTGACAGTGCGACTACTTTAAATATTCATATTTTGGCATTACATATAGTTAGGGCTGGACAATAATTCAATATATAGCAGTATTTATGTAAGGAATAATTGACGACGGGCCATTGAATTATTAGAAAAATAATGCACACCTGAGGTGGTGATGCGGTCACGACGCGAAGCGGAATAATTCAACGGACCGAAGTCAGTTATTCCGCTTATACTACGGTTATCACACCTTAAGACATCGATCAGATTATATATTTCAAGGCATTCCTCCGGTTTTTCTACTTAAATCACTATTGTGAGTATGATTATTTATTCCGCATCTCATCCAACTGCTAATTCAAAAACGTCATTTTAAACCTAACGGAGGCTTGAGCCGTTGATAGCCGACTAATGCAGTTAATACAGTTAACTAAGTTATGAGAGGAGAGAGAGAGAGATTATCTCTGTGAGTCTGTGCGTCTCTCAAAAGTGTTTGGCAGCAATGTCTCTAGTTATAGTGAAACTTAAAGTTCATTCTCTTCACGAACAACGTTGTTACCTCGCTTGTGAGAAGTCATGAAGTTTTTAAGTTGTTAAACTTTGTTACTGATAAAATCGTCAGAGTAGCGCTAACAACATTAGCGCGTATGTTAACGTGTGCAAACTGTCTGTGAGGGAGAGAGAGCGGGAGAGATAGAGTATGTGCTTTCCGTACATAATAAAGCGTAATTTTGTGGCAAAAACATGGATATGATCTGTCGTTTTTTTATCCTTTTGTTTACTATATTTATTTGTTTGGCCAGTGTCCTTGTGGGTTTTAGGCTGTAAGGACCGTTGAAATGACATCATTTTGCGAAGTGATATGGACATGTAATGCGGTGCCTGGAACTACGTTTGCCATGCGTTTCCCTGAAAATAATTGCACACCTTAGAACGTTCATCGGCCAATCAGATTCAAGCATTCAACGGCCCTGTAGTATAAATATATATATACAGTATATATTTCAATTACGGTGATATGATTTTTAAGCAGAGTCTCATCTCCCATTCCCTTTAAAAGCCAGTTGCGCTTGCACCTTGGCAGATTCGCTAATTACATGGCAGAATTTGCAAGATCAAAAACTAAAGGCTTCTCCAGAGAGGAAATGGATCAGCTCAAGTGTGCTAATCTTTTACATTGTAATCCTTTCATTTTTAATATTTGCCATGTTTGTGTGCTGCTGCGCGTCCCTTTGTGTGTAATATGTGTGTTGTGTGTTGTTGTTTTTTTTGTATGCGCGTTATGCACCTACAGGCGGGTGCACATTACTAACGCACCCTTTAAATAAATATAAAAAATACTGTGCCATCGACTTTAGACCAGGTTTTAGTTGGTCAATGGCGCAATCATTTTCAGTTGCCTCAAAACTAGCAAAAACCACTTGCGTTGCGCCTGGAATCGCATTGTACCGGGTGTATGATACACAATATTCAAAACAGCATAACAGAGGCACTTTAATACTTCAGTTCTCTTAGGTCAGTTGGGTTTAAACAATTTTAAATCAGTATCGTGCTGTTGTTTAAGTATGCAATATAATACCAAAAAAGACAAAAATAGGTGCATTTTCTGCCCCCATATTTCAATGTCAAAAGCATTCTAATGAGTAGCATTACGCAGTGAAAGCATGCACTCTTAAGATGTTTTTGTTTGGTTTGTGCAAAGTAAGTGACTCAATCTCAGCTCACACGCTGTTAAACCAGTTATGATACCATGATAGATAATACATATTGCACACCTGTATTTCCATCTAAATGTTTTAAATTAAATTTTTCACTTTCAAGGGCTAAGTTAATTTGTATTTCTAACAAACGTATCTTTCACTGTGCTTTTTTCTCTGAATAGTGAAGAGGAGGCAATTTCTTTTGCCCATGAATATCTGAAATACAGAGAACTGAAAGGAGGGCAAATGGCACCTCTGAGCAACACTTTCTCTGATCCTGTCAGGGTAATCCATCTTAAATTTTAAAATTATTTTCATTTTTTGGGGGATGCACCAATACTCAGAATGATATCTGCCAATGCTGATAGCTAAGTTTTCTTAAGGAACACAATCTCTCCCAACTGTTGCTGTAAACTATGCAAGGAACCCTCTTTATTGGGTGCATTACTATAATATTAGAGGTTAAAATTAACAACAAACTTAAAATGTAATAATCACACCCGAAAATAAAAACTGAAATGTTTGTATACAACTCAGTTTTCATAAAAAATTGTCTTCATTAAAGATTACCAAGACAAACTTTTTTTTTTTTCATTTATTTATTTTTCCTGTGGATTAATTTGCAGATTATTTTTTCACCTGAAGACTAGCAATGCTCGCTAATACCGTAAATAGGGTTAAACAGAACCTGTTAACTGCTATATTTTTAAGTGAGATTGTGATCATTCGTTGTTATAGTTGCAGTCTAACACATTTTTCTGGCCCCTGTTGATTGACAGGATATAATCGGCCCTAATCATTAGCTGTTTTTAAACAGTTGGCAGGTGGCCAATAAAGCTGATAATTGCTTTTATTGGTTAATACATGGTGCATCCCTCTTTTTCTTTTTTTGTAATTAATGTTTATTGTGTAGATATATACTTATGGTTCTCTCTCTGTCTCTCTCTTTTTTTCTTTTTTGTCCTTCAGGATTTTTTGGAAAAGGCCCCGGAACCCAGGGGTACACAAACATTGGCATAATATTTAAATTCCAGTATTTGTTATCTGTGGGTAATAATGTAGTCACTCAGTGCAAGATAGCACTAATTAAATATATGCTTGCACATTTTGCATTGAATATTGTTACTTAATAGTATTTCAGTACTCAGATTTTGTGAATATAAACACCATTGAGGCATTGAAGATGTAGACATACCTACTTTACAAATAAAACTATTACTTTTTTTTCAATATGTAAATGTTTATGTTCTGTAGCTAGCATGGCTGTTATACAAAATACATTATACACAAAGACTATAGTCAATATTTTCATTTTAGATCCTGTTCCAATACTATACTATAAAAAACACAGGTAAAGAAATTTTAATCTGATAGTAATTGACATTTAACTGCTTAATGAATAGGCTAGATTTGAGAAATATCAATATAAATAATGAATTAACGAGTGCCTACAACATTGACAGTAGTTTGTGGCTTCAGTGAATTCCTGTTCCTCCATGTAAAACAAATAAAAAATAAAATGATAATAATGAATAGCACAATGTCTTCAGTCTGTTCTCATATGAGATAATATGAATCAAACTAACATCAAAGGATAGGGCCCAAGTAGAGATTCCTGGAGGCACCAAGAGGTTTGGAAGATGATTTACTCCATCCTCCATTTTCTCCTTTATTGATGGTAGCCAGGAGAATTGCCATAGGTTCCTTAAACAATAGAGATAGTTTACCCAAAAATGTTTTTTTCTTTTTTGTTAATTTACTCACCCTCAGGCCATCCAAGATGTAGTTGAATTTTTATCTTCAGTAGAACAGTAAAGAAAATGTTTAGCTCCTGATGATTAGGGATGGGCATTTTTCAGAATAGTTGTATTCAAATATTTGGGCTCATAAAGAAACAAATATTCGAATATTAGTTGATTTAGTTGAAAACGTGTGTAAACAAAAAGATTATATATATATAATGAACAAAAGAATTCGAGCTCAAGCAGAGCAAACGGAAAAAATAAACCATGCCAATTACAGCACAGAACGTACATACACTCAATTCGGCCTATGTTTTTAATGTTTATATTGTTTCACATGTTAATGTTGAGAAAAACAATATCCACTTGCTCGGGTGAAAATTGGCTCCTCAGTCTGACAACAATAAATATGCGACGACACAGACATTCCAGAGACACAAAGATAATGGTGTGCTAAGCAAAGTTTCTTACAGTGCTTTGTGTTTTCTGTTCTTAAACCACTCTCCCTCGAGGAAACTAAAAGGAAGCATATGTTTCAAGATCATTTGACTACCAGATAAGCTCTCTTTTCTGCTTACTCGGGGTATAGCTGTGCTTACCTGCAAGTCGTGAAAGCAGTGATGGACAGCTGTCTTTCCTCAGTCGACTGGTGTTTGGATTTCATGTGATTTCTCACTGTGGTGGTGATATTATGATAACTCCGTTTCACTGATTCATTGGATCACAAGTAATTTTGTAAGCTCATTTAGTAAGATCATTTTGATCAAAGTAATTCAAAACTTTGCAAGGTAGACAATGACATTCTGTGGTCAAATACAATCAACTTGTTAACATGCTCCACAGCGCCACCCAGCGCATTTAGTTATAACCAGCATGACTTTTAGTTTGCGTGCTTAGGATTTATCATGGATTTCCTGCATTAACGTCCAGCAAAGCAACACGGTGTAAAGTTTAAATAGTGTTTTTATTTTTCAAATAATAATTACGGCTCAAATATTTGATTATTTGTGCACACCCCTTCTGATGATATATTGAGGTCTTATGAAGCAAAACAGTTGGTCTATGCAAGAAACAAAAAAAATATTACCTATAATCCATAGCCTCAAGCAAATGGGGAAAATACAATTATTTTTCGTGAACTGGTTCTTTCGGACAGTTTGCTTCAATGAACTGGTTCAATTCACTAGTTTAGTTAGGCTACATTTACACTGCAGGCAAATGTGGCCCAAATCCAATTTTTTTGCTCACATGTGACTCTTCTGTTTTTGTCATGACAGTGTGAACAGCACAAACCGCATGGAATCTGATCTTTTCAATTCCGATTTGTGCCACTTCCATATGTGGTACTAAATCCGATACACGTCAGATGTTTTGCAATGTGACCGCAGTGTGAACGGTCATGTCGGATTTCATGCGATCGACATTCATCATAATTCCGCGCTGACGGGAGACACTTCAAAGATTTTACATACCCAAAGTTATCAAGACAGTTGCGAAAGGTAGTCAGTGGAAGTACAGTGATGTCAGAACTCATAAGTATTACAGTGACAACTCTATATACAAGCAAAACATGAGGACTCGTATCATAAAAGTTTCAAAGCTGTTGTCTTTTGTTGCATCCTTGTCTTTATTTTTCATATTGCCTGTGCATAATTTTGCTTGCTTCTGCAGCAGATCACAATATATATAAATGCATAATCGCTTACTTATGTCCTCCGTGTTTACTTCCATATAACAGCGCACCGTGCAAGTGTTGCCAAATCCACAGTTTCACCCCGGAATTGGGCTACATTTTCCACTGTTGCAAAGGTTTTCCAAAGGTTGTTTTTCAACTTTGTGGGTTGACGTGACCCCACTAACGCGATATTTACCCCCTGAACATAGTTGGGCTAGTTTTGGATTAGTTTCGAGAAGCAATTGGGCGGATTTTGTTGTGAAAATCTGGAAACCCTGTTCGTATCGTTCTTTTGCGCATGAGGGTCAGTTCAGAACCATGATCTGTTCACACTGGAAATCTGATATTGGCCACATTTAAACCAACGGAATTGAGCCCTAAGGCTCGCAGTGTGAACGTAGCCTTACATAACGTATACACAATCATATTATTAAAGCACCCAATAATGATGTAAAACATGGATGTTTTACGTCTAAAGCATATAAAGTGGATAAACTTCATCAACTCACTTTTTTTACATTAACAATAAGCCATAAAAATTTTCATTTTGCCCCTTCATTCAAGTGCTCAGTTCACAAATGTGCTGGTCTTTGGTCCAAGTCAGAACTGTTTCCTCAGTTCAGTGACTCTTGGGCTGCATTTACACTGCAAGTCTTGATGACCAATTCTGATTTTGTGACTATATCCGATTTTTTTGGATGACGTGCTTACATTTCTTTTAAAAGTGACCCTTATCCGATGTGTGCATTTTACACTCTACTTGGTGAAACAAGCCAAAAATAGCATATGACATCACAAATCAATTTGAATAGTACATTGTTTAATTTATTGACATGGGATTCATATAGAAACGTTTTTAATGCAATAGTTACATCTATACATCAAAATAATTCTATAGCCAAGAACAAATTCTTCAGGACAGTGATGATCTTCAGCTCCGCTGAAAGCTTGCGAGTGGAATACTCAGGTGGTAGATAATGTTAAGTAGTGGTGCAACGGATCACAAAACTCACGGTTCGGATCATACTACGGATTTTGAGTCACGGATCGGATCATTTTTCAGATCAGCAAAAAAAAGTTGTGTAAACTACTAGCTTTACTACTAAAGTCAGTAATAAACCAAGAACAATTACACAAATTAATTAGATTTTCAACCAATAGATTGATTTCCAGCCTACAACATAAAATTATAAATAAAGACTGTAACAGTAGTATTCAGGTGCAGAAATGTAAAAATTAAGTGTAAAACACAATAATGCTTACTGCATAAGTTAAATACAGATGATTAGCAGACAGAAGCAGGTATTATAGGCTGCTGTCTCTTTAAGACTAAATGCACGGATCAAATACTGACACACATCCGGTTTCTTTCTCGGCTGTATACGTTAACTTAAGACATAACTGACTGTGTTTACCAGAATACTTGCCAAAACGGGTATTTTAACATAACTTTGTGTGTGTGTATGTATCCATCCGTTGAGGCGTTGTCTGAAACGCGGTATCTAAATCACGCCTCTCTTTCTCATGCTCTCTCTCTGCGTGTGCGCGCTTCAGTGTGTGCGGCAGCGGCTGAGCGCAGAAAACGGAGCGCGTGCAAATGATAAACTTTCACTCTATGGTGGTTAAACTTATCAGTTAATCCGCGAATCACATGCGTGCCGAACCGTGGGGACTGATCCGTACGGATCACGGATCATCTACGATCCGTTGCACCCCTAATGTTAAGCATGTCACATCGTTACATTTTAGTAATTAAAACCAAATGCGTTCATCAGTGATTGTATATCAAAGGCAGGGACATGTTTGTGTGCATTTAATTTTGTAGTTTCAATGGAACGAACGGGACTGAAGCACTCTTCTGTGCACGAGCCATTGTCACTAACGGCAGCACATTTCAGCGTCAGATCGTCTTTTATTTAACACAAACAAATGAAATTAATACTCTGCTACTCAACTAGAGATGTTTCATTTGTTACAGGTATGTCTGTACAACAAAATGTTTAAAAAAACCTCACTTTTCGATGACGTAGGAGTCGCATTTACAGGGAAATATCCGATCTGACCGCTTACACGGCAGGCGCAAATGCACGTATCCGATTCATATCTGATTTATTTCCACATATGAGGCCTTATGAGGCCTGAAACCGATCGGAGAATATCAGAATCCATGCGATTTTTTGCTTACACTGTCGTGGACCATATCCGATCTGTGCCCCATGGGAGGAAAAAATCGGAATTGGGTCACTTGAACCATGCAGTGTAAATGTGGCCTTGGAGTAACTGGAGCGCTGAATGATTTGGCAAAAAACAGTATCATAGGATCATACACACCAGTATATTGGCTCATTTCAAGTCAATGTGACTGTCAGGCATGTACGAAAGTGAGTTTAGATTGAGTAACTTTTAGAGCTGTATCAGACAGTTCAGTCAGATTTGGTAAACTGGTTAAACAAGTTCAATTGGTTCACCAAAAAGAACCGGTTCACCCTGCACCATTTGCCTGAGGCTATGGATTACAGGTAATAATGTTGTAAATAATGTTAAGTTTCTTGCACAGACTGATCGTTTCACTTCTTAAGACCGCAATGCACTCTCAGTCTGTCATGTCGTGGTCGAAGAGACCGTTACTGAACTGTTCCTGTTGCTTCTGTTAAGACCTCAAGCGTTGTCTCGGAACTCCCTGCGTTTGTTGAAGCTCCTGATGCTACTGCTGCAGAACCTCCAGAGGTGTCAGGGGTGTCCGCTAATAAACTTTCTGATTGTCCTGTCACTGTTATGAAGGCTGTCTGTGAACTCTTGCCCTGTTCCAAACCGGCCAAGGAGGCCTTTCCTGAACTCTTATTTTTCTGTAATGACTAAGGAGTCCATTTCTGAGCTCTGTGACTGTTCAGTCATGGCCAAGAAGGTCAGTTCCGATCTCTCTGTTTGCCCTGTCATGACCCAGAAGGATGTTTCTGAATCCTTTGACTGTCCACTCACGGCCAAGGAGACTATCTGTAGATTATCAGTCAGGCCTGTCACAGTCTGTGAAGCTGTTTATGAACTTTCAGCTTGTCCTGTCACAACAAAAAGAAACTCTCGTCCTGGTCTGAACTGACCACGGAGGTCGTCTATGAACCTGTGTCCTGTCTTGACAGAGGTCGTCTGCAAACTCTCTGCTCGCCCTATCATAACCAACGATGTCGTCTCAACACTGTCTGCCTGTCACGATCACCAGCTGGAGCGCCCATGAGCTCCACCAGAGAGCTCATTCACCCAGGACTTAATTTCCCATAATCCTTTGCCTGTACTTATCTGCACTCATCATTAATTGTCACATGCTATAAAAGCCTGGTTTAATCTCTCATTCATTGCAAAGTATTGTATGTTTAATTCCACACTGCAATTCCTAGCCCTGCTCTCTGGTTTGCTGTTTCTGTGTTTGCCCGTGGATCACTCGTGGGCTGTTTATTCTCGTTGTGTTTCTTTGCTGCCTGCCTTGACCCACATGCCTGTTTCTGGATTACGATTTGTCTTGCCCTTACTATTGTTAATTACACAAGCTTCAGTCTGGATCCCACCCTTAAATGATCTGAGATGACCAAACACCTGAGAAGAGATGATGCCAACCCCTCAGAGGATGCCAACCCTCAGACAACATACAGAATTACCAAATTTTGCCATAAGTTTAAATATATTAAGTTTCTACAATATATAAATATACTGTAAAAACTTAATTTCCTGTAAAGCTGCTTTGCAATGATTGTATCGTAAAAGGCGCTATACAAATAAACTTGAATTGAATTGAATTGTGTTTGCTGGCGATTGACCCTGCCTGTCTGACCCCATGGTCTTTCAATAAAACCTGTGAATGGATCCTCAACCTTGTTGTCACGTTCATCTACGTAACAAGTTGTCATTCGTCAACATTACTGCAATGGAAATACTTACCTTTATTCTTACCCTTTAAATAAGCTAACAAAGCATTCAGCGAAAGCATAAATTGCTGTACATCCTGTAGTGGTAGTGTCATGTGCCCAGAAATAATTCTGGTAAAAGGCAGCTGCTCACTTATTTTCATGGTTTCAAATATCAGTATGCCTAGTAAGAACAATAAGTTGCATTGTACGATCAAATCATTTTCTACAAGCGTGGCTTGCTCCAAGATGGTCCTCAGCAAGACTTTACAGTGACTTTATTTTAATGCAGTGTCTGCTTGCATGCTACTATGCTGTAAAATTATTGCTATATTGCCATCTGATTTTAATGTACATATGCTGCTGTTCATATTAATTAATTGTGAACTCATAATACTCTACATAATCAGTCCCTCCGGGATTTCTGCTGCAGCTTTTCTCAAAATTTGCGGTGATATTTGCGGCATTTCTTATTGTTTTGCAGTGAAAATATACCATGGACAACATTCTTCTAACATTGTCATAACTTTTCTGACTTCAAGAACCTTCGTAGGGCTCCAGACTAACATTTGAGAACACCAGTGCCATTAAGTTCTACAGAAGGGTGGCACCAGCACCTGACAGTAAAGCACTCACCCTAATCGCACATGTACATCTCGGAGATGTCTATTTGATGTCTGCATTTACATATGCAAGACGTATTTTTTAGGGTGTTTGCTCATCTGCAATACGTCTCTAAGACGTTTCCTGTCAGATTTCAAATAGACATTTATTAGAATGCATGAAAAACTGCTTCTGAGACGTTTATCAGATTACAAGGCAGATGTTTCCCAGATCTTTAGCAGACGTCTTATAGATTTATTTTTGCTGTCTGGGTAGTTGAGATGCAGATAAAATTAACTTTTATTACTGTCATTCATAATGTCTAAATATAATTTGATATAAAAAAAAAAATAAAAAAAAAAATATATATATATACAGGTGAATCTCAATAAATTAGAATGTCGTGGAAAAGTTCATTTATTTCAGTAATTCAACTCAAATTGTGAAACTCGTGTATTAAATAAATTCAATGCACACAGACTGAAGTAGTTTAAGTCTTTGGTTATTTTAATTGTGATGATTTAGGCTCACATTTAACACAAACCCACCAATTCACTATCTCAACAAATTAGAATACTTCATAAGACCAATAAAAAAAAAAACATTTTTAGTGAATTGTTGGCCTTCTGGAAAGTATGTTAATTTACTGTATATGTACTCAATACTTGGTAGGGGCTCCTTTTGCTTTAATTACTGCCTCAATTCGGCATGGCATGGAGGTGATCAGTTTGTGGCACTGCTGAGGTGGTATGGAAGCCCAGGTTTTTTTGACAGTGGCCTTCAGCTCATCTGCATTGTTGGGTCTGGTGTCTCTCATCTTCCTCTTGAGAATACTCCATAGATTCTCTATGGGGTTCAGGTCAGGCGAGTTTGCTGGCCAATCAAGCACAGTAACACCATGGTCACTGAACCAGCTTTTGGTACCTTTGGCAGTGTGGGCAGGTGCCAAGTCCTGCTGGAAAATGAAATCAGCATCTCCATAAAGCTTGTCAGCAGAAGGAAGCATGGAAGTGCTCTAAAATTTCCTGGTAGATGGCTGCGTTGACTGTGGACTCAGAAAACACAGTGGACCAACACCAGCGGATTACATGGCAGCCCAAATCATCACTGACTGTGGAAACTTCACACTGGACTTCAAGCAACATGGATTCTGTGCCTCTCCACTCTTCCTCCAGACTCTGGGACCTTGATTTCCAAATTAAATGCAAAATTTACTTTCATCTGAAAATAGGACTTTGGACCACTGAGTTCTTTTTCTCCACAGCCCAGGTAAGACGCTTCTGATGTTGTCTCTGTTTCAGAAGTGGCTTGGTAGCCCTTTTCCTGAAGACGTCTGAGCGTGGTGACTCTTGATGCACTGACTCCAGCTCCAGTCCACTCCTTGTGAAGCTCTCACAAGTGTTTGAATCAGCTTTGCTTGACAGTATTCTCAAGCTTCCAGTCATCCCTGTTGCTTGTGCACCTTTTCCTATCCAAATTCTTCCTTCCAGTCAACTTTGCATTAAATATGCTTTGATACAGCACTCTGTAAACAGCCACACCTTTCAGTAATGACCTTCTGTGACTTACACTCTTTGAGGAGGGCATGAATGTTCATCTTCTGGATCATTGCCAACTCAGCAGTCTTCTCCATTTATTGTCGTTTCAAAGAACAAGAGATACCCGGAATTTATACTGTAGGGATGGTCATTAATTGGAACTCAAATGTAAATATTCTAATATTTTGAGATACTGATTTTTGACTTTCATGAGCTGTAAGCTCTAATCATCTTTTGATCAAAACATCAAAACTTTTGAAATGTTTTACTTTACATGCAATGAATCTAAAATATATGAAAGTTTCACTTTTTGAAGTAACTTGCAAGAAAAAATGAACTTTTTCACGACATTCTAATTCATTGAGATGCACCTGTGTATGTATATATATATATATATACATGTAACCCTATGTAAAAATCCTATAAGAAAAAGGGTTAAAACATTTATTTTATTTTATTATATTGTTTGTTTATCATTTGTAAGTGTATTGTCCATTCATTTCTAAAGCGGGGATGATGTTTTAATAGCTTTCTGTACTTTTACATTTCTACGTACGTCATTACGTAATGTAGCGTCACATTTGTGTAGACTCTCCCGCCTCCTAGCATTAATTACTGCCATTTGGTCGTGAAACAACTGACGATCAAGGTGGACCAGTGGGTTAACATCACGGTGAGTGGACATAATCGTGCTTCGTCTGTACTGCTGACTGTTTTTGAGTCACTTCATCCGGATTTGCCTTCACCACAGATCGCGATCTCTCACTTGCTTTAAGTTTTCAAGGACTCTCTTGTCTCTGTTGATTACTTCTTCTCATTTCATTTTTTCATTTACTGTGTCAATTTTGTTTTCTTTGGGTGTTCAGTTTTTGTAACTCTGGCATTAAGTATTTGCTTAACTTTCATTATTTTCGGCACTTTATTGAAGTACAGCCCAGACACAAAAGTAAGTTAAAGGGAGCTTTATTCAGACAGCAAACCTAGTAACAGTGTAGTCAGACTTTAAGGCATTTAGAACACAAATTTCTACTTCAGAAAGGTAGGGGGCGCTGGTGCATCTCAGAATGTCCATTCAGGTGAAACTCGAGCACACAGACTGAAGTAGTTCAATTGTGACAGGGAACATTTACTGTATATGGGTAGGGGCAATTACTGCCTCAATTATCAACTGCTGAGGTGATATTACAGTTTCAGCTCATCTGCATTTTTTGGTCTCTTGTTTCTCATTTTCCTCTTTTTTTTTTTTTGTTATCAACAATTTTTTTTTTTTTTTTTTTTCACACATAACACAACATAGCATCCAAAATATAACAAAACTAAACAACAGACACATACTCAACATCTCAAGGTCCATTCAAAAGGGAGGGAGAGAGGGAAGGACAACAGGAACACAAAAGTCACTCCTTTATACAATCACGTATATCTAACAAAAAGCACTGCCAAGCATCAATGGTCGAAGGCCTGGCCCCACTGACTCGTGCCGTTGTACATTCACACGTCACTATTTGCAGGAGGCTACGGATCCAATATGTTTTTCTACACATGTGTGGTGTAAACCAGTTCTGTATTATTGTTTTCTTCGCAGCTGTAAAACCAGCAAATAACATTTTCTTTTGCATTGAACTAATACAGAGACCAGAATCATCATTAAGAAGACACAAACTTGGGTTAACAGACCAATCAATTCGCAGTAATGATGACAAAACCAGGTTTACATGTGTCCATAGACTGATGACGACAGGACATTCCCAAAACATATGCAGAAAAGTGCCTGATGATGTAGTGTTACATATATGGCAGTTCAAATTTGACTGTAGTTTCATTTTAAATCTTTTGTAAGGAGTTATGTATGCTCTATGAATGACTTTGAAGTGAATAAGACGATGAGCCAGATTTTTAGATGTTAAGCTAAGATTAGACCACACTCTCTCCCAGTCGACAGATAAATTAAGGTCAGATAATTCCCTATTCTAAATAGTTTTAATATAAAGAGGTTTTGTAATGCAATCAATAATTTTATTATATATTAAGGAAACAGATGGCCGACCAGCAGATGGTGCAATCCAGTCCCGCATAGGATGAGAGGAAATAGAAGATGCCCACGGAACGCCATACGCTTTGAGAGCAGAACGTAATTGAAGAAAGACAAAATATGCAGATGCTGATAGACAAAATTTGGTTCTTAATGTCTGAAATGAACAGAGGCCCTGGTTATCATATATATATCCCTGCACGTCCAGACCAAGAGGGTTGGACAAATGGACGATTTCCGCATACAAAATTAAAATTGTGCCATAAAGGAGTACTGTTACAAAATTTGAAGGGTCCACCTATCCGACGTTCAACCGTTTTCCAGATTTTAATAGAGTTAGCCACAACCGGACCAAATTTATAATTATCCCCTTTTTTTCCTGTGCCAGTAAATAAAATATCTTGAAGTCTATTTGGTTTAACCTTGTCAGCTTCAATCACCCTCCATGAAACTGTAGATTGAGGATCAACCCAATTATGAAGAGCTTTAAGCTGGAACGACCAATAATATAAATACAAATTTGGTACAGCCAGTCCTCCTGCGCTATTAGGATGTTGTAATGTGGTAAGTTTAATTCTGGGACATTTATCATTCCAGATAAACTTAGAAATTATGGAGTTATTTCTCCTTAAAGTAACCTGGAGGGGGAGAAAGTGGTAGCATAGAGAAAAACAAATTAAATTGAGGTAACAAATTCATCTTAACAGTGGAGATTCTTCCTTGGAGAGAGACTTTAAGATTCTTCCATCTTTGAATATCATTTTTGACCTTAACTAAAATGTTATTAAAATTGTCTCTGGCAATCTTATGAATGTTTTTATATATGGTAATGCCCAAATAGATGAAAGATTCCTTAATAGGGATAAATGAGGGAATAGAAGAATTAACCTTAACATTGTTAATTGGCATTAAAGCAGATTTGCTCCAATTTATTTTATTTCCTGATAGGCTACTAAAATTATAAAATTCCTTAATTATACTAGAGACTGAAACATCAAAGTGGTCTAAATATATAATAATATAATCAGCGTATAATGAAATACTATGATTATGATCATGAATCTTAATCGATACTTCAGATTTCCTGATGGCTTGCGCTAAGGGTTCAAGAGATAGACAAAACAATAAGGGGGAAAGCGGACACCCCTGCCTCGTTCCCCGCTGTAAAGGGAATGAGGGGGAAATAATATAACCAGTTATGACTGATGCTGCAGGTGAGTGGTAAAATGTCTTAATCATAGAAATGAAGTGTTCACCGAAGCCGAAACATTGCAGAACTGCCCACATATAATTCCACTCTAACCTGTCAAAGGCTTTTTCTGCATCAAGTGAAAAGACCGCACAAGGGGTTGGGTGGGAGTCTGCAAAGTCAAGAATATGAAGGAGTCGACGCATATTGTCAGATGCATTGCGCCCCTTGATGAAACCAGTTTGGTCCTCCTTGATCAGACTATGAATTACCTTCTCCATACGAGAAGCAAAAACTTTAGCATAGATTTTTAGATCACATGGGATAAGCGAAATCGGTCTGTAGCTGGAACAATCTAATGGATCTTTCCCTTTTTTAAGAAGTAATGAAATCAGTAAAGTTTTTTGATCTCTATGAAATACCCAATGTTCAATTGCAAAATTAAATGAGTTAAGGGAGACCATCTAGACCCGGCGATTTGCCCTTTTGAAGGCTTTTTAGAGAGACGTGGAGTTCCTCCAAACTTAATGGGGCCTCCAAAGATTCTTTATCTATCTGTGAGATCCGAGGCAGTTCCAATTTATCTAAATACTGCTTACAAATTGGTTCATCAAAATCTGTTTCAGCTTTATATAGATTTGTGTAAAAACCTTTAAATATGTCATTAATTGCCACAGGATTCGTGGTGACCTGATCATCCGATGATTTTATTGCGCTAATATATGCCTTAGACTCGCATTCTTTCAACCTAAGGGCCAATAAATGACTAGGTCTCTCTGATTCAAAATAATATTTTTGCGTAGTCCTATGTAAAATAAATTCCGCCTTTGAGTGTGAAAGTAAGTCATATTCTTCTTTTAAAGAGGACAGCTGTGTAGCCTGTTGCTCAGTAAAATGTTGTTTTTGTAGGTTTTGTAATGATTGGATTTTATTTTCTAATTGTGTAAACTGGTGAGTTTTCGCTTTGGCAAGAGTAGAAGAGAAAGATATACAGAAACCTCGTATAGCACACTTAGTCGTTTCCCACAGTATTTGAGGATCCACATCAGAGGGCATATTAATTTCAAGAAATTCCTTAATATATTATTTTAGAGAAGTAATGAAAGTCTGATTACTTAATAATGATATGTTAAAGCGCCATCTAGGGGACTTGGCTTTAACATCGGAAAGATGAACACTGCACAACACAGCAGAATGATCAGATAATAAAATTGGTAATATAGAGATGGAGGAATTAGATGAAATTAAAGATGGGCTGAGAAATATGTAGTCTATCCTAGAGAAAGTCTTGTCTATTAGAAAAAAAGTGAAGTCCTTAGCTTTAGTATTCTGAATTCTCCAAAGATCGATTAAGTTAAGCTCAGTGATAAATTTATTCAGCAATTTAGAGGATGGATTGGCTGTTGTATCAGATTGAGATTTATCTAAAGCAGGATTTATGACAGCATTGAAATCACCACCCACCACTAGAGGGCAATCAATCTCCTCAAGTAGCGTTTTGGAAATCTGTGTAAGGAATGCACTGTCTGTCTCATTCGGACCATAAATAGAGACCAATGCTAACCTATTATTATATATCTTGCATCGGATAAAAACAAATCTACCCTTCTCATCACTACCAAGGTGTTCAATCGTTAAATTTAACTTCCGGTTAACAAGGACAAGCACCCCCTTAGTTTTATTTTGAGCGCTGAAAAAAGCTGCTAATTTATAATACTTATTCTGGAAACGTGCCACGTCAGATTGTTTTAAATGTGTCTCTTTAATTAGGGCACAGGAAATAGATTTATGGTGTAAATATTCTAACACACGGGTTCGTTTAACAGCAGAATTTAAACCATTCACATTCAGTGATAAAATATTTAGAGTATGCATTGAATATTCGTAATCCCAAGATTGTATTCAATAAATGAAAAAAAAAAACAGAAGCACCTCCATTCTGTAAATAGCATGTAAATGCTGATGTGCATTTTAGATACCAAACCTCCTAGATGAAAAATCCCTTTAGAAATAGGGTAAAATAAATAAAAGTATAAATGTCTGTTGTAAAAAATTAAAATAAAAACAACATAAAAACATGAACAACCGACACCCATAAACAAGGAACAATTCAGACCGCACATTACCGAGAACATAGGTCTGACTGAGCAACAAAAAATAGTGGTGGTTCGTGACCGATCCACTCCAACGCAAGACATGTCTCCCGAAAGGCTCACACAGCCAAAAATTTTTTTATATTTTTTAATTAAACCTACTTTCCATTAGTCCCCTCCAAAAGAAAAAAAAGGAGTGTCAGTCTTACCAACAACGAGATTGTTGTACCGGATATATAGGGACAATATCCCAGTAGGAGAGAGGGGAGAAGAAAAAGCGAAAAAACAGGTCTAGCAAGTGTCCATGTCCATCCTGTGCGCATTTCACCGGATAAGCCTGCCTGGCACCTTTCAGGATTTCCGATCTGTCATGCCATCTTAGTACAAGGAAGATGAGTGCGCGGCCAATCGGAGCCCCTCCCTCCGTCATACATGCGTTGCGCCCGATCAATCTCAATGTCACAGCCTCTCAAGGAAGGAATCCACTTGGAAAGATTAACTCTGAGGAAACCAGCTGCATTGGTACCCTCCGCTCCCTCGGGCAGCCCCACCAGACGAACATTGTTCCTCCTGCCCCTATCTTCAATATCCGTCATGTTCTCGGTGAGTCGCTCCAGCTTATTTCTTAAGTCTGTGACTGCCCTTCTATCCTCACGTGCATCTGCCTGAACAGAATCAACACGGTCACGTGTCTGCTTCGCCGTGGTAACTATGGCCTCAAACTCCTCTCTTAGCTCTTTAACAGACTTGTTGGTCGCTTGCATGTCCTCACGCAGTTCGCACAATGCTGGAATCAGCATAGAGTCCATCGCATCTCTTACTACCGAATTCACAACCGAATTCAAAGTGCTTTGCTGTTCTTTAAGTGCTAGATTAACACCGTTAGCAATAGCATTGTTGAGGTTCTCTCTGGAGATGGAATCTCTGAATTTTTTCTTCATTGGCGATTGCTCAATCTCTCTTTTCCGATCCCCTTTGTCTGCCGAAGCACTCATGATTGGTCCAATCCAGAGTGGTTTAAATTTTACTGACAGGATCACACAATATGTGGCAAAGTGAGCAGAGCGAAAGACTAAGCCTGCATCGCCGTCGAAGGGTCACGTGATCTTGTTTCTCATTTTCCTCTTGACAATACTCCATAGATTCTCTATGGGGTTCAGGTCTGGTGAGTTTGCTGGCCAGTCAAGCACACCAACACCATGGTCATTTAACCAACTTTTGGTGCTTTTGGCAGTGTGGGCAGGTGCCAAATCCTGCTGGAAAATGAAATCAGCATCTTTAAAAAGCTGGTCAGCGGAAGGAAGCATGAAGTGCTCCAAGATTTCTTGGTAAACGGGTGCAGTGACGTTGGTTTTCAAAAACACAATGGACCAACACCAGCAGATGACATTGCACCCCAAATCATCACAGACTGTGGAAACTTAACACTGGACTTCATGCAACTTGGGCTATGAGCTTCTCCACCCTTCCTCCAGACTCTAGGACCTTGGTTTCCAAAAGAAATACAAGACTTGCTCTCATCTGAAAAGAGGACTTTGGACCACTGGGCAACAGTCCAGTTCTTCTTCTCCTTAGCCCAGGTAAGACACCTCTGACGTTGTCTGTGGTTCAGGAGTGGCTTAACAAGAGGAATACGACAACTGTAGCCAAATTCCTTGACACTTCTGTGTGTGGTGGCTCTTGATGCCTTGACCCCAGCCTCAGTCCATTCCTTGTGAAGTTCACCCAAATTCTTGAATCGATTTTGCCTGACAATCCTCATAAGGCTGCGGTTCTCTCGGTTGGTTGTGCATCTTTTTCTTCCACACTTTTTCCTTCTACTCAACTTTGTTAACATGCTTGGATACAGCACTCTGTGAACAGCCAGCTTCTTTGGCAATGAATGTTTGTGGCTTACCCTCCTTGTGAAGGGTGTCAATGATTGTCTTCTGGACAACTGTCCAGCTCAGCAGTCTTCCCCATGATTGTGTAGCCTAGTGAACCAAACTGAGAGACCATTTTGAAGGCTCAGGAAACCTTTGCAAGTGTTTTGAGTTGATTAGCTGATTGGCATGTCACCATATTCTAATTTGTTGAGATAATGAATTGGTGAGTTGTTGTTAAATGTGAGCCTAAATCATCACAATTAAAAGAACCAAAGACTTAAACTACTTCAGTCTGTGTGCATTGAATTTATTTAATACACGAGTTTCACAATTTGAGTTGAATTACTGAAATAAATTAACTTTTCCACGACATTCTAATTTATTGAGATGCACCTGTATTTATACAGGTGCATCTCAATAAATTAGAATGTCGTGAAAAAGTATTTTTTTTCTTGTAAGTTATTTCAAAAAGTGAAACTTTCATATATTTTAGATTCATTGCATGTAAAGTGAAACATTTCAAAAGTTTATTTTTTGTTTTAACTTTGATGATTAGAGCTTACAGCTCATGAAAGTCAAAAATCAGTATCTCAAAATATTATAATATTTACATTTGAGTTTCAATTAATGACCATCCCTACAGTATAAATTCCGGGTATCTCTCTCACAATAATGGAGAAGACTGCTGACTTGGCAATGATCCAGAAGACGAACATTGACGCCCTCCACAACGAGGGTAAGTCACAGAGGGTCATTACTGAAAGGTGTGGCTGTTTACAGAGTGCTGTATCAAAGCATATTAAATGCAAAGTTCACTGGAAGGAAGAATTTGGGTAGAAAAAGGTGCACAAGCAACAGGGATGACTGCAAGCTTAAGAATACAGTCAAGCAAAGCTGATTCAAACACTTGTGAGAGCTTCACAAGGAGTGGACTGAAGCTGGAGTCAGTGCATCGAGTCACCACGCTCAGACGTCTTCAGGAAAAGGGCTACCAAGCCACTTCTGAACCAGAGACAACATCAGAAGAGTCTTTCCTGGGCTGTGGAGAAAAAGAACTCAGTGGTCCAAAGTCCTCTTTTCAGATGAAAGTAAATTTTGCATTTCATTTGGAAATCAAGGTCCCAGAGTCTGGAGGAAGAGTGGAGAGGCACAGATTCCATGTTGCTTGAAGTCCAGTGTGAAGTTTTCACAGTCAGTGATGATTTGGGCTGCCATGTCATCTGCTGGTGTTGGTCCACTGTGTTTTCTGAAGTCCACAGTCAACACAGCCATCTACCAGGAAATTTTAGAGCACTTCATGCTTCCTTCTGCTGACAAGCTTTATGGAGATGCTGATTTCATTTTCCAGCAGGACTTGGCACCTGCCCACACTGCCAAAGGTACCAAAAGCTGGTTCAATGGCCATGGTGTTACTGTGCTTGATTGGCCAGCAAACTCGCCTGACCTGAACCCCATAGAGAATATATGGGGTATTGTCAAGAGGAAGATGAGAGACACCAGACCCAACAATGCAGATAACCTGAAGGTCACTGTCAAAGAAACCTGGGCTTCCATACCACCTCAGCAGTGCCACAAACTGATCACCTCCATGCCACGCCGAATTGAGGCAGTAATTAAAGCAAAAGGAGCCCCTACCAAGTATTGAGTACATACAGTATACAGTAAATTAACATACTTTCCAGAAGGCCAACAATTCACTAAAAATGTTTTTGTTTATTGGTCTTATGAAGTATTCTAATTTGTTGAGATAGTGAATTGGTGGGTTTTTGTTCAATGTGAGCCTAAATCATCACAATTAAAAGAGCCAAAGACTTAAACTACTTCAGTCTGTGTGCATTGAATTTATTTAATACACGAGTTTCACAATTTGAGTTGAATTACTGAAATAAATGCACTTTTCCACAACATTCTAATTTATTGAGATGCACCTGTATATATAGTGAGTGAAAATGGCCAATAAGCCTACAAGCTAATAAGCCTATAAGTCTCTGCAGCCATATAGGCCTAGTGGTAATTTAATGCCCTTTTTATTTTTAAATAAGTGTTTGCTTTCCTACATTATGAAACTTTTAATTTTATAAATGGAGGCAACCTATGAAGATGCGGTGTTAATTTTGGGAGGCATTTTTGATTTAGTCTTAGTCTTTATCTTGAGACGAAAATGCTTAATAGTCTTAGTCACATTTGAGTCTTTCATAGTTTTAGTCGACGAAAAGTCATTGCATTTTTGTCAACTTTTAGTCAAACTACAGTTACCAACATTTATTTCGGTAGCTATTTTGTATGTAGTATTCAAACAAAAATAGTCATTAATTCTTCTCTCTTTAGACCAAGTCAATTAAGTATATGAGAAATTTGAATCAAGGATTGAATTTGGAAATACTGGAATTAATTGTAATTTTTTTTGGTAGAAATACAAATTTAACTCATTTTTCAGATACAGTAGGTTTACTTAAGTGTACATTTATTTAACATCTTTTGTTGGTTAACATTGATGACACAGTTAGGTGTTTATTTAGGAACGCTGTCCCTTTAAGACAGAAGGTATGCATGTAATACTGGCATGCATTGAGTTTTCACCCACCTGTTATACGCTCATTTAAGCCATAACCGACTGTATTTACATGAGATACTCTACAGACATTTGGACTGCTGTGTGTGTATTTGAGCACTGAGAACTGATCGCACGCAGTATGAGAACTGAAGAAGTGGAGCGTGCGCGAGAGAGAGCACTTCTATCAGCGCGATTCCGCCTATCACGCCTTCACTAACTTTAAGTTAATCGACAACGAATTGTGACTCCCGGGAAGAACGGGACGTCTGGTCACCATGTCCCTAACCCTTCGGGTGCTGAGGCCATTGTTTCAGATCGCTAGTTCGCGTTTTGGTAGCCTTTCTGTCTGCTGTGGCTGCCATACTGAGACTAGATATGCGAACGCCCCTCATCTGATTGCAATCCAATGACAGGGATGCACAATTTGAAAGACAAGACAGTTAACTTAACCTATAGGATGTATTTTGAATGTCCGGTAGTCCTCAAATAACATTTTAGTCCCGTCTCGTCTTGTTAACGAAGATGTGGCATACATTTCGTCATAGTTTTTATCATCAGATATTAGTTTTAGCTCGTCAACGTCTCGTCTTAAGCCCGATTCGGACGGTAATTGTTTCTCATATGGACGTCTGTAAAAATAAATTTACATATCACCTCAGTGATAAAACTCATGGATTCGGATGGAGATTTATTCACAGAGGAGGAGAGAGTTCTGTGATCCTGCGCACCCGGGAACGCGCTGCTCACGTGATTGTCTGCTGTAAATAAAATGAATTTTATTTACAAATGTATTCTTATTATAGTTTAAAATGTATTTAAAAATACTTATTATTATGTAAAATGTATTCTTATCATTCCAAGCATATTTTATAATATTTATTATTTGATTATTTAAATCTCCGGTTTAAAAATAGGAAAATAGACGCGCTATAGTTGAATATAATTATACCCGATATATATCTGTTTATAATACACATTTTAAAATTGTATTGCATACCTGCTGCTGCCATAATAAAGACCCATTTGAAAGTTTATGTGCTTTTCTTCTTTTTCTGCTCCCAGTCGCTGTGGTTGAGCAGTCATGAAGTATTGTTCTTTTAAATACTTTCCAGCATTTCAGAAATATGTAAATTACACCGAAGTACAACGTTACGGTGTTCGGGAGTGCTCAAAAAGGGATTAAACACTGAATTTTAAATCGATTTCTTCTCGTAAACTCAGGGATGTGGATTCGGACGGCAATTAAATTACCACACAACCTCAGTGTTTGTCAAAAAACAGTAGGTAATTCGGCCGGGGATTTTCACGGGGGTGGTGAGAGAAAAACACTGACATCCTGGATTCGGATGGCAATTAAATCACCAACTACCCCCTGTAAATGGTGAAAATCACTTATGTCCCCCTGAGAAACAATTACCGTCCGAATAGGGCTTTAGTCACAGAAAAAGGTTTGTTGACGATTATTTTTCGTCGTCGTCTTCGTTAACGAAATTAACACTGGAAGGATGAACAAATAATGTCATCACATTAAAAATAACTTTCAAATTTGGTAATACTTAAAGCTTTGAAGTGCTGGGAAAAGTTGTGTGAAGCATTTAAAAACACTCGAAAACATTAGACCATTTCTGCCACAAGTGGTTCCTGTAGTTATGTTAAATCCATGGTGAATGGTGGAGATCTGTGTTTATTGAACAATGTTTTTCCTGGTTTCCACATCAGTGGACTGATATCCGTAGCTTTAACAGAATTCTGCGCTGAATTGGAATGCTTCTCACAAGATTTGACAGATGTTATCGATTCTGCGGTGAATTTGACTACTTTCTTCACTGTATCTTCCAGCGATGTGTATAATGGTGTTGCGTGATCGAGAGCAGCCCGTGGCTCCAGCCCGAGCAGATAAATGGTCTGCGTAGCCCAAACGAGTAGCACGGTTTCGTTCCGCTTTCGGTTCGTTTGTCCAATGTAGCTCTTGTAAATCGGGCATGATGAAGAACGCAAGGCTGTTCATTCCATTTTTCAAACTGAGAAACAACCTTTCTTTGACTGAATGCACGTTGCGATGACATCATGGGACGCGTCTAAGCCCAAAATCTGTGGAAAATTTGCAGCAATTGCGAAAATTTGCGAGCTCTTGCGAAAATTGCGGAGTTTGCTTGATTTTGCGATAAATTCAGCGATCACAGAATCACAAAATCCTGGAGGGACTGCATAATACAGCAAGCTTTTAATACAGTAATACAATAAGCTTTCAATGAAGCAACTCAACGTTCCTTCGTTACTAGTTCTAAAGTGACGTTTTCGAATTCGTAATGAATGAGACTCACATTTCGATGACTTCAGTCATCCATCAACATGATCAAGATTTTCGTACTATTAACCATCATGGACATCATGCAAAGTGTAGACCCCAGAAACAACATATTCTTAGAGCTGATGAATATGTCAAGAAATGCCTTGTTTGCTGGAAAGAACGTTTGCACATTCTTGGTCTTTCAGCAAAATTACACCAGATGACTGAAGATAATTATTCATGGTTCGGAAACTTGTTAGGTAAACCCTGGCTGTGGATCAAGGAAATAGCAATTCTGCTGTTGTTTCTCCTACTTGCGTACTATCTATGCATCCACAGTATCAAGTGTTTCGTTCAGCAAATGACGCCCGCCTCTCACGAGGAAATGACAGTCCAACCAGAAAAGATTATTACCTGTAAAAACTTCACGGACCCTAATTGCATGTTTTGTTTCTGTGTCAGCATGCAATTACATATAAGCAACACAGAACATGTACAATGTGCCTGTAACGATTACAAGTTACAAGAATTAACTTTCAAGTGTCTAAATTTGTATTTTGTGAGAGTTATTAGAACTCTCAAAGGGGGAATTGTGGGATTACAAATTGTATTTAAATGTTTAACTTAGATTCTTATTATCAACTGTGCTCTGTCTCAATCAACTCATGTTGATTGGCAGAGATTCAAAGAACCCAGACGTTGATTCAAAGAACCCCTGGCCCAGACGTTGATTCGTTAGGTTGATTGGATTAGTGTCTATCTTTCGGAGCCCCCTGGCCCAGACGTTGATTCGTTAGGTTGATTGGATTATTGTCTATGCATTTGATTATTGGGTTTGTCTCCACCTCCAAGAGTCCCTCCTCCAGAAATGCCTATAAAATTACCTTGTAAAGTTGCTTGAGTTTGAGATTTCGATGACTACAGACCAACAGCTTGTGTTCTCAATAAAGAATCCTACTGACGATCCATCCGATTTCTCCTGGTCTTCTCTTCTGAGTTTTCTACACTTTAGAAGAACCAAGTTCACAACACTTGTTGCTTCAAGTGGTTCACCAAGGTAAGCTCTACCTTAATAGGGTGAAGGGCAGGAGACACAGTCTTTATGGGGTCATTCTTTTGGCATCTGTGACAGCTTTTGACCTTATGGATACATTTATTATTTAGACCAAATAATTAAATGAAGTCAAACAAAGCCACTAAATCAATTCATTGCCTGAGAGCCATAGTGTTAAATTCAATGAGAGTTCCAAAAAAGTACCCAATCTGCCACATCTGCCTTAATGCTGTCCAAGTAGTACCCCACGACAACCCTGTCCATGGTCACCCTCACGCCTCCATGGTTCCCTGTGCCAGGGTTGTTGTGGCACTCCTCCAGGACAGCCCGCCTCTGCTCCTCAGACAGCACAACCAGCCTCATGAATTGTGCACTGGGGCCAGTGTAGAATAATTTACTTTCTGTGATAGACAAACAATGTTTGTTAAGTAATGATTTTGCTGCTTTGTTTGGTATTACAATACAGCACTTATGTGCACATGTGTCTTTGTTCAGGGATGCAAACACATGTGTGGTGAAAAATGTTGGCGGTTACTATGTCTGACTAGATGGAACGTCGTTACTGACAGGCTCACACGTGTTAACTAAAACAATGCTAATATTATTTCAAATACCCACACTCACTTACCTCTTATAACGAAATTTGCAGCCATTCGTGAGACCTTCTTCAATGCCGCATCCACCAGCCCGTCAACCAAATATTGCCTAACGGCAGCGCAAAGGGCAAACTTTTCTTTTCTTTCGCTGCACTCCATTTTCTTTCGCTGTGAGTGAATGAAAGTCTCGCGGTACAAACTGGTGCGCACGCGTGGAACAGATCGTGCAGTGTCGTAAATCGTCGCAAAACAGAATTGTCATTTGCGCATGCGCGTTTTCTACTACGTCATTATGTGCATGCGCGGACGGATCGTGCAGGCATCCCGGATCGTGTACTGACACCCACCTCTCCTGCATCGGCGTCTGCACTTCACACGCGTATACTCGCGGGCACGAATTAAGAATCACAAACGGCTGCGGCATTAACGGCATTTTTAGAACACAAAATCGTCAAGTAATAACTTTAACGAATATTACAGTATTCACTGTAGTTGTCCGCTAGTAAAAACATCATTTTATCAGTCATTATCCGTGTATGCCATTGTTTTGCGTTTACTACAGTTCAGTAGATCAGGAGGCGCTGGCTGGTGTGACTGAGTGGAGGCGGGGCTAATTTGCATATTCATAGATCCGCGTATAGTAAATGAGGCAAGGGTGTTGAGTTACATTCAAGCTATTTTAAGGCATGAGAAAATTATTTTCACAAGAAAAAACATTTAAATATGTAATTTTGATGATCAAAGATAAGTTTTAAGGGATAAAATATTTGACTACAGGGGGACTTTAAACTGGAACACCATAATTTACAGTCGATACAAATGCATTCTGTCCGAAATATGGACAGTTGCCTGCGGCGTCTAAAAGCTAGGCTTCAGGAGTGAGATTGGTTGGATGAGGGAAACAACATTAAGGTAAGCCAATCAGAGGCAGAGTAGGGCGGGTCTATTCCTTTGCCAACAAGGTAAAAAAACGCTACAGGTGACGTGACACAGATGACTCGCAGATACGACGACGACTACGACCCCCCCCCCCTCAAATGGCTAGCGTGCATGCTCTAGTTAAGGCTACTAGTTCTGCAGCTTGAGCTGAAAAATGATCTGGAAGACGACCTGAAGCAACTACTTCAGTGGTGGAAGTTACTGCATATCCTGCTCGTCTGTTACCTTCAATAACTTGAGCTGAACCATCAACAAACAACTCCAATTCTGCGTTCTCTATGGGAGTTTCTGCTATTTCACTTGTCGCTGCATATGTAAGCGTAACACAATCATGAGTCATTTCGCCTTCATCCTCTAACACAAATTCAGTCATTGCAGACATCATACATGAGGATGGGTTCGTGACTGGTGCACGCTGTATAACAATATTCGGGGCTGTGAGAGTTGCTAACCAATTTCCCCAACGGGAGGAGGTGACAGAAGTGACTTTTGCTTGATTCATTAGTGCGGACACTGCGTGAGGGCATTTTACGTTTACAGTCTGACCTAACACCATTCCTGATGAAGCCTGAAGCGCTAGATGTACTGCCTGTACTGCTCTGAGGCATGGGCCCATACTTTGAGCGACTGTGTCAAGTTTACCGGAATAGTAATGAATTGGGCGTAAGCTGCCCCCATGATCTTGCATTAGACATGCAGTCATAAAGCCTAAGTGTTCATGGACATAAAGCACAAAGGGTCTATCAGATTGGGCAATTCCTAATGCTGGTGCTTGACCTAGTGCTCTCTTCAAATCATTAAAAGCTTTGAGATGAAGTTCTTCCATACAAACAGTATCTGAATCTTTACCATGGCCTTTCAACAAATCATAGAGAGGCTGAGCAATCGAGGCATAGTCTTCAATCCAAGGTCTACAATAACCTGTTGTTCCTAAAAATGAGCGGAGTGTTTTAATGGTAGTAGGCGGAGGTATGGCTTTGATTGAAGCCGCTCGATCCTGTGTAATGGATCTATTTCCTGCACCAATTGTTTGCCCCAGAAATGTGACTTGCTTTTTAGCGATTTGAGCTTTGTGAAAGCTGCATTTGTGTCCTTTTTTATGCAAATAGTCCAACAATGATGCCAATTCAGTTTGATGTACCTCATGATCTGTTGAGGCAATCAAAATATCATCGACATATTGGATCATAGTGGACTGTTTTACCGGACATTCTGGGTCACACAAATCACGTCTGACAGCCTGATGATATATGGTTGGGGAGTTTTGAAATCCCTGTGGTAATCGTGTCCACTGGTATTGTTCATAGTCAACTGTGAAAGCTAACCATGGCTGGCTGTCAGAGTGCAACGGTACAGAAAAAAATCCATTAGACATATCAATTACTGAAAAAATCTTACAATCTAATGGTAAGCCATTACAAATTGTAGATGGATCTGCCACTAGGGGGGTGATTTTATCAATATTTTTATTGGCTACTCTGTAGTCTATTGTAAGTCTCCATGTCCCATTAGATTTCTTGATGGGCCATATGGGTGAATTACATGGACTGTTGGTTTTAACTAGCACTCCTTGCGTCAGCAAATTTTCTACAATAAGTTTGATTCCCTGTATAGCTTCCTTATTAATCGGATATTGTTTGGTGACCGGAGGTGGAGTTCCTGTCAATTTAACTGGTTCTACACCTGTCAACAACCCACAATCATCCTTGTCTTTAGCCCAAATTGGATGATTCTGTAAGAAAGCATACTCGGGAGGGGTTGCATTATTGGTAGAAATCTGTGCTGAGGAAATTTTTATGCTAGTAGATTCTGAGGACATGTCTAAAGTTAGATTTATTTGTCTCAGAAGATCCATGCCTAAAATTGCACCTGTATTTAATGGAGCGCATAGCAATTTTGTAGTCAGAGTTTTTGGGCCAAATTGTACCTCTATGGGCGGAGTTTCATACAAAACAGAATCTTCACCTATTACACCAGTTAAACAAAGTTTGGTTTTCTTGTATGGGATGTTTAAACCTTGTGCCAATTTTGTAGGGATTACTGTAATTTCTGCACCTGTATCAAGCAAAAAATCAATCTCTTTCTCTTTTATGCTACCTTTCACAAAAATTCTTTGGTCATTGTGTTGGATTACAGGGGAAAGGTAGCTACTCACAGCCCCAACAATTAGTTTTTTTCTTGGTCTTGTTGTGCTCTTAGAAGAGCCTGAACTAGCTGTCCTACAGTTTCAGTGGTCACTGGCGGAACTACTTCAGGGTTGTGTGCAGGCTGAGAAGGAGCAGAATTATGCATAGCATTTCTTTTACTATCTTGCAACTTCTTCCTACACTCTTTCTCCCAATGTCCTAATTTTTCACAGTATTTGCATTTGCTTTCTCTTTTAAACCATCTATTGTCTTGTTTCGTTGTGTTAAACGTAGCTGCTGCTACTCTTACTTTTGCCTTGACATCAGCATCTCTTTCCCATGTAGCTAACCTGTCTAGGTTACTTCTGAGAGTTCTGTTAGACCAAGTTAGATCTAAGAATGGTAAAGCTTTTCTGTATTCGGCTACAAGGCCATCTGACCAGATACGAACCAGGGGTCCCTTGTCCTCTAGCACACTTTCAGGGTCATCAACAATTCCACTGTAAATTACAGCTGACTGACAAAATCTCTCAGTATATTCACTCACAGATTCTTCTTTCCTTTGCACACAGTTAGTGATTCTGGACCAGTCTATTTTGGGTCCCATGATATTCTTTAGAATTTTCAAAACACCTTCTCGTAAATCACCCTTACTGGCATTTCGCAGTTCAGAAGCAACAGCAGATTCAAAACTGTTGAATTCAGATTCAGTTAGGACTTGTGACATCAGCTGCGTGACTTCTGCCAACGACATGTCATAAAGACGCATTTTACTGATCAATGTTCTTCTAAATTCAGAAAAATGTGTGCGTGCTGATGGTAAACTCTGAGATAGTCTCTCTATATCTTTAGGACATAAAGCTTTGGCAACAGTTTGTATTTGCACAACAGAAGAATTGAGAGGAACACTATCAGTTTCCTCAATTCCCTGAGACCTTCTCCTAGCACCACACACATTGACTGAATTTACAGGCACATCAGTTACTGATTAGAGAGCTACGTCTGTTTCAAAAAACGCTTGTAAATCGGGGTAAATGTTATCAGGCTGACTAACTTTCACATCAGTTTTTGCTGCAGCTTTCTTGAGGTTCAATTTCTTAGTCAAAGTGGATACTCTAGCACGGAGTTCATTGTTCTGTTTCTCTAGCTCTGAGTTACGCTGAGACTGTTGTGTGGCTAATGTTAAACTGAATTCTCTGTGACAACAGATAATGCCTTTCACATTGTTCTTGCGAATACATGCTCCTAGTACCTTTTTACACTCTTCTACAGACCAAGTCTTTTCTGGATGGATCTCATATTTCTGAGTTAGTTCTTGTCTAACTTTCTCAGTGACTATTAGGTTCATTTGTTCCCCTAACAGCGTTTTGAATTCACTATCTGACCACAAAGGAGTCGCAAGACCACTCTTTTCTGTGGTTGGAATCAGCCTAGCATTCCTTCTAACCATTTTGTAAGTTTCTTCTGTACCACACAAACAAACACTAAACAAAAAACAAAACAAAACACTAAAACTTCTCTGATCCACAGAGGGTACGCTTGTTAACACATCAACTATTGTTAACCTTCCCTGGCAAAGCAGAGGATAACACAAATTACTAGCACTTTACGCTAATCTTCCCTGCTAAAACAGAGGGTAACCAGTTCTTCCCTGCTGAAACAGAGGATAACAAATATTAGCACGTAATGCTAATCTTCCCTGCCTGAACAGAGGATAAACTTCATCTCTAAAAATATTTTTTTAGAGGATAAACTTAGTTAAACCAAACCCTACAGCTGTCTGTTAACTCTTCTCTGATGGCGCAGAGGATAACAAATTTGTACTGGTCTTAAAGGTCATTTTGGATAGAGTGACACTCACCAACCCTTGGTTGTACAGAAAGATTCAGTCTGGAACGAAGTCAGATCTTTGTTAAGCTTGAAGTTTCAATCTGGATTCAGGTGAGGAGCTCTATCCGGGTCACGGCACCATCTGTTGTGAACTTGGTTCTTCTAAAGTGTAGAAAACTCAGAAGAGAAGACCAGGAGACTTCGGATTGGATCGTCAGTAGGATTCTTTATTGAGAACACAAGCTGTTGGTCTGTAGTCATCGAAATCTCAATCTTAAGTAACTTTACAAGGTCATTTTATAGGCATTTTTGGAGGAGGGATTCTTGGAGGTGGAGACAAATTCAAACCAAGCAAGCACATGAGGGAGGCGTTAGTTTGTTGCTACTTCCCGTGGTTCTAATCTCATCAACATAATCAAATGCATAGACACTAATCCAATCAACCTAACGAATCAACGTCTGGGCCAGGGGGCTCCGAAAGATAGACACTAATCCAATCAACCTAACGAATCAACGTCTGGGCCAGGGGTTCTTTGAATCAACGTCTGGGTGCTTTGAATCTCTGCCAATCAACATGACTTGATTGAGACAAAGCACAGTTATACATTGCGTCAGGAAGTGGATAATAAGAATCTAAGTTAAACATTTAAATACAATTTGTAATCCCACAATTCCCCCTTTGAGAGTTCTAATAACTCTCACAAAATACAAATTTAGACACTTAAAAGTTAATTCTTGTAACTTGTAATCGTTACAGGCACATTGTACATGTTCTGTGTTGCTTATATGTAATTGCATACTGACAAAGAAACAAAACATGCAATTAGGGTCCGTGAAGTTCTTACGGGTAATAATCTTTTCTGGTTGGAACTGTCATTTCCTCGTGAGAGGCGGGCGTCATTTGCTGAACGAAACACTTGATACTGTGGATGCATAGATAGTACGCAAGTAGGAGAAACAACAGCAGAATTGCTATTTCCTTGATCCACAGCCAGGGTTTACCTAACAAGTTTCCGAACCATGAATAATTATCTTCAGTCATCTGGTGTAATTTTGCTGAAAGACCAAGAATGTGCAAACGTTCTTTCCAGCAAACAAGGCATTTCTTGACATATTCATCAGCTCTAAGAATATGTTGTTTCTGGGGTCTACACTTTGCGTGATGTCCATGATGGTTAATAGTACGAAAATCTTGATCATGTTGATGGATGACTGAAGTTCCCGTATGTGAGTCTCTGCGTTGTGTATTTTTTTTTTTTTCTTCTTTCTTTTCTCTTTCTTGTGTGATAGTTGGCTCGGCAATGGGTCTAGTTGTTTTCTAGAGGTTGTGGCTTCATCCGCAGGTGAGAAGGGTGGTGCATATGGATCTCAGGACAGCCATCAAGTGGTATCTGCACAGAGGAAGAAAAAAACCAAAACAAAAGAGAACAACGGCACACAGCAGTATTTGTTGTAGAGTCTGCAAACATTAGGGTTGTGTCCTCTGTTCAAATATAGTCTGCTATTGTTGTTCCATCTTTCCCTATTTCTCAATTCCTGCGACACCTAAAGAACAGTGAGGAAAGGATGGACTATTGGATGGGGAAAGGCCTATGAGGAAATCTTCACCGCAGGGTTCGCCCCCGAAGCCTGTTGCTTTCGGTTCTTCCCTGGGCTCCTCACTGGTCCGTGTGTCCTATCCTATCCCTGTAGGTGGGGGAACAACTTTACAGTGTGACACATGAGTCCAAGTTTTCCTTCCCTGACACAATACTGCAGCTTGAGCTGAAAAATGATCTGGAAGACGACCTGAAGCAACTACTTCAGTGGTGGAAGTTACTGCATATCCTGCTCGTCTGTTACCTTCAATAACTTGAGCTGAACCATCAACAAACAACTCCAATTCTGCGTTCTCTATGGGAGTTTCTGCTATTTCACTTGTCGCTGCATATGTAAGCGTAACACAATCATGAGTCATTTCGCCTTCACCCTCTAACACAAATTCAGTCATTGCAGACATCATACATGAGGATGGGTTCGTGACTGGTGCACGCTGTATAACAATATTCGGGGCTGTGAGAGTTGCTAACCAATTTCCCCAATGGGAGGAGGTGACAGAAGTGACTTTTGCTTGATTCATTAGTGCGGACACTGCGTGAGGGCATTTTACGTTTACAGTCTGACCTAACACCATTCCTGATGGGATGTTTAAACCTTGTGCCAATTTTGTAGGAATTACTGTAATTTCTGCACCTGTATCAAGCAAAAAATCAATCTCTTTCTCTTTTATGCTACCTTTCACAAAAATTCTTTGGTCATTGTGTTGGATTACAGGGGAAAGGTAGCTACTCACAGCCCCAACAATTAGTTTTTTTCTTGGTCTTGTTGTGCTCTTAGAAGAGCCTGAACTAGCTGACCTACAGTTTCAGTGGTCACTGGCGGAACTACTTCAGGGTTGTCGGCAGGCTGAAAAGGAGCAGAATTATGCATAGCATTTCTTTTACTATCTTGCAACTTCTTCCTACACTCTTTCTCCCAATGTCCTAATTTTTCACAGTATTTGCATTTGCTTTCTCTTTTAGACCATCTATTGTCTTGTTTCGTTGTGTTAAACGTAGCTGCTGCTACTCTTACTTTTGCCTTGACATCAGCATCTCTTTCCCATGTAGCTAACCTGTCTAGGTTACTTCTGAGAGTTCTGTTAGACCAAGTTAGATCTAAAAATGGTAAAGCTTTTCTGTATTCGGCTACAAGGCCATCTGACCAGATACGAACCAGGGGTCCCTTGTCATCTAGCACACTTTCAGGGTCATCAACAATTCCACTGTAAATTACAGCTGACTGACAAAATCTCTCAGTATATTCACTCACAGATTCTTCTTTCCTTTGCACACAGTTAGTGATTCTGGACCAGTCTATTTTGGGTCCCATGATATTCTTTAGAATTTTCAAAACACCTTCTCTCAAATCGCTTTTACTGGCATGTTGTAGTTCAGAAGTAACAGCAGACTCAAAACTGTTGAATTCAGATTCAGTTAGAATTTGTGACATCAGCTGTGTGACTTCTGTTAACGACATGTCATAGAGACGCATTTTGCTGATCAATGCTCTTCTAAATTCAGAAAAATGTGTGCGTGCTGAGGGTAAGCTCTGGGATAGTCTCTATATCTTTAGGTCCTAGCGCTTTGGCAACAGTTTGTACTTGGACAACAGAAGAGTTGGGAGGAACACTTTCAATTCCCTCAATTCCCTGAGATCTCCTCCTAGCACCACACACATTGACGGAATTTACAGGCACATCAGTTACTGATTGGAGAGCTACATCCGTTTCAAAAAACGCTTGTAAATCAGGGTAAATGTTATCAGGCTGACTAACTTTCACATCAGTTTTTTCTGCAGCTTTCTTGAGGTTCAATTTCTTAGTCAAAGTGGATACTCTAGCACGGAGTTCATTGTTCTGTTTCTCTAGCTCTGAGTTACACTGAGACTGTTGTGTGGCTAATGTTAAACTGAATTCTCTGTGACAACAGATAATGCCTTTCACATTGTTCTTGCGAATACATGCTCCTAGTACCTTTTTACACTCTTCTACAGACCAAGTCTTGTCTGGATGGATCTCATATTTCTGAGTTAGTTCTTGTCTAACTTTCTCAGTGACTATTAGGTTCATTTGTTCCCCTAACAGCGTTTTGAATTCACTATCTGACCACAAAGGAGTCGCAAGACCACTCTTTTCTGTGGTTGGAATCAGCCTAGCATTCCTTCTAACCATTTTGTAAGTTTCTTCTGTACCACACAAACAAACACTAAACAAAAAACAAAACAAAACACTAAAACTTCTCTGATCCACAGAGGGTACGCTTGTTAACACATCAACTATTGTTAACCTTCCCTGGCAAAGCAGAGGATAACACAAATTACTAGCACTTTACGCTAATCTTCCCTGCTAAAACAGAGGGTAACCAGTTCTTCCCTGCTGAAACAGAGGATAACAAATATTAGCATGTGATGCTAATCTTCCCTGCCTGAACAGAGGATAAACAATTCTTCCCTGCTGGAACAGAGGATAACAAAATATTAGCACGTAATGCTAAATCTTCCCTGCCTGAACAGAGGATAACCTTCATCTCTAAAAGAAATTTTTAGAGGATAACTTAGTTAACCAAACCCTACAGCTGTCTGTTAACTCTTCTCTGACGGCGCAGAGGATAACAAATTTGTACTGGTCTTAAAGGTTCTTTTGGATAGAGTGACACTCACCAACCCTTGGTTGTACAGAAAGATTCAGTCTGGAACGAAGTCAGATCTTTGTTAAGCTTGAAGTTTCAATCTGGATTCAGGTGAGGAGCTCTATCCGGGTCACGGCACCATCTGTTGTGAACTTGGTTCTTCTAAAGTGTAGAAAACTCAGAAGAGAAGACCAGGAGAAATCGGATGGATCGTCAGTAGGATTCTTTATTGAGAACACAAGCTGTTGGTCTGTAGTCATCGAAATCTCAAACTCAAGCAACTTTACAAGGTCATTTTATAGGCATTTCTGGAGGAGGGACTCTTGGAGGTGGAGACAAACCCAATAATCAAATGCATAGACACTAATCCAATCAACCTAATGAATCAACGTCTGGGCCAGGGGGCTCCGAAAGATAGACACTAATCCAATCAACCTAACGAATCAACCTCTGGGCCAGGGGTTCTTTGAATCAACGTCTGGGTTCTTTGAATCTCTGCCAATCAACATGACTTGATTGAGACAGAGCACAGTTGATAATAAGAATCTAAGTTAAACATTTAAATATAATTTGTAATCCCACACAAGTTATGTATAAGGTTATGTGGTAATATTACATATCTCCACAGGTGAAAGAGCCATGGGAGGTGGTCGGTATGGACCTCATTGGTCCACTGAAAAAAACCGTGAAAGACCATCAATACGTCCTCACGGTGACAGACCTGTTCACCAAGTGGGTTATCGCTGAGCCTTTGAAGTGTGGCTCCAGCACTGAGGTGGCTGAGGCACTTGTCAAAGCTGTACACATTTGGTATGGTCTGGAAAATCATCACTGACAGGGGCCGTGCATTTGTTAACGAGGTATGTTTCCTGATTACCCTCTCCCTTCACCCCCTTCACACAGGTCATATGACATCATCACAATTCACGCTGTTTTAAGCGTTCATTGGTAATTTCTGAGACCAATAAATATTGAAAATAACCATGTGTGTCTGAATTATGTACAGCTTAATGCACACATATTTGCGGCGCTGAACATCAAGCATGCCATCACAAGTGCATACCATCCCCAGTCAAACGGCCAAGTAAGTGTGCCATCATGACATCCCGCAAAACAGTAAAGTCAACTTTGGCCAATGTATACTAAAGTGCATGTAGTAATTCCTTTCTATGTTGAAGGATGAGAGAACTAATCAAAATGTGAAGAGGACTCTCAGAAAATATGTTAATCAGCACCAGGATGATTGGGACATCCACCTGCAGGCCATAGTTTATGGAATAAACACTGCAAAACAGGTTATTATTCAAAATGACTAGATAACGTATATCACATACATGTTTTATTTTGTGGTTCAATGCAATCTAACAAAACCTTTTGTTTCAAATTAGAGATCCACCAAGTACAGCCCATACTTTTTAATGTACAATAGGCACCCCCGTCTACCACAGGCATTAAATGCCTGTGAGACAGACTCCGCCTTTGAATTGGCGGACCCAGAGGAGGAGCTGGAGCTAAAACTAGCTGGAGTCAAGGCCCTCAATGAAACGGTTTGTTCAGAGTTGTGTGGATGGCATGTTCAATTTGAATAAGAATGTTCGCATAGTAATTAATATATTCTTATCTTTAAGGTACGGAAAAACATTGAAAAGGCGCAGGGGAAACAAAAAAAGGCTTTTGAGGCAAAGAAAAGGAAAGGGGTTCGCCAGTGCTCAGTCAAGGCAGGGGACGAGATCCTAATTGGGGAGCCCAAAAAGAAGGTGAAGAAGGGAAATTGTTTACAGGATCTCCACCAAGGGCCATTCACCCTCACATCCCTGACAGAGAAGGCAAATGTCAGGGAAAATACAGAAAGTTAATGTTTCGCAGCTGAGGCCCTACTTTCGGCCACAAGGTATTGTAATAATCCTACTTGGTGACATAGCAAATATAAACATGACACTTGACAATGACGATTAGTATTTACTTTCCTGTTGTGTAGACCATAGCCATGAATCTGAGGGCAGCCAAAACGATGCAGAGGACATTAGACTGGTGGACCACCAGTATGCCAATAATGGTCCACTGTGGTCCAAGAGGTTGGGTCCTCAGCAAGAACAACTGGTGAGTGCCAAACTAAACTGGATAATTCACATGCACAGCTTGTTGGTGTGCTTCAAATAATAAATGCATGATTGCTCATTCCTAACAGGGATATTTTTTGTTATTTCTAGCTGACCTATGTGCTGGACAGAGCACGTCCAGCAAAAGAAATTGTTGTTCTGGATGGCCCAGTGTGTCTTCAAAGGGAGGACTTTTGGAGCCTGGGGCTAGATGAGGAGGTGGAGAGCAATGTAAGTAGATATTGCCATAAAGAGTTTGGATGGTTCTAATGCCTTTATTGCAATTATGCAAAACGTTTTGTGCTTTCAGATTGGGAATGCGTGCTTCAGGCTGGTAGAGGAGGCAGCCAGGAGACATGTATGTATTTGTATTTACCTCGATGTCTTGCACATAAATTTGCGTTACAGTATCTCACAAAAGTGAGTACACCCCTCACATTTTTCCAAATATTCTGTTATATTTTTTCATGGGACAACACTATAGAAATGAAACTGTGATGTATCTTAAGGTAGTCAGTGTACAGCTTGTATAACAGTATAGATGTATTGTCCTCTGAAAATAACTCAACATACAGCCATTAACGTCTAAACAACTGGTAACAAAAGCGGAAGGTGGAGGAGAGCAAGGAGTGTAACATCCACCAGCTCTGTGATGTCATCATGAAGGAGTGGGAGAGGATTCCTGTAGAAACTTGTGCAGCTCTGGTGAATTTCAAGTCCGTAGGGGTTAAGGCAGTGCATAATAATGGTAGTCACACAAAATATTGACAGTTTGGGCACAATTAGGACATGTTCGCTGTGAGGTGTACTCACTTTTGTTGCCAGCTGTTTAGACGTTAATGGCTGTATGTTGAGTTATTGTCAGAGGACAATAAATCTATACTGCAAAACAAACTGTACACTGACTACCTTAAGATGCATCAAAGTTTAATTTCTATAGTGCTGTCCCATGAAAAGATATAACAGAATATTTGCAAAAATGTGAGGGGTGTACTCACTTTTGTGAGATATATGTATATGAAATGCAGACATACAATTTTATTCAGGGAATGGATGTCCACATTGCTGACCTATATGAAGTCCCTACATGGAAACTAAGGGAACCTAGTTTGCCAGTAAGTTGCATAATGTGTTTACAAGTCCAGCAGATACACCTCTTTAAGTGAAGATATGTCCAAGGAGATCTGAACATTGCTTTTTTTTCATAGGACAATGTGGAATCAAAAGATATTATCATTTTGCCAGCATGGTCTAGGGGGTCACAAACAGCAAGCCACTACATGCTTTGTGTACGGTTACATTTTTTTTTAGTGTTTCCTCTATTTTTTAAACCAGTTGGTGCCCCTATAGCTGGCATTAATGGCATATGATCTTCACAGGTTTTATTAGTTGCTAAGAAGGAGGCTATTTTTCTGGACTCATTATGTCCAAATGGGTTTGGAGATGAGGAATACCGAACCATATTTAGGTTTGAAACACATAAGCAGAGGACATTAGCAAGGTTTGACCTGTGATCGCTTAAGGCTAACACAGAGAACAGACACTGCATGTAGTTACATGCTACTATGGGAATTAAAGTTAATACATGATGGGTGCCTTTTCTACAGTTCTTTCATCCAGTTAAGCCTGAACAGCACTGTGAAAATCTTCAATCTGATGACACTGTGTAACAGCCTTAACAAATACAGATCAAACTGAGTGAAATGGACTGATATCCTGTTCAGGCAAAGCCTTGTTCTCTGGCTTCATGTTTGAGTAAAAGCCTTGTTCTCTGGCTTCAGGTTTGAGTAAAAGCCTTGTTCTCTGGCTTCAGGTTTGAGTAAAAGCCTTGTTCTCTGGCTTCAGGTTTGAGTAAAAGCCTTGTTCTCTGGCTTCAGGTTTGAGTAAAAGCCTTGTTCTCTGGCTTCAGGTTTGAGTAAAAGCCTTGTTCTATGGCTTCAGGTTTGAGTAAAAACCTTGTTCTATGGCTTCGGGGTTGGGCAAAGACATTGTTCTATGGATTCAGTTTTGCATAATTTTTTTTCCAGACAACTTGCAGGAGCAGTGGCTAATGGACCATGGGTGGAGAAGACGGGCAAAGATTTTGATGTAATTTTGGCATTTCATTTTGCTCAGCGGACACTATATACTATATACTGCAATGGTTGTCAACATCACATCTGAGTAACTGTGTATTACTTTTTAGCCATTTCCAGTTCAGTCAGATGGACAGAGCTGTGGGATCTTCATGCTTATGGTAAACTTATACAATTTCTACTAAATTTTTCCCTTTTGTCCTACATCTCTGTAATCATTATCTTTCTCTTTAACAGTACGCCCTCTGCATCTGTACTGGTGCCCAGTTTCACTTTTTGGATGTAAGTTGTAATTCATGGAATGTATGTATCCAAGAATGTTAAAAAACAAACAATGCAAGACTCCAATATTACAGATTGACATGCCATCTATTCGGAAGTGGTGGTGTCTCCAGATTCTGGAGAAATTCTCAATCACAAGGTAGGACACATTTCAAACAGTAAAACATTGGTCTGCTTTACAATTATGCTATATTAAAAGTACCATACTCTGACTTTTGAAAAGGCATGTGCAGCACTTCGGACAGCGCTTTGCCTTCTGGACAGAGGAGGCAGAACAGCTGATGGCAGGCACCCTACCACCTATTTATAGGATTCCTCGACCCCAAATAGTCAAGGTATGGCCAAACTAACCAGACAACCATTTTCACGTATGCATTCTATACAGGTAGGTCTCAAAAAATCTGCATATTGTGGAAAAGTTTGTTAATTCAGTAATTCAATGTAAAACTTGAATCTCATACATTATATAGATTTATACAACAGTTCAAGTCAAGTGGGTTTTATTGTCATTTCAACTAGGGCTGAACGATTTTGGAAAATAATCTAGTTGCGATTTTGTTTTTTGTTTTTTTTTACCAATATTGCGATTGCGATTTAATATGTGATTATTTTTGAAAGCTCTTTATATTCTGTATTATTCAACAAAGACGAGCAATAAATCATTGTATAGTATGCAGTGTTGGGAACGTTACTTTAAAAAAGCAATTAGTTCTGTTACTAGTTACTTCTCACAAATAGTAACTGAGTTACATCATTATAAAAGAAACTAATTACCAGGGAAAGTAACTATTGTTACTTTTTTTTTTTAAATGTTCAAATATGTCAAATAACATGGATGTCCCCAATATTAAATGTTAAATGAATGAAATGGACACTAAATATAATACATTATTATTATAAAACATTGCACACTAATCTACACTTTCAATGTTTCTGTGGGACAATGTGAGAGACACCTATCAAATTCAATTGATTATTGTAAATATTATCAACCCTCTATGGACACCTTGGCAATAGAATCTCCAATGGCTTGTCATTTTTTTTTAGTTTACTCACCAGACTAATATTAATTATCTGATATACTAATATATATATATATATAAGCTTATGTTTGTAAAATGGCAGTTTTTTTTAAATCTCACTTAGCATCAGTCAGTCAAACATTATAATATGATATTATGATAATTTAGCATTAAATTTTAGCATTATATGATGATAGAACTTTAGTAATTAGAATAACCATGTATGAATGCATATTTGTCATGTTGACTGAACTTAGGACTGGTGGTGGTGCTTAAGATATTGTTTGTCATTTAGTGTTTCTATAAAAAAAGGAAAAAGAAAACTACAAATAATACTGATAAGATAACAAAACTACTACGAATTCTACTACTAATAACAATATAAAACGCACTAAGGATTAATGAGCTGCTGGGTTCATGAATATTAATCAGGTTGTATTCGTTCGCTCGAATTGATTTGCTGAAATCAAAACAGGGATGATAATAGGTGAACGCCGGTCAATGAGATTGCCGTTTGCGCATTAGCTCCGCCCACTAAAAGAGAAACCGGCAGTTCTTAAAAGCTGAAGAATTTCAAAGGAATTTTCAAAGTTATTTTGACAGGAAAATACAACAAAGGATATCGTTTACATGTAGCGTGTCAATTCTGCATGTTATGTAAGACCCCCGGACACAAAAACAACCCGCGGCAAACTGCGGACTTGGCAACATAGCGTGCCAACTTGATGCTTCCTCTGAAGACTGCTTAGATGTGTTTGACTTGAAGCAGCGCTGCTAGACCAATCGTTGTGTGTGTCATCAAAGTACTGTGAGAGCTATAAGAGAGCGGACGTCTCCTTATGCTTTATCTCGCCGTACTTTGATGTCATACAATCTATCTTCAAGTCTAACACACCGCTTTACTCTCGCGTGTCACGTGACAGTGTAATCGCAGCCTCTGCGGTTGAAAAATCGTGTTTTGTCATATCGCGATATTATCACAAATGCAATTAATCGTTCAGCCCTAATTTCAACCATATACACTGTGTATAGTGAGACAAAACAACGTTTCACCATGGGTCAAGTGGTGTTACATTTAAGGTATATAAAAGACATTTGGGACAGGTTACATTTAGTGCACACAGGCTAAAAAAAATAGTGCACATACATTATTACAGTGCATCCAGAAAGTATTCACACCCCTTTCAATGTTTCACCCTTTGTTACATTGCACCCATCTCCTAGAGACATTTGTTCATTTTTTTTCTCCTTAATCTACACTCAGTACCCCATAATGACTGCAAAATACAGAATTGTAGAAGTTTTTGCAAATTAATAAAAAAAAAAAAAACTGAAATATCCAGAATTTCAGAAATTGGAACCTGCCCACACTGCCAAAAGTACCAATACCTGGTTTAATGACCATGGAGTCACTGTGCTTGATTGGCTTGCAAACTCATCTGACCTGAACCCCAAAGGGAATCTATGTGGTATTGCCAACAGGAAGATCAGAGGTACGAGATACAACAATGCAGGTGAGCTGAAAGCTGCTTTTAAAGCAACCTGGGCTTCCATAACACCTCAGCAGTGCCACATGTGGATTGCCTCCATGCCTCGTCACACTGATGTAGTATTTCAAGCAAAGGGAGGCCCAACCAAGTATTTAGTGCATATACGTGAACATTTTTCAGAAGGCTGACATTTCTGTATTAAAAATCCTTGCTTTTTATTAGGTGATATTCTAATTTTGTGAGATACTGTATTTTGGGTTTTATTTAGCTATAAGCCATAGTCATCAAAATGAACACAAATAATGGCTAGAAATATTTCACTTAGTGTCTAATTAATCTATATAATGTATGAGTTTCACGTTTTACATTCAATTACTGAAATTGACAAACGTTTCCACAATATTCTAATTTTTTGAGACCTACCTGTATTTTCTTTGTGCATGTTATGGTTATATGGTTATATGAGTTAGCAGATGCTTTTGTCCAAAGTGGCTTACAAATAAAAACAATACGAAAGTTAGCAATTAATAGCCTAATGAAAATACCATAATATACAAACCATAACTCATATATAACTATTTAATTTATGCTGAAAAGATGTCTTTAGGCCCCTTTTGAAAGACCCAAAACATCTTATGTTATAGGGTAGTCCTAATTTATGGTATTTTACTTTATCAAAGGAGGAACAGGTAGAAGTGGAGGAGCTGCCCCTCACATTAAAACATATGTACCAGGCGGAATACATCGTGAGGAACAGTCCTGGGCTTTTCACTGGCCAGGTGCAAGAACCGTCATACATGTTGATGGATCATGATGACCAAATGACTGCGTGGAGGGTGCTGATGGAGTGGGATGCCAAGGAGCCTTTCACGTTCATTTTTGAAAATATCCAGGACATGGAAACATTCATGATTATTTGCAGAGATACCCTCAACCTGAGAGTAAATGCTGGACGTGGGGTGCACAGTCACCCATATACAGTTTGTTAGTGTGTGTGAGTGTATCTGGGTGACTGTGCACCCCACACACTGTTTGTTAGTGTGTGTGAGAGTGAGTGACAATTTTTTCTATTTTTTCCTCATTTCTTATTAAAAATACTCTGGTTCACCAATACGTCTCATGTCACTTCTGTGTGCACACTATTTCAAGTCATTTCCATTGTCAGTTTGAAATACTCTATAACGTTTCCCCAGATTTGTTTGTAGTTCTTTCTTCATGTAAGTGCAGAAATGCATATGTTCCTTATTGTCTTCTGTAAACACCATTGAAGGGATTATTTTCCTCATTTAGATTATACAGATAGATATATTAGCCTGTATAGACCCATACTAATACAAAATTACTCAACTTAAAGTTAACTAATATTAGCAGCTTTTAATAAAAAAATGACACGAACCGTCTTTGACAATACTACTGACCTCAGATCGAAACACGGCAAGTTAAGTAACGTTAGGCCTAATGCCATACAGCAATGAATCGCAAAGGGGAGTATGGAGGAAACTGCAGGTTTGCAGTGACAGAAAGACTCAGACTTTATTCCACATGTAACCAAAATCGTGTCATGTAACAACTCCTTTATTATTTTGGATTGGCATCCACGTAAACACATCGTAATGCATAGCGTAAGCTACATTTAAAAATATCAAAATAGACCCGCCGTGAACTGTTAAATGAAAAACACAATGTAGCCTACAAAAAATATGCCGCCAGTTGTGCCGCCTGGCCGTCAAGTGTTTCATCGCATGCGTGATACCAATAGTGTAGGGAAACCGTGACGTTTTCTACTACGTAAAGCGCATGCGCAGAACGGACCGTGCAGGTGGAACGGATTGTGTACTCACAGTGGGTCTGACTCCGGGCTACTTTTGCACTGTTGCCGCGGGTTGTAATGCAAGTTAGCGGTTCTATATTCACATTAAACCACGGCTTCATGGTTTTTTTTTATCTAATTTATGGTTGGTTTTGTGCTGGTATTGGTATATTTTGCATGCTAGTGATAGGAATCAATCCCTTGAAGTGATTGGTTATTGGTTTGTGACGTAGCAAACCGAGGGCTGTTTCAAGACGCATTTCTGGGAGTGCCATTGGGAAACTACAGTTTTAAGGAGAAAATACTCAGCAATGGTGTTGATTAATGGATTGGAACATGGTTTGTCTAAAAGCATATTAAAAACACCACATAGACAAATAAACAACATTAAAAAACTTGATTTTCACTACAGGGGGACTTTAAATGGTGATTACCGCGTGAGGCTGCTGTTTTTCATTTTTTGTTTTGTTTTGTGTGAGGCTGCTGTTGCGATAGCTATGAAGATTGTAAGTTACGTTATCGCTACATTAGTTCGTTACCTTTTGCAAAAATGCTTCTCAGTCTCGACCTTAACATTTGTCTCACATGTCAGTTAGCTATTACTCTGACATGAAGTCGATTTGAGAACTGTTCGACCTACAAGTAAAGCATACAGTTTAATGCACAGTAATATTAGTATCACTCAGCTGAAGTGGAGGTAGCTCTAAGTGTCAGCCTGTAGCAGCCTGTTTCAAGACAGAGAAACACTGCGTTTAGCCCGTCAGCTGCTTCAAAAATTTGAGTGCTGAAATGAAGATTTACAGTGGTTTATTTGCCCTGACTAAGTTCATGTAACATCTTAACAACAATCCTTGTTGACTGTAAAGATGTCGCTCAAACGTCTTTTAATTATATAAAGGTGTTTCCTTACTAACAATTCTTGGTTCCCAGAACATTCTGGGAACGTTAGTTTTTGGTTCCCAGAACGTTAGTTTTTGGTTCCCAGAACGTTATTTTTTATGGTTTGTTTTTGGTTGGCCAGGAAAGTTTTCTTAACGGAAATAGAACGTTAGTTTTTGGTTAGTAGAACGTTCCCAGAACGTTAGTTTTTGGTTTGTAGAACGTTATTATAATGTTCCCAGAACGTTAGTTTTTGGTTTGTAGAACGTTCCCAGAACGTTAGTTTTTGGTTTGTAGAACGTTATTATAACGTTCCCAGAATGTTAGTTTTTGGTTTGTAGAACGTTATTATAACATTCCCAGAACGTTAGTTTTTGGTTCCCAGAAAGTTCGTTTTTGGTTTGTAGAACGTTATTATAACATTCCTAGAATGTTAGTTTTTGGTTTGTAGAACGTTATTATAACGTTCCCAGAACGTTAGTTTTTGGTTCCCAGAAAGTTAGTTTTTGGTTTTTAGAACGTTATTCTAACGTTTCCCTAACCTATTAACTCCAGAATGCTCACTCTACTGTAGGTCAGTAAATCATCCAGCACACACGACCCAGTATAGTATAAGTGGAATGGAAATGATCTGTATGGACGCCTAATCAGTATTATAAAAACCATATCTTGTTTTTATCTATTGTTTAATTAATAAAAAATAATCTGAGCACATCAACCATCATATGTAAGATTAAATAAAATTAAATCCGTCCATTACGGGGTAGCTAAATTACCCAGATTTTATTTCTTCAGCACCAAATGACTTCACACAATGTATGGTTTATAAAATATGACGTTTATTCACAGATATTACAAAATAACTTGACTTAAAGTAGGATATCAGTACATTCATTTCTTACCACTGAAGTGTACAATTTGTACAGCGGGACACTCCTCTTTTGATCCGTAAACAAAAACTTCTCGCTTAACATCATGTTCTCTTCAGTTAGGCATGTCAAATCCCTCCGAAATCATATTTACTGTCATAACTATTAATTTTAAGTAATCATTCAATAAAAAGATCGATAAACGAGCGAGTACGAGTAAACAAGTAAAACGAAATGACCGTTAATTTTTTAATTCCGCGAGCGCGCGGCTCTCTGTGGAAGACAGGTGTAAAGCGCGTGCTGGAGCAGAGCGTGCAGATCAGAGGCGCGCACGCAGTAAATGAAGATGAAACAAACCCACGAAGTTATGATTTCTGTTATCACTCCCTGCTTAATCCTGGCTTAATATTACAAGTTAAAACTTGTTTTGATTGATATAATTTCTGTATTTTAACAAATGCTGCATTACACGATTTTCAGGGCTCTGTATAGGTCATTACACAAAAAAACATCTGCAACGTTTTCATTGGAAAGATAGTTTTACAGGGTTATAAAAAGAACCTAAAAATAACCATTAGGGAACGTTCTCTATAAGTTATTTTTAGGTTATTTTAAAAGTAACCACCCTGCAACGTTCTGGGAACGTTATTTTATGGTTGCAAAAAAAGAACCTAAAACTAACCATTAGGGAACGTTCTCTATAAGTTATTTAAAAAATAACCACCCTGCAACGTTCTGGTAACGTTATTTTATGGTTACAAAAAAAATAACCTAAAAAGAACGTTTCCCTAATGTTAGTATTTGGTTCCCAAAAAATAACCAAACGGGAACCAAAAACTAACGTTAGGGGAACATTCTGTGTTTGCTGGGTTATCCTTGAATGGTGCACTGCAAAAAAATGCTTTCCTACTTTCTACAAAAAAAAAAGTTTTTGTCTTGTTTCTAGTCCAAATATATCTAAAAATTCTTAAATCAAGAAGCATTTTCTTGAAAAATTATTCTCTTGTTTTCAGAAAAAAAAAGTCAAAATTAAGTGAGTTTTTCCTTAAAACAAGCAAAATAATCTGCAAATGGGGTAAGCCAAAAAAATCTTATTTCAAACCGAAAACAAAATTATTTTGACTTTTGACTTATTTTTTTTCTGGAAAAGAAAAAAAAGATTTGATTTAAGAATTAGATATTTGGACTGGAAACAAGACAAAAAAATGTAAGAAAAGCATTTTTTGCAGTGTGTAACATTTTCTTCCTATAAAGCAGTTTGACTTGCCATTGTATGTGTAATGTGCTATGTGAATTAACTTGCCGGGGGGTGGAGTTTAGTTTGTCACCTTTTTCACTCCTGACGAGTTTGCACCCCTGCTTATTTTGTTTATGTATTTACACACTTGTGCCATCGAACTGTTGTATAAACACAATATCATACTCGTAGACGTGTGATATTGCTGTATATTGGCACGCTGTGATTACCTGCGGCCTCGTGCCTACGGCCAAATCACAGCTGTGCCGATATACAGCCATATCTCACGTCTACTCATGTGATATTGCTTACATATATACACACACACACTGCCGCTCAAAAGTTTGGGATCAGTAAGATTTTTTATGTTTTTTAAGGGAGTCTCTTATGCTCATCAAGGCTGTATTTATTCTATCAAAAATACAGAAAAAAAACAGTAATATTGTGAAATCTTATTGCAGTTTCTAATATTGGTTTCCTATTTTAATATACTTTAAAATATAATTTATTTCTGTGGCGCAGCGCTGAATTTTCAGCATCATTACTCCAGTCTTCAGAATCCAGAGATGGAAACTCGAGTCAGAGACTTGGACTCGAGTCGCACTTAAGTCGCATAAATAAAGACTCGAGACTTGACTTGGACACGTGAACAGCTGACTCGTGACTTGACTTGGACTCCTGACTCGTGAGACTCGTAAAAAACGAGTCATTTGGTATAGGAGTTTATATGAATGTATCTCTGAGGGAAACCGGCTGTCTTAAAAAAAGTTTAGATGGTATTTTCTTTTCATCTTGCCTCCGTGTAATGCATATTACTGTTCATAACCGCAGCACTGCTTTGTTTACAACAGAAAGCAAGGAAACAATGTTTAATTGATGTTCAAGCGCCACCTGCTGGCAGAGAGTGAATCTGCATTAATTCAGCCTGTGCGGTTTTGTTTAGATGGTTTATGTAGAATAGTTTCACAAAACTAAAGTCAGACCATTTTGTTTTTGCTTCAAATTTCGAAATTATACAATCCAATTTAGATTAGAAACTGTTCATGCTGGATGTACAGGTACATCTCAGAAAATTAGAGTATGGTGAAAAAGTTCATTTTTTCTAGTAACTTATTTCAAAAACTGAAACTTTCAAATATTTTAGATTCATTACATGTAAAGTAAAACACTTCAAAAGTTTTTTTGTTTTAATTTTGATGATTAGAGCTTACAGCTCATGAAAGTCAAAAATCAGTATCTCAAAATATTTACATTTGAGTTTCAATAAATAACCATCCATACAGTATAAATTCTGGGTATCTCTTGTTCTTTGAAACCACAATAATGGGGTGTACATGAGATGATTACATGAGATGTACCTGTATGCAGCCTCTTTGTTTGGATTGTGTTGTGTTTCAAACACAGTGGTTGCCTCTCATTTTAAATTGAAAAAGAGCACAGACAAAGCCTTAGTTTGTTTATATGAGATTTATTTAATTTGTGTAATTAATTTGGGGTTTGTTTTAAAATTTAGTTTTGTTGTTTGACATTTCAATTTTACAAAGAAATGTGCTGCATTTTATCTGACAATTAATAAAATGGACACCTTTTCATTTCTAATTTGTCTTAAATTTTGTTCGTTTTTTTTTTTGTTGTTGTTGAGAAAATCATATCGTGAAATCAGTATTTCAAAACTGATTTAGCCTCAATAACTAGCTGAAAGAACTGTTGCTAATAAATAGAACAAAGACTTGAGATGTGACTTGGACTCCACAAAAAGACTTAAGACTTGACTTGGACTCCACTTTAAAGACTTGAGACTTGACTTAGACTTGACCTCAGAGACTTGAGACTTGACTTGGACCTCAGAGACTTGTGAACATGTCTGTCAGAATCACATGATCCTTCAGAAATCATTCTAATATGCTGATTTATTATGAGTGTTGAAACTGTTGTGTGCTTCATATTGTTGTTTTTTTCAACATGTGATACTTTTTTCTTTGATTCTTTCTATCTATCTATCCATTTTCTTTATTTCTGTATTACTTTTGCTACTATGTTCTGAACTACAACAATTATTTGGTAATCCTAGTGTCGTGTCATTATCCGTATTTTTTTATTTTATTTTTTGCTTGCAAAGAATTAAGTCTGACAGTTCTCTCCGAAGTGGTACCATTGTTGTCAGCATAAGTCTGAGAATAAATGTCAGGAAATAGTCCTATTTAAATTCTTTGGTTCACCATACTCACCATTGGTCAAAAAATTGTCTTTATTTATTTTCTGGACAGTCATCTTTGCAACAATATTTTATCACTTTGATAAGAAAATCTTTAATCATTTTATTATTTTTACTATCAATATAGACTTTTTGGTAACTAGATCAGACTTGCTGGATATCTTCAAGGAATGTATTTTATGTAAAGAGAAATAACAGAATTTGTTAAATTTCAGTATTTATTTATGCTGTACTGTATGCGCGTATGACGTAAAGGTGTCACCTTTGTGACGATTCATCATCTATGAACTCTTTTGTCCTAACGTGAATTTCAGGGGTAGTAAAACGCGCATACTCCTCCCACAACAATGCTGTAGTACGACTCAAACCGGCAAAAGCCACGAATCCAGAACAGGTTTTTCTCCATGTCCTACTTAGCGTCGCGGTGTTCCTGATAACCCACCAGAAAATAAACCTCTCACAGCCACACTGGATTGTCAAACGACGAACAATTGGAGCATAACACGCTTTCGATACGCAACTATTTGTTAATAATAAAAACCGCGAGCATATAAAGGATGAATTCAATACGACAGGTGCCTTCGCGGGTTAAAAGCAGAAGGACAGAAACGATTTTAGGAGCCGAGAGGGAGCATTTCGAAAAACAGCAGGTATGGTAACCTGATAGTTGAAATGTTTTGCTGCGATGCTAATGGTTAGCGTTCCCATATGTATACCGTGCTAGCATTGACTACATTTTACGATATAATATGGTGTACACTCGCAGAATACGTTATTGTGGACATTATTGCACTATTATTAACACTTGCGTAGGAGCTACATTATTGCAGTTGCGTATTTCCAGAAATGCCGATCTTAAAACGAAAACGCATTGATGTAAGACAGAATTAATTTATTTAACGATTCTTACTTAAGTACTAAACTTATTGTCGAAACGAAACAATTGGTTTTCAAACAACTGGCAAGACCAGTTCATATTGACATAACGTCATCCGGGAACTCGCTTAACCTGTCCATACAACTACGTTGCCTACAAGATGTTAAGAAGTCCAGTGTTCAGCGCGTAATGTTAACATACGTTTTTCTGTCTGCAGTGATTATTGTTCATTTTAGACCAGCACCATTTTAGACCATCTAGCATCTGACAGGCACACATTTGTGATGCTCAATTGCCCTGTAAAAGTAAAAATAAATGGCGCGATGCGATGTAAACTATAGATAAAAGTAAAACGCAACAGGCGTTTGTCCTGGCCATTTGATTTATGTAATAGTTCTTTGCAGCTCTTGTAGAGATGTAGGTTATAATATAAAGTAAACCACCTTCATCTTTGTCTATTCTTTGCCAAATTAAATCAACCAAAACAACAACTTATGGCTACACAGACTCATATCTTCCTATTCCAAAAAAAAGGCATAGTAATGCATTTATGTATTAGGCCTATATTTAGAATCTCGAGCCAGTCAAGAGAATTAATTAGGGATCCGTTAATAAGACCCAATTGAATAAACAAACCAAAAAATAATCATTATATATATGGGTCATTGGCGTATAAGTATTTTCGACAGGGCAATTTTAAAATACAAAAATAATAATATCTACTGTAATTGTTCTAACATTAAGAATGTTGTGTACACATAAATTAATATTAAAATTTAAAATTAAGTGATTTTAGTGTTTTTTCATCCAGATGAATTGGTCGTAGCCTTAAAAATTGTCATGTGGCGCAACCATGATTTATTTTAAAATTAAATAATTTCCTTAACATGCTTAACATTTTTTTAATGTTCTCAGTAATTAAAGTGTTTAGAAACAAGGTATTTGCATTTAATTTGAGTTTTTGTAAATAATGATCTCATTTTTGTTCAATAATTTCAGAGTTGCCTTCTTAAATGTAGTTAACAGACTTATTGTTCCTGCAAATTGCATAAAACTGATAAAAATGTTTTAAAAATGCCATTCACTTAAGCATACTGTAGCAGTGATTCATATTTCAACCACAGAAATTAGATTTTATTTTTATTTGAATAGTTATTGCTATTATAGTCGCACCACACGATGAGTGGTCGCTCCAAATGACAAAAATACCTTATATCATTAATAATCTATTTAAAGAGATGTGTGAAAAGTGTAGCATGTGGCATTAACTGCAGGCATTTCTTTAGCCCCAGTTATTTCTGTACTTTGCCCAATATTGGCTGCTCAATTGACCCTTTCGAGTTTGATTAACAGGCAGTCTGTCATATTATAACGCTGAAAAACAAACCAGACAGGAGAGTAAATTAACGTCGGTGGACTTGAACTTGAAAAATGGTGTGTATTGACATCTTTTCACGGTTGAAACATGATACCTTCTGATGTTCATTCATGTTTATTTCGTGCTATGACTAGTAAAGATGAAGAGATGATCGGTTCATGTGCCGCTTGAAATGAGGCGCTACAGCGATCTGTCACAACATGTTAAAGAGCCACAAAACAGTATTTGTTGTTTGAATTTCTTTAAAAAAAATGACTAAATTTGAACACTGAGACTTTGTTTCATACTAAAAGTAACCAGCTCTGTCTTGTCTGTTAGTGTCCTCTTTGCGTGATGTATTTTTCAATGCGTGAGAACATGATGTGTGGCATAAAAGTGCCATGGTTTGTCGGACGTAGCAACAGTAACTGGGGGGGGGGGAGTCTTTGTGAAGGGTCGATTTTGAGTAGGGGGAGGTTGCTGGCTCAGGTTCTGAGATGACAGCATGAACATTTTTCTTATAGTAGAAAATGACTTGTGGAGTTTGTGCTAGACTGCAGGGTCAGAATTAACATGCTGCCTATGGTGAGTGTTTATTTTACTTTGCTTGGAAGTATAATCTGGTAGAATAGATTAAAATAGTTATTAATAAATAAATAATAAATGCATAATTACCAAACTAAAATTACATGCTCTGAATTTTTTTTTTTTTTTTGCATTTTTTCTCATATTGTACAAATATTAAACATAAACAGTCTGAAATGAACCAAATTGCATAAAAATATGTTCCAAATTATACTAAAATAAAGTATTTTATGTATATAAACCATCAATTGAATATAAAAGCAAAAAAACTGCCAATCTGGGACATATATCTATAATGGAAAACACTCTTCAGTGGTCGCACCACATGATATTTTCAAATTCAATCGAAATTTACAAGCACAGAATTGGTCACCTAAAAAAAAACAAGCTAGCTTCCCACAAAAGGTCACTATGAAATTTATAATGAAAATAAATAATTGCAGAAATAACTTACTCATTGTTTTTTTGAGGTCATACCACATGATATCCAAATGTGGTAACTACATACCGGCTGTTAAAAATATATATTTTTTCCAAATTTGAAAGAGACTTACAAACCTGCCTGATGCTTCCATGGGTCCTTGGCAAATTAGTATATGATGCAAAGTCTCATCTTTGAATGGATTTCAACATAAAAGTCCCAAAATGGTAGTTTTTTGATGGTCGCACCACATGATATTTCATAAAATGGAAATCATCGGACAAAGTTTGTTTGTATATTATGACGGAAATATAAATACAAATGCTTTGTAATTTTATACAGTATTATAAAACACTTTGAAAATTATGCCAAATAGTGCAGAAAATTAATCTGAATAATTTTAGGGTAATTTCAAAGATGAAAATAAAAAAGTTATGGCCGGACACCACATGATATTTTGACACTTTGAATAACAGAAAAATTACAAATAACTAGGGGTGTGATGAGACACTTATCAGACGAGACGAGACACGAGACTGGGTTCACGAGAACAAGACGAGACGAGATTTTTAGACTTTTAAAAAAAATATCCTCGATGAAATATATAGGGAAAAATAGTCTTTTATTCAACTGAAAAACACAAAATGCAAAAAATGTAGGTGCATTTTGAAATCAACTTGTACTTTATGAAATTAAACTTATTTTTTAATTAATTATATGCAGTAATAAACAACATGTAACCTAGAGCTGCACAATTCTGGATAAATTGAGAATCACTATTTTTTTTTTTTATAAATTGGAGATCACGATTCTCTCACAAAATAACGTAATTTACTAATGGTTCTGACAAAATGTTCATTGCTTAAGTCTTTTAAAAATATATATATATTCATTTGAACAAAAAAAAATTAAATGAAGAAAAAAAAAAATTTGTTTTTCAAAAATGAAAACACTGAACACTTCATAAAGACTTGTTTCACTATTGAAATCTCCTGAAAGAATTATTCAATGTCAAATACATTTTTTAAATGGGTTGTCTCCACCTCCTGGCGGAAGATGATAAGCGTTACAATACAAGTGTTAAGATACTTTCGTTTTGATCGCTACTGTAGACAATAAGTGTTTATACCCAAACTATAAACTTTTATCCCAGTACTTCTGTTTTTTAAATGTCTGTAACACAGAAATAATGATGTGTGGTTGAAAATACTATTTGTGTTGCGCTTTCTGAATCAGCAGCAGCAAGAAAGTAGATTTGAATGTCTTTAACACCTGTTTCACATCGCGAGTGTCAGTGGAGCTTGAGCAGCGCATGTTTTGTTGCCGCCCATATCAGTGAATGACAGCGTTCACATTGGAAGCGTGATGATGGCCGACCCTCTGATTCATTTACAGGGACAGCGACAAAACGTGCTTCTCACGCTCCACTGACACTCGCGATGTGAAAGTCTTAATTGACATTGCTGAATCGTTGTCATTCAGGAATAAAATCGCGTGGGTGTTTGAATCAAGATCGCATGCGCAATTTTTAACGATTAATGGTGCAGCTCTAATGTAAACATTGTAAAAATATTTTGCGAGGATATCGTCACGTTCTCGCGAGACCAGTCGGATTTCGCGAGATCTCGTGCCACGGGATCTCGTCACATCCCTACAAATAACTAATGTTTTTTGAAAAGTTAAAGTGAGTTCATACATGGGAGAGGCCCTTCATATATATGGCATCTTTTTTATGCATTTAAACCAATTTTTAACTGAAAAAAGACAGAAAATTTAGGCATCACGTCATTGACCCATATATACATACACACACACATACATATACATACATACATACATACATACATACACACACACACACACACACACACACACACACACACACACACACACACACACACACATATATATATGTGTGTGTGTGTGTGTGTGTGTGTGTGTGTATATTTATATATATACACTATATTGCCAAAAGTATTGGGTCGCCCCCTTCTAATGAACAGGTTTGACTACTTTAGTAATTTCTATGAGTACAAATCTTAATGTTAAAGCATATAATGATATTCTAGGAAATTGTGTGCTTCTAATATTATAGCAACAGTTTGGACAGGACCCTTTTCTATTCTAACATGACAATGCCTCTGTGTATAAGGCAAGGTTCAAAAAGAAAATTATTGATTCAGTCAGTGTGGAAGAACTTGACTGGTCTGCATAAAACCAAGTCATAATCCCAGTTTAACACCTCTGGTGTGACTGTAAATGCAGACCTTGAGCCAAAAACTCATCACCAAACACCAATGACTTGTACATATGGGTACAGTCATTTTAGACACTTCCAAAACTGTTGCAACATAGATGGAAATACAAATTTTAAATACATGAATTATTATATGTCTATAAGTAATTAAGTCAAAGAAATAAATGAATGAATGACTGAATTAATGTTTACTGAGGTAAGTCCATCAGTTTTGTTTTGATATTTTAAATAGGTATTTCATGTTGGTCTCTGAATAACAGCTATAATTTCTAGTGCTGTGTTCGATAATACATCGATACGACGATGTATCGTCACAGAGATTTGACGATACAGCTGGCCCTGTATCGATATTGTGGCACGTGTGCAGCAGTGGACCGCGCTTAATTTGAATACAAGAACACCGTTTAAAATGTTTAACAACAATGTTTAATCTGGCCGCAGAGGAACACTACTGGGTTGCCTCATATAAAGAGAAGTAATCCCCGAAACAGAGCTTCCCACTTGCACAATACGGAAATATCTGCTAAGTGTGTGTCAAGCAGACATGTTCACAAGTCTCTGAGGTCCAAGTCAAGTCTCAAGTCTCTGAGGTCAAGTCAAGTCAAGTCTCTGAGGTCAAGTCTAAGTCAAGTCTCAAGTCTCTGAGGTCAAGTCTAAGTCAAGTCTCAAGTCTTAAAAGCGGAGTCCAAGTCAAGTCTTAAGTCTTTGAGGTGGAGTCCAAGTCACGTCTCAAGTCTTTGTTCTATTTATTAGCAACAGTTCTTTCAGCTAGTTATTGAGGCTAAATCAGTTTTGAAATACTGATTTCACGATATGATTTTCTCAACAACAAAAAAACTTTAACAAAATTTAAGACAAAGAAATGAAAAGGTGTCCATTTATTAATTGTCAGATAAAATGCTGCACATTTCTTTGTAAAATTGAAATGTCAAACAAAACTAAATTTTAAAACAAACCCCAATTAATCAAATGAAATAAATCTCATATAAACAAACTAAGGCTTTGTCTGTGCTCTTTTTCAATTTAAAATTAGAGGCATTAACCTCTGTATTTTAAACACAACACAATCCAAAAAGAGGCTGCATACATCCAGCATGAGCAGTTTTTCATCTAAATTGGATTGTATAATTTCGAAATTTGAAGCAAAAACAAAATGGTCTGACTTTAGTTTTGTGAAACTATTCTACATAAAACATCTGTATGAAACAAACCAGCAGACAGAGAAAACAGGCTGAATTAATGCAGATTCACTCTCTGCCAGCAGGTGGCGCTTGAACATCAATTAAACATCGTTTCCTTGGTTGCCGCTGTAAACAAAGCAGTGCTGCATTTATGAACACTACTTTAATATGCATTATAGGAGGCAAGATGAAAAGAAAATACCATTTAAACTTTTAAGACAGCCAGTTTCCCTCAGAGATGCATTCATATAAACTCCTATACCAAATGACTTGCGTTTTTTACGAGTCTCACGAGTCACGAGTCCAAGTCAAGTCTCGAGTCAGCTGTTCACTAGTCCCAAGTCTTTATTTATGCGACTTAAGTGCGACTCGAGTCCAAGTCGCAGACTCGAGTTTCCATCTCTGGTGTCAAGTATAAAAGCCTCGTCCGTTTGGGAAGGTGCGCGCGCAGTCAGCGGAGGCTCGCGAAGCGGAGCCAGGCGAAAGTATAAATCCGCTTTACTTATCTTTGTCAACCTGGCAACCATGTGCACGCGCGCTCTCTCCACTGTGAATAAACACGCTTGCTTTCTGAAACACCGGCTATCTTGCAGATTAGCGATCTCCACTTCGATATTCTATTCTCAGAAAAGTGTAATTCATCAAGTGTTCACTTATATGAGAGAGAGAGAGAGATGCTGTTAGGGTTGGGTATCGTTTTTTTTTTTTTCGATACCGGTGCCAAATCGATACTTTTAAAACGGTGCCGGTGCCTAAACGGTGCCTGAACCGATACTTGTTATATTTATACTGAGTAAACAGAAGATATAAACGTTTTGAATGATAAAACAAATACATTAAACACTCGACTACGACAATATATAGTTTGTCTGTGTTATTCAAGCCATCTCTGGTATTTTCATAATAATTAAGTATATTTAAAATCCATTGCTAATCAATGCATTAGTAGCCTATGGAACATATTTTCTGCCTCATTCTGTGACAAGAAGCTATCAGATCACAAAAGGAAGCATTTAACTGGTGTTGTGGACTAAAAAGGTTATAATGTTCTATTTTGTTGGTTTAAACAGGTTTAAAAATGCGAATACAAGAGAATTTTAGCTTTAGGCATTTTAATTAAAGCTAGGGCTGGGCGGTATATAGAGTTTGTACGATATATGGATATATTCTTTATAATCGATACGTTATTATGAAGCAATACAGTTAATATTGATATACAGTAGTTTGATACGAGCGCATCTGATAAAATATCTAGGGAGGACACAGACTGAACTGCTGCGTGAAGTGCATAATACAATTTGTTCTAAACATGTGACAAGCTTTATATGAAGGGCTATAAAAAAACTCGTAAGATACAGTAGCCTATAGATTATAGTTTCAGTTTAAAGCGGCTCGCGCTCTACCTGTCAGATGCTCTGACAGAAAGGCTGCGTGTGCCGCTGACAGAGATGCTTCTCGCGCTGTTTAATGTGTTTGCTGTTTTCCGTAATGCATAACTTACAATTCACAGGTATATTCTCCATCTGTAAATGTTAGAAAGCCATGGAAATATTTCCATTTTGCTGTCAGAAGTGCGTGAGATTTTGCTTTGCGATTCTCTGCTAAACTTCACAGACTTCATTTAGAATGAGCGCCGCCGTGCGCGTGCGCGCCAAACAGACGGCGCGCAATGAAATAAGAGTGCAATAACTCTGACTAAAATATACATTTTGCTGAAATATTTGTAGTTGTAGCCTGTGATGCTTCTTACGTGCGTTTTGGAGAAACAAAGGGCAAATATTTTAATAGATCGCTCAGGCATGGCACCGAAATGAGGCACCGAAATCTGCGTTCTGATTCGGTTCTAGTACATACCGGTTACATAGGTTGGTACCGGGTTTCGGTACCCAACCCTAGATGCTGTGTATGTATGAATTACCACCGTAACAGTGAAGCTGTGTCTTTAATTCCTTTAGAAACAATGATGTCCTTGTTTAGAAAGGTAATGTAGCTCTTGAGCGATTAAGCTATTTTATTGATAAAATTGCGGGGCAGCGCTAAAAAGTTTGTGTTGCTGAATGTCTATGTGTGGCCGCAACGTGATCTGTGTGAGTGACTGAGCATGTGTGTGCGTGAGATTCAGTTAAGACAGCGCATTAATTTAGAACTCTTCTAATTTTTATTTTATTTTTTTTAAATGTAGAGAGTGCTTTAATTTGTTCAACGATAACCATTGTTCTACCAGCAATGTTAAGATGATTTCTTTAATATATTAATATGAGTACATTACAATATAAATGTATTAGAAAGAGTACATTATTATTTATGGGCTTAAAAACAAGATGCAAACAATCAGAATATTTTACCTGGTGGGGAGTGCCCAATGTAAACATTAAACATATGCCATTACCTATATTGTTCTGTGGTACAGTTATGGAGGCCCTTCATAATGCAGAAGTCAACTGCCTGCTCTGCCTATAGTTAGCAATGTTCCTATAGCATGCAGTGTTTAATAAACAGCTGTTTTACTAAATTCTTCTGAGGTGAAATTCAGTGCAGTCCCGTATTGTGATATGTATCGCATCGTGGCCTCTGTATCGTGATACGTATCATATCGTGACTTTGCTGGTGATACACAGCACTAATAATTTCCATGTTAGTTAAGTTGTTATTACAGGAGAGGGGTAGAATTTGTGTGTGACAAGGCATCATACATTTGGTTAATTATAGGAAGAAAAACCCCCCCAAAAAACACAAGATGTCTGAGATATGCAGACCCAAAAACCTGGTTTGGCAGGTGGTTCTTCCCTTTACTGTGATTTGTACTCCACACATAAGTGTTGTTGCTGGTTGAAAATGGTGAGGAACACAGTCAGTACTAAATATAAGTTAGAAGAGAAAATAAACTTAAGAGCTGACAGTTAGATGGTAGTTTTGTGTTTCTCTTACAAAAAAGAAAAATAAGCATTAAATATTTTTTTAGAATGTGCTTCCAGTAAGATATGTAAGTTGAAGGGATAGTTCACCACAATTTAAATCCTGACATTAGTTATTCACCTTCCCAACTTGTAGAATTTCCTTCTTCCATGAAATAGATGTTAGGCAGAATGTTAAATGACTGACAGCCTCAGTTACCATCCACTTTCACTTTTGTTTGTACAATGAGTGAATGGTGACAAAGGCTGCCATTCTGTCTAACATTGCCTTCAGTTAATGAAAGTCATACAGGTTTTGAACAACACAAGGGTGAGGGTGTTAAATACACAAAACATTCAAAGATTATCTGACACACAAAAAACACAATTTTCTTTTCTCACTGACAAGTCAAATATGCCACATAGTTCTGTCTGTTTACTTCACAGCTCTGTGTGTTTTGCTGTAAGCTCTCACGTGAGCCGCCCTGCATTGACAAATGTTTCCAATCAACATAGTGCCTTTTTGTTACCTCTCTGTTAAGCAGCTATACAGAGGTTGTGAATATATGTAGGCCTCTCGTAGGGATGTCATTGCACATGTTACTGTACTCTCAGTGCAGTCTCAGTGTAGGTTGCGTCAGGAGGGGCGTCAAGCATAAAACGTGCCAAATAAATATGCAGTTAATCCACTGTAATGTCCCCTAATGGGAGCAGCAGAAAGTGAGTGAGAGATTGTATGGATATTCTTTTTTTCAGGTGGATTAGATGCTGCACATGCAGAGGAAGTTACCTAGAGAAAACTGGGTGTCTGCTAACACAGGGCCTGAATTTCGTTTTTAAAGATGTTAAAGCATGTTGGCAACCTTCTCAAACATGTTAGCAACATGTTAAATCATGTTAGAAATGTGTTAAAAATGCTAGCAATGTGTTAAATCATGCTAGCAACATGTTAAATCATGTTAGCAAGGTGTTAAAATGTTAGCAACATGGTAAACCATGTTAACATCGTCAAATCGTGTTTAACTATTATACAAAACTGCAAGATTTTTAAAGTTTTTTTTCAGCTTGTCTTTGTCAAGACAACATCAAATTCTGTCATAAAAAATGTATCTATCTAGCCTAGTTGTGTCATTAATATTGTAGCAAGAGGATAGTTACACACATACAAGCAGTGGTGAACAGTAACCACAGAAGTATTTTTACTTCTGTATTGTACTTGAGTACAAATTTCAAGTGTCTGTACTTTCCTGGAGTATGTTAATTTTGAGAAACTTTTACTTTTATTTCACTACATTCCAAATCACATTATTGTACTTTTTACTCCATTACATTTCATAAAAACATGTTCCTCGTAATTTTGAACTGACGAAATCATCACACGCTGTCCGAATCATGAACAAGCTGATTCTTTTCAATGAGCCTGTTAAATCAGTTCGCAAATCGCACTGAACGATTCATTTTGCAAATTGGATTGAGCTGATTGCAGCTGTTCTCGAGTCAACAACAAAAAGTCTGCAACAAATCATTTCAAATCATAAGATTGAGCAACAAATAATCCTTATCCATCATTTTGACTGAATGGACTGTACATTTTCATTCATTTTATATTTTCAGAAATCAAGAAAATAACCTTACGTTTGGTATATTAATGACATGATACAAAAACAATATAGCTCTTTTCAGCCCACTGCATTATTTTTCTCCTGATTATTTTCATGTTTCCCTTGCATTCTGCTGTAAGTAAATGAAAAAAGACAACATATACTGTGCATTTGTGGTCTGCTCTCCAGATTTAATTTACAATATAAACCATGAATAATTCCCTGGAATGCACTAAGACTCTTTCATTTTTCTCCCCAAATCCCCATGTCTCTTTCCAGGTTTGTTTTCACACTGATGCTGTAAAATGTCATTGTAACAATATAGACATATATTACTGTAATGATATTTAAAACGTGTGGAATATTGCTGTGGCTAGAAAGAGGATCTTTTGAAAGTAATTTGTTTATGCTTTTACACTTTTAAATTTGCTTTCAATGCTCGATGGTTGAAGGGTGAGTAAAATAATGTCACCTCATTGTACCCAGTTTTTGAAAATGCTTATTGCATTCATAGAGCGAACCTTTTGCTGATTGTTTACAGTATAAACGAAATTTACTCCCATAATTTGGGCAAAGCATCATGGGGCATGGGATAAAGGTGGATGCACTATATCAGAATGAGAATGAATCAGAATGAGCTTATTGGCCAGGTATGTTTACACATACGAGGAATTTGTTATAGTGACAAAGCTCCACAGTGCAACAGAATGACAGCAACAGGACAGGACACAGACAACAAAAGAACAATATACAAATAGGCAATGTACAAAATAGCAAGAACACTATGCAATACAGACAATCATGTGTGTACAGGCCTGACATGTGCAAATTTGAAATGGGAAAAAAAAATATATATATATACAGGTGCTGGTCATATAATTAGAATATCATCAAAAAGTTGATTTATTTCACTAATTCCATTCAAAAAGTGAAACTTGTATAATGTATACATTCATTCCGCACAGACTGATATATTTCAAGTGTTTATTTCTTTTAATTTTGATGATTATAACTGACAACTAATGAAAACCCCAAATTCAGTATCTCAGAAAATTAGAATATTACTTAAGACCAATACAAAGAAAGGATTTTTAGAAATCTTGGCCAACTGAAAAGTATGAGCATGTACAGCACTCAATACTTAGTTGGGGCTCCTTTTGCCTGAATTACTGCAGCAATGCGGCGTGGCATGGAGTCGATCAGTCTGTGGCACTGCTCAGGTGTTATGAGAGCCCAGGTTGCTCTGATAGTGGCCTTCAGCTCTTCTGCATTGTTGGGTCTGGCATATCTCGCATCTTCCTCTTCACAATACCCCATAGATTTTCTATGGGGTTAAGGTCAGGCGAGTTTGCTGGCCAATTAAGAACAGGGATACCATGGTCCTTAAACCAGGTACTGGTAGCTTTGGCACTGTGTGCAGGTGCCAAGTCCTGTTGGAAAATGAAATCTGCATCTCCATAAAGTTGGTCAGCAGCAGGAAGCATGAAGTGCTCTAAAACTTCCTGGTATACGGCTGTGTTGACCTTGGACCTCAGAAAACACAGTGGACCAACACCAGCAGATGACATGGCACCCCAAACCATCACAGACTGTGGAAACTTTACACTGGACCTCAAGCAACGTGGATTCTGTGCCTCTCCTCTCTTCCTCCAGACTCTGGGACCCTGATTTCCAAAGGAAATGCAAAATTGACTTTCATCAGAGAACATAACTTTGGACCACTCAGCAGCAGTCCAGTCCTTTTTGTCTTTAGCCCAGGCGAGACGCTTCTGACGCTGTCTGTTGTTCAAGAGTGGCTTGACACAAGGAATGCGACAGCTGAAACCCATGTCTTGCATACGTCTGTGCGTAGTGGTTCTTGAAGCACTGACTCCAGCTGCAGTCCACTCTTTGTGAATCTCCCCCACATTTTTGAATGGGTTTTGTTTCACAATCCTCTCCAGGGTGCGGTTATCCCTATTGCTTGTACACTTTTTTCTACCACATCTTTTCCTTCTCTTCGCCTCTCTATTAATGTGCTTGGACACAGAGCTCTGTGAACAGCCAGCCTCTTTTGCAATGACCTTTTGTGTCTTGCCCTCCTTGTGCAAGGTGTCAATGGTCGTCTTTTGGACAACTGTCAAGTCAGCAGTCTTCCCCATGATTGTGTAGCCTACAGAAATAGACTGAGATACTATTTAAAGGCCTTTGCAGGTGTTTTGAGTTAATTAGCTGATTAGAGTGTGGCACCAGGTGTCTTCAATATTGAACCTTTTCACAATATTCTAATTTTCTGAGATACTGAATTTGGGGTTTTCATTAGTTGTCACTTATAATCATCAAAATTAAAAGAAATAAACACTTGAAATATATCAGTCTGTGTGGAATGAATGTATACATTATACAAGTTTCACTTTTTGAATGGAATTAGTGAAATAAATCAACATTTTGATGATATTCTAATTATATGACCAGCACCTGTATATGCTAATAGACTAACGATCTTATTGTCAGGTTTATGTTTACCACGCTATTGAGCCACTCAAAATTACAGCAAGGGAAATTCCTTCACCGCGACAGCCCTACTTAGCATAGCACTTACACCATCACAATTAATGATCACTTAATTCTGAAGAATTAAAACAATATGAAATTTACAGTTGTGGCTTGTTGTCAGACAGTACATATTAATATTTTTTGAAGGAAATTACTCTTTATTGACCAGTAGGTCGAATCCACCTACCGTCCCCCACCGGAAGTGGAGTTAGGCTGGTCAGATGGTCCCCTCTCACTGGATTTAGATTTGCCTTTGTAAACAAACCTCATTGCTCTCTGCGGTCTCAGACGACGGCATCTTAGCCCTGTATCGGCCACCGTAGCTTCTCTAAAGGGAGGGGTGAGCAGGGGACTGAGCCGTTGGTTGCACTTTGCAACCTCAACCGCTAGATGCCGCTAAAATCTACACACTGTAATAAGCAAAATTCTACAGTATTTCTGTGTTTTTTAGATGCTTCGAAGGCATTTGATCAAATTAATCATACTAACCTGTTTATAAAATTACAAGAAAGAGGGGTTCCCTTTTACTTGATAAGGATTTTACATTACTGGTATATCCATCAATCAATGCGAGTAAGATGGGATGGGAGTGTATCAGCACCTTTTTATATGATGAATGGGGTTCGTCAAGGTGGAATACTGTCTCCTCTTCTTTTTAACTTGTATATGGATGATCTTTCTTTAAAGTTAAATGATTGTAAAACTGGATGTGTAATAGGGGATTGTCTTATAAATCATCTGATGTATGCTGATGATTTAGTTATTCTGTCCCCTTGCAGTGCGGGATTGCAACAGTTGCTTCGTATAAGTTCAAGCTATCGTGTGCAGTTTGATATAAAATTTAATAGCAAAAAGAGTGTGGTTATGATTGTCAAAACCAAAGAGGACCTTAAGCAAAATTTTCCATCTTTTTATCTAGGTGATCAAGTATTAAATGTGGTGAATAAAATAAAATATTTGGGTCACATTATCAAAGATGATTTAAATGATGATGATGATGTGCAGCGCCAATGTTGTAAGTTGTATGGACAAGCAAATATGTTGGTTCGTAAATTTCTTATGTGCACAGATGAGGTTAAAATAGATCTTTTTAGAGCTTATTGTACTTCATTGTATACAGCACACTCGTGGTGTAATTATAGTAAAGCTAAAATGAAAAAGCTTCAGGTGGCATTTAACGATGCACTGAGAATTTTGCTTAAGCTCCCAAGGTGGACGAGTGCAAGTCCGATGTTTGCAAATAATAATATTCCTACTCTTCATGCTGTGTTAAGGATATACAGTATGTGTATAATTCAGGGGTTTTCCTGGGTCAAAAAAGGTCTTCGGTGGTGGCTGACGGTCATCCACACACACAGTAAAAAGTACCCTCCCCACGTGATCTGCGAACCCAATGCTGACCATTACTAAAATAAATGCAAAGAAATGGTTTGTGATTTTTAATTAAATTTATTCATGAAAGAAAAAACAGCCACTGTCAGAGAATATAATAAGACTGGCTTTCATATTTTTGTAAGATAGGATCCTTCTTTGCTAGACCTCACAATTATAATTATAATCAATATTGAAAAAGCATTCAAAAGTAGCATTAAAAAGTTTATATTTAACTAGTAGTCTAATTTTCTACCATACATCTGAATAAAATCAGCAGCAGGCTAACAAATTGCTTTGTGGCTGGTTTCACATCACTCAGTCTAAAGTAAATGATTTTAACATTGTCATATAAATAACCTGAGGCTACTGTGGATTATTAAGGCTAAATATTTTATTATTATTAAGGTTAAATCTTTTTCTTTTATTGAAAGTGTGTTTTATGTTAGTTGCATGTGCAGAATGCTTGTCAGAGAAGATAATACTTTTTTTTTTTTTTTTTTTTTTAGCACAATTCACAACACCGGTAATTCAGTTTAAAAAAAAAAAGATAATCTGATTGTGCTGCATGAAACATGGATTCAGTCTTCTGACCTTTTACTATCATGTCAGTTGATTTTGAGGGAGAGGAAAGACAGTTAGAGCTTGTTTACACCTGGTTACTTTATGCGTTTTGTCGGATCGGATATCCATCTTATTTGTTACTTTTGGCCACATAAAAAACGGATATAAATCCGATCTTGAATTATGCCTATACCGCACTATCACGTCAAAGAAATCAACAGTGCTTTGCATTTTATTCATCATCAGCCAATTAAAAGATCGAAGATCACAACAGGAGAGAGCGGCATCAGCATCAGGAAAGATAAGTTACTTTACTTTCGGTTTCATTCGCGGCAGTTTGCGTGTCGGCTTGCTATCCTATATCCGTGGCGATGCGTGTAGCATTAACGCTGTCATATCTGACTATTACATGTCATATAGCCTATAACACGCTCTCACACGTTTGTTTTTTAACATTTTGAGAGGAGTAAAATGTACATATCTGCTTTCAACAAGCAGATGCATTTACACGTGGCCAGTTTCGTCTGGAATGCGTCTTAGACATAAGTGGTTTGAGCGATCGGATTTAAATCAGTCTCGAAAGCGTTTCGAATTCGGAGGACTGATCTTTTCACGATCGGATAGCTGTCCGACCAGAGAAAATGCATGACCTGAGCAGGTGTAAACGGGCCCAGAGAGAGTGCGCGGGGAAGGGCTCGCTGCTCTCTCTCCCTCAGTTAACATGCGCGCTATCACAAGCGCAGCAGTCATTTACATCACTCATAAATCACACGAACCGATCAAATACGGCTTTGGCGGGACAAAAATTCGTTCTGGCAGCCGCCAAAAAAATTTCAATGCAGGAAAAACCCTGTAAATTGTATGTGTCGCTTGAGTAATTCAAGAAATTCTATTATAATGGTTCTAAGTGATCCTACATTAAGTGGTACTAAGTACTCCTTCTGGTATTGGAATCGCTGGAATGAATGTATGTTTTTTAAATAGTGTTGTGGCATGTATTTATGTTTGTATTGTCTTGTATTTTGTTACTTTTGTGGATATGGACCTAAGCGTCTGAAATAAAGGAATGATGAAAGCAATAGTGACCACATAATAAAAACAGTTACTCACACTTGTGTGTGTGACTTTACTGTTGGATCCAATGTGGTCGGCACAGCATTGTCTTTTAGTTTTAATCTTTTTGAAAACCCTGCGTCGAATTGTGCCTTGTTTGTAAATGCAGCGGTAAAATGAAGTGAACAAAGGACCAAGTTCTTACTGGTGCAAACTGGCACTTCTTTCAAAATAAAGATCAACAAATAAAGTTTATTGTTTATTTTCTGCGTAGACCAGCGTTTGCCGCTCTTGTCATTTACCTACTACATGCGTGATTCGGTGGGTGGGGCTAAACAGGCAGTGATGTAGAAGCAGACATTGATCTTCTTCTGCAGATTGGCTTAAATATAAGCTGTTTTTAGACTAATGAGAAAGTTTTGAGTTCTGAAACTTACATGATTTTTTTTATAGCAAAATGACCTCTTAAATGTCAAAAGATCAAGGAAATTTTGATTTCTTAGTTCATGACCCCTTTAAGATTCTTTCTAATATGGCAATTATAAGTACTGCAGGCTTTCTCCAGGTCTTAATCACTTTATTAAACCAAAATAATAACTGTTTACTTCCAGGAGCCGTCACATACTTCAAAGCTTACAGGTTTCCATATGTTGTTTGGCCACAACATCTTATGGAAATTTGAGTCTCTCAAGTCTGAACATATAGCCTCTCAAAGTATTGTAGTGATATCAGATGTTAGATAGCCTAACACGGGGCACCACTAAATTCAGTGATTTTAGATTGAAGTAGCACCACCAGTGTAATGGCTTTGGGCTTAAATATTAATATTTAGTTTTGGTCATACTATTTTACGGGGCACCAGCCAAGGAATTGCACCTTGACAATAAAGAACAATCATGGAAGATTGTTGAATAAATAAGAATTACAGAAGTAGTCTGACCAATCTGAAGGATTTGTGAGATATCGTTAATTTGTAGAGCCTTTTTAACTGTATTATCAACACAAGGAAGACACAAGTGTAATAAAAATGGGTTTTATTAACAAAGGGATAGACAAGAGTAACTAACAACTACTAAATAGATACAATGAATGAATAAAGTGCAAAGATTGACAAATGGAAGTGACTGAGTTGGATGTTATTATAAATGTTATCTTATAGAAAGATAAACTGAAGTTTCCTGGAAGTAACAAGGTATTCTAGGTTCACCTTATTCTAGGTTCAACAAATAAATCGAGGGATTATTTATTAACTGACATCAGTTATGTAGAATCTAATGCAAATTAGATCATCATAAACTGACAATACACTAAATGCCAATGGAAAGAGGTTTGGAAAGAGTGATATTTACTTTCCGCCTGGTCATGTTCTTAGTCTGAGCGGCGACGTCTTCCACTTGTCGTTGCAGTGCAAGGAAAGGAGTTGGATACGTTTCAGTCTTTTTTTTAATCAACATTTTTTTATTTATTTTCACACACAACATCACAACATAACATCCACTCAAAACAAACAAAACAAAACAACAGACACATACTCCATATTTTAAAGGTCCAATCAAAAGGGAGAGAGAGAGGGAGGGAAAAAGTAACAACAAAACACGTCCTTCCTTTATATAATCACGTATGTTAGAAAAAAAAAACACTGCCAAGCATCAATAGTGAAAGGCTTGGCCCCATTGATTCGTGCCGTTGCACATTCACAAGTCACCACCTGCAGGAGGCTATGGATCCAATATGTATTTCCACACATGTGCGGCGTATACCAGTTCTGTATCATTGTACTCTTCGCAGCCGCAAAACCAGCAAACAACCTTCTCTTTTGTATTAAGCTTATAAAGAGACCAGAATCATCATTAAGACGACACAAACTTGTATTAGCAAAGCAATCAGTTTGTAGTGAGGAGGATAAAACCAGGTTTACATGTGTCTATAGATCAATGACAACAGGACACTCCCAAAACATATGAAGAAAAGTACCTGATGATGTAGTGTTACATATCAGGGCACCAGAAATAGATTTACGGTGTAAATGTTCTAACACACAGGTTCATTTAACAGCAGATTTTAAGCCAGTCACATTCAGTGATAAAATATTTAGAGTATGCATTAAATATTCATAATCCCAAAATTGTATTCAGTAAATGAAGAAAAGCAAAAGTGCTCCCATTCTGTAAATGACATGTAAACGTTAGTGTGCATTCTAGATATCAAACCACCTAGATGAAAAATCCTTTTAGAAATAAGGTAAAGTAAATAAAAGTGTGAATATCTGTTGTAAAAAATAAAAGCAACACAGACAGAAATAACCAACAACTATAGACAAAAAACAACTCAGACCGCACGTTACCGAGAACATAGGTCTGATTGAGCAACAAAAATTGGTGATGATCCGTGACCGATCCACTTCAACGCAAAACAAGCCTCCCAAAAGACTCACATAACTAAAAAATTATTGTAATTAAACCTACTCTCCATTAGTCCCCTCCAGAAAGAAAAGGGGGGGTTAGTCTTACCAGCAAAGAGACAATTGTATCGAATAAATATGAACAATATCCCAGGAGGAGAGAGGAAAGAAGAAAGAAAAAAGAGATCTAGCAAGCATCCATATCCCTCTCGCCACCATCTTCTTCCGGGCAGCCGGCATCGTCTCTATCCCGGCCATCAAGCCCCTCCTGCCGGGCCGAAGAGATGGCGGCCGCCGCCTTCCCATTGCCTTGTGGAGCCGCAGCAAATGCCTTCTTCTGTGACAGGGAGCTGATAAAATCCTCCGCTTTCCGAAGAGAGTCGAAACTTCTCTGCTCACCCCGTGCCGTAGTTTAATTACCACCGGATAAGCGAGGAAGGGCTGGAGACCAAGCACCGTCATCGTCCTCAAAACCGGAACCAAGCTTTTTCTCCTGGCGGCTGTGATAGACTAAAGTCAGGAAAAAATAGTAGCGTGACATTGTCCTGCGTGCATTTCACCGAATAAGCCTGTCGAGCACCTTTCAGGATCTCCGATCTGTCATGCCATCTTAGTACACGGAAGATGAGAGTACGCGGCTGATCAGAGTTTTTCCTTCCGTCAATCTCGATGTTACGACCTTTCAGGGAAGGGATCCACTTGGAAAGATTAACTCTGAGGAAACCAGCCACGTCGGAGCCCTCTGGCAACCCCACCAGCCTCACGTTATTCCTCCTGCTCCTATCCTCAATATTCCGTCATCTTCTCGGTGAGTCGCTCCAGCTGATTTCTTAAGTCTGTGACCGTCCTCCTATCCTCACGTGCAGCTGCTTGAACGGAATCGACCCGGTCACGTGTCTGCCTCGTCGCGCTAGCTAGCGCCTCAAGCTCCACTCTCAGCTCTTTAACAGAATTGTTGGTCGCTTGTATGTCCGCACGCAGTTCACGCAATGCTTGAGTCAGCACGGAATCCACCGCATCTCTTACTGTCGAGGCCATAGCCGAATCCAAAGTGCTTTGCTGCTCTTTACGTGCTAGCGCACACACTTTGATAAGAGTAAGGGAGAAAAAAGCAGTTCCTGGGTGGGGGTTACAGTATGATAATGTTAACCCCCCTCTCCACAAGGTAAAACCGGTTTGGTCAGTCCGAGGTAGCGAGTGATTGTTCACACTTAGGTCTCAAGAATGAAGAACTGTGATCAGTGAAAAACCACATAGTGATTGGATCAGTCTTTGATCCATGAAATGCTTACATCCTTATCCTTCCACAAATTATAAATTTGAGGGAGACTAAGGCAGTTCCTTCATGGGGTTACTGTATGTTAATGTTGACCCCCTTTCCACAAGAAGTAGTGTAGTTATGTTAAAACAAAGGGCATCCTTTGTTGTCCACAAGCCTGATCTCATCAGAACATAACTTTCCATGTGTTGTGTGAAAAAGAGTCTTGCCCTCTTGACCGTTGTTCTCTACAGTATACTCAAGAGCATGTGGGAATGCAGGCGTTTGGGACATGTGCTCTAGAACGTTTCATCTTTGTCCAGTGTCCATGTTATTTTTCTCCAGATGTTATGACCAATACAAATTTTGTAAATTCTGCACCTTTACACCCTGTGTGGCTGCCCAGGACTATGACCGGTTTGGAAAGACAGAATAAATGAATAACAGAAATTAATTTTTGGGTGGTACTATTCCTTTAACGAAACAAAGAAAGACATTTTCAATCTCAAGTCACAATGAAATAAATTCTCTTTTCCTTTCCTCTTCAGCTTAGCAGTATCAGTAAGGCCATAAATTCCACAGAGACGCCACTGAAGGAGAAACATGCACGCAGTATCCTTAATTTAGACATCCATTTATTATTGTTTATTCAACTATTCTCCAACCATGTAGGTCAAATGATGTATGATGAGTATGTTGTGATTATACACTGTGCTTGAGATCTTTTCCTTAAATGCATGAACAGGAATTATTTTGGGAACCCACAGAGAGAAGGGGGCTTATACCTTCTGGTCATATGCTGTCGGTCTACCCTTGCCAAGCAGTGCTATCCTTAGCTGGAAGTTCTTCCATGTATTACACAAAATCTTGCGTGATGGTCACCGAAATGTAAGCATGCTTCCATTTGAATTTTGGAATTATCTATCTCAATCAATTTTTTATTGTATATGTATGTATCTCTCTCTCTCTTTTCTTTTAACAGTGTTTGCTTGTTTCAGAGACCTAGTGCAAAACACACTGTTAACAGTTATTTGATTTAGATTTTTCATGACAACCAAATATAAGCTGAATATACTGTTCTCCCCAAGGATATCTAATTTACTTAATAGCATATTATTATTATTTAAATTATTATTGAATCTTAAACTAGCCTAATGACTCTTTTTTTGAGCAGATTGTCTTGTTAATTGTATTATTTGTCTTACCAGACATTACAAGACTGCATGAGACACTACAGCAACATTGCTGAGACAGGGTTACTATGGGTAAGTCAAAGTTCATTCACAAATTTCAGCATTCAGAACAAAAGAAACTCTTTTTGCCTGGTTTGGCAGAAAATTTGTAATGATTTGTTGTCATTAATTTCCATTGTCAGAGTAACACACGGGACAGACATGGGTATGGACAGCTGGTTTCTCTACATTCCAAACTCCTCTGCACCAAGATGGAGTTTCACACTAAGGTAGATTTCAATACATTTCTTGTGCCAATAATACGGAAGTTCTAAGCGGCCATGCATTATTATTTTTTTCCTTCTTGCTTTCTTGTGATCACGACTTAATTTTCTCGTGATCTCGACATAACTAGTTATTTTCTTGTGATCACGACATAACAAAAATAGTTTTCTCGTTATCACAACTTATTTTTCTCATGATCTCGACATAACAAAAGTTGTTCTCTAATTACACAACTACGCCAATAGGTGACAGTATAGAACTACCGATGTGGATTTGTATACACCGTGTTTGGGACAGAGGACCTTCTTCATGATTGCTATAATTTGTGCAGTTAATTACTGACATTTAACTTGTGTTCCTGTGGCTCAGTGGTAGAGCATTGCGTTAGCAGCGCAAAAGGTTGTGGGTTCGATTCCCAGGGAACACACATAGTGATAAAACATGTATAGCCTGAATGCACTGTAAGTCGCTTTGGATAAAAGCGTCTGCTAAATGCATAAATGTAAATGTAAAATGTTAATTAACTTATAAATGTTAAATGTTTGAATAAATATGATAATTTTGCTAAGTGTATAAGTGTATCTGTTATCATTACGTTATTACTGCTGCAGGACTCATCACAGTTTCACATTTACAATGACGTATTTGCAATGTGCATCTTTATTCTTATTTTTAATCTTTACTGTTAATAAATGTATATTGATAAGAAATGTGATTTACATGTGTATAATATAGTTCAGTGCTGTGTTATACAGTGTTGTAGCCTAATCTTTTGTATTTTCTACATTTCTATGTAGGAAACCACACACACACAAACACACACAAAAATCACAAATAAATTATGATAATATATTATTATATATAATTTTATTTCAAACGAATGAGGAAAATAAAGCGAGTTGAAACCAAGCACCTTAAGATTTTTAGAATAGTTATTCTCTGCATTCTTCGGCGCTTGCGGTGTTGAATGCTTTGTTGGACCATTTAAACATGTTAATTACACAAATACATTGTTTAGCATAGCCTAACTGAAAAATCAGCAGTGCTTGTTTAGCCTATATTTATTTTATTTATTGTAGATGTTATTTCTAAGTGAAGCAACATTTGCTGAAATATCCACAAGATATAGTAGCAATAAGAGCGCACTTATCTATCGATCATTTGCGCCTCAAAGGAGACATTCTAAAACGCTTAATGTGTTAAGAGAGTGTTTTTAAAAGATCAAACTCGGTAAACACATTATTAATAAATTATACTATGTACCCTACAGACAACCAGATGAGTCCAGGATGCGAATGTAACTCGTTTTTCTTATAACGGTTTTCTATGGGTTAAACGCTTAATGCTTAATTGATTAAGTCGTGATCACGAGGAAACAAGAAAGAAAAAAATTACAATAATGCATGGCCGCTTAGAACTTCCGTACCATAATGTATTTACCCAGCCATTTGTTGACTTCAAGCCCCCATTTTGTCCGAGACGATTTTCAAATGCCTTCGAACCCAAATTCATGAGAATAAGTAACTATTTTACGAGGTGATAATTTTGTATGAAAATACAAAATATAAATCATATAAATCATATATTTGATTTATATGAAAACTTTTTCTTTTAAGGAAAGTGTGAAGGTCCACCCTTAAGCAGATCGTTACAAAAAAAAAAGACGTATGCATGAGATCATACAAATTCATATGAATTAGCCACTAATTCACCAAAATGTAAAACAGTTATGAATTGCCATGAGAGTGTGATGGGCTCTCCTGTCTAAGCTGATGTGTACATTTGGATACTTTTGTTGCAATAAAACAAATAAACACAAAAATATATGTTTAATGTTGTATATCTTTATTTTTATATATATACTGTATATATATATACTGTATATATATATATATATATATATATATATATATATATATATATATATATATATATATATATTTTATTATTATTATTATATTTTTTTTATCATTTTAATTATGATAGAAGACAGACAGGAGATGATTAAAGTTTGTACAATTTAAGCCTGGTAAAATTTTGCATGAAAAGCCCAGACGGACTGTGCAGCATCAACCGTTTTTCATGTTGTACTGAATGATGTACACTGTAGCCAAAACCCTAATACTGATTGACAGTGTCTCTTAGGTCAGATGGCTGCTAATATATTGTATTCTTCAGACACACTGCAGAGCTTTGACACAACGTTTTGGGGGCCAAGGCTCTTTTACGATTTCCGAAATGTGTCTCATATGGCACAACCATTGCCAAAATTGCATGTTTAAAAAAAATGTAAACACATTTATGCTGCTGAAAGGGAAATGGGTAAATTAAGCTTGAAGGGAATTTATTTTTTATTTTATTTTTTTGTAAGACATTTTGGCTGCATCACTGTTCTGAATGATTAAATTAATCCTCTTGTGATCAAAATAGACCTTTTAATGTTTTTGAATGTCTCTTCTGCTTACTAAGGCTGCATTTATTTGATCAAAAAAACGAAAAAAAAAACATTATTTTGAAATATAATTTCAATTTAAAATAACTTGTTTGTCTACACAAATATATTGTAAAACGTGAAGCTGAATTTGCTCCAGTCTTCAGTGTTAAATGGTCCTTCAGAAATCATTCTGATATGCTGATTTGTAGGTCAAGAAACATTTCTGATTATTATTAATATTGAAAACAATTATGCTGCTTCATATTTTTGTGGAAACTGATATAAGCTGTGATATACTACCATTCAAAAGTAAAGGTAAGGGGGGAAAAAATACTTTCATTCATCAAGGATCCATTAAATTGATTAAAAGTGACAATAAAGACATGTATAATGTTAGAAAATATTTTTATTTCAAAGAAATGCTGTTTGATTGAACATTCTACTAATCAAAAAATTCTGAAAAATAAAATGCATCACAATTTCCCCTAAAATATAAAGCAGCACAACTAATAATGAACAAGCATGTTGCCAATACCTGGATGAGCCATAAGCATATTGCCAGTGTTATCCAGAAAAACATTTCACCTGATTAAGCATGCTAAATCGACATTAGCGCTGTCGGTGTCAATTGCTCTGATTGACTGTTCATCTTAGCAAACCAGAGAGAAAAATCATGAAGCAAGCAAACATCTAGGTCAAAAGGGAACATCCAAAAGGGTTTTCTTCTTCAAAATTTCATATCACCATTATAGTGACCAAAACCAGTGGCGTCATGCACGTGCCCCTTCAGATTTTTGAGCCAAGTGGATTTTGAATGCTTGCGAATATTTCAGGGGTGCAAACTTGTCAGCTTTCGGCGAAATTCGCCGTTTTCACCTTGAAATAGGTAATTCACGTGAATCGTGTAGATCTGTAAAAAGAAATGTACATGAGGAGGAGGGGGGGGGTCGTCATCGGATCTGCGAGTCATCTGTGTCACGTCACCTGCAGCATCACGTCCAATACAAAAGTAGTTAAAGTAATCCGTATGAAACCGACGCGATGTCCAGTTTTCCCGTCTCAACTCATTATATCTAATACGGTCACGTCCACGCGCCGTTCGCGCGCGAATGTAAACGCCCATATCTACGGTGACCTAGAAGTGCAAAACAAATCACAATTCTGAAAACAAAACAAATTACAAACGCAAATGCAAATATAAACAACAAAATAACAATTCAGAAAACACAACAACAATCCCGAAAACATTATAACAAGTCAGAAAACACAATGACAAATCCGAAAACAAAACAAGAAGTCAGAAAACACAACGACAAATCCGAAAACAAAACAACAAGTCAGAAAACACAACGACAAATCAGACAAACCGGAAGAGTTAGGTATAGTTTGAGACAGCGCCATTGGTTTGGGAATAGATTACTCACTGCTGACTGGATGAGACATCTGTCAATCAAGGTACAGGAAGAGCCAAAAGAAGCACAGCAGAGTCAATTGAAACATCAGCTCCAGTGGCACAGATGGTAAATCACGAGTCATGTCTTTTTGACGCGATCGACCAGTGGTTCGATCCTGCCTTTGGCCAAACTTTTTTTTTTCCTCTCCCTTTTCAAATCTCAAATTGCATCGTAAAGGCATTTATTTTCAATAAAAATGAAGGAAATAATCAAAAAGTTGAAAATAAAGTATCGGGTAGGGTTAGGGTAGGTGCAGAGAGGGCTTTATATTGTACCAATAAGGCGGCATCCATTTAATAATTTGAATTAAAATTATAATTTACACTCAATACCTCATTATTGCATACTGTTTTATAATGTACTACAATACTGAAGTGCAGATAATTGCCACTATTTGCAACAAGTAACGTTAGTATACATAGCAGAACATCCTGCTATTTTAACATAGTGTAAAACCCTACCCGATACTTTATTTTCAACTTTTTGATTATTTCTTTCATTTTTATTGAAAATAAATGCCTTTACGATGCGATATGAGATTTGAAAAGGGAGAGAAAAAAAAAGATCGGCCAAAGGCGGGAACCAATGGCGCTGTCTCAAACTATACCTACCTCTTCCGGTTTGTCTGATTTGTCGTTGTGTTTTCTGACTTGTTGTTTTGTTTTCGGATTTGTCGTTGTGTTTTCTGACTTGTTATTTTGTTTTCGAATTTGTCATTGTGTTTTCTGACTTGTTATAATGTTTTTTCGGAATTGTTGTTGTGTTTTCTTAATTGTTATTTTGTTTTTTATATTTGCATTTGCGTTTGTAATTTGTTATTTTGTTTTCTGAATCGTGATTTATTTCGCACTTCTAGGCCACCGTACATATCGCCTCCACATAAACAAACAAGTTCATCCCGGCTACTTTCTGTTTCTGGAAGAAGATCTGCTGAGAGAAATAACCTAGAATTTCAAAATGTGTTTGTTTGTTTTTTTTCATTCAGAGCACATAAACAATATACACTATGAAAATGCCAGGTTTTGTAATGTTTTTGTAAAGAATGATCCTCTTCATTACTTCAGTCTTACTCCAGGTGTAACAATATACACTATGCCATTCAAAAGCTTGTAGTCAGCATATAAAAATTAAAACTTTTATTTAGCACACAAGTAATGATAAAGACATTTATCATCTTACAAACTATGCTGTTCTTCTGAACTTTCTATAAAAAAAAAAAAAAAAAATACATTCTCAGCTCTTTTCAACAGAATAATAATAATAAATGTTTTTTGAGCAGCAAATCAGAATATTAGAATGATTTCTGAAGGATCATGTGACTGGAGTAATGATGCTAAAAAGTCAGCTTTGAAAGACAGCTTTGATTGTTCCTAATAAACTGTTTAACTGCACTCCCAAGTGAATCTCAAGTTATTTTGTGTGATAGCTAAATATATTCTAAATAAACTACAAACAAAAAATATATACATTTATTTTGTACTGTTTTCTAACAGTTTGGACTTGAATAAAGAAAGAAAACTTGCACTTAACCTTTTCACAGGCATTTTGTTTTCATAGATATCGTGATGTATCATTATATGATTGTCTAGCAATATATCGATTATCGCAGAATTGCTGTATCGTGATTATATCGTATCGTGAGGTACCCTGCAATTTCCACCCCTGTGTATATACTGTATATATATATATATATGGGGGGGGGGGTTTAGTTTGTCACCTTTTTCACTCCTGATGAGTTTGCACCCCTGCTTTCACTATATATGGGCATTAATACCTCATATGTGTAGTCAAACTGTATACTAATATAATGGATACTCCTTCCTGTTACCCATTTCATTCCTGTTACTAAATAGTTCTCTTTAAAAAATAAAGTTAAACCACTATTTTTTTAATTAAGTTTGGTCCATAATTTATCGCATTGTTTAATAAATTGCATCATAGAAAATTGATAAGCTTGAGGTTTGAATCACCTTTAAAATAAAAAAATGGGTTTGTGTACTTTAGAAAAATACACCTTGTTTAGATAATTAGTGATTTTTTTTATGATAAAAATAATCTTTTTTGACCATGAAACCAACAATTTCTTTAAAATAAACACTTGCCTGAGGGGGAAATGAAGGAATTTGTTGACATTTTTAAACATGCTTTTTTACAAGACATTAGAGTTTTGGTAACAGGACTGAGAAAAAATGCATCCATCTTCCACTTAACAATTGACCTATCAGTAAGCCCCGGCCCCCCTTAGTTACTGTTGCTCCCTCGGACAAACAAACGGAGTTGCTCACTGTCTTACAATGACAGCTGCAGTGTGAAAACCTTGTCCCACGATATTTTTGCACAATTTTGGACACAGAAGGCCACCAAATGGGAAATAAATATTCCATGGAGGGATTTATAAAATATTTAAAAATAAATACGGTGGGTAACTTGAAGCGAGGGTTTACAGATCACATTGCAAGCAGGAGAAGTCTCATATTACGGTCGGTCATCACTATCGCGAATAACAACATGCAGGATCAACACTGTTCATGTATCGCAGGGTACGATTAAATTAATGTACATTTAACCAGTTTAATATGGAGAGGCACTGAAATGTAGACCTTCGTTTATGTGTTTTTGACCTACACTGTACAAGACGCGAGAACAGTCCACTATTTAGGTTTGTACGTTAGCATGGACTCACTAACCTTAACGTTAGCGAGTTTTAGCCAGAGATACCTTGCTAAAGCACAAGATAACATTAACGTTATGCTTGAGCAGATGAAAATTGTAACTTAATGAGTGTATGACAACCAGAAAATGAACGTTTTTGTCTTCATTTGTATTGAGGTTGAATACTTCGGGACATTTTGCTCTGTTTTGTTTGGATTCAGGAAATGTAATAAAATAAATTGTATTGCCTATCCTCTCAGGATACCTGGAATCAGTGTTACAAGTACCCCAGGCACATCGTTTTTCCATTTTTGAAGCATAAACCCCATAAAACCGATGCGAGCTTCTCATCTTCCAATGTTTCTTTATGGCGCTGAAACCTAAAGATGTCCAAGTTCCACTCCCCATGCAACTGATACTCGACTGCCATTGGCTAGTCTGCGTTCGAGGGGAGGGGCTTACCGATAGGTCAATTGTGTAAAAAATTAAATAAAGTTACCTGAAATGGACCAGTACAGATTTTGAATAGTTAAATGTGTATTATTAGATTCAGTCTTTAAAAAAAGATATAATTTTTTTTTTTTTTTTAAGAGTTTTGGAAGTAAATGGCACCCATTTGGTGGAATGGCCCTTAAATGAAGAGAAATCTACAGTTTTTACCAGTAAAATGATACGTGTCATTGCGTCACCTGTCATTGGGGGCATATCCTCATTAACTTCAGCTGTTGGGTTTACAGTGCGCTGCCATGAACATGATTTGTGCCTGCATCCCATTGGATTTATTTCCATCAGCTATGGAGATGAAGATGATCTCAAATGCTTCCACACTCCTTCACAGCATTATCAAGCTATGTCATTCCTAGTGTTTTGAATAAGCAACCTCTAGCTGCATAACCTACATGTTGTACATACAACCATGTTTAAACAACAACCAGATAAGCCTTCAAAACAAACATGTTGCCAATAAGATTAGCACAGAATTTGGCAATAATAGCCACATAAGCCTATAGCAACATGCATGTTTTCAATAATAAGAAAATTGCCTTAAGCAACAAGCATGGTACCAGTAACAACTAGATAGCTTTAAGGAACAAGTTGCAGATACCCAGGTAGGCTTAAGCACAGTATGCTCTTAATGATAACCAGACAAACCTAAAGCAACAAGCATGTTTCCAGTAACAAGCATGTTGCTGATGTAGTAGAGGCCAGCGGGTAAGTGCTGTGCAGATAAAACCTCACTCCCCTGATCTCAAGAGGCGCTTTAGGCGATTGGCGATTTAGCGAGGCCGTGGCCTTTAGCCTCCTTGTTAGAGCGCCCGCTACGGAGGCGGGGCGAGTAGGACCACAACACTAGCTGCGTTTACATGGACCATAATAATCCGATCGTAATAGGACTAAAGCACAATCAGAATAAAAAAAGTCACATGTAAACACGTCAATCGAATTGAATTGGCCAGATCTGATTAAAATTTCAATCGGATCGTAAGGGGTGGTATATTCATTTTGTAATCCGAACGAGAGGACATGTAAACACTTGCTCGGATTGAAAACCGAAACTGGAAAGTACTGCGTATGTGCAGTGATGTAAAAATAGCTTAATGACGTATGACGCACGGAACGAGCGGTTCTTCCTGGTGAATAAAAGTGTCATAAATGAGTGTCCAGTCATTCTAAAACACTGCTTTCACTCAGCGTATGTGAAGTGGAGCAGGACAACGTCCCAGCAGTCCTTGTTTAAGACTCTCATCCACAGACGACTGGTTTTGATCACAGGAAGGGGCACTTTTACTGCTTTCTAAAGTAAGCAGCACTGCACAATAGTTAATGTGCTGGTCGTCGACTAATTAGGACCCCAAGTAAATAAATATCAAGTGTGCTTTTTAAAACAATATGCGACAACAGCAGGAAACTGAATATTCATGCGGTGTGCGCATGTCAAACGATAAAATCCGATCAGAAGCTTGTGACATATAAACACTCACATCAACCCGATCACTTTATTTGGCGTTCATATAAACACTACGTTCGGATTTGACAATCAGAATGAATTCATTCGGATGGAAGCAAAAAGTGTCCATGTAAACGTAGCTACTAGATACAAGCATGTTGCTGATACTGATTGCAACATTACTGGTGGATCCAAAATAATCAGACTCAGCACTGCATCGTCTTTTACTTTCAGTATTCCAGAAAAGCCTGCATCATACTGCCTTGTTTAAAAATTAATCTGTATTAAAGTAAAACAAACAAACAGAGTATTTCTCTGGCGTGATCTGGAGCTTTTTCGTAATTTTACCCAGTGTTTACACCAGATGCGAGTGGTGCAACGCGACTATAGACAACAGAACCCCATTATAGTCAGCGATTCTGCCTACACTGGATGCGACACGGATTGACACAACAAAGTAAACCGTAAACTGATAGCCCCTTCTATTTCTGACATACTCCAAGCATTCATGCTGCTTCTGACCTGAAAGGGAAATGGATTCATGACATGACACAACAGCGCTCGCATCCGATATAGATATGGTGTTAGGATCACAAGGAATGCAATTCAAAGACTATTTTTCACAACTTACACTACACGGTGTCTTGTAATCTCGTAATGGCATCTGTATGGTTCTGTTGATGAAATATTCCTCTCTAGTAAACCACTGAACTGTCTGGACTTCTTGTCTGACTCAAAATGAGATACTGTGCCTTGCAAATGTATTCATACCCCTTCATTTTTTTCACATTTTGTTATGTTGCTGCCTTATGTTAAACTGCTTTAAATTACTTCTTTCCCCCACATCAATCTACACTCCATACACCATATTGACAAAGCAAAAACAGAATTGTCACAACTTCGTAAATTTATTAAAAATTAAAAACTCTAAGTACATTGCATAAGTACTCATACCCTTAACTAAATATTTAGCTGAAGTACTTTTTTGTTTGATGAGACAAGCTTTGCTCATCAACATTTGGCAATTATCTGCCATTTGTCTCCTCACCTCTTCATCTCTCAAGCTCTTTCAGGTTGGATGGGGGCAGATGCACATTTTCAGGTTTCTCCAGAAATATTTGATTGGGTTCAAGTCCAGGCTGTGGCTGGGCCACTCGAGGACATTCACAGAGTTGTGTATAAGCCACTCTTGCTGTGTGCTTAGGGTCACTGTCCTGTTGGCAGGTAAACCTTCTGCCCAGTCTGAGGTTCTGAATGGGTTTTCATTAAGGCTATCTCAATATTTTGATGCATTGAGGTTTTCTTCTATTCTGATGAGTCCCTCAGTCCCTGCTGCTTAAAAATAGCCCCATAGCATGAGGCTGCTACCAGCACACTTTACTTTTGGGATGGTACTCTGCAGGTGATGAGCAGAGCTGGTTCCCTTCAAACATGATGCTTAGAATTGAGGTTCATCAGACCAGAGAATTTTGTTTCTTAGAGTCTGGGGGTCCTTTAGGTGCTTTTTTGTAAATTCCAAGTGTTTTCTTTTGTCTTCACTGAGGAGAGGATTGAGTTTGGCCACAACGCCATAAAGCCTAGATCGGAGGAGTGTTGCAGTGATGTTTGTCCTTCTGTAGATTTCTCCTATCTCTACATATGATAATGGAGCTCAACTAGAGTGACCATCAGGTTCTTCGTCACCACTCTAACCAAAGCCCTTCTCCATCAATTGCTCAGTTTGGCCAGGAGGCCAGCTCTAAGAAGAATCCTGGTTGTTTCAAACTTCTTCCATTAAGGGTAACAGAGACTACATGCTTCTGTGACCCTTCAATGAAGCAGATTTTTTTTCTGAACTCTTCCCCAGATGTGTGGCTTGACGAAAACTTGTTTCTGAGCTCTACAGACAGTTCTTTTGACCCCAGGGCTTGTTTTTTACTCTGATATGCATTATCAGCTGTTGGACCTTTTAAGATGTGTGTGCCTTTCCAAATCATACCCATTCCATTGAATTTGCCACAGGTTACCTTCACTCAAAGTCTAGTAACACCTACAAGCAATATGAATGCTCTTGAGCTAAATTCCAACTGTCCCAGATAAGGGTATGAGTACTTATGCAATGAAATCATTTAAGTTTTTTACTTTTAATAAATTTGCAAAGATGTTAAAATATTCTTTTTTTTTGCTTTACCATTATAGTGTATGGAGTGTAGATTGATGTGGAAAAAAGTAATTTAAAGCCGTTTAACATAAGGCAGCAACATAAAATGTGAAAAAAATGAATGGGTATGAATGCATTCGCAAGGCACTGTAGAAATGAGAGTAATATGATTATGATGTTAATTCTTATGTAATGTATTGGAGTAGGAGGATATCAAATAGCAAAACAGTAATAAACAGTAGTGTCAGATCTTAACTATTGTTACTTAAATAGGGTTTTACAGTATGGTATTTGCTTAGTCAAGCTACAGTCTTCATCTCTCTGTTCATATATATCATATATTTGTGTATATCACAATCCATGTTATTTTTTTTCTCAAAACAATTGCATAACACAGTTGTATTCTGGTTATTATTATCTAGGTCTATTACAGACTAAACCATTTATATGACATTTTAGAAGACAAATTATTGCTTTAATTCAACTGAAAAATGGTTCATTTGAAAGGGGTGTTCACAAATGACCATGTACATATGGTGTATGATATTGTATGGTATTAAACGATTTTGTGAAATTTGTCTATGATGTGCCAGGGAAGGGTATCTTGATATAGGCCAAATGCAAAGCTCATGTGAATAACTTAAAAATAAAATTGAATTTGTTCATAAAATAAAAATTAGGCATTTTGGATTGTAGTGTGTAAACATGAGGATAGTCTCATTTATTTGAATTCAAAATTTCTCTGTGTTCTCTTTGCAGCATTCTGAAATCCCAGCCAGTCTAGAAGCCACAGATGAAGTCCTGGAGCGTACAGCAGGAACGGACATCAATAATGTGTATGTGAAATTCCATTTATTTTGTATTTATTTATTTTGTATTATATCTCAGCAGCAATAGATTTTTGGACTTTTTTTTCTCATTCTCGTTCTGGACATCTGTCGTGTCTTTTTGGTAGGTCCCCCCCCACTCACATTCCGTAGTTCTGTGGTCTCCTTTCCAAAAGATTACTGGTTAGAATTAAATAAATAAAGAATCATAGAATTATTTTTATAATAAGTAAACCAACCTACTCCATGGTGGTCCTCCAAAGGCTTTGCTGGCTGCTCCATTGTGGTGGTCTCCTCCACCTGCACCATCATGGAAGTCACCTCATATTCTTATCCATCCCTTCTAAGATCCATAATCCTCTCCTCTTTCCACTTATTCATTGTGGGGGCATGGGGTGGCTGGGTAATGTCACAAATCATCTGTTCTATATATATATATATATATACAGTGGGTACGGAAAGTATTCAGACCCCCTTACATTTTTCACTCTTTATTATATTGCAGCCATTTGCTAAAATCATTTAAGTTCATTTTTTTTCCTCATTAATGTACACACAGCACCCCATATTGACAGAAAAACACAGAATTGTTGACATTTTTGCAGATTTATTAAAAAAGAAAAACTGAAATATCACATGGTCCTAAGTATTCAGACCCTTTGCTCAGTATTTAGTAGAAGCACCCTTTTGATTTAATACAGCCATGAGTCTTTTTGGGAAAGATGCAACAAGTTTTTCACACCTGGATTTGGGGATCCTCTGCCATTCCTCCTTGCAGATCCTCTCCATTTCTGTCAGGTTGGATGGTAAACGTTTGTGGACAGCCATTTTTAGGTCTTTCCAGAGATGCTCAATTGGGTTTAAGTCAGGGCTCTGGCTGGGCCATTCAAGAACAGTCACGGAGTTGTTGTGAAGCCACTCCTTCGTTATTTTAGCTGTGTGCTTAGGGTCATTGTCTTGTTGGAAGGTAAACCTTCGGCCCAGTCTGAGGTCCTGAGCACTCTGGAGAAGGTTTTCGTCCAGGATATCCCTATACTTGGCCGCATTCATCTTTCCCTCGATTGCAACCAGTCGTCCTGTCCCTGCAGCTGAAAAACACCCCCACAGTATGATGCTGCCACCACCATGCTTCACTGTTGGGACTGTATTGGACAGGTGATGAGCAGTGCCTGGTTTTCTCCACACATACCGCTTAGAATTAAGGCCAAAAAGTTCTATCTTGGTCTCATCAGACCAGAGAATCTTATTTGTCACCATCTTGGAGTCCTTCAGGTGTTTTTTTAGCAAACTCCATGCGGGCTTTCATGTGTCTTGCACTGAGGAGAGGCTTCCGTCGGGCCACTCTGCCATAAAGCCCCGACTGGTGGAGGGCTGCAGTGATGGTTGACTTTCTACAACTTTCTCCCATCTCCCGAATGCATCTCTGGAGCTCAGCCACAGTGATCTTTGGGTTCTTCTTTACCTCTCTCACCAAGGCTCTTCTCCCCCGATAGCTCAGTTTGGCCGGACGGCCAGCTCTAGGAAGGGTTCTGGTCGTCCCAAACGTCTTCCATTTAAGGATTATGGAGGCCACTGTGCTCTTAGGAACCTTAAGTGCAGCAGAATTTTTTTTGTAACCTTGGCCAGATCTGTGCCTTGCCACAATTCTGTCTCTGAGCTCTTCAGGCAGTTCCTTTGACCTCATGATTCTCATTTGCTCTGACATGCACTGTGAGCTGTAAGGTCTTATATAGACAGGTGTGTGGCTTTCCTAATCAAGTCCAATCAGTATAATCAAACACAGCTGGACTCAAATGAAGGTGTAGATCCATCTCAAGGATGATCAGAAGAAATGGACAGCACCTGAGTTAAATATATGAGTGTCACAGCAAAGGGTCAGAATACTTAGGACCATGTGATATTTCAGTTTTTCTTTTTTAATAAATCTGCAAAAATGTCAACAATTCTGTGTTTTTCTGTCAATATGGGGTGCTGTGTGTACATTAATGAGGAAAAAAAATGAACTTAAATGATTTTAACAAATGGCTGCAATATAACAAAGAGTGAAAAATTTAAGGTGGTCTGAATACTTTCCGTAACCACTGTATATATACAGTATATATATACACTGAACAAAAATATAAACGCAACACTTTTGTTTTAGACCACAATTTTCATGAGCTGAACTCAAAGATCTAAGACTTTTTCTATGTAGACAAAAGGCCTATTTCTCTCAAATATTGTTCACAAATCTGTCTAAATCTGTGTTAGTGAGCACTTCTCCTTTGCCGATATAATCCATCCACCTCACAGGTGTGGCATATCAAGCTGCTGATTAGACAGCATGATTATTGCACAGGTGTGCCTTAGTTTGGCCACAATAAAAGGCCACTCTAAAACGTGCAGTTTTACTGTATTGGGGGGGGGGGGGGGTCCGAAAACCAGTCAGTATCTGGTGTGACCACCATTTGCCATCTCCTTCTCTTAGAGTTGTTCAGGTTGTTGATTGTGGCCTGTGGAATGTTGGTCCACTCCTCTTCAATAGCTGTGCGAAGTTGCTGGATATTGTCAGGAACTGGAACACGCTGTCGTATACGCCGATATAGACGCCAGACGCCATCGAATGTTAGCATTTGCCCACTCAAGTCGGTTACGACGACGAACTGCAGTCAGGTCAAGACCCCGATGAGGACGACGATGCTCGATGAGCTTCCCTGAGACGGTTTCTGACAGTTTGTGCAGAAATTCTTTGGTTATGCAAACCGATTGTTGCAGCAGCTGTCAGGGTGGCTGTTTCAGACGATCTTGGAGGTGAAGATGCTGGAGGTCCTGGGCTGGTGTGGTTACACGTAGTCTGTGATTGTGAGGCCGTTTGGATGTACTGCCAAATTCTCTGAAACGCCTTTGGAGACGACTTATGGTAGAGAAATTAACATTCAATTCACGGGCAACAGCTCTGGTGGACATTCCTGCAGTCAGCATGCCAATTGCATGCTCCCTCAAAACTTGCGACATCTGTGGCATTGTGCTGTGTGATAAAACTGCACATTTTAGAGTGGCCTTTTATTGTGGCCAGCCTAAGGCACACCTGTGCAATAATCATGCTGTCTAATCAGCATCTTGATATGCCACACCTGTGAGGTGGATGGATTATCTCGGCAGAGGAGAAGTGCTCACTAACACAGATTTAGACAGATTTGTGAACAATATTTGAGAGAAATAGGCCTTTTGTGTACATAGAAAAAGTCTTAGATCTTTGAGTTCAGCTCATGAAAAATGGGGGCAAAAACAAAAGTTGCATTTATATTTTTGTTCGGTGTGTATATATATACAGTGCACAGCATAAATGAGTACACCCCCTCTGAATAAATATAAAAGATGTATTTTCTTAATGATCACTAATATAATTCATGGAAAGATGGCAAAATTTAAATGTATTAAACATATACTTAATAAAAACAACAAAATATATGCCAATATTTTCTGTAAGATAAGTAAATTAGCCGATTTTGTTTAAATGAATGATTGCAGAAATGAGTACACCCTAGATTTAATTCAGCAAATGTATAATATTCTAGTACTTAGTATGTCCTCCAGAACTTTAAGCACACTGCTCTGACCCTTCTTGGCACTGAGTGTACAATAGGGCTGCAACGATTAGTCGACATTATCGACAACGTCGACAATAAAAAATTGTCGACAAATATTTTTGTTGAGTAGTCGTTTGATCTCATATGACCTAATGTAAGAGCCTGCAATACTGCGGTTTGACCAGTGTGGCGCTGTAGCGCAAGACTCTAGTTCAGCCCTCCTGGATGCAGATCAAGAGAAGAACACACACAGCACTTCAGAGCAAATGCATCCAAACTTGAGCGGCGTTTGGATGAATATGTAAATATATATTGCGCGCTTTCCTCTCAGTAACGAAATAAACAACAAAAACCGACAGCAGTGTGAAAGCAACAGTTAAAAATGCATCTGATTACAACGATGTGGATGTTTGCATGAGCTCTGCAGTTCAGTAACGTAACATTACTCCAGTAGAGTTCGGTCACATTATGTTTATTTATATAGTACGTTATGCAATAGATAGCCTTAATTGAAGCAGCTTTACAGTATTAAACATGAAAAACATGAAAGTCAGTGTCGCTTTCAGTTAGAATTACAACTTGATTTTCTGTTATAAAGCAGCTCTCCAGTGTGAGCTAGCTAATGATAAAATATCTTTATTAGTGGGAAAAAATAATAATTTCATTAAAGTGACAGTTTGGTTTGCAGAGATCAAGCTTGATCTAGCTCAGGGCTGTTTTGATTATCATAACCCTATAAGGTATTTTAAGACATTATGTTGTGAATAAAATAGTTTATCCAAAGCATCTTATCACTTACCTTTATTTTGTTTCTTATCTATATGACTTACAAAAGGAGATGTTAGGCAGAATGTGCAAAATGTGTCATTCAGTTACTTTTTCATGTAGCTAATTAAATGGTGAGAGAGTGTCTCTGTCTGTCATCTCATTTTGTGTGCCATCTATTTTTATAATGAATTGGTAACATTACAATAAGGTATCATTTGTTAACATTAGTTAATGTATTAATTAACATGAACGAACAATACATTTATTACATTTAAGTATTAATCTTTGTTAATGTCGGTTAATAAAAATACAGTTGTTCATGTTAGTTCACAATGCATTTATCAATGTAAAAAAAACAACTTGTGATTTTAATAAGGCATTAGTAAATGCTGAAATTAACATTAAGATTAACAAATGCTATAGAAGTATTGTTCATTATTAATTCATGTTAGGCAAGGCAAGATTATTTATATAGCACATTTCATACACAAAAAAAATTCAAAAACACAAAAGTGCTTTACATAAAAGGAAGTGAAATAGACATTAAAAATAATAATCACAACAATAAAAACAAGGAAATTATATAAACATTTATTTAAAATGAATTTAAAACCGATACGAATAGAAAATGATTATACATAAAATACAGTGCAGTCATGTTAACTAATGTTAACTAATGAACCTTAATGTAAAGTGCTACCAATTAATTGTGTAATAATTGTAATTACATAATATGCTTTTCTAAAGCTGAAGTGACCTTTATTTATGTTAGAATATGTATAACTTAATATTCTAACTAATTGCAAAAACTGAATAATCAATCAAAGTCTACTGATTATCCAGTGGACTAATCGACGATTAGTCAATTAATCGGTCTAATAATCGTTAGATTAATCGATTATCAAAATAATCGTTTGTTGCAGCCCTAGTGTACAAGTTCATGACAAATTTTCACATCTGTCCTGTTTAACTCCTGGAGGACGACCTCCTTAAATGCTCTGGTCTTTAATGGCAAGTTTTGCTCAGCTCGTCTCCACAGAATCCCCCACAGCTGCTCAAGAGCATTAAGATTGAGTTAAATACATGTCCACTGAAGGAATTTCACCTTGTGAGAATGAATATCTTCATTGTCATGCTGAAAAAAATCCCAATAATGCAGGGAATGAGGGGAGGGTAGCATCTTCTTTCAAGTTTTTGTATTACATCACACAGTAGTGTGTGAATTCATGACAGCTTTGATAAAGCACAACTCCCTCACACCTTCAGCACTCATTCATCCCTATATAAAAGCTTTACTACCACTGAACGTCACTGTGGGTACCAAACACTTCTCACTGTACTCCTCCTCTAGCAACACCAGAACATTTTGGATGCTTTTGGGTCCGAAATGATTGACTTGGTCTCTTGAGACCAGAGTATGGATTCCCAGAAGTCTCTATTTTGTAAATATGGGCCTTGGAAGAGGTTAAATAAGTTTATTGTGCTTTGGCTACATTAGGTAATTCTAGTGGTGACAACAACCATGCATGTCACTTCTGCAGGCTGCGTCATTCTCTGTGAGATAAAGTGTCACTCTTTTCATAGCTTTTGCCGGCTCTGAGACACTTGCATGCTATTTCTCCTGCTCTTTTTCTAGCAAAAATTCACTCATCAATAAATTAAAACAAAGTGAAGACCTGATTATTTCAGGAGCCTTGTCACAAGTCCATTGTTTTTGAATGTCGGTGCTACTTCTGCTATATTTTCACACTTAAAACAATAATTTGGTATTCCTCTTGTATCATTGTCCTCTTTTATGCTAAGAAATAAGTCACCTGGCAGTTCTCTCCCAAGTGGTTCCACTGCTGCCAGCATTAAGTCTGAGTATGATTCAGTGGGCTATATAACACTGTTAATTGTCAGGAAATTACTTGTCTTTAAAAGTTTTGGTTCAATATACTTACCTGTTGATCAAAAATAGCCTTGAACCTATACACATTTTTTTTGTAACTTTCAGGAGGGTGTACTCATTTTTGCAACATATCATTTTATCACTTTGATAAGAAAATCTTATTTTGCTGAATAAAATATGACATTCTTCTTTGGTAATTGATCAAGCAGGCTTGTTGGAACATTATATCTCCAAAGAACCCTAACATGTCATCTAAGTAAAGAGTAATTGCTGAATTTGTTAAGTTTTAGAGGGGGTGTACTCTTTTATGGTGTGCACTGTGTATATATATATATATATATATATATATATATATATATATATATATATATATATATATATATATATATATATATATATATATAGTTATAAATATATATATATATAGTTATAAATTATATCAAGTATATTTGGACAGGCAGCTCAATTACACAACTGTAGCTCTATTTTTATTTCACCTGTAAATGTACATAGTGTGTTATCTTACTATTGGCATTGTATGTTCTACGCAGCTAACGTTAAAACATGAACTAAAATGGTTTCTTTGCTTCCTGCTCCAGGTTCCAGCTCACAGTAGAAGTGTTTGATTACATGGATGCAGAGCTTCGATTAGCAGAAGCTGGTGAGTGTTCAGTTTTTATGATTTATATTTAATATGTCCACAACCCTTTTCAATGCAATAATAAAAAAATATTGTAACAGTCAGTAGTGGAATACATAATATGTATGAATTATAAAAAGATAATTCTATCTAATAATAATGAAAATAAGAATAATAATGATAATATACTACTAATACATTAAAATGTCTGAAATGTTTTATTTTAAATAATGATTTTAATTAAAAAAAAAACATTTACATGTTACTTTGTTGCGTGATATATTTAGTCATTAAATTAAAGACTTTTTAAATATCATTAGGCATCTTAATTAATTAATTGTCTCTTTCCACAGTCGCTTTGGCTCATCACTGAATTAGCAAATGTGGTTGTAAATGTTTCTGGCAAACCAAAATCAGCCTTATTTTTCTAAGCATATAACCGTGCAGTCATTTTTATCCCCCCCCAAAAAATAAATAAATAAATAATAATTTGTGTGATTTAGCAAATATACAAATCATCAGGAAATCAAGTTTAAAAAAGACATGCTAGATATTAAAGTTCCCTACTTTTAGTTTTCTATGTGTGTGTGTGAGGGGGGGATAATCTTGCATTATCTGGTACTAAGTAAAATTATTCTTTATATTCCTAGTGCTTCGCCAGCTCAATATGTCCATTGCTATCTCCACACTGACGTCAGGCCAGTGTAAACTAGCACCTCTTATCCAGGTCATCCAGGACTGCAGTCACCTCTACCACTACACCGTCAAACTGCTCTTCAAACTGCATGCCTGTAAGAGTTCTAGCTCCGTCATGGGCCTAAGATTCATTCCAGTAATAATATTAAAAATTGAATGATGTTGAAGTTGTAAATGTCTTAAGGAAGCATTGTAGACACTTTCTGGACCTGTTTGTTAATACTCTGGGATAATTAATGTCTTGTTGACAGGTTTACCAGCAGACACACTTCAGGGACACCGTGAACGCTTCCATGAGCAGTTCCACAGGTACATTCAAGAATTTTCAAATTTGATTAAAGCAGAAAATTTTATTTTGACTGTAGATATTCTGCGTTTACCATACAGAAGTGCTTGCAGGAAACAGAAATGCTGGGAATAGAAAACAAAATGTTACATGTGGATAAATTAAGTCCTATAATTCATGGTTTATTTAACTTTCACTTTAAGTTCACCCCAAAATGCTAATTTTGTGATCATTTTCTCACCCTCATGTTCCCTGCAAGAAATGTTATGTTCCCAGAATGTTCTGGTGTCAAGGACCTTGCCTAGTAACATTCCCAGAATATTCTGAGATGGTCATGTTGTGGAGTTCTTTAAAGGGTTGGGGGACGTTATTTGACAGACCTTCAATGAACATTCAGGATGTTCTCGGAATGTTTAGGGGCCCGTTATTATAGGTACGTTTGCGATCTCATGTGGAATTAATGTTGTTGAAATATACTTTTTATATAGTATATTATATTTAAGTGGGTTGTTTTTAACTTGTATGCTTGTCTTTATTCTGTGGAACACCTAAGGAGAAATTCTAAAGACTGGTCACTCTTTTCTGTGCCATTACAATAAATGAGTACTAAAGCTTTTCAAACCTGAAAAGGATGCAAATTGTCATAAAAATGGTCCAATATTCCAAGTATGCCAAAGCCATATAATAGCCTTGTGCAGGGGTGCCGCTACGGATTCTGGGCCCCCTGGACAGCATATTCACTCGGGCCCTCCTGGGGGGGGGGGTTACATATTATAGAAATCGCGATTGCGTTCCCGAGCCAGTCTTTTTTTCCCCTTCTCCCAAATCAGCGATTGCGTTCCCGATACTGTTTCAGTCTTTTTTTCCCCTTCTCCCATTAAAATTGTTCAGTTTTGTATTAAAATTGTAATGGCAAAGTGATAATATTTAGTTTTGGCAAAGTTTTTTTATAATATTTAGTTTTGTTTTTTTATAAAGTTAATTTAGAAAAACGTTTGGAGCATTTTTTTTGTTCGTTAAATACGTTTTTTCTTTCTTAAAGTAACGACCAAGCGGCCAGCGGCAGACAGTGAGCTGATCATAGCCATGTTTGATCAATTTAGCCTTCTCAAATCATCAGGGCTTGCCTAAAATAAAATCTATAGATATACTAAAACAGTTCAAACATATAACAATGTTTTAACGTTAAACCTAGATAAATGTGCGCTGCATCCTAGTTTGTGCAGAGAGTGACATGGAGGCACCAGTGCAATCAATTGCATTTTTTTCAATTGAAACAACTTACAGTAATTTTTGCTCATAAAAGTAAGAGTAATGCATCATTCGGAACTGTAAAGGGTCTACTTTACAAAGCTTTTTATAAAATATCAGGGCTCTAGACTCATTCTTCCCACTTTCTCAGTTGGTCGCACAAGCACATCATTTGGTAGCAAATTCTTTTTTTTTTTTTTGATACAACATTTGATTAATCAATGGATGCTGATGAACTTTTATCATAGTTTATAGTTATATGGTAACGAAAGTGTTCAACATTCAACCCGTTCTTTTTCATCAGTATTATTTGTGATTTATATTTTGTGACAGGAATTCCTCTTTTTGCTTTCACTTTCACGATCTTGGTGTCAGCTTTACAAGAAAAGATAATGGTCTGTTTTGCTTATATACACCTTTCACTTTTTAAGACTAAAACAAAAGATGGATTCATTGTTATTCTTAATTAAAAAGCACAACAACAATAAAACAGTAGGTTACAATGACAAACTAGCATAACATTTATTAACAAAAACGATTAAGACGAGGCATAGGACACATCACATGCTGTATTATACAGACTAATACATAACAGAATTTTTAGCAAACACTGAGGAATCAAATATAAAAAAATAAGGAAAGCCTCCAACCTGAGGTAAACAGCAAAGATAACAAGCTTTTCAAAATGAAAACAAAAAGTCAAACTAAACTGGCTGTCGCTGACAGGACTTGCATGTTTTCTCTACAAGAATACCAACATGTTCACCTTCTCTGTTTTAAGAAGCAGTCTTTTACTTTAGTTTGAAAACCAAATCCTCCGTTGTGCTCCGTCTGCTGCGCGCACCTTCGCGCTCGTGCTGACGCGCCCATTCTGCATACACACTGCCTCTGCTCTGCTTACGCGTGCGGTGTGTGACACAAAGTGCGACCACTTCAAATTTTTACTCGCACACTCTCAAAAAAATGGTCGCAGTCTAGAGCCCTGAATATATAAAATTATATCGGTTCCTTGTACCAAGTACTATTGGCCTGCCCCGAGTAAAGATTTTTCTAGTCAACTATTCGCACGTTTATATTAAATTGATAGTATAATAACCATTTAGGTTATTATGTATGCCTATTATTTAGGCATTTAGGCGTATTATTCCGCGCTCAAACGCACGCATAACGCTTGCCGCAAAGCACCTGCTAAAGTAATGATTATGAATGCATCGGGGAAAAATACATTTTAATTATTTTATTAATAAACTAGTGTTTTCTCAGACTCAACATCTTCACAGTGGACGTGCCTTTAATAGAGCAGTGCACCTATACGGAATACATCAGAGAATATTTGTTTTTTTATTTTAATTGGTTTTCAAGCTTTCTGCAGATTTATTTCTTATGTCTGTGAGCTGGTTCATTGTTGTGACGCGCTCCATTCACGAGACTGCATGATACGACAGAAAACACATCCAAAAATGACAGGAGTATAAGCTCTTTCCGCAGGAAAAAATAAATAAATAAAAATAATTGCGTGCGCGCCCCCATGTCATACAGTAGGCTAAGCGCGATAATACTCCCACATTCCCCATAAACATTTGAAATGCGCCTATATAGTGATTTTATTATTCATATAATAATAATAATAATAATAATAATAATAATAACAACAACCTGTTTTGGTCATATTTACTATTAATTGCCCAGCTCCCCCTGTCATTGATCTAGCACCCCCTCAGCACCTGCGTTCAACATTCTCGGGCGCCGCCCCTGTATTAGTAAATAATTCAAATATCTCCTTACTATTCCCCCCCCCTGACACATTCATGGTAATTACTTTTGCTGAGGCTTTATGGCAAGCTTTATTGCGTGTATTTGAAGCAGAACTCTTCAGCTGAGCTGAGGCTCTCTGCTGCTGTGGGACACTAAACACTGTCGAGCCGCTCTTGACAGCCGCAGCAGCACGGTCTCGTGTCGCTTCCACCAGCGCGGCAATTTTTTCACGAATCACGTTTCTCCCTCGGGGGGCCCCCTCCCATCGTGGGCCCTTAGAATCGTCCTAACTTTCCCCCCCCTTACGGCGCCCCTGGCCTTGTGTAAGAAACAGACAGGAATTAAAATTATTATTCACAGAAAAGTTAATGCTCTGAAGAATAGTATCAAAATCATTCTGTCTGGTCTTTTTGAACAGAAGATTATCAGTGAATAACAATTTTAATTTATTATACAAAGAATGGTTTCAGAATATTGATATAGCGCCTTGAGCACCCCAACACACTTGTAGCCAATCAGTAATAGAGGGTATATACACTCATGATGGTGGAGGAGAGAGACTGAGCAAGTGGATGATTTGTAGAAAGGGAGATGGGTCATTACCTGGAATATAACCTTAAAAAGAAGGGTTAAGATCAGACAAGTGTTAGGACCCACGTTAATATTGGAAAAGCTGCTAACACATTTGTTTCTGTTAACAGATGGGCTTCTCTTGTAATTTTGTCTAGCTCAATCAGTGAATGAGGATGAGTAAATATTTTTTTTATATCCCTATAAATCCTTTTAACAAGTTATGAGAATGACTTATCTATATGTAATACATTAGAGATTATTTTTACTATTGTTACTACAAGTTTTTTGTTTAGTTTTTTTGCCTTTTTGTTTTGTTTTCTGTGCTTTTGCACAATTTATAATGATTATTAATTATCATCTTTGAATACATATATATATATATATATATATATATATATATATATTTTTATTTTTTCGCTATGCTTATGCTGTTGTTGTAATATTAGCTATAGTAATAGGACTGATTCATCCATACTTGAGCAGTCTGATGTGCCAGCTCTTAGTCATTGCCTGTGTTGCATAGCGTGTTTGTGAGTTTGGGGGAGGAGCAATGAATGATAGCTGTGGGTTTTTTTGGGGTAGGGTTGTGTTTGTTTGAGTCTCAATTTCAAATATCAACAGTGTTTTTTAGAAATTGCTTACTTCACCTTTAAGTGAAAATATGGTTAGATTAAATGTATACTTGGTGGCAGATATTATTTGCGCCTCAGTTTATTATAGTACATTATAAAACTAGCGTTTTATAATGTACAGCAGACAGCGTTTTAGTGCCACGTTAAAAAATAATTAAAAAGTAAGATTGCGAGATTAAAGTCATAATATTTCGAGAATAAATTCGAAATTACAAGAATGAAGTTGAAATATTATGAGAATAAAGTCGTAATATTTTGATAATAAAACAGAAATAATGAGAATAAAATCTAAATATTTTGAAAAAGTCGTAGCAACTTTATTTGGACTCGATGGCTCTTTTGTGGGAAGCATATGTCATTAATAACTGAGAAGATGTTAACATATAAAGCATGTATAAAAGGGCCTATATAATTATGTTCACATCCAATCACATTCGCACCTCACTTAAATGGCAACAGCTGGTTGAAAACTCCATGTTTCGTGAACTCGCAAAAACTTTCACAAATTCAGCTCCGCTAACTTGACTAATACAAAGTTCTGGCATGAAGCTCTAGATGGCGCAGTCTGATAGATCTAACTCAATCTGATATAATTACATCATTATCACATGGCACAGCTGATTGGTTCTCTCCTATATCGGTAGCCAATGAGCTCGCTGCTCAACATTCAAATACATGACTAGTGCTCGCTGTAGCAGTTGCAGCGTGCTTTAGAAACAGCTGAAATCAACATCTAAGATAAGTGATAGTGATGGGAAGTTCGGATCATTTTACTGACTTGGTCCTTTGAGTCTCGTTCAGCAAAATGAACGAATACTTTTTCGAGTCATTTCATTCATTTTAGCAAAATATAATTAAAATGTTACGTGCTACTTCACTAACACATCTACTACTTGTGCAAACGTTGAACACACTACAAACAATACAAAACTATAATGGTATAAGAAACAGAAAAATAATAATATAAAAATAAAAATAATTCATTGTTTACCTGGGTCTTTAGTCTATGATTAGCTCACCTCACCTCTTATCTGACAAGATCGGGTTTGAGTCGTTCGTTCATCATGTGACAGCCTCATAAGCTAAACATATGAGAGCCGGAAAGAGAATTGATTAGTTCACCTCCCGAGTCTTCGGGTTTGAGTCATTCGTTCATCACGTGACAGCCTCATAAGCCAAACATATGAGAGCCGGAAAGAGAATTGATTAGTTCACCTCCCGAGTCTTCGGGTTTGAGTCGTTCGTTCATCACGTGACAGCCTCATAAGCTAAACCTATACAGTTAGAGCCGGAAAGAGAATTGATTAGTTCATCTCGAGTCTTCAGGTTTGAGTCGTTCGTTCATCACGTGACAGCCTCATAAGCTAAACCTATACAGTTAGAGCCGGAAAGAGAATTGATTAGTTCATCTGGAGTCTTTCGAGTCGTTCATTCTTTTGTCACGTGACGTGACAGCATTGGATAGAGAAATGAGTTAATTTACAACCTTCCTTACAAACGGCTGCATAGTTATTATTATTATTATTTACTCTTACAGTTACGTGATGCGTTTCTGGTCTGAAATTGTAGCTTTTTATTTCTTATAGTTTATAAATGTGTGAATTTCTGTCATAATGGTTCTTTTCCATAACACTGAATGTGGTAACAAAGGTAATACACTAAAGAGTTGGTTATTATTATCATTATTAAGTCTTTTTCCCTCAGACTGCATAGGTTTAGCTTATGAGGCTGTCACGTGATGAACGAACGACTCAAACCCGAAGACTCGAGATGAACTAATCAATTCTCTTTCCGGTGTTCTGTCGATTTTTCCTACCTTGTCAGATTTTCCTACCATAGCGCAAAATTATAGCTATATCTATCGATCCATCCTACCTCATCAAAAAATCCTACTGCGGGTTTCTGCTTCGCGCCTGTGACTACGTAAAATAATTCAGTGTAACTTTGCTGTAGATTCGTATTAGGCAATGATATAGGCTATTTACAGTGCCAAGAACATCATCAGATTGTGCTACCACTATAAAATAAACAGGTAGGATGATTTTACAGCAAACAGTTAGGATGATTTTACAGCGCAAAATACCTCATCAGATTGTGCTACCACTATAAAATAAACGGGTAGGATGATTTTACAGTGCAAAATACCTCATCAGATTGTCCTACCACTATAAAATAAACAGGTAGGATGATTTTACAGCGCAAAATACCTCATCAGATTGTGCTACCACTATAAAATAAACTCGCAAAATACCTCATCAGATTGTCCTACCACTATAAAATAAACAGGTAGGATGATTTTACAGCGCAAAATACCTCATCAGATTGTCCTACCACTATAAAATAAACAGGTAGGATGATTTTACAGCGCAAAATACCTCATCAGATTGTCTCATCAATATTGTTATTCCCTGTTAACTTATTTTATCTTTATTCTTTTATTATCTGTGTTTTTGTCCTGTCACTGTCATTCTGTTGCACTGTGGAAGCTTCTGTCATGAAAACAAATTCCTCGTATGTGTAAACATACCTGGCAATAAAGCTCATTCTGATTCTGATTAAATAATTTATTTTATTTTATCTATTTAATTTAACAGGACACATTCTAATGTATTTACAAAATATGTGTTTTGATGCTTGAAAACCAGCCCTTTTTGTCTTTGACCCTATACTGCACTTATTTACCTCAATGCACTGTAAGGTCTGCACAGCAGTCAAAGGCTTTCCTACTTTTTGACATACGTAGATCACATTCCAGTACCTATCAGAAAGATATACATACAAACATACATACATATACACACATATATGTGCTGAAACATAAACTAAAATAACTACATAAAATAACACATACCCAATTTTCAATGTCAACACACATGCCATACCAGTAAAATCTGGCACAGATGGCAGCATGTGTTTTACCAATCCCAGTGTGCCCACCAATCGGAGAGGAATGTAATTCTTCAAAGATCATCCTCGCTTCCTCTTTGGTTTTGATCACTCTTCTACTTCCATAAAAAAGTTCTCCATCTACATTAAAGTGAAACATGACTGAAGTACACTAAAAGGGCATTTGCCATTGTTGGAAAATAAAGATCAAGATAGCAACAATAAACATAATTGAAATTTTAAGTTAAAATAACTACCCTTTAGGTTGAATATGAGTGCATATCGACGAAGGTTCTGCCTTTTGGCCTTATCATACCCTGATGGGTATTATCCCACTGACAGGAGATTATACAGTGATTCCCACTTATCTTCCATACATTTAAAAAAAAAAAATGTTTGGTTGCTCTAACACAGTGGTTCTCAAAGTGTGGTACGCGTACCACTAGTGGTACGTGAGCTCCCTCTAGTGGTACGCAGAGGAATCTCTGAATTAAATATAAATTAGACCGCGTGTCCACCAAAGCGTTTTTTTTTTTTTCTCGAGGCTAGCAAATTTTTTAATGGGAGCGTCTTTTTCATGCTGAGCACTCGGGCGTTTTTTTCTCGGCGCCAAGAGTTAAAGAATGTTCAACTTTGGGTAAAACTTAGCGCTCATCACTGTCACTTTTTAGTCAGCTAACCAATCACAGTGGAGGAGAGGCGGGACTAATACGTCACACCCAGCTTGTACTACGACTGAACAACAATGGAGAAGTTAATATTGCTTGTCTCCGAGTATTTATGTCTTTACCAGATGGAATTACGGGAGTACAATAATATTATGAAAAATAATGCTTGGAGAAACATTTCATTCGCGATGCATCTGCCATATTACTTCAGTGGATATTCCATATCATAGCAACCACAGCATCTCAACTGAAAAAAACAAAAATGCGCTGCCCTCTCAAGCGCTCACAGCTGGGCGTTTTCAGCTGGCTTTGGTGGTCACGTGGCCTGATTGTTGTTACTTGCAGCTACACATACAGCCTGTTATTATTTTTTATTTTTTTTAATGAAGTACTTTTTTTCATTTAAAAGTTAAATTAAAAACTGTAAGTTACTCTACTTAGATGTTAAGTACGATACATTTTCATTTAATCTTTAAGTACAGTTTTTTAACATTTAAGTACAGTACAGTTTTTATTTCACTTTTAGGTATAATATATTTTAATTTAATAATTACGTTTTTTTATTTACCTGGAAGTAAGCACAGTGCAGTGTTAATGTTCAAACTGTGTATTTACAATGTTTTAAGAGGCTGACAATAATAAACATTCTTATTAGGAATAAAACTGACTCGTTTTTTTTTTTTAACTGTGCATAGTGCTACTGCATTTTAATGTTGGTCATAATGGTGGTACTTGGAAAGCCAAATATTTTCTGAGGTGGTACTTCGTGTAAAAAGTTTGAGAACCACTGCTCTAACAGATCTTTTAACACTCAGTAGACTGACTTTTATTCAGTTTTTAAGTTGTCGGTTGCTAGTTGAGTTAACTTAACAAGTTGAGTGCGATAGGTTGCCTTATTCTTAAAAACCACAACAAATTCCTCGTGTGTTTGCGCACACTTGGCGAATAAAGCTGATTCTGATTTTTTTTTTTTTGTTAGGTAAACTTATTATTATTTTTATTTATTTTTTACAGTGTAACTATAACAGAGGAATTATATTTTACATCAATTTTTTTCAAATGGTTCACTAATCAGATTATCATATAGCCTAACTAATCATAGCCTTACTTTTCAATGAAAAATGCTAAAAAAGATGATCCCTGGTGCTAGCTGGCTACGTAATGTGACATTAAACAGTTCTCATTACTACTAGCTGTCTTGTTATAATAAAACTAACAGAAATAGTCAAAAACTTACCTTACATGAAGAAATCCACGCGCGAGTAGTAAAAAATTATGGGCGTGTTGTTCAGCGTGAAAAAAATGACGCAATATCGATGTGCGCATGCGCTGTAAGCCATGGTAGGACAATCTGACGGGTAGGATAAAATGTCAGGACACCGGCTCAAGCTCCATAGGTTACGCGTATGGGGCTGTCACGTGATGAACGAACGACTCGAAAAACCCGAAGACTCGAAACAGGTGAACTAATTCAGTGCAGAACCTATAGGATGTTGCGCATGCGCGACTGAACGAATCACTCCCCGAGACGACTCGTTCTTCCCGAGTCACATTAAAGATTCGTTCAAAATGAAGGAATCGTTCAAGACCGACCCATCACTAATAAGTGAATGCTCTTTTAATCCATATTGCTGTGTATATTGCGTGGTCTTGCCTAAGTGAATTCAAAAAATGAGCAATCATAAACAGTTTACACTAAGTGTCTTGTTAGCAGTTTGCATTGTATGCATGAGCAAAATATTAAGCATATTAGCATTGTTCATGACTTCAAGTGCAGGTCAGTTTCAGCTGTAAATAGGCTGTAGTTTTGTGTTTGTTTACTTAGTTAACAATGAAACATCTAGCAACTTGTAGCAGTAGCAGCCAGATGATTAATAATAGTCTACTGTAAACTAAATTACTATCATCACTCAAAATACTGTATGATAAAGGACATCATTATTATCTACTGTAAAGTTACAGTAGTAATTTAGCAGACAAATGTTATAAAACATTGTTTTATAATACGTTTAGAGGAGAGGGAGCTCGGGCAGATAACAACACAACCCTTACAAAAATTCAAACCAAAAACCATGGTTATAGTTAAACCATGGTAACCACAAATTAACCATGGTCTTGATAAACTAACCATAGTCTAACCATGAAATGTGTAGTAAAACTTTCAACCATTGAGGCTTGGCAGTGTTTTTTACTGAATGTACGTGATTATTTAAAGGAGTGACTTTTGTGTTCTTGTTGTCCTTCCCTCTCTCCCTCCCTTTTGATTGAACTTCTAGATGTTGAGTATGTGTCTGCTGTTTTGTTTTGTTTTATTTTGGATATTATGTTGTGTTGTTTGTAAAAAAAAATGAAAATAAAAAAAATTGTTGATAACAAAAAAAAAAAAAAATGTGTAGTAAAACTATGGTTGTAAATTAAAACAGATTGTAATCAATCTGACAAAAAAAAAAAAACATATTTTACTGTAATAAACCATGGTTAATTTTGGTTAGAGAAAAATATGACTCATGATAATGCAATAACATGTACAGTATTAGGATATTTCTTTAAAGATATTGTCATGATGTAATTATTGTACTAATTTTGTCATGTAGGCAATTTAGAAAGTATAGTTTCGTTAAATCTATAGTATTTAAGTCATAACACATGGTCATAATTTGATACTTTAAATTGAACTAAGATAAAGTTATGTTATTGCAAACAGAATACAATGAGGTGGTTGTTTTGCAACAAGGTGGAGACAGTTCTGTTCATAACAGCAGATGGATGATGGGAAAAGTGACAGGTACAAGAAAATTAGTGAAAAAAGTAAACACGCACAAAGTGAGATGTAGAGAGATATCATGGAAAATTAAGAGACTGAAAATGAAAATGGAAGTGAAGGTGCAGTTCAATAGAGAACCTTTAATTATTTTGCATGGCCCCAGCATACATTTTTAAACCTTTTTTTTTTTAAATGTGATGGCCATACAAAAAAAAAAAAATAGGGTTATCCGTGGTTTCAGAATTTGTTGTGGGTGTATGGGATGGCCTGGATGAGTGTCAGATTTCCTTGCCTGAAATTTTGTCCCAGTCCTGCCCTGTTCTACATGGTGGTTGTTCAGTCATGATACATTCATTAGCTAACCATATTAAATGTAATATTAAATATTAAATGTAAGTTATTTTGTATTAATGTGTCAATATGACGTGAGGTTCAGTTACCAGCGTGACACTACAACAGGTAGTAGTAATGGGTACTTTTTACTTAAGTTCATGTCAGAGCCCACACTTCTTTACTTTAACTTGAGTAAACAAATGTAGTCAGTACTTCTACTTTTACCAGAGTATTTTTAAACACGAGTATCTATACTTCTACTTGAGTAAAGAATGTTTGTACTTTTGCCATCTCTGATGTCATGTTCGTTTAATTCTAAGGTTGATGTTTCATTAGCTGTGCAGAGTTTTGCTGAGTGTGCGGTCGATTCCAGCTGCACGCAGTGTCAGAAGCATGCGCTTATTGCAGTCATATCAATGACAGTGTTGCAGGAGAAGGGAAATAAGTGTTATCGCTTAAGATCACTATCTACGGTTGTTGTAGTCCCGAGTGAAATGCATTATGGGTAGTGTAGTTCGGAGAAAAGTGTTCGTGTGACGTGCTCTCGCTGTGCTGTGTAGTTCTGAAACGGAGGAAGAACGTTTATATCTGCTTTTATTTCAGTTCAAGTCAGTCCACCCAGGGGTTTTTATGCACTGTAACCCTGACACTTTTATCTGCACAAGAGAGAAAAATGGCATGCATCGGCTAACTTTGTCCGTCTCATCATTGCAAAACCATGAACTGATGAAATGGAGAAAGTAACAACAGTTATCAAATTACTTAAATGAATGATAATTGCTCAGGCGGGTGCTTTGGTCTTATCTATCAGATTGCGACGTATATCCATTTGTTAATTAACATTACACATAGTGCGCGTCTAATTAGAGTTAAGCCAGTCGGCATGGTAGCCAAGGCTCTCATAGTCATAGGCCACTATTGTTAAGCCGGTCGGCAAGGTAGCCAAGGCACACATAGCCCACAGGCCACTAGCTTTAAGCCGGTTGGTGTGGTAGCCTAGGCACACATAGCCATAGGCCACTAGCGTTATGCCGGTCGGTGTGGTAGCCCAGGCACACACAGATAGTAATACATGCGGTTCACATGGCTCTTCAGAGCAGCAGCAGTACATATGTCTTGGCAATAGATCTGCTTGTTGGGGGGTGTTTTGTCTTGTTTTTGGCTTGTATTGTCTATTTTATGTCTCCTGCTTTGTGGGGGTTATTTCATGTATGTTACATGTGCAGCAGCAGTATTTCTTACATGCTAACAGCAGGATGTTGTGGATGTATTGGCAGAAGCAAATTATTGTACTTGCTCTGCTGCCGCAGCAGCGTAACAGATCTAGTTCGCCAAGACCAAACACATTAACATTGTCATGTACACTACAATGCTAATCCCTCCGAGAGTTGTCATGACAGAAATACAAAGTTCTGGCATGAAACTTTAGATGGCACAGTCCGATAGGTCTAACTCAGTCTGACATAATGACATCGTTATAACATGGCACAAATTATTGGTTCTCTCTTGTATCGTAGCCAATTAGCTCGCCGCACAATATTCAAATATATGACTAGTGCTTGCTGTAGCACTTGCAGCGTGCTTCAGAAACCCTCCACCTTCACCAGTTCCACCTGTATAGATCTGCTATGGGGTAATTTATGTATGCTATGGGGGTTATGGCCTTAAGCTATAACCTAAATAAACTGCGAAAAGATTGTTTTCTAAAACATGGACGGAATGGTCTTGAGAGCGATGCACGAGCTCGCGGCGCCATCTGCAGGACAGTTAAAAGCGTTCAAATGATTCAAAGCGCCAAACGCGAGTAGATTCAGCGCTGAAAAGTGTTACTCGACCCGGTGATTTTTTTATGAATGGCGGTGAGAATTTGAGATTGCTAGTGCTGTCATAAAACTCCCAACGGTTGTGTTGTAATTATATAATAGGCTGTAGTCTGACACACTACATGTCTGCTGTTACAGTACACTTTTTTGTCCCTTTAATTTGCATTTAGGAACACAGCATTCGTCATTAGAAACGTTTATGTTGTTGTTTACAAAGAGAAGTTTCAGTGTCACATGATCCTTCAGAAATCATTCTAATATGCTGATTTGCTGCTCAAGAAACATTTCTCATTATTATCAATGTTAAAAACAGTTTTGCTGCTTAATATTTTTGTGGAAACAATGATACCACTCAAACATTTGTATAAGATTTAAAAAAGAGATATAAATTAATAATTTTATTCATGCATGAAAGTGATAAAAAAGTGAGTGAAGACATTTAAAATGATTTCTATTTAATAAATGCATTAACAAATTTAATTAATATATTTGATAAATGCAAATAAATGCTGTTCATTAAACTTTATATTTATCAAAAAATCCTGAAAAATAAAGTGTAAACAAACAAGTTCATCCCGGCTACTTTCTGTTTCTGGAAGAAGATCTGCTGAGAGAAATAACCCAGAATTTCAAAATGTGTGTTTGTTTGTTTTTTTCCTTCAGAGCACACAAACAATATACACTATGAAAATGCCAGGTTTTGTAATGTTTTTGTAAAGAATTATCTTCTTCATTACTTCAGTCTTACTCCAAGTGTAACAATATACACTATACCAGGGTTCCTCAATAGGCGGCCCGCGGGCCGGAGAGAAAAATGCCCGACAGAAAAGCCAATCTCCATTGGCTTGTCATTTTTTATAGTATATCAGATAATTAATATTGGTCTGGTGAGTAAACTAAAAAAAATGACAAGCCAATGGAGATTATATTGCCAAGGTGTCCATAGAGGGTTGATAATATTTACAATAATCAATTGAATGATTTTCAATTATATCTATATAAAGCTTATGTTTGTAAAATGGCACAGTTTTTAAAAAAATCTCACTTGGCATCAGTCAGTCAAAACATTATAATATGATATTATGATAATTTAGCATTAAATTTGAGCAGTATATGATGACAGAACTTTAGTAATTAGAATAACCATGTATGAATGTATTTGTTATGTTGACTGAATTTAGGACTGGTGGTGGTGCTTAAGATATTGTTTGTCATTTAGTGTTTCTATAAAAAAAGGAAAAAGAAAACTACAAATAATACTGATAAGATAACAAAACTACAACGAATTCTACTACTAATAACAGTATAAAACGCACCAAGGATTATTGAGCTGCTGGGTTCATGAATATTAATCGGGTTGTCTGCGTTCGCTCGAACTGATTCGCTGAAATCAAAACAGGGACGATGATAGGTGAGCGCCGGCCAATGAGATTGCCGTTTGCGCATTAGCTCCGCCCACTAGCAGAGAACCCGGTAGTTCTTAAAAGCTGAAGAATTCCAAAGGAACTCCGTTATTTTGACAGGAAAATACAACAAAGGATATCGTTTACATGTAGCGCGTCAATTCTGCATGTTATGTAAGACCCGCGGACATGAAAATAACCCGCAGCAAAAACTGCAGACTTGGCAACATAGCGTGCCAACTTGATGCTTCCTCTGAAGACTGCTTAGATGTGTTTGACTTGAAGCAGCACTGATAGACCGATCGGTGTGTGTGTCATCAAAGTACTGTGAGAGCTATAAGAGAGCGGACGTCTCCTTATGCTTTATCTCGCCGTACTTTGATGTCATACGATCGATCTTCAAGTCGAACACACCGCTTTACTCCTACTCTCGCGTGTCACGTGACAGTGTAATCGCAGCCTCTGCGGTTGAAGAATCGCGTTTTCTCATATCGCGATATTATCGCAAATGCAATTAATCGTTCAGCCCTATTCGGTACCAATACCAGTGAAAATCTATGGTTCTCGGTACCAATTTCAGTACCAAAGCAAAACACAAAAATATGCTAATTAAAAAACACATTTGTATTAATAAAGTTAAACAAAAATAAACTGCACAAAAAACAATGCCATTCTTTATGCTTATTTAAAATTATTTCAAGTTTTTCCACAAGTAATAAAAGTATGAAAAAAAGTAAACAAGTTCCACCCAAAAGTTTTTGTCATATTTCTGCTGCCGCTGAAAAACAACTGTAAACTGTTGTCTGTTTTAGGGTTTGCTGGTGCTTCATGATCTTCCTGCAGCTGTAAAAGAAAAATATAATATTAGTAAAGCAGTGGGCTGAGTCTGACCAAATGCAACATTAGATCATTGACTCGAGCTAAAATATAACATTTCAGTAAATAACAAACCTCAGCTTGTATAATAAATTTAGATAAGATTACATATATTTTAAGACAAGTGCATATCAAATGGAAGGAAATTGTAGTATTAAAAACACTTTACAATAAGATTCCATTTTTTAGATAACATGACCTATCAAATAAACTATAGTTTCAATTATTCAAGCAATTATTCTTCTTGGGGTTAATTTCAAAATTTACAAATACATAAAATCAATCAATCAAAGTTCAATCTGTTAAAATTATTTAATGCACAATGAACAAACATGAATGATCAAGTGTTTGTATTAAATGACATTCACATTAACCGGGTTGACCCGGGTACTCGGTACCAATGGTACCTAAAGAAACCAGGTACCGTAACGTTTTCATTTTTTTAGTACCGACTTGGTACCGAAGTACCGGGTCTTTTGACAACACTAAGACGCTGCAACTGTCCATATTTCGGATGGAATGCATTTGTATCTGCTGTAAATTATGGTGTTCCAGTTTAAATGGTGATTACCGCGTGAGGCTGCTATTTTTTGTTGTTGTTTTGCGTGAGGCTGCAGTTGCGATAGCTATGAATATTGTAAGTTTCGTTATCGCTACATTAGTTCGCTACCCTTTGCAAAAATGCTCCTCAGTCTCGACCTTAACATTTGTCTCGCATATCAGTAAGCTATTACTCTGACATTAAGTCGATTTGAGAACTGTTCGACCTACAAGTAAAGCATACAGTTTAATGTACAGTAATATTAGTATCGCTCAGCTGAAGTGGAGGCAGCGCTAAGTGTCAGCCTGTAACAGCCTGTTTCAAGATGGAGAAACACCTCGCGCTTAGCCCGTCAGCTGCTTCAAAAATTTGAGTGCTGAAATGAAGATTTACAGTGGTTTATTTGACCTTGACTGGTCTGCAGAAAGCCAAGTCCTGATCCCAGCTGAACACCTCTGGTGTGACTGTATATGCAGACCGTGAGCCAAAAACTCATCACCAAACACCAATGACTTGTATAGACACTATAAGGACAAAAGTGTTGGGACACCCCCTTCTTTAGAACAGAAAAAGGCACTAACAAAACTGTGGCAACAACAATGGTAACATAATTCATGTATTTAAAAATTGTATTTCCATCTCTGTTGCAACAGTTTTGGAAGTGTCTAAAATGACTGTACCCTTATGTACTAGGGGTTGAACGACTTCTGATTTTTTAAAGTCAACTTTTATGTGATGAAAGTTGAGTCGAAGTCGACTAGTTGCTGATGACGTCATTAATGAACAAATAAGTCTGGAGCTGTGACAAACACCTTGTGTACAGCTATGGCATATGACACAGCACTGCCCACATGGCTATTGCACCTTTTATTGCATAACAGCTTATTTTTATCAGTCCTTTCGTCTTTGGGTCCTTATATTTCTCACAGATTTCTGCTCGTTCTAAATCAGTTACAGATAAGTGGCACAGTAAAGATTACACTCATAAGAATAAATGCATTAGTGAGAGCGATTGCGTGTGTGAATTAATTCTACCTGGCAGCGTCTCTCTACTAGGTTCAAGGTTCTTTATTATTTGTCACATACACAATCATACAGGGTATAATCAGTAGTGAAATGTAGGTCAGGACAGGTCCGCTCAGTGGACAGTGCAAAAAAATAAAATAAAAAATGAAACATAACACAAGAGAATATATATAAATATAGGTAAGAATAAGATTAAAAAAAGTAGTGAAGCTGTGGGATTTAGTTAAGAAATATATGCTTGAACTTTTCAGTTTCTAAGCTATTTTATTGAGAAATGACAGAACAGTGTTGACAATACATTCCCGCGCTGAATGATTCTGTGCGCGCAATCTGCGCGTGATGTACGTGCAACTGTCTGAAGCCTATGTGTGTGCGTTACAGTGCAGCAGCGCATTAGATTAGAACGGCAAATAATTTACCTGTACAATAAGCTGTTTAAAACGTGCATTCTCCCGTTCAATTTCGAGCATCCAGTAATATAATCACACATATCTTGTGGAGCGCTATCAGAGTATGAATTAATTTGTAATTTTAACTGTTTGGTAACAGAACGCAAGTGTTCATTCATTATCCTGTTGCGCCCTCTATAGGACCAGTGACTAGTCGACGTCAAGTTTAAAGCGTCATGGCAGAGCACTGAAGTCGATTAGTCGGAGCAACCCCTATTATGTACAAGTCATTGGTGTTTGGTGATGAGTTTTTGGCTCAAGGTCTGCATTTACAGTCACACCAGAGGTGTTCAGCTGGGATCAGGACTTGGCTTTCTGCAGACCAGTCAAGTTCTTCCACACTGACTGAATCAATCATTTCTTTTTGAACCTTGCCTTAAACACAGAGGCATTGTCATCTTAGAATAGAAAAGGGTCCTGTCCAAACTGTTGCTATAATATTAGAAGCACACAATTTCCTAGAATATCATTATATGCTTAAACATTAAGATTTGTACTCATAGAAATTACTAAAGTAGTCAAACATGTTCATTAGAAGGGGGTGACCCAATACTTTTGGCAATATAGTGTGTATATATATATACAGTATATATATAAGTTGATAAGCAGTTAAATGTGTTGGTTTACACACAGAGAAAAGTGTAAGCTTTTAATAAGTCCAAGAATAAAATGATTAATTTACTGTACTTTTTTTTGCTGTTTTCTAACAGTTTGGACTTGAATAAAGAAAGAAAACTTGCACTTAACCTTTTCACAGGCATAGTTAGACAGATATCGTGATGTATCATTATATGATTGTCTAGCAATATATTGATTATCGCAGAATCACTGTATCGTGATTATATCGTATCGTGAGGTACCCTGCGATTCCCACCCCTGCGTATATATATATGGGGGGGGGAGTTTAGTTTGTCACCTTTTTCACTCCTGATGAGTTTGCACCCCTGACTTTACTATAATATATTATAGTACTTTATTATAATATATTATATTGTTATCATGAATAAGTGCTGCTTTTTATTTTTTACAGGACAATAGTATGTATTCTTACAGTATAAGATATATCTTTTAATGTGCTAAAATATATATATTTTTTAATAAGTGCTGGGGGTGTGGCTTGTGGGCGTGACTTGGGGCGTGGTCAGATTTTCCTTCTTTTTTGTCTCTAGCTGATCACATGCCTGATCAAACTACATTAACAAAATGTGTACTAAAAGATTTTTTAAGTAGTATTAAGCTTACCTTTTGAATGACCGTTGATGTTAGCAAGGCCTTCCGTAGAACTAAGAACTAACTCACTGGCGCAGATGACGTGCTTGCATAAAACATAACTTCAACTACGACATTCACGTAAAAGAAATTTCAAATTTATTCTCGTAATATTTTGACTTTGTCATAATTTCGACTTTATGCTCGTAATATTTTGACTTTATGCTCGTAATATTACGACTTTATTCTCATATTTCGACTTCTCATAATTTCGACTTTATTCTCGTAATTTCAATTTAATTCTTGAAATATTTCAAATTTATTCTCATAATATTTTGACTTTGTCAGAATTTCGACTTTATGCTCGTAATATTACGACTTTATTCTCATATTTCGACTTCTCATAATTTTGACTTTATTCTCGTAATTTCGACTTTATTCTTGAAATATTTTTACTTTATTCTCGTAATATTTTATTATTTATTATTTATTTTATTATTTTATAATAAACGTATTTATTAAGTCACATTTTGACTTTATTCTCGTAATTTCGACTTTATTCTTGAAATATTTTTACTTTATTCTCGTAATATTTTATTATTTATTATTTATTTTATTATTTTATAATAAACGTATTTATTAAGTCACATTTTGACTTTATTCTCATAATTTTTACTTTATTCTCAAAATATTATGACTATAATCTCGTAATCTTACATTTTTATTTTTTAACATGGCACTAAAACGGCATCGTATAAAACAGTATGCAATAATATAAAAACATATTCAGTGTATATGATTATATTTATTAAAATCATAAATGGATATTGTCTTATAATGACCTTGCTAGTACCAGTCCTTTAAGCCCACTCCTACACTAGGGATGGGCACATTGATACTGCAATATCAATATATCGATACTCACAAGCTGCTTACTTGGTATTGATACCTTTGAAAAATATCACAATTATGTGTTTCTGCACCACTTTCAAATGTTTTAAGTACTTTTTGGCAGAAAGGAGATGTAGTTTGATGGGGTGCTACTTTTCACCTTTAGAAAAAAAATCTAAAAAAAATAGAATATCGTGAATAAGTTCTCATTTTGTTTTTGTAACTTATTTCAAAAAGTGAAACTTTCATATTCTAGATTCATTACATGTAAAGTAAAACCATTTCAAAAGTTTTTTTTTTAATTTTGATGATTAGAGCTCATGAAAGTCAAAAATCCAATATCTCAAAATATTAGAATATTTACATTTGAGTTTCATTAAATGACTATCCCTACAGTATAAACTTTTCTGTTTTGCAAATCCTTTTTTTTTATTGATCTTAGGAAATATTCTAATATTTTGAGATACTGGATTTTTGACTTTCATGAGCTGTAAGCTCTAATCATCAAAATTAAAAAAAAAAAAAACTTTTGAAATGTTTTACTTTACATGTAATGCATCTAGAATATATGAAAGTTTCACTTTTTGAAATAAGTTACAAAAAAAAGAACTTTTTCACGAAATTATTTTTTTTTTAGATGCACCTGTACAGCAAGACTCGGTGATATACGATACATGGTATGTTAGTTTTTTATTCACATTTGTATTATAATACATTATTTTCTCATTATTATTTAATTACAATATTTCTGTGAAATATAAGATATTTTTTACACCAATTGGTACATATATTTTTTTAGAAATTGTGCTAATATTCACTTTTGCTATAAATTTGTTATTAATGGTCAGTATGAATCGTGTAGATGTACTTGTTTTTTTTTCTAAAAATGTGCATTATTTTGAAAAATCACATACCATTTATAAACAGTACTGTATAGGTATTGATAAAACTGTAACAAAAAGTATCGGTATCATAGAAAAAAGGTACGGTATCACACATCCCTATCCTGCACCTACCACTTACCCAAACCATATTGAACTTGCTGATCAGTAAAGGTTTCCTCAAAGGTCCAGGAAGGGGTTTAAGCATGGCAACAATATGAGATAAATGTGTCAAAGTTAATCTGCCAGTCCCTCCTATCAGTGTGAGGAAACCATGGTTGTGTTAAAATCTAAATCCACTATCTTTAGAGTCCACACATTTGCTTCTGTTAACAGATAAGTAAATTATAAGTTTTTTTTTTTTTTGTCCCTATAAGTCCCTTTAACAAGTTATGAGAGACTTATCTATGTGTTACACATTTTCCTTGATAGAGTAATAGATTATTTACTATTGTTACTACCAGGGCTTGACATTAACACCTGCCAACCCACCAAATGCGGGTGGATTTCATCTGTGAACGGTAACTCAGTCACTCCCACTAGTTGAATTCCAATGTTGAATTCTATATAGGCTACAATAACAGAGCTCAACATTAATGCTCATCTGGGACAAGTGGATTTTTTGAAGGGGGAAGTGAAAGAAGATAATTTTACTTGCTCGACCGGACAACTAATCTGATTAAAACATCTAATTAGGGAAGCACCGAAATTTCGGTGAGAATGATTCTGAATTTTATTACATTCAGTGTAAACGGCAATTGATAATGGATAATCAACAGTAAGAAAAAGGTTGTGCCAGTTAACTTACGCAGCCTGTCTGTGAGAGAATCTCGTGGAGAAATTAAAACAAATGAACACAACTGCACACAGAATAAACATAAAAATGTAACTTAGTTTTTATATTTATAACATACAGCCTAGTTAAGCAAAATGACACGACCAAGAGAGTGACGTTTTCCCTGGAAACCAAGATTGCAAATTTTACATTTTATACAAGAGTTAAAGCGAGTAGTTAATATACATTTTAGTTCAATATTTGAATTTGAATTTATTGAAAGGATATATTGTCAACGTTGACTGTTTTTGCTCGATTTGGTTAATGAAAATAGTTCTAAACCAAGATCACAGCAGAACAGTTGCGCATCTCTGAGCAACACACAGCGGTGTTTCGTTACTGAATGATTCGCGTTTTTGAATTTTGAATAATTTGAGTCAATTATTCAGTGGTCCATTTATAAAGACAGGCACTTGCTTCATTCTGGAATGAATCAGCCATCTGAACGAATTGTGTATATGAGTCATTGAAGCATGCCTTCAAACATTATTTATGCTGTTATAATTTTGCAGTGTAAATGCGTTTGTGCTACATTTCAGCTACATTTAACTGTCTGTGTAAATGCATCTGAATGCCACTCCAGTCACACAGTTTCTTCTGCAGTGGAAAGATCGGTTTTGTAGATACTGAATTCATTTGATTGGTAACAGCCCTATATTGTCTTATTTTATTAAGTGACATTAATAATTAAATGTAAAAATTTGATATGAAAGATGATGCAATGTATTTATTACCTTTAAATAGGCCAAAAATGACCTGGAATTCAATTTAAAAAAAAAAGTTGTATGCAGTATTAAGTCATATAAAACGTAATTTCCCAACAACAAAACTGTGTGAAAATGCTGAGTGGCTAGTAAATTTGGAAAACCACTAGCCACAGTGGCTGGTGAGCAAAAAAGGTTAATGTCAAGCCCTGTTTCTTTTCTTTTCTTTTGTGCAATTTATAATGATTATTAATTATCATTATGATGTTGAATGTATTTATTTATTTTTTAAGCCTCAAAACATTCCTCAATAAAGCTCGAGACATGCTATACTTCAAGAGGCTCATCCAGATACCTAGATTGCCTGATGTAAGGAAATTATCTTTTGATTATTATATATTGATCTTATTAACAGATACTGCATATGGATCACACTTTAAATCCATACATCCAAGCATTTGTTTGATTTATGTATTTTCGAAACCCCTTTTTTCTGTTTAAGTCTCCACCCAACTTCCTTCGCGCCTCTGCTCTAGCAGAGCATGTTAAACCCATGGTTGTCATCCCAGATGAAGAAGAGCTTGAGGAGCAGGAAGAGGATGAACCCGAGCCTCTGGTAGATGTTAGGGAGGCGCAGCCTAGCATGGCCTCTCAGCCACAGGTACTTGCAAGAAACCAATAAGATGTTATGCATCTTCATTGTGTTGGCACATTGCCATTTTTAGAGGCTGGAGCTTTCATGAATTTCTTGGCTCTTATTTACAGGCTTCTTGTCTGTAAAGCAACTTCTTGTCCTGTTTTCTTTTTTAAGGGTGATATATTTGATCAAGCATTTGGACCACCGAATGATGGATTTGATGATAGGCAAGTCATACTTGATAATCGTACCATACATAATTTGTTTAATTTGTTTAATTATGAAGGTGACATTTTGTGATATTTATGGAAAGTTTATACTTTGAAGACATTCTGTATCTTTACAAGTACATACCTGAAATGTACTCTGTGCTTTCTCTGTAACACAGAGACCTCCAAATCGAACATCTGAAACGAGAAATTGAACTTCTGAAAGCTGAGCTTGAGAAGATCAAAGGAGAGGTGAGACACTGGCCGTTTTTGAGATGAAACGGGACTAGATCTGTCGCGATAATTAAATAACACTTAATCGCGATTAAGTTCAAGTTCAAGTTCAAGATTTATTTGTCACATACACGATTATACAGAGAGTATTAACCAGCAGTGAAATGTGAGTCAGGTCCGCTCCATGGACAGTGCAATATTATAGAAAACAACACAAAGAAGTATACATAAAATGAAATGAATAAAAAAAGATATAAAGAACAAAATATATGAATGAATGAATGAGGCATTTATATAGCGCTTTATTGTGTATTGTTGTACACCCAAAGCGCTTTACAATCATGTGGGGAGTCTCTCTTCAACCACCACCAGTGTGCAGCATCCACTTGGATTATATAAAATATAAAATAATGTGCATGATAGTATACTGTAGACTTAAATATTAAGATAAGCATGACTGTACAAGAGAGGAATGTGCAAATAGGTTGTACATGGTTGACATGTAGCAGCAATCTCAAAAAAAAAAAAAAAAAAATAAGATACCAAAACACAGAAAGTGATGTGTGCAAATGACACTCAGTATGAGGTAGAGAATAATGAGTGTGAATATCTTACTGATTGTGAGTGATTAATAAGTGAAGTCATGATGATGTTAAGAGGCTGAGTTTGAGTTAAGGAGTCTGATGGCCTGGGGGAAGAAACTCCTCCTAAGTCTCTCAGTTTTTGCCATCAGGCAGCGGAAGCGCTTACCAGATGGCAGCAGAGTGAAAAGACAGTTACCAGGGTGATTTGAGTCTTTGATGATTTTGACAGCTCTGCTTCTGCAGCATTTGAGGTAGATGTCCTGCAGAGTCCTGCAGAGTCAATACACTTTCTATGGTCCCTGAATAGAAAGTTTTCAGGATTGTTGGTGAGATCCTGAATTTCCTCAGCTGTCGCAGATGGTACAGCCTTTGCCTGGTTTCTTAACCTGTCTGAATGTGTGTAGTTCAAGTCAGGTCCTCGGAGATGTTTACACCGAGGTACTTGAAGCTGCTTACTCTTTCCACAGGGGTCCCACTGACCATAAGAGGAGTGTAGGGCAGCAGGTGTCTCTTTCTGAAGTCCACAATCAGCTCTTTAGTTTTGCTCACATTCAGAGAGAGACAGTTGTCCTGGCACCATGATGTGAGTCTCTCTACCTCATCCAAGTATGCGGTCTCATCATTGTTGGAAATGAGGCCCAGAACCACAGTATCATCAGCAAATTTGATAATAGATGTGGATCTGTGAGAGGACACGCAGTCATGTGTGTAGAGAGAGTAGAGCAGGGGACTCAGGACACAACCCTGCGGGGCTCCTACGTTCAGGGTGATGGAGTTTGAGGTGAACTGGCTTACCTTCACCACTTGAGGTCTGCCGGTGAGGAAATCTTGAATCCAGTCGCAGAGTGAAGTGTTTAGGCCGAGGCCTGTGAGTTTAGAAGTCAGCTTGATGGGGACTATGGTGTTGAAAGCTGAGCTATAGTCTATGAATAGCAGCCTTGCAAAGTTCCCATTGCTGCTGTCAATGCGTGTGAGGGTGGAGTGGAGTATGTGAGGGATGGCATCATCAGTAGATCTATTGGAACGATAGGCAAACTGAAGAGGGTCCAAAGTAACAGGGATGGATGAGCTAATGTGGCTCTTAACAAGTCTCCCAAAAACCTTCATGACTATTGATGTGGGCCACTGGTCGATAGTCATTCAGGCAAGAGGGTTTATTGTTCTTAGGCACAGGGATGATGATGGATTTTTTAAAGGAGGTGGGAACCACAGAGGTAGCAAGGGACTCATTAAAGATTGAAGTGAACAAACCAGCAAGGCGATCAGCGCAGGACCTCAGAACATGGTCAGTAATCCCATCAGGTCTGGCCACTTTCCTGATGTTCACTCTCTTTAGTGCCCTCCGAAACTCGTCCTCCGACACGGTGATCACATGATTATCGCTTCTCTGCCTGCTGCTTCCTGACGCGCTGCTCGGCAGAGCCGCGCTGCCGCCATTGCATTCAAAGCGGCCGTAGAATGTGTTTAACTCGTCGGTAAGCAACGGATCTGCTCTCACCTCCGTGGAGGATTTGTTTCCAAAGGCACAGATGGTCCTTAGTCCCTGCCACATGCGTCGAGAGTCATTGAGCTGAAAATGAGACTCAATTCTCTCCTTGTATCGATGTTTGGCGGCCCTTACTGCCCGTCGGAGAGCATAACACGATGTTTTGTACTCGCTCATATTCCCAGACAAAAGAGCCTCGTTGTATGCGGCAGTGCGTTTGTTAACCACATCACGGATTGTTCTGTCCACCCACGGTTTCTGATTTTGGAAGGTCCTTACAGTTATCGTTTCTGTAGCTTGTTCGGTTAGTGTATTTACAAAGCTCACTGCTACATCCGTGAACTCGCTGACGTCAGATGAACTCGCCCTGAACATGTCCCAGTCGACGTCATCAAGAGCCGCCTGTAGCATAGCTTCTGAGTGGGAGGACCAACGCATCACTTCCCTCTTCACCGGGGGTTCCTGTGCGAGCCTTTGTTTATATTCCGGTGTGAGGAAAATGGCGGCATGGTCCGATTTGACAAAAGCCGGTAATGAGCGGGCTTTGTAGGCATTCTTAAACTGAGAGTAGCAATGATCCAGTGTATTCGGTCCTCTAGTTGGACAGGATACATGTTGGTGAAAGTTCGGCATGACCTGCCTGAGGTTGGCTTTGTTAAAATCCCCCGCGATGATAAAGGCAGCGTCAGGATGTTTGTTAATGTAGCCGCTGAGCACATCGTGAAGTTTAGACAAAGCCAAGCCGGTGTCTGCCTGTGGTGGAATGTAAGCAGCAGTAACGATGACTGTGGAGAACTCACGGGGTAGATAGAATGGGCGGCAAATAATGGATATATGTTCCAGATGAGGCGAACAGGAGCGCGACAGAGAGGAGATATTCCTGGGGTCACACCATTTCTTGTTAATCATGAAACACACTCCTCCACCTTTGGATTTACCGGCCTCGGCTGTTCTGTCCATCCGTAAAACAGAAAAGTTGTCAGACGGCGTTACAGCAGTGTCCGGAACCGAGGGCGTGAGCCATGTTTCAGTCAAGCAGATGATGTTACAGTCCCTTATGTCCCGTTGGAAACTTATCCTGGCTCTAAGATCGTCCATCTTATTCTCCAAGGATTGGACATTAGCGAGCAAAATGCTCGGTAAAGGAGGACTGTGAGCCCTTTTCCTCAGTCTGTTGCGAATACCAGCGCTTTTTCCACGGTGTTTCTTGTTCCGTCTCCTGTGGCCTTTGTTCTCCGCGTTTCGAAGAATCTCAAGAGGCCATGATGGATTCGGTGATAAAGTGTCCTGGACCAGGTTAGTGAAGCGGTTTCCAATGTCCAAAAGTGTACCTTTGTCGTAGGTGATCAGTGCAGACGTTGTGTGTGTAAAAAGAGAAATCAAAAGTAAGTAAAAAAGTAAATAAAAGCACAGTCTTAGCAGAGCGACCTGGACGGCATCCGAGGATAGCAGCACCATCTTGTGTGATTATTTGATCTAACCACGGTTGTTTCAGACAACCGCAATTATTGTGCTTTTTATACGGCACAAGGGGGAGTCATACACCAAAAGAAACAGAAGAGCACCAGTTTGGTTTTCATGTGAGGGACAGTATTATATTTACATTGTTAAATTTAAGCTTACAGAAACTCATCTTCCTTCTGCTGCAGCTGTCAGTCATTCTCCACTCAGCATTCAAACAGCGTTCAGTTATGACAGTCAGCACGGTAAAACTCTCTCTCCAAGATCATATATTCCCAGTATAGTACTTGATGTGTAGATAAAGGTCTGGGATTTGCATAAAATGACTATCTTGCTGGAGTTCATTGCTCTCTCATTTCTCTTCTCTGTGTTTGTACCGTGTGGAGTGCAGCATGCTGTGACTTATGTTGCTTCAAGTACATCATTCTGCACCCTAGATGTGCATAAGCGCTGTGACTCCATGTTGCTTCAAGCACATCGTTCTGCACCCTGCATGTGCATAAGAGCTTTGTGCTGCTCTGTTTGAAGCGTTTCACATGATCAAAGTTTTGCACACAGAAAGACTATTAGAAGCTTCTCTTTTTCTCATGATTTCTATCTTATTTTCATGAATGTATTTTGTAAGAATACAAATAGTTAACAGAATAAATTTGTTTAAATTGTATAATGTGCACCAAAGATTTTTTTTTCAAGATATTGTTTTTGCTGCTAAATTATACAGTCAACTAGTTTAATTTCATAGCTTATATATTTTTATTCAAATGTAGTTTTTCTCTGTAGTGAGAACGTGAGTATTTAGTGGATTGTGTTTAACAAAGAGTTTTAAAAAGAGTGACTATTAGTTCCACAAACACAGTATTGATATTTTTTAGGGGTGTAGAAAAAAAAATAGCGCTGGTGTTGGATCTGTATTGGCCGATTCTTAGAATTTGGAGTACTCTATGTAATCTTACACTGCAAAATAATAACTAAAGAAAGATTAAAAAATAATATCATAATTATTTACTGAACCCTTAAATTAATTACAATTATATAATGAAAGCCCTAAAACAGTTAAATTGCAAATTGCAAAATTGCAATAACGCAAAATATATTGCAAAATATATTGCAAAATTGCAATAACGGTGACTATTTTTAGACAATTAATCTTCTGACAAATTTCATAATTGTGACAGCCCTAAACAGGACTCTAGACTACCACCTAGATTTTCCAGAATATCACAATTTTCATACACCAGTATCTACGTTCAAACTGATAATGCCCTAATTAGTGCTGGTTGGACGCTAGGTTGTGTTGTGGGGTAAGTTTTGCTTGCTACACAATAATGCAAGGCAGTTTGACTCAAAACATTTGTTTTTAAATTGTAACAAACAAATTGTATGTGTCACAATCTCTCTGGGAAGAACGATGAATGAGGAGACGCAGGAGAATACTTCAACAGAGACTTTAATCAAACAAAACGAAGGGATACGACCACTGGAACTCAGGGATGATGTATAACACCGGACGCTGGAAACACAGGGCTTAAGTAACTCAGAACTTAACGAGGAGATTACGGGACACAGCTGAAACAAATGGAACTAAATGGGGACCAAACAAGAACAGGAACACCAAATATGGACATGGAGGGAGAAACTAGGTCAGGGAAGGCACAAGGGGAGCAAAACACAAAACAAGACAGGAACACAAGTCTGATATTAACTCCCCCCTCCCGAAGGGTGCGTCCCGCGCCTTAACACTTCCAATGGGGAGGGTGGTGTGCGCTCTCGGGGCAGACTTACACGGGGTTGGCTGGGCTCCAGAGTGGGAACCGTTCCGGGAGGTCATGGCGGAGCAGGGAGCTGGGGGCGCCATGGTGAAACAGGCAGAGTCGGGAGCCATGGCGGAACAGCCTCCAACCCTCGTGCTGGCCCCAACGGCCGGACCCCTATAGCCCCCCAAAAAAAATTCCTTGGGGGAAATTAGGGGCCTACCGGCCAGGATGGGTTCTGGAGGAGCGGGCACTGGAGCCTTCCCAGGGCTGGATTCGGGGACTGGTGCCCTCTCTGGGCTGGATCCGGGGACTAAAGCCATCTCTGGGCTGGATTCGGGGACTGGAGCACTCTCTGGGCTGGATTCGGGGACTGGAGCCCTCTCTGGGCTTAAAAGGGTCATATGATGCGATTTCAAGTTTCCCTTTCTCTTTGGAGTGTTACAAGCTGATTGTACATAGATAAGATCCCTGAAGTTGTAAAGACTAAAGTCTCAAAACCAAAGAGATATTCTTTATCAAACTTAAGATTCTGCCACGCCCCCCTAAAACGGCTCATTCAAACACGCCCCCACATGTCTACGTCACGATGTGGAAATATTTGCATAAGGCGTGGTTTCAGTAATGTAGTGTTGAAGCAGCCGTGTCAGGGAGAAGCCAACACATTTTATGGACGACAGTTTCGTGAACCTAGGAGAGGAGGTAATTCTGACTTTGCTGTGACAATCTGGCGCTTCTGAATCAGCGACTGTATGTTTTGTTATTAGTTTAAGTATTTGCTATTGACTGTTGCGCGCGTTTGTGTGTGAGAGAGAGAGAGAGAGAGATAGAGGTTCACATCTCAGCACATCAGCTGATCTTAATCGTGGATTGTGTGTGTGTGTGTGTGTGTGTGTGTGTGTGTGTGTGAGTGAGTGAGAGAGAGAGACAGTCACATCACAGCGGAGTGTACAGCGTGTCATAAATCGTCTTTAATCGCGGCTTGTTTGCAAATACATACGAGCATCATGTGTCTGTCACGCGACTCTGTTCCTCTTTCGGGCTTGAACTGATGGTAAAACTAAGGACATTATTAACCATCTTTACATTCATTTTGAAAGCTGAAGCTCACGATTATGGAAAGGGGTGTTACATTTCTGACGCGACTTGTGGTGTTCGGCCAATCACAATGCACTGTGCCAGTTGGCCAATCAAAGCAGACTGTGCTTGTCGGAAGGAGGGACTTTGTAGAAAACGAAGCGTTTGAGAGAGGCGGGGCATAGAGGACCTACAGTAATGTACAGTATTTGAAAAATAATGTGTCTTTTGAACATTAAAGCATTTAAACATTCTGTTACACCAAATACACAAAATAATTATCTTTAAAAAAGAATCATATGACCCCTTTAACTGGGGACAAAGGTCTCTTTCGCAGCTGGACGTGGAAACGGGAGCTCTCACTGGGCTTAACTCAGGAACTGGATCTCTCTCGGGGTTAAACATAGGAACTGGAGCCCTCTCGGGGTTAAACTTAAGAACTGGAGCCCTCTCGGGGCTAAACTTAGAAACTGGATCCCTTTCTGGGCATGGCTCTGGGACTGGAGCCGTCACTGGAGCGAACTCTGGGGCTGGAGCTGACACTGGAGCGGACTTGGGGGCTGGAGCCAACACTGGAGTGAACTCTGGGGCTGGAGCCGACACTGGAGCGAACTCTGGGGCTGGAGCGGACTCTGGGGCTAGTATGAGGCCTGAGAGTAGTCTTTTTCTCCTCAGATTCCACTTCTGATTTGATGTGAGGGAGGCAGCTGCAGTCAGCTGAGGGCTTGACTTCGGTGCGGCTGGCGGGCTTGACAACAGAATACTTCAACAGAGACTTTAATCAAACAAAACTATGGGATACAACCACTGGAACTCAGGGATGACATATAACACTGGACGCTAGAGACAAGGAAACACAGGGCTTAAGTAACTTGGAACTTAATGAGTAGATTACGGGAAACAGCTGAAACAAATGGAACTAAATAGGGACCAAATATGGACATGGAGGGAGAAACTAGGTCAGGGAAGGCACAAGGGGAGCAAAACACAAAACAAGACAGGAACACAAGTCTGACAGTATGAAATTAAAAAGTAAAATCAATTATTTATACTCTTAAAGGGTTAGTTTAAAATTACTATTGTATTTCATAAGTGCAATAATGTTACATTTTAAAACACATTTACAGTAGTATAAATACAAATTGTGATGTTGTTACAATAATGCACCACTACTTAATGGCACAGTGAGTTGATGTTAAAAAAGAGTTGAAGAAGGTGCGTGATTGCTGTGCATGTGCGATCATACAGACTACGATTAAAAGTTATGTAAGGTCTGTCAGTTTACCTGTAGCTCAAATGGTAGAGCATGGCGCTAGCAACGCCAAGATCATGGGTTCGATTCCCAGGGAAAGCAAGAGCTGATAAAATGTAAAAAAAAAAACTGTAACTTGAATGCAATGTAAGTCGCTTTGGATAAAAGCGTCTGCTAAATGCATAAATGTAAATGTAATAACTGTAGCAGAATTAAATTGCCATCAACTGATGTGTCCGTCCAGCGAACATTCAGCATAAATTCATATCAACTCTATAGAAAGGATATTTCCTTGGCCACCAAAAATACTTTCCTATTAATGTATTAGAGCATGTAGCTAGGGTCAAAATCGTAAAGGGACATTAATATACAAGGCAGAATCAGAAACTCATGTAATTTGTGCACAAGAGTTTTATTAACTAAACACTAACATAAACGAGTCTAACAAACAAACAAACATACAATCACTCATACATGGGGAAAGGGCAAAGTGGATGAATGAAGCCATTAGAGAAAACAGAGAATGCAGTTATGGAAAGAGTCAGTTAACCACCTGATTAAAACCATCAGCACCATTTGTAATGGGGTCTATAACTTATACTAAACCTCTGTTTCGTTTAGTTAAATGTACGATACTTGCACGGCCTTGGTCGATGCAGTCTCGGATGAAAGTTCTGATGGTTTGAAGGTTTGGTGGTGTTGGAGTTCTTCAAGTTCTTCCGGGTTTGAAGGGTGATGAACTCCAAAATATGTTATTCTGGCTCGGTGGTAATTGGGAGTTTCTTCCCCGGTAGAAAGGGAAAGATAGCTAAGAAAGAGATCTGCTGAGATCCAAGGATCCTTGTTTGAATGGAAAGTCAAGGCCGCAAGGCCTGGCGCAAAGCTTAAAGGGTCCAGAAGAGTCCTAGCTCACATTCTCATCTTCTCAGAATCTAACCGATCCGCAGACTGCCTGGGCGTCACTGAAGTGAGAAATGTCTGAGCGAGGGCCTTTCTATGATGGTGAATTCCAGGGTTGAGTGAAGATGAACTCCAGTGGTATTAAACTCCAGTGGTCAGGAGCCATCTCACACGCACACGGCTCTATGTTGGGCTAACCAAGACTTGTCATAGCACTTGCATGTTGTTGCTCTTTTGTTGGTTTTGATTGCTTCTATTGCCCTCATATGTAAGTCGCTTTGGACAAAAGCGTCTGCTAAATGACTAAATAAATAAATAAAAATAAATAAATGATGTTCTTAGCAATGCATATTACTAATCAAAAATTAAGTTTTGATATATTTACAGTAGGAAATTTACTAAATATCTTCATGGAACATGATCTTTACTTAATGCCCTAATGATTTTTGGCATAAGAAAAATCTAAAATGTTGACCCATGCAATGTATTTTTGGCTATTGCTACAAATACACCCCAGTGACTTAAGACTGGTTTTGTGGTCCAGGGTCACATATAATAGCATTCAATATGAATATACCACATTACTGCCAAAATACCATAGTTACAGATAGTGTTAGTACTAGGGCTGGGCCGATAAACGATATCATATCGAATCGCAATAAAATTTATGTCGATAACGATGATAAGCTCTGGACATTTTTACTCGATATGGATTGATCTAAGAGCCAATCACACAGCAGAAATATGCGACAACAGCCAATCAGCGTGCAATGTGCATGTCAAAGTACAAAGTCTATTTCCTACCGTCTGCACTTTGTGAAGCAAGCTCGACACGAGGACGACAAAAAAATGAGTGGAACCAGGGACGAAAGTGAAACTAACCTCGAGTTATTATCCAGAGATGATGAAATTGTCAACAAAAAAGGTAGCACGAATTTCGTTATATGGAATTGGTTTGGCTATCTGAAATTGTGATGAGGCGCAGATTAAAACGATCTGTAAAATATGTCGTTGGTTTGTGAAAACCAAGACTGGCAACTAGTGTTGCTTTTGTCAACGAAAATTATGACGAAATATCGTCGTCAACGAACCTTTATCACGTGACGAAAACGAGACGAGACGCAACGTAAATGCTGGTCATGTGACGATGACGATAATTAAATGTATAATGCAATATCGTTGACGAATAAAAACGAGACTAAATGTGGTTTACAAAATAAAAACTATGCTAAATTGTCTCTTCATTTTCGTTGACCAAAACGAGACGAAACGAAATGTTATAACGTTATTTCGGCTCATTTTGTCGCGTTTCCTGTCTCTCACTTCAGGGGCTGAAATTCAGGGTTGCCAGGATTTCGCAAAACCCGCCCAATTGCTACTCAAAACTACCCCAAAACTATCCCAATCGCATAAAGTTCGCATTCCAGGGGCTAAATATCACGTTATTGGGGTCGCTTCAACCCGCGGACATGAAAAACAACCCGCGGCAACAGTGTTAAAGTAGCCCAATTCCGCGGGAAAGCCAAGGACATGGCAACACTCTGCGCAGACGCAGGCGACGTCACTTCCTCAAGCTCCACTCGCGGCATTATTTAGAAGATGACAACAAACAAAGTTAAGTATGACACAGAGAAAGAGACCGATGGCCGGCTTCATCTGACTTCAGTTTACAAGCAATACAAGTAACAGACACACATTTCATTTGCACTTTTTAGTATGTTATTGTAGCTTGAGCATTCAAGCAACTTGTTTCTCTTTGTTAAACTTGAATGTATTATTTTTTTTTTCTGGCTTTGTCATGTGATGCTATTTTATAGTGTGTACTTCTAACATGTTTGGTTAGTAAAATAAATGTAAATTCAAATCAGAGTGTCTTTGGATGTATTCTTGAGTCTATAAGGTAACAATAATATAATAAGATAACCTTGTTTGAAATGGGTTTGGCTAAAAGAAAATTTTGGTTTCGTCTATACTGCTAGTACTTATACTATATTGACTGGGTTAAATAGAATTGCATTACTAAAAAGAGACTAAAATACAATTTTCATTGACTAAAACTAGACTAAATGTCATCAGTTTTCGTTGACTAAAACTAGACGAAAATAGTCATGGATAATTCTGACTAAAATAAGACTAAAATGCTCAGACTTTTAGTTGACTAAAACTTGACTAGACTAAAAAGAGTATGAACCTGACTAAAACTAATAAAAACTAAAATGACAGCTTCACACAAAGACTAGACTAAAACTAAAATTAAAACAGGCCGCCAAAAACAACACTACTGGCAACACAACCAACCTATTCCATCACCTAAAAATGTATCACCCAAACGATCACACTGAAAGCATGAAAATGCGGGCTGATGCTACTCCGTCAACAAGCAGGGCTAGCATCGGGGCTGTACCAAAGCAGAAATCGATTGTGTCGTCCTTTGTGGCCATTACCCCTTATGAAAACTGTTCCAAAAGGAGCAAGGATATAACCAGGGCCATTTCTTACTTTCTAGCGAAAGATATGATGCCCCTAAGCACAGTGAAAAGAGACAGGCTTAGGAAATTAGTTAAAGTGCTTGACTCCAGGTACGAACTCCCTGGCAGAAAATACTTTTCCAAAACTGCACTGCCTCAGCTATATGAAGAGTGCCGCGGAAAGAAGGAAAATAATCTAAGGAATGTGAGATACTTTGCCACTACCACCGACCTATGGTCCAGCCACACATCCGAGCCATATATGAGCCTCACCATTCATTACATCGACGAGGAGTGGGGTCTGCAATCAAAATGCTTGCAGACTGCATATTTTCCGGACGACCATACTGCGGAAATACTTTCTGCGGGTCTGGAGGATGCACTCGCATCTTGGGGCCTTAGCGAGGACCGTCATGTGTGCATCTCAACAGACAACGGCACAAACATTGTCAAGGCTGTCTCACTTAAAAACTGGACTCGCCTACAGTGTTTTGGTCACCGGCTGCATCTAGCCATTGGTAAGTTAAGCATCTAAAAAAAGGTCAAGTTTTCAGTGCTAAAAACAGCATATGAGGATTTATAACATATCCTAATTGATTTCACAGCATTTAAGGCTATCACGTTTGACTGCATAATTTAGAAAATGCTGTCGTATTCACACTGCCCTAACAAACACCAACTCGCGTGTGGTTGTGCGCTGTAAAGGCAGGGATAAATAAATAAATGATCGTCTAGCCCTGCTTGACGCTATTTGATAAATATGCATATTAAGCATGTTAAATGTCATTAATGTTTTAAAATGTGAGTAATGCCACAATAATAACGTGATAATTTCTCATAATTCATTCAATTTTGATTCAGTTACATTTCTGTTGGCATTGAAGTTGTCATGGCATGCTTAAGCCATTATGTCAGTTTATTGGGGCAGTGTGAACTAGCCTTTATTTAACTCAGAATTGTGGGATAAAAAGACAGCCCTAGTGTATGTAGTCTAAATGTAGTTTCTCATTATTGATTGAAAATCTCATAACATTATAATTTATCATCACAAAATACTTTTTATCATCACAAACAAGTCATTTTTTTAATCATCTTTGCCTTGTAAAGATTCTAAACATGTGCCTATACTGTTTTCTTCATCATCAGAGGGGAGTATGAGAGACCAGAGAATCCAAAGAGCCATGGGTGTGTGCAAAAAAGTGGTCAGTGCTTTTTCCTTCTCATGGAAAAAGAAACGAGAACTAGCGGCCACTCAAGAGGAGCTGAAGCTGCCAAAGCACAAGTTGATCATGGAATCACCCACCAGGTGGGGGTCACGCCATGCAATGATTGCACGAGTGCTAGAACAGGAGAAGGCCATTGCAAAAGTTTTATCAGCTGATAAAAAAACAAGGCACTTGGCTCCTTCATGGCAGGACATTGACGTTCTGGAGTCTGTTTGCAAGGCTCTAAACCCACTTGCTGATTTCACTGATGCCCTTTCTGGTGAAGAATATGTGAGTGTGTCGTACCTGAAACCTGTACTGCATCTTTTCAGTGAGGAGGTCTTGAAACCTGTAGCTGATGACTCAGAGCTCACCAAGACCATCAAGGCTTCTGTCATCATCTGAATGAGAAATATGACAATGCTGCCACTGATGACCTTCTGAGCATAGCATGCCTTGTTGATCCTCGTTTTAAGACACGCTACATCGAAGATGACAAGGTTGAGGCTGTGAATTCCAGAGCTGTGGCTCAGATGCTGGATGAATGTCAGAGCACATCGCAAGCTACTCCTGCATTCCCATCCACTGCACTGGGAGGCAAAGGTGATGGTGCTGCTGCTACACTAGCAAAATTGCAGAAGACGACACTGGGCAGCTTTTTCAAGAAGTCCTACACTAAGTCTGCTGCAACATCTGATCTCACAGAACAGCAGGCTATTGAAGCTGAACTAAACAGCTACCTGCAAGCTCCTGATGCAGACAGCAAGACCAACCCCCTGGCATGGTGGAAGATCAATTCAGCAACATACCCCAGAGTGAGCCTCCTGGCAAAACGTTACCTGTGTATTCCTGCCACCAGCTCACCCTCAGAGTGTGCTTTTAGCACAGGTGGTAATATTGTGTCCTGCAACAGGGCAGCTTTAAAGCCAGACACAGTGGACAGACTAGTCTTTCTGGCAAAAAAACTGTAAAAGTCTTACAAATTGTGTGCACTTGCTAGAAGTTGAATGTTTTTGTTTACGTTTTGCAGATTTAATCTACCTCTTAAAGCCAGACACTGTTGACAGTCTATTCTTCCTGGCAAAAAACCCCCCTGAAAGTTTTACAAATTGTGTGCACTTGCTAGTTGTTGTATATTTTTATGCTTACGTTTTGCACATTTAAAATGCCTCTTAAAGCCAGACACTGTTGACAGACCAGTCTTCCTGGCAAAAAAAAATAATAATGTGAAAGTTTTACAAATTGTGTGCACTAGCTAGAAGTTGTATATTTTTATGTTTATGTTTTGCACATTTAATCTATCTCTTAAAGCCAGACACTGCGGACAGATTAGTCTTTCTGGGAAAAACAAACAAACTGTAATTGTGTTACAAATGATGTTTACAATAGTTTTATGTTTACATTTTGGACATTTATGCTCATTTACCATCTTTTGTCACAACTTTTATTTTTTTATTTATTTTAGTAAGTTGTTTTAATTTTTAAGGCCAAATGTGTAATCTGTTTTTGTTAATAAACTATACTTTAAAATGTAATTTAATGAACCCTCTAATTTTTGTGGCTTCAGTCATTGTTGGGATACTCTTTTAAAGCTGGAAGCATTAACAACTTATATCGAAATATATATCGTTATCGTTCAATATGGAAAACAATTATCGAGATTACATTTTTGCCATATCGCCCAGCCCTAGTTAGTACTACAGTAAAGCCATAGTAAAATTTAGTAATTTGTGGATTGAAAGTCTTTAACTTTTTTTTTTTTTTTTTACTTTTTATTTTTTTTTTTTTTTTTTTTAGCTTTTTTATGGCACAAATGTTTTTTTGTTTTTTTTACTTTCCTGTTTACCTTATTGTTGTTGAGAATGTAAGTGCTGATTAATGTTGTTTTAAACTAGTTTAAATCACAGATACATTTTTGAGAATTCGGTACCAAATTCAAGGCTTATCACTAGATTCTGTACCAAATTCAAGGCTTATCACTAGAGATCGGTGAGTACATGCACCTGTAAACTCTAAATTTGCCCTACGTTGTCTGTAAATGGCCCCTGTGATATGGTTCAAATGAGTCTTTTGTTCTGCTTTTTGAGAGTTTGCTGTTTGATATTTCTCATTTCTCAGGCAACACAAATAGCAGAAAGCGAGCCACTATTCCACTGCCATTGCACTAGAAAATGTAACCAGAACATTGATAAAAAATTCTTTATCAAATTTTCTTTTTTATGCTCTGCACTATGTATGTACTAAGATCTCACCGTTGTGGTCTATTGTTTCACCTCTGCCCTGTGTTCAGGCTCAACGCTATATCACACAGCTCAAGTCACAGATCAACAATCTTGAGACAGAACTGGAGGAGCAGCGTGTGCAGAAGCAGCGTGCCCTTGTGGAGAATGAGCAGCTACGCATGGAGTTAGAGGCCCTCCGCCGCCGCAACACTGAACGTGAGAGTATGCAGACCAGCTTTGTTGAGGCTGAAAGTAAGTCTGGGCTGCATGTACATACATATTCTTAATTAAACAAAAATGTGGCAGCTGATTCTAATGACTTTCTCGTATACAGAAAGAGCCCAAGCGACCGAGTTGCGTTATAATAAACTGAAGGAAAAGCATGCTGAACTTGTTGCCAATCATGCTGAACTCCTCCGAAAGGTATGACAAAGAATGCACTGGTTTAAATAAACAATATGCCTCTATATATAAAAAATGTGTTCAAATGATATAGTTGTGAATGTGTCCTTTTTCTTTTGTAGAGTGCAGACACAGTGAAGATGCTGTCAGCCACACAACAGACTCAAGAGGAAATTGAACGAACTAAGCATCAGTTAGCCTTTGAGGTAGAAAGAGTCAGACAAGAATCAGACATGAAGGTAAGTGTGCGCACGTGTCTTTCTTCCCTTGAACTGAAACAGCACCCAAAGACTGATTGTAACATGTTATCCTGCTGCTTTAGTTTGAAGAACAGAGGTTTGATATGGATAAGCTGAGGAGGGAGCTTGAAGGGAAGAATGCAGAGATCCAGAAAGTCAAGAGTTTATTACAGACCTCTGAGAAGGTATAGTATATCTTCCATGTTAATATAACTTTCAAGATGCATTAGCTCTGTTCCAAAACCTAGTGAACTGCTTATCATAAACAGCATTTTAAGGCATCACAGGTTTGTTGTACCATTAAGTACCATTAGGCCTGCTTTATATGAGACTGATCTGGTGGTGGGTGAACAGTTGAGGAGTTCGACAGATGCCTCATCAGTAGATTGAGGTTATTTTCATGAATGAAAACTAAAACCCCTTTCACACTGCACGTTGGTCCCAGAAAATTGCCGGAGTGCCTTCTGTGTGAACGCAAACACGTCTGTGTGAACAAATGCCAGAACCAATGCCGTAAAGGCTGATGACGCACGTTATCATGCGACTCTTTTACCGGGTGTTTTGAATGCAGATCAATGTTCCCGACGAAAAAATATGTGCAAACTGTAATGAAGCAGCGATCAGGGAGCTCCTCACTGTCCACGCTGAAGCGGAGATCGTTCGCCTGTTTAGTGGAATGGTACGCGTCGCAATACACATCACATCCTAATGTCACGTGTCTTTACAGAATCTTTACGGGTTGTGTGTGAACACACACACAGATTCCGGAAAATCACTGGCAGTGTGAATGAACCAAAATCAAACGATTCTGGGACAAATCACGGCTCACATTATCCATGTATTTTCCGGAATCGCTGTGTGAAAGAGGCTTAAAACTAAGAAAATAAAAATAATTTTTTAATTTAAAAATAAATTCCGCAGAAAAAGAAAATAAATAAAACAGTAAACAGCCAAATGACGTAACTTAGAATGGGAGATGGATCGGTTTGTGAAAGGGAAGAGAAAAGCCATGGATGAAGTCACACAGACCCAGGCATGTGCTGGTAATTCAAAAACTAAATATAGAAAATATGACGAGCTTGCTCTCTGCTTCACTCACTGTGTCTACACCGAATGCTTCAGTTGTCGCGTCGCGCCGCAACATCTAGAGGCTGTCTACACTGGACGCGACAAAGCGACCGTTGCAAATAATTTTAACTTTGTGTCAGTACGTTATATATAGAACGAGGCATCAGTTTAATGTTGGGGATTTGTTGTGTCCCATCGTGTCGCGTTAAAACATTAAAACAGAGTATAGAAAAATAAAAATGGAAAAAAATGAATTTGGAAATAAAACGGATTTCATAGGGCCCTATAATTATAATATTTTTTGTGGTAATAAAAATAGATGTAAGTGAACAATAGCTTTTAAAATGACTTAAAATACATATATAATAGCAATGATGCAATAATAAATTGTTCAAATAAAGTATCAAAAGCAAGAAATCATATGGTTTTATTGAACAAAACTGTTAAAATACATAATGTATTATAAACAATAGAGCTAATGTACAACCCCAAATCAGAAAAAGTTGGGACAGTATGGAAAACGCAAATAAAAAAAGAAAGTAGTGATTTCTAAATTTACTTTGACTTGTATTTCATTGCAGACAATATGAACACAAAATATTTCATGTTTTGTCTGGTCAACTTCATGTCATTTGTAAATATACATCCTTTCCTGTCATTCAGACCTGCAACACATTCCAAAAAAAGTTGGGACAGTAAAGCATTTACAACTTTGTAATGTTGCCATTCCTTTTCACAACACTTAAAAGACGTTTAGGGACTGAAGACACCAAGTGATGAAGTGTTTCAGGTGTAATTTTGTCCCATTCTTCCTGCAAACAAGTCTTAAGGTGGGCAACAGTACGGGGTCTTCGTTGTCGCATTTTGCGCTTCAAAATGCGCCACACATTCTCTATTGGAGACAGGTCGGGACTGCAGGCAGGCCAGTCAAGTACCCGTACCCTCTTCCTCCGCAGCCAGGACTTTGTAATGTGTGCAGAATGTGGTTTTGCATTGTCTTGTTGAAATATGGATGGACGTCCCTGGAAAAGATGTCTTCTTGAAGGCAGCATATTGTGCTCCAAAATCTCTATGTACTTTTCAGCATTAATGGTGCCATCACAGAAGTGCAAGTTACCTTTGCCAAGGGCACTGACACAACCCCATACCATGACAGACCCTGGCTTTTGGACTTGTTGCTGGTAACAGTCTGGATGATCCTTTTCGTCTTTGGTCTGGAGCACACGGCGTCCATTCCTCCCAAAAAATACCTGAAATACTGATTCATCTGACCACAGTACGCGTTTCCACTGTGATGGTCCATCCCAGATGCCTCCGAGCCCAGAGAAGTCGACGGCGCTTCTGGACACTGTTAACATAGGGCTTCCTTTTGGCACAGTACAGTTTTAACTGGCATTTGTGGATGTAACTACGTATTGTGGTACTTGACAAAGGTTTGCCAAAGTAGTCCTGAGCCCATGTGGTGATATCGCTTATAGATGAATGACGATTCTTGATGCAGTGCCGCCTGAGGGATCGGAGATCATGGTTGTTCAGCTTAGGCTTGCGCCCTTGTCCTTTACGCACTGAAATTCCTCCAGATTCCTTGAATCTTTTAATTATGTTATGCACTGTTGAAGGTGAAATATCCAAATCTCTTCCTATCTTTCTTTGAGGAACATTGTTTTTAAACATTTCAATAATTTTCTCACGTATTTGTTGGCAAACTGGCGATCCTCGGCCCATCTTTGCTCCTAAAGGACTAGACCTTTCTTGGATGCTGCTTTTGTACCAAATCATAATTACAATCACCTGTTGACATCAACTGTTTCAAATCACATCATTATTTAACCAATTTACCTCATTACTAGCCCTAAATTGCTCCTGTCCCAACTTTTTTTGGAATGTGTTGCAGGTCTGAATGACAGGAAAGGATGTATATTTACAAATTACATGAAGTTGACCAGACAAAACATGAAATATTTTGTGTTCATATTGTCTGCAATGAAATACAAGTCAAAGTAAATTTAGAAATCACTACTTTCTTTTTTTATTTGCGTTTTCCATACTGTCCCAACTTTTTCTGATTTGGGGTTGTAGATTACGCATAACAACAAAGGCCTGCAGGGGTGCGCCGACACCCTGATGATTATTTTTCCACATTACTGCGCGATCTAATCCTTGTTTAATATTGACCAAGCACCATTTAATTCAAATGTCCACTTAATCTTTAATATTTGGCCATTTCTTTAGGTCAGAAATGCTATCACCACTGTAATTAAATGAATATGTGGACATCAAAACGTGTAAACTCAGTGAGGGTTTGAGCTTTTATTTTGAAATCGCGATGTATTCTCCTGTGTTTGCTTAGGTTTATAAATGATTTACCTTACAAATCTGATGAAATGGCGCAGGTTGCATTCCCAGATGAACGTTATAATAAACCCAAACTCACAACAACATGCAGAGATGGAGTTTGAGACGCTCCACACATGTAAATGATAAGTTCCTGTGGAACTACTGTGAAAGGAGCCACTGTGATGCACGTACTTAACCTACAGGCATGTAAATAATTAAAGCACATATACTGTATTAGAACTGCATCGCATAAACTTATTTAATTAAATCATAGCGTTTGTGAATTCACAATTATGCTTAATTATGATTTTTAAATGGGTTTAATATCATGCAGCCTTGGAAAATAGACTAATAATGTTTTTTATGGATACTCGTCCATGAAATGCGGCACTTCCGGTATTTTGCCGGTTAGTCGACGCGAGCAAAATGAAGTCGATGATTTTTCAAAATTGACTAGTCGACTAAAATCGACGAATCGCGACAGCCCTAATTTTATCCATAACTAACAAAAGATTAAAAAAGTAGTTAATAGTTACATTTTTAAAAAATGCAAATAAAAAAGCCATCAGCCTTTCGATTTTATTTCCATTCGATTGCGACCCCTGAGGTTATTACGACAGATTAACAACACCGCAATAGCGTCAGTTGCTGCAAATCAATTTACAGCACCATGTTAAACATTCCGACATGTGCACGTAGGTCATTTTTTCCGCTTTAGGCTTATGAGATTATTTCTGTTGAAATGAAACATTGTTTAAAGGGGTCCTATTATGCTTATTCACTTTTTTAATTTTAGTCAGTGTGTAGAGTGTATGTTTGGGCATAAAACGATCTACAAAGTTGCAAATCTCAAAGTCCACTCCAAAGGGAGATATTTCGTTTTTAAAAAATCCCTTTTCAAGAACTACAACAAACGGCTCGTTTGGACTACAAAGTTGTTTTTCTGTATTTGTGACATCACAAATTGTAAATCCCGCCTACGGAAATTAGAGTTAAACGAGAGTTACAAGGCCAAAAGAAAGTCCTAACTAAACAAACGACAATCCCCGCCAAAGCTCAACAGGCATCGTATTCAATTCAAGTTTATTTGTATAGCGCCTTTTACGATACAATTGTTGCAAAGCTGCTTTACAGGAAATTAAGTTTCTACAATATATTTATATATTGTAGAATCTTAATATATTTAACTTATGGCAAAATTTGGTAATTCTGTATGTTGTCTGAGGGTTGGCATCCTCTGAGGTCCTCTGAGGGGTTGGCATCATCTCTTCTCAGGTGTTTGGTCATCTTAGATCATTTAAGTGTTGGATCCAGACTGAAGCTTGTGTAATTCCTAGCCCGTGGCAGAAACAGAGAAACAAATAGACATAATTAGCGTAGCTGTTGTTCCATCCAAGCAAAAAATATTTGTTCAACCAAAGCTAAAGAATAATAATGTGCGTTTGATCAGATATAACTGCAGTATAAGATTATGAGATGCATTATATGAATGCTTGGCTAAAGAGATGTGTCTTTAATCTAGATTTAAACAGAGAGAGTGTGTCTGAACCCCAAACGTTATCAGGAAGGGTGGCATATTTAATTGCACAGGCAAAAAAGCCACACAAGATCGGGGGAAACCCTCATTAAACCCGCTGCTATAGCTATAAGTCGGGCTATGCATGGGGATGAACTGGCCCATGAGCTAGAATCAGTGCCGCTGTCTAACGAGTCTGTAACCCGGCACATCTCCGACATGGCCCAGGACATAAAGTGTCAGCTGGTAGACAGAGTGAAGAAAGGGAAATTTGCTTTACAGTTAGATGAATCCACAGATGTATCAAACTCTGCCCAGCTGCTTGTATTCGTCAGATACAGTTTTGACGGAAAACTTAATGAGGACATTCTGTTTTGCACCCCGCTGGAGGGAACGTGCACAGGTGAGGACATGATTTTTTTACAGGTTTAAGGGGGGGCGCGACCAAAAATTTTTGAGAACCACTGCTGTAAACAATACAAACCATTTGCATTTTGCATACATCTTGTGAAGAATCTGCTAGGCTGTTTTGAACAAATGTGCATAAACCACATGTAGTGAACAGCGGTTAAGATGGCAAGACTCCTTTCCATCCAACGCGTGGAAAGTTATATTTTAATGTTATCAGGTTCTGTGGAAAACAAAGGATGCCTTTTGTTTTAAGATAACAACACTTTCTCTTGTGGAGAGGGGGGTTAACATTAACATACATAACTGTGATCAGTGAAATCCTGTAATCCTGTACTGTATGTAACCCCCATGAAGGAACTGCCTTAGTCTCCCTCAAACTTATCATTTGTGGAAGGATAAGGATGTCAGCATTTCATGGATAAAAGACTGATCCAATCACCATGTGGTCTTTAACTGATCACAGTTCTTCATTCTTGAGACCTAAAGCCCAATTTATACTTCTGCGTCGAACCTACGCCGTAGCCTACGCAGAGACGCACAGGCCTGCGCCGTAACCTGCGCCGTACCTGACGTGCACCTCTCCAAAAATCTAACAGCGCGTCAATTCTACGCTGACCGCAAGCGCTGTGATTGGTCTGCTAGAACCCCCTCCCTCCGTATGTACTTGGGTTTTGTGTGCGTCTATGAGCACTGTAATAGTTTAATGTTACACCTTCTTATTTAAAATAAAACAAAGCAAAGAACAAGTGTCTTATCATTTATTATACTACATAACATTATACTACATAACATTATACGTAGAGGCTACGTCGTAGGTCCGACACAGAAGTATAAATTGGGCTTAAGTGTGAACAATCACTCACTACCTCAGACTGACCAAACCAGTTTTACCTTGTGGAGAGGGGGGTTAACATTATCATACTGTAACCCCCACCCAGGAACTGCTTTGTTCTCCCTAACTCTTATCAAAGTGTGAATGATCATAAATTCCCCTCACAGTTTTGCCATGTGGCCAAAGCCACAGAGGAAAGACATGTCTTCACATGCATTCACACAAAATGGACACAAAATTGACTACACCTTCCTCATATCAATTTACAGAACTGTATATACTCAATGAGTGCTGTGTGTGATACAACAAGGTATGCAACATTACTTATTAATGTATATACTGTATATTTGAATGCAGGGGTCAATGCTCATTGCTCAGCATTATCCATTGGTGTTTGGTATTCATATTTTCAGCACAATGTGTAGGTTAATCTGGAATTGGTTTGGAAAGTGAATTATGCCAGAGGCATATCTGCCATACCATGGCCACCAGCATCAGCCAATCAGAATGCTGGATCTGAAAGGTGCCAACTTGCAATCCCCGCCTTCTCAGGGAAGGAATAAAAGGTTCTCTCCAAGACAAAGAGTGTGCTAAGTGGTGTGGTCGACCTGTTGCTAAGACCTTGTGCAAAGATGTTGTTGCAAAATTAGGTTCTAAGGAGAAACAAGAAAGTTCTGCAAGAAGTGAGTTTGGGGAGTTTGGAAACTGCCACAGCAACAACGACCACAAGCTTAGTGCCCCCTAATCTTCTGCAACGACCTCAGAATCTTCTCTTCAGTGATCCTCTGCTTGTGAGTTCCAAGCTGCCAGGGTCTTCTCCAACGACTTCAGAAAGTCAACGTCTATGATCCCTCCCTCCTGCGTGTTCCAGGTAGTCTGGATATTCTGTACAGACATCAGAACCTTCACCTTCAAGGCTCCGGTTTGCGTGTTCCAGAACAAAGAACCTTCTCAGTGCTTAGGAGTTCATCATCTACCAGTGCTTCGTGTTCAAGACTGTGAAACGGATTCAACTCCTTTACTTCCACTGCAACGACAAGTGGAAGACGTCGCCGCCCAGACTCAGCACATGGCCAGGCGGAACGTAAATATATCACTCTTTCCAAACCTCTTTCCAGAGACCGTTGGCATTAGTGTATTGTCTTCATGCCAGAGAGAGGCCATACCATGGCCACCTCGGACAGTATCAGTCAATCAGAATGCTGGATCTGAAAGGTGCCAACTTGCAATCCCCGCCTTCTCAGGGAAGGAATAAAAGGTTCTCTCCAAGACAAAGAGTGTGCTACGTGGTGTGGTCAACCTGTTGATAAGACCTTGTGCAAAGATGTTGTTGCAAAATTAGGTTCTAATGAGAAACAAGGAAGTTCTGCAAGAAGCGAGTTTGGGGAGTTTGGAAACGGCCACAGCAACAACGACCACAAGCTTAGTGCCCCCCAATATTCTGCAACGACCTCAGAATCTTCTCTTCAGCGATCCTCTGCCTAACCCTAACCCCTTTTATTACACTTGTGTCTTCCTTGTGTTGATAATACAGTGAAAAGGCTCTACAAGTTAACAATATCTCACAAATCCTTCAGATTGGTCAGACTACAACTTCCTAGAATTTAAATTTTTATTTATTCAACATTCTTCCATTATTGTTTTTTATTGTCAAGGTGCAATTCCTTGGCCGGTGCCCCGTAAAAAATAGTATGACCAAACTAAATATTAATATTTAAGCCCAAAGCCATTACACTGGTGGTGCTACTTAAATCTAAAATCACTGCATTTAGTGGTGCCCCGTGTTAGGCTATCTAACATCTGATATCGCTACACACATCATATAGCCTACAGGTACATGCTTATAATTCTTCATAATTGAAAAGAACATATTCAAAGCCTTTACTGTTAAATGTGATTGCCTTTCCTGAAACCTGCAGTGTATATGTAGCTTTTGGTCCTTTGTAGAAGCATTAAAAATAAAACACAGAGCGTGAACATAAATAAGCATGGGACCGTTCGAAGGCAGCTATCAGCAAATATCGAATTGTATAAGTTAATTCTGCTAAACTTTAATTACTAAAACTGAATCTAAACTATATAAAAACTAAATAGAAATGTTCACAAAATGCAAACTAAATTAATTAATAAAATTAATAAAACTAATAAAAAAAAAAAACTAAACTGAATTTTTAGATCAAATTTAAAAGCGATATTAAAATAAAACAAAATTAAAAATTACAAATTATAATAACCCTGATATGAAGGACAGTTTTTAAACATTGTAAAAGCAGTAGGGTCACAGTGATTCTAGTGCCTAAGAAATGTTATGGTATATAAATAAGTTATGAAGTGCTTTTAGAAGCTGGTGAAGACAGAGATTATGAAAAAGACCCAGACTTCTAATTATTACTTTACTGAGGACACTTCATGGCCCTGTTTAAGAAAATGTATGTAATACAAATAGAAGTGAGGTAAATTGCCTCACTTCTATTTGGGAGAGAAACCTTTCTTGTGCCTGGCTGTTCTGGTGCTCAGTGCACTGTAGCGGTGAGAAGATGTCTTGGAATGGGAGGGATGCAGAGTGATTTTCACTGGTGCCAAAAAGATCTCTTTTTCCAAGCTTGGCAAAGCTTGTGGCATACCCGGCTGGAAATGTGGAAACTTTGTCTTGCCTTTGAATGGAGATCCTTGATTGGTTCTTGTCTTTCATTCCAAATTACTGAAAATTTTGAATGGACGTGCCCCCTAATAGGAGGCTCTGTGCTTTTAAAGTGGTGGTTATTTACGTCATGGCATAGAGAGTCGACTGCCCTGTTGGTTCAGTGGTGTCATTCTGTCAAGAGTGCTTTCCTGTGGGTGTGGTCCCAGCCCGTTCAAGGTGTATGTTTCAGCATTGCAAAATGTGCTCTCTGTATGAAATGTACTCCACTGTATGAAATTCTACATTTGTTTTTCCACCATCTCAACAGGGTAGGTTTTAGGTAAAAACGAAACATTAAAATAATGCTAATTAATGCCTGTTTATCTTCCCCGCTGCTGTTGCATAGCGTTCTTTTTTTTTTTTTTTTTTTTTACATTGCCTGTAGATTGATACAGCAACTGTATATTATTTCTCAAAACACAACACATACATACATTTATTTATTTATTTGCTGTATTTCTTTTAGGCAGGAGAGCAACTGAACAGCTCTATGGCTGCACATCAGACAGAAAAGGACAGACTAACGCAGTCTATAAGTAAGAAAGATGCTGAGCTCTCCTCCCTGATGAAGGAAGCTCAGCTGAAAGAGTATTCTTTACAGCAGGAGCGAGACAGGACCATCAAGGAGCTTGGAGAACTACAAGGCAAACTCAAAGAGAAGGTACGGACAGATCTAAATCTCTAAACAGAAGTGGGGAAAAAGCATGAAATAAATTCTTTTTTTTTTTTTTTGAGTGCCTAAGATATTTTTGTCTTTTGTCTGTCTTATGCTAATAAAGTGATGGATTGATCTGCATTGTGCCAAATTCACGGCATTTGTTTTTAAAATGAAACAGTTATCAAAGTCACAGTTTATATTGTATACAGCTTAACACTGACCAGTTGTGACCACCTACTCAAAACAACCTAGCAACGCCTAAGCAGTCATCAAGACATGCTTGAAACCATCTAGCTACCACCCAGAAAACCTTGACAACCGCATCTATCTACAGGTGCATCTCAATAAATTAGAATGTCGTGAAAAAGTTCATTTTTTCTTGTAAGTTATTTCAAAAAGTGAAACTTTCATATATTTTAGATTAATTGCATGTAAAGTAAAACATTTCAAAAGTTTTTTTTGTTTTAATTTTTATGATTAGAGATTACAGCTCATGAAAGTCAAAAATCAGTATCTCAAAATATTATAATATTTACATTTGAGTTTCAATAAATGACCATCCCTGCAGTATAAATTCTGGGTATCTCTTGTTCTTTGAAACCACAATAATGGAGAAGACTGCTGACTTGGCAATGATCCAGAAGACGAACATTGACACCCTCCACAAAGAGGGTAAGTCACAGAGGGTCATTACTGAAAGGTGTGGCTGTTTACAGAGTGCTGTATCAAAGCATATTAAATGCAAAGTTGACTGGAAGGAAGAATTTGGGTAGGAAAAGGCGCACAAGCAACAGGGATGACTGCAAGCTTGAGAATACAGTCAAGCAAAGCTGATTCAAACACTTGGGAGAGCTTCACAAGGAGTGGACTGAAGCTGGAGTCAGTGCATCAAGAGTCACCATGCTCAGACGTCTTCAGGAAAAGGGCTACCAAGCCACTTCTGAACCAGAGACAACGTCAGAAGCGTCTTACCTGGGCTGTGGATAAAAATAACTCAGTGGTCCAAAGTCCTCTTTTCAGATGAAAGTAAATTTTGCATGTCAAGAGGAAGATGAGAGGCACCAGACCCAACAATGCAGATGAGTTGAAGGCCACTGTCAAAGCAACCTGGGCTTCCATACCACCTCAGCAGTGCCACAAACTGATCACCTCCATGCCACGCCGAATTGAGGTAGTAATTAAAGCAAAAGGAGCCCCTACCAAGTATTGAGTACATATACAGTAAATGAACATACTTTCCAGAAGGCCAACAATTCACAAAAAATGTTTTTTTTATTGGTCTTTTGAAGTATTCTAATTTGTTGAGATAGTGAATTGGTGGGGTTTTGTTAAATGCGAGCCTAAATCATCACAATTAAAAGAACCATAGACTTAAACTACTTCAGTCTGTGTGCATTGAATTTATTTAATACACGAGTTTCACAATTTGAGTTGAATTACTGAAATAAATGAACTTTTCCACGACATTCTAATTTATTGAGATGCACCTGTATCTATCTATCTATTTCGTTGAATAGAGTTGAAAAAATGACCCATAGTTGTATCCTGATTCTTTCTTTAACAATTCAATTCTAAATCGACCCATCAAACAACAGGAGTTTATTCTGCCACGCCATGTATTTGCGCTGTTGGCTAAGGGGAGACCCGGGTTCAATTTCGACCTGCATTCCTGTCACTCTACACTGTCCTGTTATAATTATGAATTATTATTTGTATTGAGCGTCTTAAAATCTTATAAAAATATAGCCATGATAATACTACATATGTTAGTACTACATGCGTTATGTGTTTCTTTATGATGTATGGCACACCTTTTTAATATGATAACAGATATAATCATTATGATCAAAAGGAGGAAACATACTCCTCCTCTGGCATAATTTGATGTTTGCCCTGTAACTCCTTGCCGTGGCAATTATCACACACAAAGTTTGTTCTCAGTATGTGTAAGCATTGCAGAAATATGCCATCACAATCAGTTTGGCATTATGTTATCAAATTTGTTGATGTGTTAAATGATACCGTTTGTATCAACGCAAAATGTATCCCTTTTTGCTTGTGTAGTACTAACGAATTTCTTAGTCAAATTTGATGAAAATTGAACCAACCGTCTAGGACAAGTAAGAAAAAGGACATTAAAGGGTTAGTTCACCCAAAAATAAAAATTAGCCCATGATTTACTCGCCCTCAAAACATCCTAGGTGTATTTTACTTTCTTCTTTCAGACGAATCCGATCTGAGTTATATAAAAAATTATCCTGGCTCTTTCAAGCTTTAGAATGGGAGTAGGCGGGTGTTTTTGTTCAACAGTCCAAAAGTAGTTAAATAAAGTGCGCGCATCTGTAATAAACATGCCTCACACGGCTCCGGGCGGTGAATAAAGACCTCCTGTAGCGAATCGATGCATTTTTGTAAGAAAAAATATCCATATTTAAACGTTAAACACTTTTTTCTCACTTTTGCTGACTGTCATACGTGCAAGCCATTCCGGTGGATGACGTAGGACGTACACTTTGCGCAGTGGAGCGGGAGCGTAGCGGTCATATTTCCTTTGGAGCGGAGAGCGCCTTTCTGAAGATTTCGCTCCGCTCGCTCAACCCAAAATGCCCTTTGGCATGGGAGCAGGTGCTCCAGCACCCCCAAGAACAACCAAAGCACCCCCATAAAAAATGAAATAAAATAAAAACATTTGACTCATTACACATGCATAAATACTGCAATTAAATACAAAGTGATTTGCAGTCACACGTAATGTCAGCATTTTATTTTAAAAATGGATCGGTTCCTTGTGCCAAGTAGGCCTGCCCCCGACTAAAGATTTTTCTAGTCAACTAGTCACATGTTTATATTAAATTTATTAGTATAATAACCTACTAAACCATCCGTTAATATAGGCATTTAGGCGTATTATTCTGCACTCAAACGCACGCATAAAGGTCTCTGCACACAAAGCTTGCCGCAAAGCACCGGCTAAAGTAATGATTATGAATGCATCGGGGAAAATAAGACATTTTAATTATTTATTAATAAACTAGTGCTTTCTCAGACTCACCATCTCCACAGTGGACGTGCCTTTAAATGAGAAATGCACCTATACGGACTACATAATCAGAGAAGATTTTTTTTTTTTTTTTTTTTTTTTTATTGTTTTCAAGCTTTCTGCAGATTAATTTCTTATGTCTGTGAGCTGGTTCATTGTTGTGACGCACTCCATTCACAGAGACTGCATGAGACGACAGAAAGCACATCCAAAAATTATGGGAGTATAAGCTCTCTCCGCAGGAAAAAATAAATATACAAATTATTGCGTGCGCGCCCCCATGTCATGCAGTAGGCTAAGCGCGATAATACTCCTATATTCTTTATAAACATTTGAAATGCGCCTATATAGCGATTTTATTATTCATATAAAAATAATAATTATAACAACCTGTTTTGGTCATACTAATTGCCCAGCTCCCCCTGTCATTGATCTAGCACCCCCTCAGCACCTGTGTTCAAAATTCTCTGGCGCCACCCCTGCCCTTTGGTAATTTGCTAGTTCGAGAATCTGTGGAATAAGCAATAGTTTGTCTAATGTTTCTAAAAGTAAATTCTAAAATTCTGTAAAGATTGACAGACGTTTTAATAGACCGCATTTCCCCGCAGTTTTGGTCTTTTAGAAAGTGTTTCTTTTATTAGCGCCACTAAATAATTCTTTAGGTGCATTTCATCTTGTGTGTGTGCTTTTCATGGGCCTGATAAGCAAGGTGTATTTTGTGAAATTCTATGTGCATTTATTTCATCTTGTGTGCGTGTTTTAAATGTTCTGTTGCACAATAATTGAAGCTGTGTTTTCATGGAAATAAAGTAGGCCTAATGAAAATCAAATATACCCTACTTTTTCAGTTATTAATTTTTTTAGGAAGGTTTGCCAAGTGGCTTCAAAAACAAGACATACATTACATTTAAATTAATAAAAGTGCAAGCTGAACGTCACCCTGAAACATAATTGGTACAAATTTCATTATAAATGGGGAAAAACACACAATTAGGCCTACCAGAGAAATGTTATGTCAGAGCGTGATCTGAGCAGGATTTGGTTTACTGGTGAGCGTGAGCGGAACATTAGCGGAGCGTTTGCTTTGGCCGTGAGCGACTGAGCGGAGCGCACGCCCACAAAGCGGAATATTGAGCGGAGTGTCACGCTGCTCCGCTTCGCTCACATGCTCTGGTGAGACGAACGTGGAAGCGCAGAGGAGAGACAGCAAATCAAAACGCCGGTCACGAACTAGAAGCACAAAATGAGGATTTGTAAAGAAAAATGTTGGAGGATTTCGCTATTAGCCAAGAAGAGACTGGTTTTCCTTTGCTAAAGTAAGGAAACTTTGCTTCCTTTGCTCCTGTAAACAAACTCGCGAGCCTAGCATATATCACAGGCGTGTGCGCGACGCATATGTCCTACGTCATCCGCCCGGAAAGGCTTGCACGTATGACAGTCAGCGGCAGTGAGATAAAAATGTTTATAACATTTTAAATATGGATATTTTTCTTACAAAAATGCATCAATTCACTACAGGAGGCCTTTATTCACCCCTCCAGAGCAATGTGAAGCATGTTTTATTACGGATGCGCACGCTCAATTTGACTACTTTTGGACTGTTGAACAAAAACACCCGCCTACTCCCATTTTAAAGCTGGGAAGAGCCAGGATGCTTTTTAATATAACTCGGATTTTTGAACCTTGAACCTTGAACCTTGAACCCTTGAACCTTGGATTGGATTTGTCTGAAAGAAGAAAGTCATATACACCTAGGATGCTTTGAGGATGAGTAAAAACATGGGCTAATTTTAATTTTTGGGTGAACTAACCCTTTAAGTTCAGCCAAATATGGCATAATTGGTATCACTATTCTCGGCATGACAAGTAGAATCTATCAAGACCAGTGTCATGACAATAGGCAAAATTTTGAAATTTCATTGTAATAGGTGACCACAAGGTGGTGCTGAAACTTTGTAAGTACCTGACAGAATATGCCAAAGCATTGCAGACATACAATTTCAGAATGCCGTTCGTGTTTCTAAAGATACCTGACTCATCATGTACTATGATGGTAAATCAGACAAAAACACTGGATCAATCTGTGGTTCTTTAGTTTCCTTGAGTCAATTTCATGTGTTGTATTATATTGCCATCAAGTGGCCAGTCTCATGATTTTTGGACATACTTTATAGAAGTTATAAGCAAGAAATTTAGTCATTGGGCCTCATTCATGAAACACAAGCAGAAATAATTTTTGTGTAAATCGTTCGTAAATCTGTTCTGACGTAAATTTTCAGATTCATGAAAGTGTTCGTATTTTCGAAATGTTAGTTGGTACGAAAGAATAGACCTGCTCCCTACCACGTATAAATGGTGCTTAAAATGTTCTGTGTTCTTTTTGTCAAACTGATGACACTGAATTTTGATGCACTGCCATCATAATATTTTACAAGTTCGTTTGCTCTGTTTTGTTTTTTTTGTAGCTGAGAGTTGATAAACTGTTTAGCTTTGGGTAAACGCAGCGCTTGTCATTGTCACTTTTTACCCAGCCATCCAATCAATGGAGGAGGGGCGGGACAAATAGCCTACTACACTGACCAATCATCCTACTTGTACAACAACTGAACAACAATAGAGAAGTTAATATTGCTGGTTACTGCGGTTTTATATTCAGTAATATTCTTCAAAAATACTAGTAATATGTTACTGCCATGGATATTCCACATCATAGCCAACAAAGCATCTTAGCTGGAAAAACGCTGTGCCACCAAAGCGTTTTCAAGCGCCACCAGCTAGTCGTTTTAAAAAGAGCACCTGACATTTTTCAGCTGGCAAAAAATGCTTTGGTGGACACACGTTATTGAATAGGTATTGTTAGGCATATGACCTATTAGCCTTTTTTTGCATTTATGCAATATACTGGAGCCAAACCTGAGAAAGTAGACCAGAATATTCCACTGCGTTCCTGGACACGCAATTTGCATACCAGCAATCATAGGCGGGGATTATGCTAATTGACCTATCGGTAAGCCCCTCCCCTCGAACGCAGACTAGCCAATGGCAGTCGAGTATCAGTTGCACGGGGAGCGGAACTCGGACATCTTTAGGTTTCAGCGCCATAGAGAAACATGGGAAGATCCAAAGCTCGCATCGGTTTTATGGGGTTTATGCTTCAAAAATGGAAAAAGTATGTGCCTGGGGTACTTGTAACTCTGATTCCAGGTATCATGAGAGGATGGGCAATATAATTTATTTTATTACATTTCCTGAATCCAAACAAAACAGAGCAAATTGTCCCTAAGTATTCAACCCCAATACAAATGAAGACAAAAATTTTCATTTTCTGGTTGTCATACACTCATTAAGTTACAGTTTTCATCTGCTCAAGCAGAACGTTAATGTTATCTTGTGCTTTAGCAAGGTATCTCAGGCTAAAACTAACGTTAAAGTTAGTGCGTCCATGCTAATGTAACGTACAAACCTAAATAGCGGACTGTTCTCGCGTCTTGTACAGTGTAGGTCAAAAACACATAAAGGAGGTCTACATGTCAATGCCTCTTCATATTAAACTGGTTAAATGTACATTAATTTAATCGTGCCCTGCGATACATGAACAGTGTTGATCCTGCATGTTGTCATCCGCGATCGTGCTGACCGACCGTAATATGAGACTTATCCCGCTTGCATTGTGATCTGTAAACCCTCACTTCGAGTTACCCACCGTATTTATTTTTAAATATTTTATAAATCCCTCCATGGAATATTTAATTCCCATTTGGTGGCCATCTGTGTCCAACATTGTGCCAAAACATCGTGGGACAAGGTTTTTTACACTGCAGCTGGCATTGTAAGACAGTGAGCAACTCCGTTTGTTTGTCCGAGGGAGCAACAGTAACTAAGGGGGGGCGGGGCTTACCGATAGGTCAATTGTGAATGAGTGTGCACGAGCGCCCTATTTAAGAATGATTGGAATTCATTAACATACGCATGTTTAACTATCAAATCTGAAGTTTACTAAGCTTTTGTGAATCCGGAGGAGAGTGTTCGGGAAGGTCCGTTTTATGCGCAAATTGCTCAGAATTTACTCCTATATTTACGAATGTTTCATGAATGATCCCCATTGTGTGTACCATATCAAAAGTCCTTTATCCATTTTTTTTTTCGGTGCACAGATACATGTATTGTTGCAGCCATTGCTATTACTTGGATTTGACATTTTCCTCGCATGCATATTGCCGTATTACTGTTAATTTGAATGAAAATAGATTTTTGGAATTCCTGAAAATTGGCATCCCTATTTTGGGTCTACTGTAGCTTTATACCCATGTACTAGCATTGTGATCAGGTAGCTTTGTTCGATGTGTTTGTAGTTAAGTCATGAAGAGCAGCTGCAGCAGAAGTTGCTGGATGAGCAGTTTGCACTCCTGCAGGCGACAGTCACTGAGGCTGAGCACATCATTCAGGATGCTGTTGCTACAATAGATGACCCCCTGCACATCAGCTGTTCCAGCTTCCCAGGTAGTGCCACTCATCAAAATAAAACTTAATTTAACAATTGTTTACATGTTATTAACTGAATGGTCTGATTTTAGTTAAAAATCAACTTGAAGGTCTGATTTTAGTTAACTTGACTGTCACTAGATTACCTCATTAGCCGAGCAGAGGCTACGCTCAACTCCATTGATAAGGTGCAAGTGGGCCACTCAGAGTATGTGAAGAGTATGAGGGGTATGTTATGTCTCTCCCTCCCTCTTTCATTCAGCAATTTGTTTGTGTGTGTGTTTGCATAGTCTTTTTATGCTTGTATGTTATTTCTAGTTTTCTTTGTTTTTGGTTCAGATGCTGGGAGTCTTGTTAGGGCTCTTACTAAGTTTTCGCATCTTACTGCTGACACAATAATCAGTGGAAGTGCAACAGCAAACATGGCCCCTACTGACGACGCTGACCGTAAGAGCACACACTTTACAAAATTACACTTTGTTGAAAACACTTGCATAAGCACAAACCCACAGCTCTGTTGCCATAGACTATGGATAGTGTTTTGTTATGTGCATATTATGTGCTTTTTTTGGGGGGGGGGGGATGAATCTCACAAAACCTGTTAATAACATGTTCAGGTGACATTTTACTCCAAAGACAAAAGAAAAAAAAAGAAAAAATATATTTATATACTGTATATATATATATTTTTTTTTTTACTTTATTTTATTTGATAAAATAATAGAATTAATATTAATTATTTAATATTAAATTAAATTAAAAAAAATTTTTTTTTAACATTAAGAGGACCTTTAATACTTTTTTCAGCATGGCATTATTTCATGACAATTAAGCTCTTAAACTCATTACTGTATTGCAGACATTACGTAATTCTCATTGTTTGTAAAGCAAAAATGATAAATATTATTTAAATTGTACAGTATTTTATTAGGGCCTTGCTGATACAATCACATTAATATATCAAGATATGTTTTCACAATATTACATTATATCAGTATTTGAATTCATTTATATGTTCATTTATATCATTTCCTACACATTTGCCATCAGTATGGATTTAATAATGTTTTATAAGGCATGAAGATGTACTGAATCATGCTGGATGTATAATTTGTGAGGTAGTTTGCCTTTTTGCCTTTTTATTTCATTTATTTGAAAGAAGTGTAGACTTGAAAGTATGGTTGAAAGAGGTGGAGTGGGACAGGACATGAGGTCAAGTGCAGGACTGGTTCCCAATGACAGCTTCTATGTGTCAACAACAGCTCCTATGTGTCCTAAGCATGTGCACAACAGTTCTGACAAGCTTCATTTTCTTTATGATGTGTATGTGTGTGGGGGTGTGTGTTTGTTTTTCTTTTTATCTTTCTTTTGGGGTTAAATATGAACCTGAACATATTTTCATGAAATTTCCTCTTATAGAACTTCCAAGATGTATATTTGTGTCAACATACTGTATGTGTATATGCATGTCTATCTATAGGTTTGACAGAGCACTGTAAGAGTTGTGCCACCCAGAGCCTGCAGTATCTTAGGAATCTTAAATCAAAAGCATCTCTAAAAGGGGCTGATCCTACATCGATTCAAGCAGTGGTGCAGAAGATTCTTAGAATAGGACAGGTGAGGAATTGCAAGCAGACACACAAGCTCCATTCCAAAACTTAGTAAGCTGTTTTGCTGTCTACTGTCTATATAGTAGGGGTGGCACGGTACACAGATGTCACGGTTCGGTACGTACCTCGGTTCGGGGGTCACGGTTCGATACGGTTTCGGTACATGAAAAAAAAAAGAAATCTACTATGCTCGGTATATTTTCATTTATTTTGAACAGACAGTAGTGCAAATAAAAAAAAAAATCCATCTAGATGTAAAAATACTACATATTATTACATGTTATATATATAAAATCTGTTTTGTTTTCATTGTGAGTGTACACAAATAAAAGCAGACCTTTATACAGTGATGATTAATAAGACAATAAGTGTTTAAAGTTGATTCTGCTGGTATAAGGAAACAGTTGAAGTGATCGCGCCAGAGCGCGCACACACACAAAACACATCAGTTCCAGCATTGCTAACTTGACAGCCAGTTGGTACTTTATCATAATAAAATACAGTGAGCCAAACATCAGCGCGCCACCTCTGTGTCACCGTTGGCATTCGCTGTTCTTCTGCTGGCGGTTATCAAACAGCATTGCATTGCTGCGGGCGCCCCCTTCTGGATTGGGAGTGAATTGCCTGTATTCGTCGTAAGGCCTCATGCACCGAACCGAGATGCCTGTACCGTGACGGTTCGGTACGAATACATGTACCGTGCCACCCCTACTATATAGGCATCTACTTTAGGCTGCATTTTGTTGCTGTTTTGCTTAGGGATGTAACGATATCAAAATCTCACGATACGATAATATTGCGATACGAAGTCCACGATACGATATTTATTGTGATATAAAAAAAAAAGACAAATGAAGAATTGGAAAAAAATGAAAATGTTGTACATTTTAAAGTTCAATTCTTCTATTTAATGCACTTTGAGATATCAAAATTAAGAGCGCCAACCCATGTTATTAACTAAGAAAACTTGAGTCAGAAAAAAAGTCAGTGAATTGACTTGTACCTGAACTTTAAAAGGGACTCAACCCTCCTTTTATTTGTGATATACTGTCTTAGTCTAAATTACATTCACACTGTTTTAGAAAGCAAAATAAATTAGAATATAATAATAACAATAATTACAACGACAGTAATAGCCATATATTGTTAAACAATTGCACTGTAAATTACAATACTTCTTTCCTAACTTCTACACTTGAAAGAGATATTTTGAATTTGGACTGCAGTAACGTTAGCCATTTAAACCGCTAGCTGTCAGCAATTCATACTGCACTTTTAAGCTATTATTTTGACAGAAACGGCAGTAGAGCTTTTATTTTGAAGGAAAACTCCATCTTCAGTGCTTAAAAACACATCTCACTATAAATCTAGTGAAATCAGTGACATTATCCCCTACGGCCAAAGGCCTGAGCTGCATACCCCAAAGAATTTACCTGTTAAGGGCTGGGCTTGAGGAAGCCTGAACCCAGGGCAGAGCTCAAGGCTTGGAATCAGACACAAAGCGATTACTTTAAAGGGATATTTCAGAGAAAGGGTACGAATGCGTAACCCATACCATACAGGTTTTAGAAAAGTGCGCAAGGTGCCTAGTGTGCACACTTACCACGATGTGGATTTTGGAAAGTGCACGGTAACACTTTCTATGAAGCTCATATTTATAATACATTATAAATGTATTCTTAAGGCATTATAATGAATGCATAATGCATTATAAATAACTTTATAATATGTTGTATCATCTCATGAATATTCATAAGAACAGTTTTAATGTATTATAATAGTGATTTATTTGCGGTTATAGCTTTTAAGAGTATGATGATTTATAACACAGTGAACACGATCCATCCACTTAAATTACAATGGATTATATTTCTCATAGTTATAATGTTGTCAGACCTATGTTCCCCATGTCACGTGTTTTCCCTCCTATGTCCATATATGGTTTTTCCTGTTCCACATTCCCAGTATGTTCTTTGATTTATCATTCCTCCCAGCTGTGTTTGATTGCTCCCCACCTGTTTCAGTTCTCCTCGTTTGATTTTCTTCTGTATAAGATCCTTGTGTCTCCCTGTCTCCCACGTTCGCTGTTAAATGTCTTCCTTGTGTTTTATTAAAGCCGATGTTTGAGTATCTCTGTGTGTCCTCGCTCCTTGCTCTCCCCTCCGAGAGCCTGACAGAACAGCGAACCAAAGCACTAAGAAGCGGCGTTTCTCCTTCCTCGTTTTTGTTTTCCCATTTTGAAAAGTTTTTTGGTTTCCTGTTTTTCTTGCTCCCGCGGCGATGGAAGTCGCCGCCCGCTTCATCGCCCTTGCCCACCGAGATCTCCCTTTCCCCGAGTATTCGCGGGAGTTCTGCGGGCTTGCCGCGGCGACGGCATTAGATGACGCCACCATCCTCTCTCTGTTCTGGCACGGGGCCAATTCCCATCGTCCCGTGGACCTCCCAGACACCAAGGGACTATGCTGGAGGGAGGGGATCCTCCGGTGTCTGGAGAGTGTCAGGGCCCGAGCCAGAACCAGCCTGCCGTCGTCCGCGGCTCCCCCAAGCCCGCCAACGCGGACCGCGGCTCCCCCAAGCCCGCCAACGTGGCCCGCGGCTCCTCCTTGCCTGCCGGCAAAGAATATGGCAAGCCCAATATGCCTTAATCCTCACAAGTTCTCTCCAGTGCCCGCTCCTCGACAGCTTGCTCCAGTGCCCGCTTCTCCAGGGCCAGTCCCTCCAGAGCCCCTGCTGGTTCCGTCCAGCTCTCAAGAGCCCCTGCTGGTTCCGTCCAGCTCTCCAGAGCCCCTGCTGGTTCCGTCCAGCTCTCCAGAGCCCCTGCTGGTTCCGTCCAGCTCTCAAGAGCCCCTGCTGGTTCCGCCCAGCTCTCAAGAGCCCCTGCTGGTTCCGTCCAGCTCTCCAGAGCCCCTGCTGGTTCCGTCCAGCTCTCCAGAGCCCCTGCTGGTTCCGTCCAGCTCTCAAGAGCGCCCCCAAGAGGCAGCTCCTCGCAAGTGCCCTCCAGTGCCTGCTCCTCGCAAGTGCCCTCCAGTGCCTGCTCCTCGCAAGTGCCTGCTCCTCGCAAGTGCCCTCCAGTGCGCACCCCAGAACCCGCTCCTTGCCAGCGCACCCCAGAGCCCGCTCCTCGCCAGCGCCCTCTAGTGCCCGCTCCTCGCCAGCGCCCTCTAGTGCCCGCGCCTGTCGAGTGCCCTCTAGTGCCCGCGCCTGCCGAGCGCCCTCAAGTGCCCGCCCCTGCCGAGCGCCCTCAAGTGCCCGCGCCTGCCGAGCGCCCTCAAGTGCCCGCGCCTGCCGAGCGCCCCCAAGAGTCCGTGCTTCCCGAGCGCACCCAAGAGTCCATGCCTCCAGTTCACCCCCAAGTGTCCGATGGAGCCCCTATTGACCCCAAGGAAATTTTTTGGGGGGTAGTAGGGCTCCGGCCGAAGAGACCGAGGTGGGGGCTGGGGCTGGGGCCGCGGTCTCGGAGGCGGTCCCACCATGGCCTCCCGAGCTCCCTGCTCCGCCATGGCCTCCCGAGCTCCTTGCTCCGCCATGGCCTCCCGAGTCCCCTGACCCGCCATGGCCTCCCGAGGCCCCTGACCCGCCATGGCCTCCCGAGTCCCCTAACCCGCCATGGCCTCCCGAGTCCCCTGACCCGCCATGGCCTCCCAAGTCCCCTGACCCGCCATGGCCTCCTGAGTCCCCTGACCCGCCATGGCCTCCTGAGTCCCCGGATCCGCCATGGCCTCCCGACCTCCCCGCTCCGCCATGGCCACCCGAGTCCCCTGATCCGCCATGGCTCCCAGAACGGGCGCCGCCCTTGAGGCCTCCTGTCCTATCCTGTCTCCATGTCCCTTAAGGCCTCCAGAGCGCCCACCCCCCCTCCCCGTTGGATGGTGTTCGGTGCGGGACGCACCGTTCGGGAGGGGGGAGTACTGTCAGACCTATGTTCCCCATGTCACGTGTTTTCCCTCCTATGTCCATATATGGTTTTTCCTGTTCCACATTCCCAGTATGTTCTTTGATTTATCATTCCTCCCAGCTGTGTTTGATTGCTCCCCACCTGTTTCAGTTCTCCTCGTTTGATTTCCTTCTGTATAAGATCCTTGTGTCTCCCTGTCTCCCACGTTCGCTGTTAAATGTCTTCCTTGTGTTTTATTAAAGCCGATGTTTGAGTATCTCCGTGTCTCCTCGCTCCTTGCTCTCCCCTCCGAGAGCCTGACAAACGTATTATAAGTCTCATATCTTGCCACGTTACTTGTTACTTTACTTAAAACAGACAAAGACCACTTATAAGTAATAATAATAACAATATTTTTTTTTCTCAAACAGCCATAAGATCAGATATCAGATCAGATGAATGTGTAATATTTTGATGGCACCCTTTAGACAGCTGTTGATAAGGAACTCTGCAACTACATGTCAACTAGCAGTCATGAGAGTATTAGTAGTGTGTCTGCTGAATATACTGTATGCTAACACTTTATTTTGATGGTTCCTCAACAGACATACTGAGTATAGGATACTTTGCAAGTATGTGAACATTTTACCTACCCTACCTAAGTCTACTAATACAATTAGTTTTATATATACTGTATATAAACATTGCACTCAAGAGATGTAGTAAGGTACTGTGCAAATCTTAAATAAACAATGTCAAGCTATGATATAGCCCATTATAAATGAAGTAGATTTAATATGGTGTTCATTGTGTGTTATAAATAGTCATACTCTTAAAAGTTATAACCACAAATACGTAAGTACTATAATGTATTATAATTCTTGTTATGATTATTCATGAGATTTTATAACACATTATAAGGTTTTTTATAATGAATTATGCATTCATTATAATGCCTTAAGAACACCCTTATAATGTATTATAAACACAGGCTTCATAGAAAGTGTTACCAAGTGCACAGAAGCTCAACGTGTGCACTTACCATAACATGGATTTCAGAACACCGTTACATAAGGGGAGAGCCTAGGAACTGCCTCGATAGGTCCTCGGTAGCAGATGCCCTGCTCAGAAGTATCATCAAGGATACATAAGTAGAGTGGGGCCCAAGGTGAAAAACCGGGGCCTGAGCCAACTCAGAGAAAAGGGTACGAGGCTGGCAGCGCGTAACCCATATCATACAGGATTTTAGAAAAGTGTGCAGAATGCTTAGCGTGTACACTTAACACAATGTGGGTTTTAGAAAGTGCACAGAAGCTCAGCTAACAGGGAGTAAATCAATTGCTATATCATTTTAAATTTGTAATTCCTTGTTTTTATTGCTGTGATTATTATTTTTTATGACTATTTCACTTTCTTTTTTGTAAAGCACTTTGAATTACCACTGTGTATGAAATGTGCTATATAAATAAACTTGCCTTGCCTTGCCTTACCATAACATGTATTCTAGAAAAAACGTTACTAAGGGGTCACCGAGGCTGTTTCTTAGACAGGCCTAGAAACCCTATGTGATTATGGCATACTGAATTAAGCAGTTACTTAATTCAGCGGAGGGCTCGACCCTTAGCAAAGAGAGAAGAACCCAGCTTGACCGAAGCAATCAATAGCCCAGGGGCAAAGTATCAAGCTCTCAAGTAGAGAGGAGGACTCGCATGATCTGCCCAGGAGCAGCAAGCTCATAAAAGACCCTCCGGCAGTGAGGGGAACACTGCCATGTCCGGGGAGCAGATTGACTGCAATGGGACATCAGAAATAGGATCCAGCTTAGAAGGGGATCACGCATTCCAACAGGGAGCAACAGGGTCCCACCATTGAGGCAACTGGCCAAAGAGGCAACAGCGATGGGCCTAACAACTCTGTATGGTTGCGTATGGAGTTCTCAGGAGCGGCGCTCTCGGCTCTCGAGCTGAGTTGGGCCCTCATAGCTCAAACTGGGAGCGATAGGCTCATAGCTAGCCCTCACAGTGAGGGGAGCACTTCCTAGCATGACCAGAAGGCAGCGCTGAGAGATGAGAGATCGTCAACTGTTACAGCCGAACATAGTCTTATGATCTCTATCTCGATAGAGAGCTTGGGTCCCATTTAACCAGATCCGAAAGAACCTGTAGAAACAATGGGACCAATAACCCATTAATGCATAAAGAGCTACCACTCCTCAGAACCAAAGCACTGAGGAAGGGTTTCCGCAGAAACACATCTCTCTCGTACCTCAGGGAAAGCAGTGTACTTAACCACAGAGGGGTGATTCACTGGTTCAACCATAAGGGCAGTGTGACAGGGAGGTCCAAGTGGGCCTAACCATCTATCGAAACTGCAGAGTGGAGTTAAGGAGTGAAGCCACTCGACACCTCGGCGAGATTAACTCTAACTCAGAGAATGTGCATGATGGTTGAGTGGATGACTAAAATCTCAGGAGGCCCCTCAGGGTGAGACATGAGTAGCACATCCTGGCCGGGGCAGCTTCTCGAAGCAAACACCCAGCAACACGTCAGGGAGCACATCACGAAGCATTACACTCCAAAAATGCTCAATCTGAATGGAGGACCCACGAGTCCTGAAGTTGCAGCGCTATACTGGGGACCTGATGACCAAGGAGGCTCCCGCAGAAGCCTAGCGACTTGGCTGCATTAACCAGCAAGCATGAGGCCAAAAATATAGGGTTATCATCCAGCCTGGACCCAGTACCGACGGGTGAGACCATCACCACAATCGGTCGACAGCGAGAGGTTCTGACTTCAGCAGGGGAGGTGATCACAGAGGTCCTAACCCTGTAACAATGTCAGAGGTACAAAGACAGGACCAAGTAATGCTACAGAGAAAAGCTAGTCAGTGAATCCACATAAAACTAGCAATAGAGAGATGAAATGGATTGTACTCACCCACCATGGCTCCTGCGCATGACTCCAGTTCACGGATATACAGTGGGGGAAAAAATTATTTGATCCCCTGCTGATTTTGTAAGTTTGCCCACTGACAAAGAAATGATCAGTCTATAATTTTAATGGTAGGTTTATTTTAACAGTGAGAGACAGAATAACAACAAAAAATCCAGAAAAACGCATTTCAAAAATGTTATAAATTGATTTGCATTTTAATGAGTGAAATAAATATTTGATCCACTATCAATCAGCAAGATTTCTGGCTCCCAGGTGTCTTTTATACAGGTAAGGAGCTGAGATTAGGAGCACTCTCTTAAAGGGAATAAAATAAAAGACACCTGTCCACAGAAGCAATCAATCAATCAGATTCCAAACTCTCCACCATGGCCAAGGCCAAAGAGCTGTCCAAGGATGTCAGGGACAAGATTGTAGACCTACACAAGGCTGGAATGGGTTACAAGACCATCGCCAAGCAGCTTGGTGAGAAGGTGACAACAGTTGGTGCGATTATTTGCAAATGGAAGAAACACAAAATAACTGTCAATCTCCCTCGGTCTGGGGCTCCATGCAAGATCTCACCTCGTGGAGTTTCAATGATCATGAGAATAGTGAGGAATCAGCCCAGAACTACACGGGAGGAGCTTGTCAATGATCTCAAGGCAGCTGGGACCATAGTCACCAAGAAAACAATTGGTAACACACTACGCCGTGAAGGACTGAAATCATGCAGTGCCCGCAAGGTCCCCCTGGTCAAGAAAGCACATATACAGGCCTTTCTGAAGTTTGCCGATGAACATCTGAATAATTCAGAGGTGAACTGGGTGAAAGTGTTGTGGTCAGATGAGACCAAAATCGAACTATTTGCCATCAACTCAACTCATCCGTGTTTGGAGGAGGAGGAATGCTGCCTATGACCCCAAGAGCACCGTCCCCACCATCAAATATGGTGTAGGAAACATTATGCTTTGGGGGTGTTTTTCTGCTAAGGGGACAGGACAACTGCACCGCATCAAAGGGACGATGGACGGGGCCATGTACCGTCAGGGCCAGGGCATTGAAAATGGGTAGCGGATGGGTATTCCAGCATGACAATGACCCAAAACACATGGCCAAGGCAACAAAGGAGTGGCTCAAGAAGCACATTAAGGTCCTGGAGTGGCCTAGCCAATCTCCAGACCTTAATCCCATAGAAAATCTGTGGAGGGAGCTGAAAGTTCGAGTTGCCAAACGTCAGCCTCGAAACCTTAATGACTTGGAGAGGATCTGCAAAGAGGAGTTTGCAGGATGTGTGCAAACCTGGTGGCCAACTACAAGAAACGTCTGACCTCTGTAATTGCCAACAAGGGGTTTTGCCACCAAGTACTAAGTCATGTTTTGTGAAGGGGTCAAATACTTATTTCACTCATTAAAATGCAAATCAATTTATAACTTTTTTGAAATGTTTTTTTTTTTTTTTTTTTTTATTCTGTCTCTCACTGTTAAAATAAACCTACCATTAAAATTATAGACTGATAATTTCTTTGTCAGTGGGCAAACGTACAAAATCAGCAGGGGATCAATTTTTTTTTTCCCCACTGTATTCTGAAGGTGAAGTCTGAAGAATACTTGGGTCCAGACCGTCAGTAGGTAGATTTATGAGACATAGAAACTAACCAAAAACATAGGTCAGCATGAGAGACTGCAATGCAGGTGCAGGGGGCTCCTCCCTAACCTCGGTCAGGTGGAGGGATGGTGGCTTCAGGGGAATTAAGGGGAGGAAGATGAAAGCAGATGTTAATACCCTCAGAGGGAGGTGAGTAGATGTTTCTGGTTTACTCTGGTCCGGACGAAGGTTTTGGGAACGCCTTGTCCGGATCACCTCCCACAAGTCTTGCCTCTAGCCCCAGAGAGCATGATACTCTACCACACCCAACTCTGGGTACAGGTTCATGGTCAAGCATAAAGGAGGCTGGCAAGCCAACACTTGAGCACAGAGAGTCATACAACCCTGAATGAAAGTAAAGGTTTCAGAAATGGGCTCCCGGAGTGTAGTATAATGTGGTTATCTGATAAGGACATGATATAAATCATCTGTCCAACAACTGCAAACAGATATCCACATTTTACAATTCCTATATAAACAGAAGGAAATTACTGATAGGGAAAATATTTCCCGTCAGGTCCTTTCGATGTTCTTCCCATCAACCGTTAATCGCAGGCATTGGGCAGACAATTCTCACCGCAACCGCAACGTGCAGCTTGCATTCAGCTCCCGCGGGAGCTAAACATGCTCTGGCCATGTGCTAGATTACCTCTGAAATCAAGCGAGAATGGAAACCGCTGCTGCGAATGCGTTACTACTCCCGCGAGAGGCGAAAGCACTCATGCAAACGTTATCTACAAACTCGGGTAAATGGTGAAGTACTCACCTCCCCCTCAATAGGCCCGCGAATGCATCAAGATGAGAACAAGCCGTCTCCTTGTGAGTTGAGCGTGTTCAATTCATGCTTATCCCTCACAAGAAATAAGCAATGAATGCAGAGCGCATCCTACTCCCTCGAGAGCTGAAAGCGCTTGCTCTTCACTACACACACATCACGCGAGCCGTGTGAAACTGCGGGTATCAGAGCAAAGCCTCTGGCGAGAGAACATGCACTCCTAGTCGTGCTTATCTTATCGCTAACATAAACAAACGGTCAGTGAAGACGAAGAAGAGGATGACGCGTTCTTCCGGCGCATTTTATACTGTGGTCGCTACGGTAATGGCGTCATAGGCTGTCGCCGGCCAATGTTATTGTCGTGTTTAGATGTATGCTTTAGACACTGGTCACGCCGAAGGCGTCCCCATAGTGACCTCTAGAGGATGCAGTTCGAAGTTCCCTCGGAATGGAACCTCTTTTAACATGTCCATTAGTTCCTCATAGTCCAGTGGCCAGTTGCAGCTCACCCTCAGTGGCAGGAGTGTGGGCAGGCTTCCCTCCAAGCACTCAATCTCCACTAAAACTCCCTCGGAACGGGCGATGTTGCAGGTTCGCGCACCTGGTCAGACAAATCTAGAGGCTCGGGCTCCGGGGCGATGAACGGCTCAGTCGCAAGTTTTTGCGCTGGCTCTCATGTTGTGACAGGCTCGGGCTCTCCATCTGCGGTGGGCTAGTCTAGCATGTGCAACGGGATGATGGCTGGCTGGTCTCTGGTTTGGAAGTGCGGCTGGAGATGTCCTCGTCAGCGGGGCAGTCGGAGAAATACAGTCTATTTTTCTCCAGCACCTACTCCACGAAATTGGGGAAGCTCCCTCGAGGATCACACCTGGACAGCTTAGCCTTTGTGGTGGTGTTAAGTCCCACATAATAAAACGTGCATAGACAGCTGTCCAGGTAATGCGTCAGGTGAGCGAGATCTAAGAAATCCCTTGTGTGGTCCTCAAGGGAGCGATCCTAATGTTTGAGCAGGAGGAACTGGAAGGTGGGGTCCATGAAACAAAAAAGCAAAAGGGAAAGTGCTGCTAAACTTACTGTTTTGGCCAGTTATTCTGTTACGTGCTGTGCAATACAAGCGCACAACACAGGAGAAATCCAATGAAATAGTCTTTAATAATAAGTCCACACAGAATAGTAGAAAGAATCGAGGAGCAGGGGGTAGCACAACACAATGATAGCGAAACATCATCAACTCTATAACTGGCAAGGAACAGAACATGACAGCGAGTACGTACGTATATAAAAGCAAGAGGGGGACTAATGACTTAATTAATGAACACAGGTGAACAGAATAAACTAATCAAGACAACACGAGAAACTAGGTCAAAGGAACTAAACAATACAGGAGAACAGGAACGGAAAGAAACACAAATAAAAGTCCATGACGTTACAATTAAGACATAAGATATATTATATACCATCTGAAGGCTGACAAATATTGGATTTTTTTGTAGCTCTACTGTACCATCTAACCTAATATGCAGTAATTTATATACACATTTAATTGTTCATACAATTAATATCACAAATTATTATTTTTTTATTCTCTTTTTTCCTTCGTTATGTTGTATCTTTTTTTTTCCTTGTACAGGATCTGAAACCAAAAGGCATAGATGTTGGTAAGGAAGAGCTGGGTGACATGGTGGATAAAGAGATGGCTGCTACCTCTGCTGCTATTGAGGAGGCTGTTAGGAGAATTGATGTGAGTAGAAAGGGTTCAACATGATTTATTAGCTGTTTAAAACCTTCCTGGAATATGACTTTTTTATTGCAGCATATTGTGCAGAATTACTCATATTACATTGAAACTTCAAACTATAGACATATTCACAAATCTCTGCTGTACAGTCCAAGTAAAGTTTTGTCACTGGTCAAGTCTCTAGTCTTAAGGCCAAGTTGAGTCTTATGTTCCATTCTTTTGTCACAAGTTCAAGTTAACAATGAAATCCTTTTTGGTAATAGTTCAGTATAATGCAGATAAAAAAAAAATGATACTGTCACAAAATGTAAAGATTTTCTTATTCATTAAGTCATTTAAAGTATATGAGCCCTGAGGGATGCTAGATTTAAAATAGGTCAGTAGCTATTTAAATTACCCAAGTCTTCAGTTTTGCCTCTTAAGTACAGAGGTAACAGCAGTAATTGTTACTGCAGCTGGAACAAGACCAGGACCAGGACCAGTTGTGCTAAACTCAAATGCTCAAAACAAGACTTAAACAAGCCTGTAGGTAGGGGATCAAGCATTAAAGTGGTAGTTGTCATACCTGAAACCACTGTAACAAGTGAAGCAAAGTCAGGTTGCACAAAATTAAAAAAATTAACTACCCCAAAAATTGGACAAACTGGAATAGGTAGTAGGAGAAGATTATGGACATTAGCAATTTTGGTATTAAAGTTTTTATAAAAACTCATTACACAGCTGAAACGAGGCTGTCAACGTAATATCATTATTAGCTTTGATCAGACCACTAATAGTTTAAAAAAAAAGATGTCTGGGATTGTGTTGATGTTCCTGAATTAAACATGCAAAATAAGCAGATCTAACAGATTCAATTTAGCTCGAAGGAGGTCCTTCTAAGCAAGATGGTGACTATTTAAGCCTGAAATACACCACTTTCTCACCATTTTTTGAGAATCGTCCTTCTTTAATTGAAGATTGTTGTTATACCAAGGAGCAGAATGGGTATACTTGATTTCACAAATCTTGAGAGGGGCAAATAAATCCAGGTTTGTTGCCAGCACATTATTTAGCTGTGATGTTTTATCATCCAAGGACGTTAAGCCCAGTTCAGTGAAAGATGAAACAACAGGAGTTTCAGGAGCAAATTCAGTCGAAACTTAACAGTGCATGATATAGGTACACATGAAAATAATAAATCCAGGTTGAAAAATTCATTAAAATGGTCAGAAAGACCAATATCACTGAAGAAGGCTGAGACACAAACAACTAATTTGCAATCACCAGGGGCACGTTTCGATAAGGAGGTTAAACCAACTCTTGAGTATAAACTTGAAAACTGAGTTGATTTACCGTGAGATTGGAAACTCAGAGTTTTCAGTTTCAGAACGGCTGAATTGTGTTAGTTCATTCAACTCCGTGCTCTGTGCACCACGACTATGAAAAGTCATGATTAGTGGAGCTCCGAAATTACGATTCACCACGGCAACAGCACCCGACAAAAAGACGTCCGCGTACTTCCGAGTCAATGCGTAACTTTAATTCTTTATAACTGTTTATAACTTAATAACTGTTATATTATCAAAGGTGAAAACTGAAAATTATTGAACTAATATTCATTTTAATGGTATCCCATGGCAAAAAAAAGAAAAAAAAAGTAAAAAGACAGAAAAAAGAAACGAGAACGTGGCAGCAGCTAGAAATTAAGTATAAAAACACAATTCAATCAAGGTAAAGCTTTAAGCATGAAAAATTCATGAGCGTAGGCTAAATGACTTTACAAACATTTGACATTAAATATCATTCAGTGTCTATTTCAGTGCGTTGCAACTTTTTCCACAGTCTAACACTCTTTTCACATAATTAAATATTCTCTAATCTAACCTGTTACATTTCTTAATTAGAGTAGCCGAATAAAATTAACTACTGACTTGTACTCGGTCAACAGCAAGAAGGCAGAGGCTCCCAAAAAGGGGGGAGAACCTGAACCAGCACCATTGACAGATGAAGAGGGAGATAGTCAAGTATTGGAAGAATTTTAAAATCCAAAAGTAAAAAGAATAACTGTTGCTTTTGTGTTTGTGGGAAATAAAGATGACCAAAAAAATTGTGAATAATTTGTGTTGATTTAACAGCTGTGGTTACGGCATCTCATAGCTACCACCCCTCCATCTGGCATCCTTCCATTCCATACAGTAATCAGTTGCGATGGTGAAGATATGCTTGTCATCAATGCATCCAACCACATTGGAAATCCTGAAGGAAATTCTGATTATTGGGTTACTTCCAGAGGTCACAGAAAGATGTTATTAAGTGAACGTCATTTATCAGATTAGCCTCATTTAACCCGATTTTTACACCACTGACTTAAAGTCCTGTGAATCTCCTCTTTGACGGATTTGTGCCCAGGAAACAATTCTCAGAATGAGTGTGAGAGGGATGAACACTTTCCTTAAAATCTGCATACAGCAGACTTATAATGTGCTCTGCATCTCCGATGTTTTAAAGTGCATTTTTCTAATTTTGCAAATTATCTGCCAATGGGGTAAGAAATTAAAAATATTCTTGTTTCTGTTTGCATTAAGATTATTTTTCTTACCCTATGGTGGACAATTTTACATGTTTTACGTAAAATGCACTTTAAAGGAAAATCCCCCAGGAAACAAGACTAAATATCTTAGACCATTTTTCATCTAAAGAAAATGCATCTTAAGAATGTTTATATATTTGTACTTGAAATAAGACGAAAAATACTCAGTAAGAAAAGGAATTTTGCAGTGTGAATGAATAAATGAGGCATTAAAACATTGTTAACACTTTAAAAAGGGGGAGGAGATGGAAAGAAACTGTGGCTTTACCGAAGAAAACCTACTCCAGACCAGGTTAGGTTCACAGAGTAAGTTACCACGGTAACTGAGTCTGAGTATAAGTTACCTCGCTTTCAGAAAAGGACTTGACTTACCCTGCTTTCTCGGGTTTGACAAACCTCCCATTTTGAAACGGAAAACCCAGAGTTTCCCTCATTTCAGAGTTTACATTCTCAGAGTTTTCACTTAACCTCCTTTCTGAAATGGGCCCCTGGTCTAATGTCTGACCTTTGCTATGAGTAGAGCCGTTTCCATCTGAGTAAGATTGGAACATTCCAATAGTCCTAAAAAGTCTTTGGTTATCATGGAATAATTTTGATAAATGTGTATATTGAAATCTCCCAAAATAAGTATTCCCTTTAACTTAACACACATCAGAGACAATAAATCATCAAATTCAGACATAAATGCTTCCTTAGACTTTGAAGGATTGTTGCAACAATGGTAGATGAGGCAGTGATACTCAAAATAAGACATTTAAAGGACATTAACATTGGTTTAGACACATTGCTGAAGCTAATTTTCAAACTATATAGCATAATAAACAGTCCATGCCTAGGGGGAGCAATGATATTAAAACAAATTCTGTCATTTTGTTTATGCCAAGTTTCTGATAAAAACAAAAGTCCAGGTTGTTTTTTGTAACAATATCAGGTGAGATGCCTTATTTATTTATTTATTTACTTGTCATAACACTTGCATGTTGTTGCTCTTTTGTTGGTTTTGATTGCTTCTGTTGTCCTCATTTGTAAGTCGCTTTGGATAAAAGCGTCTGCCAAATGACTAAATGTAAATGTATAGATTTGATGTAAAGTAATGCTGCGTTTAAAGGGCTAGACACTGATAAGGGAGAGTTAGAATCCAAATGGGAAAATTCAACAAAAATTTGTTTTACACTTTTTTTTCACTTACCGACTTAATATGAAAATATTTCTCCTTGTAGACCTAAGAACTTTGTTGTTTATGAGTATCTGATCTGAAGTCCAAATCGATTTTTCGATTTGAATCCAGGCCTCAAATTTAAATCACCATCTGTGATGAACTGGACCTCATTAATCCTACATGGTGTTTTCCAAAACTGTTATGTTTAGGCCATGTTTAACAGTTGTCCACAGGTATTGTGAGTCATAAAGCCTTCTAGATTTGCAAAACAAGGTGAAATTAGACTTTATTATGAATGTACCATTTGGTCAAAAATTCATATTATGATTATTTTGACAAACATTGCAATTGCAGTTGCAATTTTTTTAAATTATATTTATTGAGGTATTTTTGGATTTTCAGATACACGCAAAACAACAATCACAAAACACCTAAACAGGTATGAGATGAAAGGAAAAAAACAACAACAACAAAAAACAAACAAACAAACATCTCCTTCAGATTCAATTTAACAGTTAACTACAACATCGGGTAGAGGCAAGGGAGGTCAAAACAGACTTTTGCTCAATGTGACATTATAGACAAGTTCAAATAATAATAACAATGGCATAAAAATAAATAATAATAATAAATAATCACATAGGTATTTTAGCTTTAAAGCAAGGATGATGGGGAAAGTGACAATAAAAATAGAGAGCAGATAGATTTGATAATCAGATAGACAATCAACATTGTCGCTAGCATTGACAAGTAATTGAGAGAGAAAAAAAAACATAGAAAGATTCAAATGTGGTATTTAAGAAAAAATAAATTACAATTACAAAGTTTCAAGTGGTGTCATGGTTATTAGAAATTTTTAACAGGTGATTTGAAGAGAGGCCTCCAAGAAGCTTCAAATAGATCTATATTTCCAGACATACTATATCTAAGCCTTTCTACATGAAGGGTGGAAGATAGTTCAGACAACCAGATCTTGAATAGTGGCCTCGACTTTTTCTTCCAAATGCACAGAATGGATTTTTTTTGCAATCATCATATCATACTGTATAGGCACTCGGAACGCGTGGTTAAGATGCTGCAAGGAGGCTGAACAGCAGTTGCAGGATCTAAGGGAAGCTAACATGCATAAGCTGATTTAATAAACATTTAACATTCTTATTTAGCAACTGCTTGGACATCAATGCTACAAAACAAAAAGTCAAATCACTTACTAGTGAAAAAAGTGATTTCTCGGCCTGAAAAAGTAACAAATAAACGATTGGTTGATTGATTGATTGAATGAATTAATGAAAATCATGGAATTATTTATAGCATTATTCATGTTCTGTCCTAAAACGCTTTTTTTTCTCTTTCCTTATTATATATCTTGTGTTTTGTTGTTTTTTTTTTATCATGGTTACTGTATAATTGTTTGGATTTATAGGAAATGATGAGTCAAACCAGAAAGGACACAACAGGAGTCCAACTGGAGGTCAATGAGAGGTAACCAGTTGAATTTTTAAAACCAATTGTTATTTTTTTAATTGTGTCACTCATTTAATATACAGAATGCGTTCATGTTTTCGTTTATATGCATTTTGTCTGCTAATTTTTTTTTATTTTTTTTTCAAGAATCCTAAATAGCTGCACTGATCTTATGAAGGTAAGATTAAAACTTATGGAAGTATAGATGATAGAATAACATTTTATGTTCTATTTACTTCAGTGACATGTTTATTCAGTGAATAATACAAACATATTCTGTCTGCATCAGGCTACATTTTATTTTAAAACATTGTGTAGCTTTATTTGTCAATATTACATTGTAATTACACAAATAAGTACTGAGTAATATCACTTAAAAATATGTGCTTACTACTTATTTTATTGTTAATATCCTGCAGGCCATCCGTCTTCTGGTATTGGCATCCACAGACCTGCAGAAGGAGATTGTGGACAGTGGAAGAGTAAAGTGTTGTTAAAATTACTATTAATATCCTTGTCATTCTTGTTTTATCTTTGTTATCCTTGGTGACCTAAATTTGTACTTTAAAATAAGTATGAGTGTGTATCTGTCTGTTTCTGATATGCATTTTATGCATGTGTAATTTCTAAAGACAAATCCTCAGGGAGTTTTATTTGAATCTAGTGATGTCACCTGAGTGATACCTCAACATGCATTGCTGATATTTATCTTTCTAGGGTGGAGCTTCGTTGAAAGAATTTTATGCTCGTAACTCGCGCTGGACAGAGGGTCTTATTTCTGCCTCCAAAGCTGTGGGATGGGGTGCAACACAGATGGTGTATGTATCTTTGCTTCTGTTTATCAGGGTCAGTTCATCTTGAGTGGTCTAAGATTTGTAAAATGGAACTTTAAGCAATCTTGATCATTACATTTTGACTTCTAACAAAAGTTCTAAATAAGAAATAAGAATGTCCAATGTGCCCTAAAGATGGCCACTATGATAGCACAAAAAAAAAATGGTGGTTTTGCAAAAGTTTTGTAGTTAACACAAATACCAGTTAAACAGTGCTGCTATAGCAACAACACTACCATTTTTTTTCTTGCTGAGCATAACCATTCTCTATTGGGCAGATGTTTCAGCCACCTGAGTAAAAACATTCTTTCAGGGATCCATCATTTCAGGCCATTTGACCACCTACAGTAGTTTGTTTAAGAATGTCAAGCTGTCTCAGGCTGATTTAACGTGCATATGTGAACAACCAAAATGACCTCAGACCCCATAACAATCCCACAAGTAGGTCTTTGTCCAGATCTTTGTTTATTTGTTTTTGTTTGTTTTTTAATATCTATCTAATATCATTCATTATTCATTTGTCATTACATTTTTGGGGATTTTTTGGGGATTACATTAAACTAACTTCTCTTGTAATAAAAAGGTTAAAAATGATCTAATATTTCAGGACCTTATTGACAGGAGTTGAGAAAGGGGGCTGCCTGTAGACATTTGCTTGGCTTTATTAATGTTTGAGCTTTTTATAAGTTAGTCTAGTAGTTTGCTGTGGCATCAACATTGGAATTTAAGAATTGTGAAGTTAAGAATTACCATAACCATTTATTAGAAGGTTGCATGGGTCAAAAAAAAAACGATATACATACATACATATATATATATATATATACACTCCCCTCCAAAAGTATTGGAACAGTGAGGCCAATTCCTTTATTTTTGCTGTAGACTGAAAACATTTGGGTTTGACATCAAAAGATGAATATGAGATGAGAGATTAACATTTCAGCTTTTATTTACAGGTATTCATATCTGGATCTGATAAACAACTTAGAAGATAGCACCTTTTGTTTGAACCCACCCATTTTTCATGTTACCAAATTATTGAAACATGTGACTGACAGGTGTGTTTTGTTGCCCTGGTGTGTCATATTAATTGATTATTCAAACAATAAATAGCACTGAATGTGTGCGCTCAGTTTCAGATCTGTGCAGACTGCATTTATAGTTAGTTAGATGTGTAACCAACATAAAAACCAGAGAGGTGTCTATGGGTGAAAAACGAGCAATTGTGAAGCTGAGAGAAGATGAAAAATCAATCAAACCATAGCACAAACACTGGCAATAGCAAGTACAACCATTTGGAATCTCCTGAGGAAGAAAGAAACCACTGGTGTACTAAGTAACACACCTCGAAAGGGTAGATCAAGGAAAACATCAGCAGTTGACGACAGAAACATTGTGACAGCTGTAATGAAAGACCCTAAAACAACTGTTAGTGACATCAGCAACAATCTCCAGAGGGCAGGAGTGAAGGTATCACAATCTACTGTTCGCAGAAGACTTCATGAACAAAAGTACAGAGGCTACACCAGAAGATGCAAACCACTCATTAGCAAGAATAATAGGAGACTAGCCTCAAAAATTCTGGGACAAGGTTTTATGGACTGATTTTATGGACCAAAGTGATGGAAAGGCTAAAGTTTGGAGAAAAAAGGATCTGCTCATGATTCCAAACATAAAAGCTCATCTGAAACACAGTGGAGGTAATGTAATGGCTTGGGCTTTCATTGCTTCTTCTGGGACAGGCTCATTAATCTTCATTAATCATCACACATGACGGCAGCAGCAAAATTAACTTTTAGAAATATAGAAATATTAGAAATATTTTGTCTGACAATTTACAGAAAGATGCAACCAAACTGATTGGGAGATCATCATGAAGCAAGATAATGACCCAAAACATAGTGCCAAAACAACAAAGGAGTTCATCAGAGCAAGAAGTGGAAGGTTTTAGACTGGCCAAGTCAATCTCCACACTTAAACCCTATAGAGCATGCCTTTTACCTGCTAAAGAGGAGACTGAAGGGAGTAACTCCCCAAAACTGAAAGAGGCTGCGGTGAAAGCCTGGAAAAGCATCACAAAAGAAGAATGCAAAAGTTTGGTGATTCAATGGGTCACAGGCTTGATGCAGTTATTGAAAAATAGGATTTTCAACTAAATATTAAGTCTTTTTCACTTTAATCTATTTTAATTATATCTGTTCCAATTATTTTTTCTCACATGAAAAATCGGTGGGTTTAAACAAAAGGTGCTATCTTCTAAGTTGTTTATCAGATCCAGATATGAATACCTGGAAATAAAAGCTGAAATGTTAATCTCTCATCTCATATTCATATTTTGATGTCAAACCCAAATGTTTTCAGTCTACAGCAAAAATAATGGAATTGGCCTCACTGTTCCAATACTTTTGGAGGGGAGTACATATATATATATATATATATATATATATATATATATATATATATATATATAGTTTAGTATATATAATTTAGTTAGTTAGTTGTCCTTAGTCCTAGTTGTCCTTAGTTGTCCACTGTCCTCAAACAGACAGTTTTTTTTTTTCTCCCCCATGTTGGTTGGACCACAGAATTTTGAGAAAGGATTTTAGACTTTTTGAGGGGGGAAAAGTTTATGCCAAGCTGGCCCAAACAAGAATTTCATTCTTCATTATGATATCTGGACATTTGCATTAAGTACAGTATTTGATATTTGTTGTCTTTGTTGAGGATCATAACTTAATAATCAATAACTGAACCAATATGTTCTAGACACTTCCAGACAGACAGGAGGTGTTTTAAAATGGGTATTTTTTTTATTTGTATTAATGAATCTGTGCTTTCCCTTTTTAACAGTGATTCTGCTGATAAAGTGGTGTTGCACACTGGGAAGTATGAGGAGTTGATCGTCTGCTCTCACGAGATTGCTGCTAGTACTGCACAGCTTGTTGCAGCCTCCAAGGTTTCACTTTTATACCATAATATAATGAGCTATCAATTACAAATCAGTAAATTCCTCTTCCTGTCATCAGGGCCCAAGCCAGTAAGGCGCAGGGCCCTATTGATTTCCTAAGGATTATTTTATTAGGGCCCAAGCCAGTAAGGCGCAGGGCCCTATTGATTTCCTAAGGATTTTTTTTGTTTGTTTTTTTTTTTTATTCAACCATTTGGGGGCCTTAACATGCTCAAAAACTCTTGAAAATTCGCACACACGTTGGAATCTGTTGGCGTCCGGACGCCACAGAGGCTGGGACCCGGGCATGGCACAGGGGCTCTACGGCGCCCCCTAGGACACAGTCTGAAAACTTGATGTATAGCTCACACATACTTGCACGTATTCATATAAAACTCAGTACACATATAGATCTCATTGAGCCGAACAACTTTCACACTGCATGTCATAGGCTCCGCCCAACAGGAAGTCGGCTATTTAGGGCTGTTTAAAAAGCGCATGCTCTGGAATTTGATATACTCCTCTGAGGATTACCACCCGATTGCCACCAAACTCGGTGAACATGATCTCAAGACATTGGGGACGCAAAATTGCCAGGATATTTTTGATATCTCGAACGGTTTGCCCGTGGCGAGGCGATGAATTTATGGCAAAAAATGAGAGACAGGAAGCGTCTAATAACATCCACATACATTGTCTGATTTTGATCAAACTTCAGGGTTTTGTTCGTTGTATGATGCCGAGCGCATAGATGTGACTATTAGGAGTCAAAGTTATAGCGCCACCAACTGGCAGCAGGAAGTGTGTCATTTTCAAAATGATTTGAATTCAGCATCTTATTTTTAATCGATTTGGTTCAAACTTCATCAGAATAATGTCAAAACACGGCCGATGTAAAACTGTGAAGGGAATATTGATATCTAAAATACTGTTGCCATGGCAACGTGTCAAACTTGAAAATTTGTTTCTGGTGATTTTGAAGCAGATAACATGTTTAGAATGTCATGAAACTCAACACACATATGAGTATTAATGGTAGTTAGACACTGGAAAAAGCTCATAAACGGGCGTGGAAGAGGCACTCTATAGCGCCACCTTTTGTCAAAAATGAGTTTTAGCTAAGGTACATAAATTGTTCTAATCAAGCCGGACAACTTTCTAATTTACACTCATTAGCTTATCTGTCATTTTCGGGGAAGCTGTAAATAAATTCATACTCCTCCAAGCAGAAACAAGTAGTTCACACCAAACTTTGTCAACATGATGCCAATATACTGAAGATGCTAAATTGCTAATGGATTTAGGATATCTTGAACGGTGTATTAATGATTTGTTAAAGTTACACAGTTGTGCAGCTTCCAAACACTTGAGCAAGTCATTCTGAAGAAGTATGGTTAGTTTCATGACTTTACAAAAGGTCTATGAATAACAGAAAATTAATAAACTATCAAGACATTTGATCACACTGGCTCTGTGTATGTGGGGGGGGGTGAGTCTGTGTGTTAAGTGTGAGTGTGAGGAGGTGGGTGAGAGAGACAGAGAGAGAGAGAGAGAGAGACTTTTAAACATCTCTTTAATCACAAGAAAAAAAATCAAGCAGTATTTATTTATTTAATTATTTGTTTTATTTTATTTTATTTATTTTTTATTTTTTGCATTATAGCTTAAGAAATCTCTTAGGCCTTATCTTTTTCTGTCAGTCTTGGGACAAAATAAATAAAAATCCAAGAACCAGAGAATTTGTAGGGCACTGACAACATAATTTTATATAATTAGGTTAATAATATATGTAATTACAACATAAAAAAATCATAAAGATGCGATAATTATTGTTCATGTTAACTCAATAATATCCATTAATTCTTCACTGAGCAACCATTGTTTTACTCTCTATAAGGTAAGTTGGGAGATCAACACAATAATGATGTAATATAAGCAGAAACTTTACTAATACTCTTATGAGTAGTTTTTGAACATCATATTAACAGCATGTTCAAAAGGGACCATCAAAATAAAGTGGGGTAACACTTCATAATAACTGCACGCTATGAATCATTAGGTAAGCATTAGTAAATAGTTAGTTCATCCTTTATTAAGCATTGTCCCAACATTAATAGTCATTAGTAAGCAGTTTATAAATACAGCTATAAATGCCTTGTTCTTTATTTATTAGGCATATCTATCACAAAGGAGATTTAAAGGCTCAGTTATCTTCCTAACAGAAAAAATAAACAAACAACACAGAGGGATACCAAACAGAAATATATTTTTCAAGATACAAAAAATGAAACTGTACACTTGAATTTTTTATTTTATTTTTTACAATGAAATTTCAGAGGTTTATTTTTCATTTTTTATCAAGTGTACAGTTGTACGGTTTCACTTTTTCATGGGTTCTGTATCCCTCTGTGTTGTGTTTGTTTAACTTTTCTGTTTGGGAGATAAATGAGCTTTTAAATCTCCTTTGTAAATGCTTTATAAGATATAAATAATCCTCACTTTAGATGAGCTCACACAAATAGATGGCTGGCAACTGCTAAATGTTTTATAACTACCTGACTTAATCATGAATTACAGCAGGAATATGTGTTAATAAAGCATTTATTAACACTGAGCAATTATTATGATGTGTCTAAATAAGATTTATAAATGTACATTTAAATAGTTTATTAATCATTTACTTACACTTTCTAAATGATCTTATGAACCACTGACAACTGCTAAATAACTGGTTTGTAAATAACGTAATAATTTAGAAATGTTAAATTGATCATTAATAAAGTATAAAAATAAAATTATTAAACATTATATATATATGCTCAAGAACAAAACATTTATAGCTGTATTTATAAAATGCTTACTAATGCTTATTAATGCTGGAACAATGCTTAATAAAGGACGGATATCCTATTTACTAGTACTTAACCAGCGGTGGGCAGTCAGGGGCAGCAGGGCCTTCTCTGCTGGCCCTATAAAAAATAAAATTGTGTGAAAAAAATTTTTTTTTATTGTTTATTTGGGTATCATTTTCATTTGTGTAATGTCTACAAAATTGCCTATGATTAGTTTAGTTGAGGTTGAACTGGAATAGCCTACATGAAAAAAGTCTGAGGCCAGCACTACAGATAGTACTACCCTTTTGTTGAAAGACGTCACATCTGATTTGTTACGAGCATTAGTGACAGAATCATCAGCCAATCAAATTTTGACGTTTAATGACAGCCTGCCCTCTGAGTCTAGCTACGTGCCCAGTGCTACCCCTTGTGTTAAACCGCCCCTCTAGTCAGGGATTTCCAGAGATGGTCCTCACTGCAGAACACAAGATCCAGGGGGTGTGGCTGGATCTAGATCTAACTCCTCCCACCTTACATACACCTAAACCTACCATCTCCACCTACATTGTCTGATTTTGATCAAACTTCAGGGGTTTGTTCGGTGTATGATGGCGATCGCATAGATGTGACTATCAGAAGTCAAAGTTATAGCGCCACCATCTGGCAGCAGGAAGTGTGTCATTTTCAAAATGCTTTGAATTCAGCATTTTACTTTTACTCGATTTTTTTCAAACTACATCAGAATAATATCAAAACACGGCCCATGTAAAACTGTTGAGGGAATATTGATATTTAAAATACTGTTGCCATGGCAACATGTCAAACTTGAATATTTTTTTCCGGTGATTTTGAGGCGGATAACATGTTTAGAATTTCATGAAACTCAACACACATATCACTATTAATGATAGATAGACACTGGCAAAAGCTCATAAAAGGGCGTGGAAGAGGCACCGCATAGCGCCACCTTTTCAGAAAACTTGGGGGGTTAGTTTTACCTACAGTCACCAAACTTGGTACATATATTGGTCTCATCAAGCTGGACAACCTTCTAATTTACAGTCATTAGCTACAACCAACAGGAAGTCGGCTATTTTGATTTGAATGTGGATATTTGGAAAAATATGGGTGTGAATTAATGCATACTCCTCAGAGGAGCATTATACTATACACACCAAACTTTGTCTACATGATGCCAAAACATTGAGGAACTAAAATTTGTAAACGGATTTTGTATATCTTGAATGGTGTTGCCCTGACAATTTATTAAAGTAACAGTCTTTCACAGTCTTGATGGTTTGGATTAACGCTTTAATTGCTGTATCAATTAAAACCAGACTGCCAGAGGGTTACTGTAAATGCATGTGCTCGCTGTGCCCCTTTTTCTTGATGCCACCGGGGTGGCGGTTGCACTGACGGCTTGGGCCCGCCATCGCTGCTTGCAGCTATACAACCATCCGGGTACTTTTGGGGGCCTTAACGTGCTCAAAAACTCTTGAAAATTCGCACACACGTTGGAATCCGCTGGCGTCAGGACGCCACAGAGGCTGGGACCCGGGCGTGGCACAGGGGCTCTACGGCGCCCCCTAGAACACAGTCTGAAAACTTGATGTATAGCTCACACATACTTGCACGTATTCATATGAAACTCGGTACACATATAGATCTCATTGAGCTGAACAACTTTCACACTGCATGTCATAGGCTCCGCCCAACAGGAAGTCGGCTATTCAGGGCTGTTTAAAAAACGCATGCTTGGAATTTGATATACTCCTCTGAAGATTACCACCCGATTGCCACCAAACTCGGTGAACATGATCTCAAGACATTGGGGACGCAAAATTGCCAGGATATTTTTGATATCTCGAACGGTTTGCCCGTGGCGAGGCGATGAATTTATGGCGAAAAATGAGAGACAGGAAGCGTCTAATAACATCCACATACATTGTCTGATTTTGATCAAACTTCAGGGTTTTGTTCGTTGTATGATGCCGAGCGCATAGATGTGACTATTAGGAGTCAAAGTTATAGCGCCACCAACTGGCAGTAGGAAGAGTGTCATTTTCAAAATGCTTTGAATTCAGCATCTTATTTTTAATCGATTTGCTTCAAACTTCATCAGAATAATGTCAAAACACGGCCGATGTAAAACTGTGAAGGGAATATTGATATCTATAATACTGTTGCCATAGCAACGTTTCAAACTTGAAAATTTGTTTCTGGTGATTTTGAAGCAGATAACATGTTTAGAATGTCATGAAACTCAACACACATATGAGTATTAATGGTAGTTAGACACTGGAAAAAGCTCATAAACGGGCGTGGAAGAGGCACTCTATAGCGCCACCTTTTGTCAAAAATGGGGGGGTTAGTTTTAGCTAAAGACACCAAACTCGGTACATAAATTGTACTAATCAAGCCGGACAACTTTCTAATTTACACTCATTAGCTACGACCAACAGGAAGCCGGCTAATAAAAGCTGGTAGTTTTTGTCAACATGATGGAAGATGGGGATTTAGGGAACGGTCAGTTGTGCAGCTTCCAGTCATTCTGAACATGGGTCTACAGAGACATTTGATCACACTGGCTCTGTGTATGAGTCTGTGTGTTAAGTGTGACAGAGAGAGAGAGAGAGAGACTTTTAAACATCTCTTTAATCACAAGAAAAAAAATCAAGCAGTATTTATTTATTTAATTATTTGTTTTATTTTATTTTATTTATTTTTTATTTTTTGCATTATAGCTTAAGAAATCTCTTAGGCCTTATCTTTTTCTGTCAGTCTTGGGGACAAAAAATAAATAAAAATAAAAATCCAAGAACCAGAGAATTTGTAGGGCACTGACAACATAATTTTATATAATTAGGTTAATAATTATGTTAATTACAACATAAAAAAATCTAAAGATACATACACGTGGTCTTATAAATTTTTGTGCTGCAAATAATAATTTGACACTAATTTGATACTGAACTATGACACCCTCTGACATGATATTCATCTGAATTTACATCATCTCATGAATGTAACAGTAAAACAGTTCAGCTCACAGATGAAGACTAAGCTGTAATGCAGTCTCATTTGTTAACATTAGGGAATGCATTAACTAACTTCAACTAACAATGAACTATCTTTTTACAGCATGTTAATTCTTCACTGATAATATGAACACTATGGATAGCAGAAAATTCCAAAACTATCAGACATTTGATCACATTTTACTCTCTATGAGTGTGTGGGGGGTGTTTGTGTGTGTGTGTTGAGTGTGAAGGTGAGTGAGGGGGGTTGGTGAGAGACAGAGAGAGAGAGAGACTTTTAAACAAAGTTACTTATAGTCAGTAGAATATCTGTTGGGAGATCAACACAATAATGAGTTAGTAAATATGAAGCAGACAGTCTACTAATACTCTTATGAGAGTTTGTTGACACGTAGTTGCAACATTACTTAGTGTCAACAGCATGTTCAAAAGGGACCATCAAAATAAAGTGTTACCCATAATAGGTAACACTTCATAATAACTGCACGCTATGAATCATTAGGTAAGCATTAGTAAATAGTTAGTTCATCCTTTATTAAGCATTGTCCCAACATTAATAGTCATTAGTAAGCAGTTTATAAATACAGCTATAAATGCCTTGTTCTTTATTTATTAGGCATATCTATTACAAAGGAGATTTAAAGGCTCAGTTATCTCCCTAACAGAAAAATAAACAACCACAACACAGAGGGATAGAGAGCTCAGAAATATTTTTTCAAGATGCAAATAATGAAACTGTACACTTGAATATTTATTTATTTATTTTTTTCAATGAAATTGCAGAGGTTTATTTTTCATTTTTTATCAAGTGTACAGTCACCTTGCATCTTGAAAAAAATATTTATGTGTTCTGTATCCCTCTGTGTTGTGCTTGTTTAACTTTTCTGTTTGGGAGATAAATGAGTCTTTAAATCTTCTTTGTAAATGCTTTATAAGATATAAATAATCCTCACTTTAGATGAGCTCACACAAATAGATGGCTGGCAACTACTAAATGGTTTAAAACTACCTGACTTAATCATGAATTACAGCAGGAATATGTGTTAATAAAGCATTTATTAACACACTGAGCAATTATTATGATGTGTCTAAATAATAAGATTTATAAATGTATATTTAAATAGTTTTTTAATCATTTACTTACACTTTCTAAATGATCTTATGAACCACTGACAACTGCTAAATAACTGGTTTATAAATAACGTAATTTACAAATGTTAGATTGATCATTAAAGTATGAAAATACAATTATTAAACATTATATATATGCTCAAGAACAAAACATTTATAGCTGTATTTATAAAATGCTTACTAATGCCTATTAATGCTGGAACAATGCTTAATAAAGGACGGAATTCCTATTTACTAGTACTTAACCAGCGGTGGGCAGTCAGGGGCAGCAGGGCCTTCTCTGCTGGCCCTCTAAAAAATAAAATTGTGTGAAAAAGTTTTTTTATTGATTATTTGGGTATCATTTTCATTTGTGTAATGTCTACAAAATTGCCTATGATTAGTTTAGTTGAGGTTGAACTGGAATAGCCTACATAAAAAAAGTCTGAGGCCAGCACTACAGATAGTACTACCCTTTTGTTGAAAGACGTCACATCTGATTTGTTACGAGCATTAATGACAGAATCATCAGCCAATCAAATTTTGACGTTTAATGACAGCCTGCCCTCTGAGTCTAGCTACGTGCCCAGTGCTACCCCTTGTGTTAAACCGCCCCTCTAGTCAGGGATTTCCAGAGATGGTCCTCACTGCAGAACACAAGATCCAGGGGGTGTGGCTGGATCTAGATCCAACTCCTCCCACCTTACATACACCTAAACCTACCATCTCCACCTACATTGTCTGATTTTGATCAAACTTCAGGGGTTTGTTCGGTGTATGATGGCGATCGCATAGATGTGACTATCAGAAGTCAAAGTTATAGCGCCACCATCTGGCAGCAGGAAGTGTGTCATTTTCAAAATGCTTTGAATTTAGCATTTTACTTTTACTCGATTTTTTTCAAACTACATCAGAATAATGTCAAAACACGGCCCATGTAAAACTGTTGAGGGAATATTGATATTTAAAATACTGTTGCCATGGCAACGTGTCAAACTTGAATATTCTTTTCCGGTGATTTTGAGGTGGATAACATGCTTAGAATTTCATGAAACTCAACACACATATCAGTATTAATGATAGATAGACACTGGCAAAAGCTCATAAAAGGGCGTGGAAGAGGCACTGCATAGCGCCACCTTTTCAGAAAACTTGGGGGGTTAGTTTTAGCTACAGTCACCAAACTTGGTACATATATTGGTCTCATCAAGCTGGACAACCTTCTAATTTACAGTCATTAGCTACAACCAACAGGAAGTCGGCTATTTTGATTTGAATGTGGATATTTGGAAAAATATGGGTGTGAATTAATGCATACTCCTCAGAGGAGCATTATACTATACACACCAAACTTTGTCTACATGATGCCAAAATATTGAGGAACTAAAATTTGTAAACGGATTTTGTATATCTTGAACGGTGTTGCCCTGACAATTTATTAAAGTAACAGTCTTTCACAGTCTTGATGGTTTGGATTAACGCTTTAATTGCTGTATCAATTAAAACCAGACTGCCAGAGGGTTACTGTAAATGCATGTGCTCGCTGTGCCCCTTTTTCTTGATGCCACCGGGGTGGCGGTTGCACTGACGGCTTGGGCCCGCCATCGCTGCTTGCAGCTATATTTAGGGCCCAAGCCAGTAAGGCGCAGGGCCCTATTGATTTCCTAAGGATTATTATTATTAGGGCCCAAGCCAGTAAGGCGCAGGGCCCTATTGATTTCCTAAGGATTATTATTAGGGCCCAAGCCAGTAAGGCGCAGGGCCCTATTGATTTCCTAAGGATTATTAGGGCCCATCCGGGCACTTTTGGGGGCCTTAACATGCTCAAAAACTCTTGAAAATTCGCACACACGTTGGAATCTGTTGGCGTCCGGACGCCACAGAGGCTGGGACCCGGGCGTGGCACAGGGGCTCTACGGCGCCCCCTAGAACACAGTCTGAAAACTTGATGTATAGCTCACACATACTTGCACGTATTCATATGAAACTCGGTACACATATAGATCTCATTGAGCCGATCAACTTTCATGCTGCATGTCATAGGCTCCGCCCAACAGGAAGTCGGCTATTCAGGGCTGTTTAAAAAACGCATGCTTGGAATTTGATATACTCCTCTGAAGATTACCACCCGATTGCCACCAAACTCGGTGAACATGATCTCAAGACATTGGGGACGCAAAATTGCCAGGATATTTTTGATATCTCGAACGGTTTGCCCGTGGCGAGGCGATGAATTTATGGCGAAAAATGAGAGACAGGAAGCGTCTAATAACATCCACATACATTGTCTGATTTTGATCAAACTTCAGGGTTTTGTTCGTTGTATGATGCCGAGCGCATAGATGTGACTATTAGGAGTCAAAGTTATAGCGCCACCAACTGGCAGCAGGAAGTGTGTCATTTTCAAAATGCTTTGAATTCAGCATCTTATTTTTAATCGATTTGCTTCAAACTTCATCAGAATAATGTCAAAACACGGCCGATGTAAAACTGTGAAGGGAATATTGATATCTATAATACTGTTGCCATGGCAACGTTTCAAACTTGAAAATTTGTTTCTGGTGATTTTGAAGCAGATAACATGTTTAGAATGTCATGAAACTCAACACACATATGAGTATTAATGGTAGTTAGACACTGGAAAAAGCTCATAAACGGGCGTGGAAGAGGCACTCTATAGCGCCACCTTTTGTCAAAAATGGGGGGGTTAGTTTTAGCTACAGACACCAAACTCGGTACATAAATTGTTCTAATCAAGCCGGACAACTTTCTAATTTACACTCATTAGCTACGACCAACAGGAAGCCGGCTATCTTTTTTTTATGTCATTTTCGGGGGAAACAAGCTGTAAATAAATTCATACTCCTCCAAGCAGAAACAAGTAGTTCACACCAAACTTTGTCAACATGATGCCAATATACTGAAGATGCTAAATTGCTAACGGATTTAGGATATCTTGAACGGTGTATTAATGGTGATTTGTTAAAGTTACAGTAAAAAAGAGAGCAGTTATTTTCTTATATCTTTAAAGTGCAGCTTCCAAACACTTCAAAACTTTTTACATACATAGAGCAAGTCATTCTGAAGAAGTATGGTTAGTTTCATGACTTTACAAAAGGTCTATGAATAACAGAAAATTAATAAACTATCAAGACATTTGATCACACTGGCTCTGTGTATGTGGGGGGGGGGTGAGTCTGTGTGTTAAGTGTGAGTGTGAGGAGGTGGGTGAGAGAGACAGAGAGAGAGAGAGAGAGAGACTTTTAAACATCTCTTTAATCACAAGAAAAAAATCAATCAGTATTTATTTATTTAATTATTTGTTTTATTTTATTTTATTTTATTTTTTATTTTTTGCTTATAGCTTAAGAAATCTCCTAGGCCTTATCTTTTTCTGTCAGTCTTGGGGACAAAAAATATATAAAAATCCAAGAACCAGTTAATTTGTAGGGCACTGACAACATAATTTTATATAATTAGGTTAATAATTTATTACAACATACTAAAGCATACACGTGGTCTGTATAAATTTTTGTGCTGCGACACTAATTTGATACTGGTCTGACACATCTGAATTTACATCATCTCATGCAGCAGTTCAGCTCACAGATGAAGACTGAAGCTGTAAATTGCAATTTGTTAACGGTGTATTAGGGAATGCATGAACTTTTTACATACATAGCATGTCATTCTTCATGATAATATGAACAAAAGGTCTATGAATAACAGAAAATAAAAAAATCTATCAGACATCTGATGTGTTTGCACTATGGTGTGTGGGGGGTGTTTGTCTGTGTGTGTGTGTGAGTGTGAAGTGAGTGAGGGGGGTTGGTGAGAGACAGAGAGAGAGAGAGAAAACATGTTAGAATATCTGTTTCAACACAATCAGACAGTGCTAGAACATTACTTAGAATTTTGTGTTACTAATAAAACTGACGCTATGAATCATTACCATCCCATTGAACATTAATAGTCATTAGTAAGCACAGGCAGGCGTTTAAAAGTGAAAAATATATTATTTTTTCCCTGGGAAATTGCAGCATTTGTGTATACATCTTGAAAAAAGATAACTTTTTGAGATAAACGTAAATGCGGATGAGCTTAGATGAACGGTGACTTAATCATGCATATCATTTATTAATGATTCTAAATAATAAGATCATGATCTTATGAAACTGACAACTTAGCGTAGTTAGATTCATTAAAGCGTCAAGAACGCTCTTGCCTATTAATAACAATGCTTAATAAAGGACGGGTACTTTGGGCAGTTTCAAACATTCATCTACAAAATTGCCCTGCCTACATAAAAAAAGTCTGATACAGATCTACCCTTTTGCGGAATTAATGTGGACGTTTAATGGAGTCTAAAGTTATAAACAGTTTTCCAGAGATAAGAACACAAGATGGCTGGAGATGTCTGATTTTGATCAAACTTCATTTGTTCGCGATCGCATAGATGTGACTATGAAGTCAAAGTTATAGCGCCACCATCTGGCAGCAGGAAGTGTGTCATTTTCAAAATGCTTTGAATTTAGCAGAATAATGTCAAAACAATGTAAAACTGTTTATTGATATTTAAAATACTGTTGCCATGGCAACGTGTCAAACTTGAATATTCTTTTCCGGTGATTTTGAATAACATGCTTAGAATTTCATGAAACTCAACACACATATCAGTATTAATGATAGATAGACACTGGCAAAAGCTCATAAAAGGGCGTGGAAGAGGCACTGCATAGCGCCACCTTTTCAGAAAACTTGGGGGGTTAGTTTTAGCTACAGTCACCAAACTTGGTACATATATTGGTCTCATCAAGCTGGACAACCTTCTAATTTACAGTCATTAGCTACAACCAACAGGAAGTCGGCTATTTTGATTTGAATGTGGATATTTGGAAAAATATGGGTGTGAATTAATGCATACTCCTCAGAGGAGCATTATACTATACACACCAAACTTTGTCTACATGATGCCAAAATATTGAGGAACTAAAATTTGTAAACGGATTTTGTATATCTGAACAGTGTTGCCCTGACAATTTATTAAAGTAACAGTCTTTCACAGTCTTGATGGTTTGGATTAACCTTTAATTGCTGTATCAATTAAAACCAGACTGCCAGAGGGTTACTGTAAATGCATGTGCTCGCTGTGCCCCTTTTTCTTGATGCCACCGGGGTGGCGGTTGCACTGACGGCTTGGGCCCGCCATCGCTGCTTGCAGCTATATTTATATATTGATTTCCTTTATTATTATTTTTTTTTTTTATTATTTTATTGAAAGCAACCATCCGGGCACTTTTGGGGGCCTTAACATGCTCAAAAACTCTTGAAAATTCGCACACACGTTGGAATCTGTTGGCGTCCGGACGCCACAGAGGCTGGGACCCGGGCGTGGCACAGGGGCTCTACGGCGCCCCCTAGAACACAGTCTGAAAACTTGATGTATAGCTCACACATACTTGCACGTATTCATATAAAACTCGGTACACATATAGATCTCATTGAGCCGATCAACTTTCATGCTGCATGTCATAGGCTCCGCCCAACAGGAAGTCGGCTATTCAGGGCTGTTTAAAAAACGCATGCTTGGAATTTGATATACTCCTCTGAAGATTACCACCCGATTGCCACCAAACTCGGTGAACATGATCTCAAGACATTGGGGACGCAAAATTGCCAGGATATTTTTGAAATCTCGAACGGTTTGCCCGTGGCGAGGCGATGAATTTATGGCGAAAAATGAGAGACAGGAAGCGTCTAATAACATCCATATACATTGTCTGATTTTGATCAAACTTCAGGGTTTTGTTCGTTGTATGATGCCGAGCGCATAGATGTGACTATTAGGAGTCAAAGTTATAGCGCCACCAACTGGCAGCAGGAAGTGTGTCATTTTCAAAATGCTTTGAATTCAGCATCTTATTTTTAATCGATTTGCTTCAAACTTCATCAGAATAATGTCAAAACACGGCCGATGTAAAACTGTGAAGGGAATATTGATATCTATAATACTGTTGCCATGGCAACGTTTCAAACTTGAAAATTTGTTTCTGGTGATTTTGAAGCAGATAACATGTTTAGAATGTCATGAAACTCAACACACATATGAGTATTAATGGTAGTTAGACACTGGAAAAAGCTCATAAACGGGCGTGGAAGAGGCACTCTATAGCGCCACCTTTTGTCAAAAATGGGGGGGTTAGTTTTAGCTACAGACACCAAACTCGGTACATAAATTGTTCTAATCAAGCCGGACAACTTTCTAATTTACAGTCATTAGCTACGACCAACAGGAAGTCGGCTAATTAATTTTGTATGTGGAATAATACACATACACGTTCATCTCGAAGACGAGTTCGTTCAGAATCAGCTACATATAGCAGGTCGGCTGACTCGATTTCCTTCTCATACATTCCCGTAGCGTCAGTGTATTTCCCTGTTGAAGCCTAGCGTCCATTGACTTCAATGGGGCTGCTTTGAACAGTTTTTTTCAGTGCTTCAAAACTAAAGTCATTGGATAAATGCTGCGATTATGTCCGGCCCATGGACGCTCAGCGTCTCTGGGGGTGAATGGAGGAGTGTGCTGGCCTGGACTCTGGGCTTCTGCGTGATGATTGGAGGGTCTGTCGAAAGACTGCATCTCCTTTTGACTGACAGTGATTTTGTACTATAAAAAGACGCTGAAGCTATTGGAGCTCAGTCCCATAGCGGATTTTGCAAGTCAGTGGTGTAGTCTACGTGAAACGCAGGTATACTACGTATACCCACTAGCAAAGGTCAAGGATTTCCGTATACCCACTTAAAAAAGCGTGAGGATACGTAACAACACCTTTGTGACAGATCTTTCACACGTTCATTCATAAATTCACCCCGTCTGTGTTGCGATCAAAGCACTGACTTTTTGAAAATCACGCTGTGTTTTTGTTGATGACCAGTGCTATCGCTCAACTCTTTCATTTCATCTGACTGGCTGAGGCCATCCTAAAAATGTGCCACTGCTGTGCGTTGCCACGGAAGCTTATAATTTGAACGTGTTTTTATGCCTTGCCCATTTAAACATTCAAAAGAGTTTCTAAGCATTCAAACACAGGACGCGGAACAACTTAAATGAGTACTCGCGCGCAGTGTTCGGTGCACACATACAGAGCAAACGTAAACTTAAAATACTGTTGCCATGGCAACGTGTCAAACTTGAATATTCTTTTCCGGTGATTTTGAGGCGGATAACATGCTTAGAATTTCATGAAACTCAACACACATATCAGTATTAATGATAGATAGACACTGGCAAAAGCTCATAAAAGGGCATGGAAGAGGCACTGCATAGCGCCACCTTTTCAGAAAACTTGGGGGGTTAGTTTTAGCTACAGTCACCAAACATGGTACATATATTGGTCTCATCAAGCTGGACAACCTTTTCTAATTTACAGTCATTAGCTACAACCAACAGGAAGTCTGCTATTTTGATTTGAATGTGGATATTTGGAAAAATATGGGTGTGAATTAATGCATACTCCTCAGAGGAGCATTATAATATACACACCAAACTTTGTCTACATGATACCAAAACATTGAGGAACTTAAATTGTAAACGGATTTTGGATATCTGAACAGTGTTGCCGTGACGATTTATTAAAGTAACAGTCTTTCACAGTCTTGATTGTTTGGATTAACCCTTTAATTGCTGTATCAATTAAAACCAGACTGCCAGAGGGTTACTGTAAATGCATGTGCTCGCTGTGCCCCTTTTTCTTGATGCCACCGGGGTGGCGGTTGCACTGGCGGCTTGGGCCCGCCATCGCTGCTTGCAGCTATATTTTCAATTTAGATTTGAACTTCCTATGGTGTATACGTTTAATTCATTTCAGATGTCAACTCATCAGTTGAAAGGGAACAAATTCTTTGTGAACTGAAAATCTCTCTAACATGTTCATGCACAGTATATTTTTTTATTGTTTTCCACCTTAAATGCTGTATACAATGGTGGTTTCATATGGAGATGTAAATAAAGATTCGGGAGTAGCTGTCACAGTGCTCAGGGAGCACGGACACGAAGGAGCGAGGAGTCGAGGAGAACGTTCAATAATCGTTTATTCACACAACACATGGAACACGGGGGTTGACGAACAATATCGGACGTGGGAGACGGAGACACAAGGCTTAAGAACACTAGGGAATCAAACGAGGAAGAACTGAAACAGGTGGGGAGTAATTAACACACAGATGGAGACTAATAAACTAATAATGAAGACAGGAACAGGAAGGACCAAATATGGGCACAAGAGTGAGGGAAACACAGAACATGGGAAACACAGGTCTGACAGTAGCCACTAATCTGATCTCATTATCCATTAACATATGTTAAGTTGAACTCTTGATTGGTTTTAAACTAGTTAAATCATTAGGGGTTTGTAATAGAATTCTGGCCAAATTCAAATTTTGAATTCTTGCAGCTTCCACCGTGCATCAATAATTTTGGCAGTGTTGTTTAACTGAGTCTTTTTACACACTGATGACATATTACTGGAACAATTATCATCGTACAAAGTAATTACAAAATAATTGTAAATTTATATAAATAAATAGTGTACATTGGAGCTGCACCATTATTTTTTTTAAAAGACACTTTTCATCCACACATTGGGCCTCATTCATGAAACACGAGCAGAACTAATTTTTGTGTAAATCGTTCGTAAAGCTGTTCTGACATAAATTTTCAGATTCATGAAAATTTTCTTATTTTCAAAATGTTAGTTGGTACGAAAGAAATGTACACCTGCTCCATACCATGTTTAAATGGTGCGTAAAACGTTCTGTGTTCTTTTTGGCAAACTGATGACACTGAATTTTGATGCACTGCCAACATAATATTTTACAAGTTAATTTGCTCTATTTTATTTATTTATTTATTTATTTATTTTTATACATTTTTTTCGCAGCTGAGAGTTGATAAACTGTTTAGCTTTGGGTTAAACACAGCGCTTGTCACTGTCACTTTTTACCCAGCTGTCCAATCAATGGAGGAGGGGCGGGACAAATAGCCTACAACACCGACCAATCATCCTTCTTGTACAACAACTGAACAACAATAGAGAAGTTAATATTGCTGGTTACTGCATTTTTATATTCAGTAATACTCTTCAAAATGAGATACTAGCAATATGTTACTGCTGTGGATATTCCACATCATAGCAACCAAAGCGTCTCAGCTGGAAAAACGCTGTGCCACCAAAGCATTTTCAAGCGCCACCAGCTGGCCGTTTTAAGAAGAGCGCCTGACATTTTTTCAGCTGGCTAAAAACACTTTGGTGGGCACAAGTTATTGAATATGTATTGTTAGGCAAATAGCCTATTAGTCTTTTTTGCATTTGTAAGGGAAACGGGTAAATTTAGCTCAAAGGGAATCATTTATGATTTATAGGGAATTTGAACAGACTCACTGTTTCACGGCTGATCACCGAGTCGGCAGCCATTCACTGAACGAGCCGTATAACATCAACTCTGCACTGGATATTAAAATCCAGAATATAGTGAAAACACTATTAAATGGCACAGTAACAAGATCGGCAGTTTAAGACATTAACTTGTAAGCACAAAACACAAGATACTTCTCTTTTCAATATAAATAAGACGTTATTGGATAAATCTAATACATGTAAACTAATCTAACACATGAACACACGCATTCACACATTCATACAAGTTGCAGAGAGAAAGTGAGGAAAGGATGAGTTTAGAGAATGAAAATGTGAAATCCCAAGTTTACAGCAATATATGTGCAATTGCTTAGACCTAAACAACCATCAATCACTTAAGTAACCCTCGCATTGTTTCTCAATGAGGCTAAAATTTATATAAAATGCACCAATTCAGCTAAAATCTGGAGTTGTGTTACTTGCCTTGCCTTTGTGTTAAGGGATTCCCTTTTGTCATTGTTGTTGCAGGAAAGGGGGTTTCCCAAGGTTGCTGATTGGTTGGAAGTTCAGTAGTGGTTGAAGTGATGTCTTGGGAAGCCAATGTTTGGGCGTTGGCTGAAGATGCAGAGTTGTGGCTGGTAGAAGTTTTGAAGCGGTCACAGACTCGAGTTGAACTCGGAGACAAGTCGTGGCGGCAAAACTTAAACTGAGAATACGAAACTCGCAACGGAAAAGAAAAGAAACTAAAGTAAAAGAAAGAAAGGATGTAACGAGACTAGGTGTTTTTTTTGTCTCATCGTGGTGTTAGCAGCTGGCATGTAAGCCAGAGCACGCTCAAAGAACGCTAAAAAGCAGCGTCAAAACGCGGTGGCAAAAGAAAAAAGCTAGAAGAGAAGAAAAAAAAGCGAAGAGAGAGGGTTTGATGGTGTCCTGAGTTTTTAAACTCGGCTTTTGGACACATCCCAAAATGGTGTGTTGACCAATTAGATATTGTCTTAGCTCGGGGTGTTGTTCTGTTTCTACTCCCAGTCCATAAATCAACATGTTATCTGGTCCGTCACATGGTCCGGATTTTCCCGCTCTTGGAGAGTATAATTTTGGACAGGATTTCTATAACCAGAATATGATACATTTGACAAAGGATTGATTGATAGAACAGTTTAAAGCGTGAATTTTCAAACTCATACATACCAAACATGAATATGAACCCTTAAGCTATTCAATAGTTATTAAAAAACATACACAATGAGTGATTAGAACATGATAGTCAAATGTGTGGGTTATATGCATAATATGGAGTTATGAATAGAAATCATTAGTTGCTCATAATTTCTTTTAAGATGATTTTGGTGCATAAAAGACAGTTTCTGTGCCATTCTGTGGACGTGAGAATGGGTTCTGAGGATCACAGGTCAAAAAGGTTTTGGAAGGAATTTCAGTCTGGTCTTTGTCCTGCTAGTTGGGGGAACCCTCCCAACAAAGTCTCTACTAATGATTTTGCTCATGTGATGGTCATGATGTTCTGTGTCTTTGACCATCAATCTTGGTTACTTGCCCCAAATTTGACAATCTCCTTATCAGATGGAATTGTCAATAAGTGTTCATTTGTTTTAATGCTGTGAGCTGCTGGTGGACTTGCTTCAGATTAATAGTGCCAGGATCTGGACAGATTTATGACGTTGTCTTGTTCCGGGGCCTCTTTGTGGAATTTGCTCTTTTGGTCGTTCTAACACCAATCTGATTGATTCTTAAATTGTCTGATTCGCTCTGATATCCTACACATTTATGCAATATACTGGAGCCAAACCTGAGAAAGGAGTCCAGAGTATTACACTGTGTTACTGGACATGCAATTTGCGTAGCTGTAATTCATAGGCGGGGATTATGCTAATTGTGAATGAGTGTGCACGAGCACCCTATTTACGAATGATTGGAATTCATTAACATACACATGTTTAACTATCAAATCGGATGTTTACGAAGCGTTTGTGAATCCGGAGGAGAGTGTTCATGAAGGTCAGTTTTATGCACAAATTACTCAGAATTTACTCCTATATTTACAAATGTTTCATGAATGAGGCCCATTATCTTTATTGATGTTAACTTTCTGTTCCTGCGTTCCTCTGTATTATTACCTTTCCGAAACCGGTTTCTGTAGAAAAAATACCAGTTAATAGCTTTATTTTAACAGTTAATAAACATTTTCTTTGCCTATAACAATAATAATAATAATAAAGTACAGCTTTATTATGCCATTTCACCTGAACGGGCAGGGCACACTCTGTGCCTGATAAGCCAGGGTGATGGAATCAACTATCCAGTGGGCCATCCTCTGCTTAGAGATGGCATTCCCCTTCTGCCGGCCTCCGAAACAGACAAAGAGCTGATCTGAGGTTCTGAAGCTTTGTGTCCAGTCTACGTACCATCTCAAGGCTCAGACGGGACAATGCAAAGCTAGGGCTGGGTCTGCCTCCTCCAGGGGCAGCGTTTGCAGGTTCACCACCTGATCCCTGAAGGGAGTAGTGGGAACCTTGGGCACATAGCCGGGCCGGGGACTCAGTATTACCTGGGAGTCAGACGGCACAAACTCTAGGCACGATTCGTCAACCGAAAATATGTGCAGGTCCCCTACCCTCTTGATGGAGGCCAATGCAATCAGGAGCAGAGTTTTCATTGAGAGAAACTTTAGCTCGACTGACTGTAAGGGCTCAAATGGAACCTGCTGTAGTGCTCTGAGCACTAGAGACAGGTCCCAAGAGGGTATAGAGGGAGGCCGAAGAGGATTCAACCTTCTTGCCCCCCTAAGGAACCCGATGACCAGGTCATGCTTCCCTACTGACTTCCCTTCCATGGGGACGTGGTTAGCAGCAATCGCAGCTACAGACTTTAAAGGTGGAGGGAGACAGCATTTGCTCCAACACTTGCTGCAAAAAGGAAAGCACGACTCTGATCGGGCATCTCTGGGGGTCTTCTTGGTGAGAAGAACACCACTCGACGAACAGGTTCCACTCTTTCTTTCCTGCCTCAGTCACATTCATATTGATGGCCCATTATGGGAGGCCCTTTGTCTCTCAGGTGTGAATCACTAAATATTCATGGGTATTGTCACTCCCTCGCATAAGGGCATTCTATCACAAAACAGGTTTTACAAATGTTAAATCAATATATTGTTTTCTGTGAACGAGTGAACAGGATAATTTTCACATCATTTTGTAGCAAAAACTCTAGTCTACCACATCCAGTTCTCAAAATTATTGTGAACAAATATTCTGTATGTTTTTTATGGCTTAAAAAAATTAGTTTTTCACTAACCACACATAAACATTGCTTTCTCAAAAACACAAACATGTACTTTCATGCTGCTCACATATTATTGTAGCCCAGTTTGTGCTGAATACAGTGTTATCAGACTTTAGCCATTAATAAAAAAAATTAAGATACTGAAAAAAACACAAATGTCAGGGCATGTCAAAACTTCTCCAGGGCCCCAAAACACCCTCAGATCCAAGAGGGTTAATATAAAAATTATAAAAAATAAAATACAAAAATGAAATTTAAATTATCCCTGCTTCTAAATAAATAGGCTAAAGCAGTTATTTTTATTTTGTTAAAAATGGGCCAAAAGAGACCTCTGAACTAATAGGCGAAAAACTTGCTCAGAATGTGTTTTAAATCCCTGCATAATTTTAGTCATACATGATAAATATCTATAATAATAATTAATAATTTGTTACATTTATATAGTGCTTTTCTGTGTACTCAAAGCGCTTTACATAGAAGGTGGGGAAATCTCCTCAACCACCACCAAACCACCACCACCGAAACATCGGAAAATAGGCATATTTTATTCAAGACATTACTAGGCTATATGACAACAACATGCATTTATCATTCTTACTATCACCGCCAGAATGTCCAACTTGAAGTCTGCATGTAATCCAAATTTACAGTATTAATTTTGTAAGTGCACATTGTTAGTGTTAAGTTGAACAATTAATCCGTGCAAGGTAATCCTCTGAATTTTTTTTTTTGTCTTGGTAATCTTTAATCAAAATCTGATCATCTGCTTCTGCTGTGGAATGGCATTCCTTCTCTGATGACGTCAGCTTGATGGCTTGGGCGAACCATGCCCCTCCAGCTGTTAGTGAGAGACGGGGAGGAGTAGTGCTAAAATAAAACCCGCCCTCTATTCAATATTCCGTTTCAGCTGGAAATATGTCACTACACTGAAATAAAGTCGGCAGCAACTTCCGGTTCATGTGGACTTTAAAATGGGGTTCTATTATTTTTCCTCAACAGTTATCCTCACAAAACGAAATTCATTTCAAACACAAATTTGATAAGAACAGAGTGGAAATTATTAGCAACACCAACATAACAGCAAAGCTAATGCTTTCTGTTAGTTTAAGCACAAACAAAAAAAAGTAAAACCAAGCCTTAATGTGGCAATAATTAAGACCAAACTGAACATGGTGTGTGTTTATGGTGCATGTCGGCAATGTTGTCTAGGCGGGGGCGGGGCGTGGTGCAGGTGGGGCTTGGGTAGACGATATTCAGGGATGTGATTTTTCCATATAAATACGGATTTCCATATTTTCCAACCTCTGAGGGACGACCCATGTGATTCATGTAGATCCGAGTTTGTTTGTTTTTTTGAGAGGGGGGGGGGGGTTGGTTGGATGCTGCATGATGATTGAAATTGCACAAATGGCCTTGAGCTATTACCTAAATAAACTGCAAAAAGATTGTCTTCTAAAACATAATGGATGGTATGGTTCTGAGAGCGCTGCACGAGCTCGCGGCGCCACCTGCAGGACAGTTAAAAGCGCTCAAAATGATGCTGAAACGTGTTACTCGACCCGGAGATTTTTTATGAATGGCGGTGAGAATTTGAGATTGCTAGTGCTGTCATAAAACTCCCGACGGTTGTGATGTAATTATATAACAGGCTATAGTCTGACACGAACATGTCTGCTGTTACAGTACTGTGTTTAGTTTCCATTCACTGTTAGTGCTGCGCTGTGATTGGTTCGAGACGCTTTATTTTGCATTTAGGAACGCAACATTCGTCATTAGAAACGTTTGTAAATATGTTGTTTACAAAGAGAAGTTTCAGTGTCACATAATCCTTCAGAAATCATTCTAATATGCTGATTTGCTGCTCAAGAAACATTTCTCATTATTATTAATGTTAAAAAAAACAGTTTTGCTGCTTAATATTTTTGTGAAAACAATACCACTCAAACATTTGTATAATATTTAAAAAAGAGAGAAATTAATAATTGTATTCATGCATGAAAGGGATAAAGTGAGTGAAGACATTTAAAATGATTTCTATTTAATAAATGCTTTAACAAATTTAATTAATATATTTGATAAATGCAAATAAATGCTGGTCATTATTACTTTATATTTATCAAAAAATCCTGAAAAATATAGTGTATCACCATTTCCACACAAAATATGAAGCAGCAAAATTGTTTTCAACATTGATAATAATCAGAAATGTTTCTTGAGTCAAATAAATTGTAATGATTTCTAAAAGATCATGGGACACTGAAAACTGGAGTAATGAAGAAGAAAATTCTGCTTTGCATCACAGGAATAACATTACATTTTATAATATATTAAAATTGATTTTTTTTTTAATTTGTAATTATATTTCACAATATTGCTTTTTTTTTTTTTTTTACTTTAATCAAATAAATTCAGCCTTGATAAGCAGAATATATTTATTTCAAAATCAATTGTAATGTTTCCAAACTTTTGGCAGGTACTTTATTAATAATAACAATTCTATATACTATATACTTTACTATAATATATTATAGTACTTTATTATAATATATTATAGTGTTATCATGATGATTAAGTGCTGCTTTTTGTTTTTTACAGGACAATAGTATGTATTCTTACAGTATAAGATATATATTTTATTGTGCTAAAATATATATTTTTAATAAGTGCTGGGGGTGTGGCTTGTGGGCGTGGCTTGGGGCGTGGTCAGATTTTCCTTCTTTTTTGTTTCTAGCTGATCACATGCCTGGATATTATCGGATATCGCAATATTTCTTAAGGTGATTATCGATAAGATATTTTTGACATATTGCCCAGCCCTAGTGTCAACTACCTCCTGGGGTAGGTCACCTAGATCCTCTGCGTCCCGTCCAGGGACCAGACATGAAGTTTCCAGAGGTCTGGATGCGGGTGCCACAGGGTGCCCCGTCTCTGAGTTAGTAGATCCTTCATCAGAGGAATCTGCCAAGGAGGGGCTGTCACGAGGAGCATTAGTTCCGGGAACCTTGTCCGAGTGGGCCAGCAAGGCTCCACAAGCAGGACCTGCTCCTCTTCCTCCCTGATCTTGCACAGCATCTGTGCGAGAAGACTCACTGGGGGAAACGCATACTTGCACAGGTGTGTGCCAGTGTGTCTGGGTGTCTGTGCCGAGTGTTCCCTCGGTCAGGGAGTAAAACAGCTGGCAGTGAGAGGTCTCTGGAGAGGCAAACAGCTGAGTAGCTCCGAAACGTCTCCAAATCAGCTGGACCATCTGAGTCTCCATTCTCCAGGGGGTGCAGCTCGTGACAGCTCGTAGGCTGCACGGTTGTGCAGACCCGGAATGTGAATGGCACGAAGCGACCTCAGATGCTTCTGACTCCAGAGAAGGAGGTGGCAGGCGAGTTGCGACATGCGACGGGAGCGTAGACCACCTTTTCGGTTGATGTACGCAACGGTCGCAGTGTTGTCCGTGTGGACCAGCACGTGCTTGCCCCGTAAGCGCCCTCTGAGACGGTTCAAGGCAAGGCATACTGCTAACAACTCTAGGCAGGTGATGTGCCAGTACAGTTGGGGCCCCGTCCAAACCCCCGACACTGCATGCCCATCGTATGTGGCCCCTCAGCCGGTGGTAGAGGCATCGGTGTAAACCACAGTATGCCTGGAGACCTGTTCTAGGGGCATTCCTGCCCGGAGAAACGCAAGGCCTCACCATAAGGTGAAGGTTTGGCAGCAGGCCGGTGTGACTTGGACCCGGTGAGTGCCGCATTGCCACACCCACCTCGGGACTCGGCCATGGAGCCAGTGTTGAAGCGGTCTCATATGAAGCAGCCCCAGCGGCGTGACTGCCGCTGCAGCTGCCATATGCCCCAGGAGCCTCTGAAACTATTTCAGTGGGACTGCCGTCCTGCTCTTGAACATATTCAGGCAGTTCAACACAGACTGAGCACGTTCCTGATGAGGCGTGCTGTCTGTTCGACCGAATCCAAGTCCATACTGAGAAAAGAGATCCTCTGCGTCAGGGAGAGTTTGCTCTTTTCCCAGTTGACCCGAAGGCCCAACCGGCTGAGGTGCGAGAGCACCAAGTCCCTGAGTTCACACAACTGATCCTGAGATTGAGCTAGTATGAGCCAGTTGTCGAGGTAGTTGAGAATACGGATGCCCTGCTCTCTCAGGGGAACAAGGGCTGCCTCCTCAACTTTCGTGAAGACACGGGGCGACAGGGACAGCCCGAAGGGCAGGGCCTTGTACTGAAATGCTTGTCCTTCGAACGCAAACTGCAGGAATGGTCTGTGGCACGGAAGGATCAAAACATGAATGTACGCGTCCTTCAGGTCGATCGCTACAAACCAATCTCGGGGACGGATACATCCAAAGATGCATTTCTGCATGAGCAACTTGCGGTAGCTTGTGAAGGGCCCGTTTAAGACACGCAGGTCCAAGATTGGACGAAATCCACCGCCCTTCTTGGGTACAATGAAGTAAGGGCTGTAAAACCCCATCTTCATATCGGATGGAGGGACCGGCTCTATCACGTCCTTTGCCAGTAGGACTGCGATCTCCGCACGCAAGACATGAGCATCGGTGCTTTCACTGATGTGAACTTGGGGGGAAGCCGGGCGAACTGAATCGCATAGCTGAGTCTGATGGTCTGCAGGAGCCAGCGAAGATGGGTTGGGTAGCGCTAGCCTGGCACCCAGATAACGTACAAGAGGGACCAGCGGAACCACCGACGTACCCACAGTGGGGCAGCAAGGTGGAACACAGGAACCCAGCTTGGGCAGCTCGTAGGTGGACCGAAGAGGGTTCTGAGTGTGTGGTGCAATGCTTACCTGGTTCCATGGTTGGGCAGAGGGTACTTGAGTAGGGCCTTTGATGACGCTCTTGAATCACCTGTTGCTGCCTGCTGGAGACAGAGTAGGATGAGTGTGGTCCGGTGTTGGTCCGTACGCGACTCTCCGTGTCCTCCTGGGACCCAGAGATAGAGAAAACTGCTCTAATGTCGAGATTTTTGGACCGCAACTGAACTTGCACTCCGAGCGACAAAGGTCACCGCGAGTTCTCTGGGTCATGCGATGTCCACAATGGTGAACACACCATTCAGGAGTTGGTGTGTTCACCATCTCCCGAAGAGCAGTTCCCTCCCTCTCTTGGTCGCCCAACCCAGGGCCTCTTGGTATTCCGCTTACTGCCAGGTTTGACGGGGACCAACGCCCAGCTCCACGGCGCTGCTTGGCTGGAGGCTGCTGTGGATGCAGCACAGGATTGGGGGCGGACGCAGGGGGCCGCCCTTGGCGACAAGCAGGCTGGGGCACTGCAGCCGGTGGATGGGTGGAGGCAGCAGCTGCCCGCCGGGGCAGGACGTGTCGGATCATCTCAGTCTGCTCCTGTGCAGCCGAGAACTGCTGGGCAAAGCTCTTGACTGCGTCTCCAAAGAGGCCGGTCTGGGACACTGGGGCCTTTAGGAACCAAACTTTGTCGGCGTCCCCCATGTCGACCAGACACAGCCCCTGAGGTGGTGCTCCTGGACCACAAGTGTGGACATCGCATGACCCAGAGAACTCGCGGTGACCTTTGTCGCTCGGAGTGCAAGTTCAGTTGCGGTTCAGAGCTCTTTCAGAACTTCCGGATCGTGACCATCCATATGCAGGTCCCTCAGTGCTTTAGCCTTTTTAGGGAAAAAAGCTATTTTAGTGTGCTGAAGTGCACAGGGGAGATGGCTGCCTGCAACACAAACAGGGTAGTGCAGCCTGATGCGAGTAACCCACTCGACACATGAAACCACCACCGCTGACGCGCCGTACCGCCAACACCTAGAGCTCCAAAGAGTGCGCTGAACTCGTTCAGTCTTCTCTCAGTAAAGTAGTCAGGAGCAAAACGATGTGATCGCTGGGCTCCGAAGCGAAAAGCTGAGTATGCATTGCACCTGCTGCCTAATTATAGTCGTGCTTCGATCAGCGGCAGCTGGGTGCAGTCATCGCATGCCAATGTGCATTGACTCGTTTAGTTTACACTCGAAGTGGATTGGTCTCTCTAAGCGAGATCCCAATTTGTCGGTCACCGACGTGACTCGAAATGACTGAAAGGGAACTGTAAAATAAAGAAAACTGTAAAGCTTTTGCAAATTAAAGAAAACAGCTTTCTGCCGTTTCGGTTTCCTTCCTGTGAATTTTGGAGTACGTAACTCGTTACAATGAACAAAAACTCAGCAAATTTTTTTGTTTTGTTAATCTGTTAATGATTTAAGTGAAATATATTTTGTGTATTGGCTTATGTATTCCTTTTTATGTACAGTGCCCTCCAAAAGTATTGTGAGGCCAATTCCTTTATTTTTGCTGTAGACTGAAAACATTTGGGTTTGACATCAAAAGATGAATATGAGATGAGAGATTAACATTTCAGCTTTTATTTACAGGTATTTTCATCTGGATCTGATACACAATTTAGAAGATATCACCTTTTGTTTGAACCCAACCATTTTTCATGTTACCAAAAGTATTGGAACATGTGACTGACAGGTGTGTTTTGTTGCCCTGGTGTGTCCTATTAATTGATTATTCAAACAATAAATAGCACTGAATGTCTGCGCTCAGTTTCAGATCCGTGCAGACTGCATTTATAGTTAGTTAGACGTGTAACCAACATGAAAACCAGAGAGGTGTCTATGGGTGAAAAACGAGCAATTGTGAAGCTGAGAGAAGATGAAAAATCAATCAAACCATTGCACAAACACTGGCAATAGCAAGTACAACCATTTGGAATCTCCTGAGGAAGAAACTACTGGTGTACTAAGTAACACCTCGAATGAGTAGATTAAGGAAAACATCAGCAGTTGACGACAGAAACATTGTGTAATGAAAGACCCTAAAACAACTGTTAGTGACATCAGCAACAACCTCTAGAGGGCAGGAGTGAAGTTATCACAATCTACTGTTCGCAGAAGACTTCATGAACAAAAGTACAGAGGCTACACCAGAAGATGCAAACCACTCATTAGCAAGAAGAATAGGAGACAAGCCTCAAAAATTCTGGGACAAGGTTTTATGGACAGATTTTATGGACCAAAGTGATGGAAAGGCTAAAGTTTGGAGAAAAAAGGATCCGCTCATGATCCCAAACATACAAGCTCATCTGAAACACAGTGTACACAGGTGTACATTATAGTACACATTACACAGGTAATGTAATGGCTTGGGCTTTCATCGCTTCTTCTGGAACAGGCTCATTAATCTTCAGTAATGATGTAACACATGACGGCAGCAGCAAAATTAACTCAGAAGTCTACAGAAATATTTTGTCTGATAATTTACAGAAAGATGCAACCAAACTGACTGGGAGATCCTTCATCATGCAGCAAGATAATGACCCAAAACATAGTGCCAAAACAACAAAGGAGTTAATCAGGGCAAGAAGTGGAAGGTTTTAGACTGGCCAAGTCAATCTCCACACTTAAAACCTGTAGAGTATGCATTTTACCTGCTAAAGAAGAGACTGAAGGGAGTAACCCCCCAAAACCGAAAGAGCCTGGTGAAAGCCTGGAAAAGCATCACAAAAGAAGAATGCAAAAGTTTGGTGATGTCAATGGGTCACAGGCTTGATGCAGTTATTGAAAGCAAAGGATTTGCAACTAAATATTAAGACTTTTTCACTTTAATCTGTTAATTCTATCTGTTCCAATACATTTGCTCACATGAAAAATGGGTGGGTTCAAACAAAGGGTGATATCTTCTAAGTTGTGTGTCAGATCCAGATATGAATACCTGGAAATAAAAGCTGAAATGCTGATCTCTCCTCTCATATTCATCTTTTGATGTCAAACCCAAATGTTTTCAGTCTACAGCAAAAATAAAGGAAATGGCCTCACTGTGCCAATACTTTTGGAGGGCACTGTATATAGTTTTATTCTGTTTTTCTCCATTCACAGAAGCGCTGTAGGTGCATGCCCTTGTTAAATCTGTGTTCTACTACACTATCCTGCATTTTTTTCTGGTTTCAAAGCACAACTAGCTGAATATTACCTGCCATTCATTTTCACTTAATTGTAGGCCTAATACTTGGTGGTTTGTGACATATCCTCGGATAAACTCTAACACCGTGGCAACACCATTACGACTTAGCTTACCTATGATGAATTTACAGCTGACTAAGGCTTTTCACTCACTTGATACGTCAACGTCACATTTGCATAAGCCGTACTACTTGAATTTGTGATTGGTTGACTGCAAAATTCAAATAACAAATGTAACGAAAAAATAACATCATTAACCGGTTAATGGACATTTCAAATTTTCGATTCTGTTCATTTCATTCTGTTCTTTCTTTCTCTCTCTCTCTCTTTTAAATATATATGTATATTGCACACCCCAGTAGGGCTGTCGCGATAACCGCAATACCGCGCTACTGACAAGCATAACCGCAAAGGAATGCGACAACCGCAGCAACCGCAATATTTTAGTGTTTTCTTTTTTCGTAAGGTTATGCCCTTCTTGTTTCGTGCATGTGTACTAAATATTTAAGTAATAATAACATCATTTTTACCATGCTGATTTGGCTCCGTAGATTTGCACTTAACAAGCCTAAACAGACAGCGAATGAAAGAGCGATCGACTGTGCATGTGCAATTACGTGTGTCTATCCTTCAGGCCGAGCCATGTGTTTGTGAAAATTAGTTGTCATGTCCAAGGAAAGCGAAATCTCTGTATTAGCATTGATGCATTGCTGGACAGCTGAGCCTTTAAACGTGGCGTTCAAAGTTAAAATTATTCCAACAGTGTGTTTCATTACGTCTCTCTTTGAATGAATCAGCGTTTTTGAACGTGTAGTTGAATGAACGGTTTAAACACTCACTCAAAGACATTACCTTGCCATCACCTTGTGGCATAATAATGAAAGTGACGTGACGTGACATACGGCCAAGTATGCGACCCATACTCGGAATTTGTGCTCTGCAATTAACCCATCCAAAGTGCACACACAGCAGTGAACACACACACACCGTGAACACACACCCGGAGCAGTGGGCAGCCATTTATGCTGCGGCACCCGGGGAGCAGTTGGGGGTTCGGTGCCTTGCTCAAGGGCACCTCAGTCGTGGTATTGAGGGTGAAGAGAGTGCTGGTTATTCACTCCACCCACCTACAATTCCTGCCGGGCCGAGACTCGAACTCGCAACCTTTGGGTTACGAGTCTGACTCTCTAACCATTAGGCCACGACTTCCCTTGTAATGTAACTGCACTCACGACAGCCCGTCTAGAAAGCGCAGGTGAGATATCAACAGAAACTCTCATGTCCAGTCAGATTCAAGGATCAGCTCTAACTGTTATACATATACGCTAACAATAGCCTTACAATCTTATCGTCAGGTTTATGTGCTGTTATGTGGATCGTTATTTTGTCATTCTCGCCACCGCATATGGCGCTATTGAGCCACTCAAAATTACCGTAAGGGATATTCCTTCACCGCGACAGCCCTACACGCCACCAATCACCACTAAAAAAAAGAAAAGTAAGCAAGTAAGTTCACTTCAGGGTTGGGCTAAGGCCAAAATAACTATAAAACGATATTCTTTTCCCAAAAAGAATTAATTGTCCTAACTAACTTACTAACTAAATAAATTAATTAATTAATTTAAAAATATATAAAAATAAATAAATTCATAGTAATTATAATAATAATAATAATAATACAGGGTCTGAAAAACATGCACACATACAACAATGTCTCTTGACATAACTTTCTTCTGACTGCAGTAATTCATCTGTCATTTTTCCTCTTGTGCATAGTACTAATGAAATGCTTTTTTTTTGTTTTGCTCTTTTTGCTTCATATCTTTGCCTTTCCATTTACAGGTGAAAGCTGACCGTGGCAGTAAGAAGCTCAGCGTTCTTCAGCAGGCCTCACGCCATGTTAATGAGATGGCTGCTAATGTGGTGGGGTCCACCAAGACTGGGCAGGACCAGATCGAGGATAAGGGTTAGTGTGATGGTTACAGGGGCTTTTGGGTCATGGTTCCTCATGCTTTTCTTCAATAAGAAATGTATAGTGATGCTATTTGTTCACATTGGTTTTTTGTTTTTTTCTCTCATTTCCATATTAAGACACCATGGACTTCTCTGGCATGTCTCTAATTAAGCTCAAAAAAGAAGAAATGGAATCACAGGTTTGTTTTGATTTTTTCCCCCCGTGGTCACATCACATTCAATTTGGGTAACACTTTATAATAACTGCACACTATGAATCATTCGGTAAGCATTAGTAAATAGTCAGTTCATCCTTTATAAAGCATTGTCCCAACATTAATAGTCATTAGTAAGCAGTTTATAAATACAGTTATAAATGCCTTTTTCTTGATTTATAAGCATATCTATTACAAAGGAGATTTAAAGGCTGTTATCTTCCTAACAGAAAAAAAATAAACAACACAGAGGGATACAGAACTCAGAAATATTTATTTCAAGATGCAAAAAAAAATGAAATTGTACAACTGTACACTTGAATTTTTATTTTATTTTATTTTTTCTATGAAATGGCAGAGGTTTTATTTTTCATTTTTTATCAAGTGTACAGTTGTACAGTTTCATTTTTTGCATCTTGAAAAAATATTTCTGTGTTCTGTATCCCTCTGTGTTGTGTTTGTTTAACTTTTCTGTTTGGAAGATGGTAACACTTTAGAATAGGGAACACTTATTCACTATTAACTACGACTTTTCCCTCAATAAATTCCTAATTTGCTGCTTATTAATAGTTAGTACAGTAGTTGTTAAGTTTAGGTATTGGGTAGGATTAGGGATGTAGAATAAGGTCATGTAGAATAAGGCATTAATATGTGCTTAATTGCTACTAATAAATTGCTAATATTCTAGTAATATGCATGCTAATAAGCAAATAGTTAATAGACCCTAAAATAGTGTTACCTGGAAGATAAGAGCCTTTAAATCCCCTTTGTAAATTCTTTACAAGGTATAAATAATCCTCACTTTAGATGAGCTCACAAAAATAGATGGCTGGCAACAACTAAATGTTTTATAACTACCTGACTTAATCATGAATTACAGCAGGAATATGTGTTAATAAAGCATTTATTAACACACTGAGCAACTATTATTATGTGTCTAAATAATACTATTTATAAATGTACATTTAAATAGTTTATTAATCATTTACTTACACTTTCTAAATGATCTTATGAACCACTGACAACTCCTAAATAACTGGTTTGTAAATAACGTAATAATTTAGAAATTACAAATTGATGATTAATAAAGTATGAAAATACAATCATTAAACATTATAGATATGCTCAAGAACAAAACATTTATAGCTGTATTTAGAAACTGCTTACTAATGCCTATTAATGTCAGAACAATGCTTTATAAAGGATGAATTGACTATTTACTAATGCTTAACTAATGATTCATAGTGTGCAATTATTATATAGTTTTACCTAAATTGGTAAAGTAGACGTATACGTGTATGCATAACTTGACATACTTTTTCTGTAGTTCGTGTTAGGGAATTAAAGGAATGAGTTATATGTACGCTTGGTTAAAATGATGAGTATTTAAGTTAGATCTAAATTGACAGAATGTCTACTCCCTGAACAATGCTAAGAAGACTGTTTCAGAGTTTAGGAACTGAATAGGAAAGGATGTATCGTCCAAAGATGATTTTTATACTCTGGGTATTATCAATTGGCCAAAAATTTTAAGACTTCAGTGAACATAATCGCTCAAAGTACTGAGAAACTAGACCATTCAAGGCTTTAAAAATAATGTGCAACATTTTACAGTTTCAAGAAATCAACAGTTTTTCACTTAATAGGCAGCCAGTGTAGTGTAGAACTAGGCTAATATGATCAAACATTTTGGCTCAAGTAGCACATATTGGGAGGAGCAGCTTGGACCAGTTGGACATTTTGGACCTGTTGAAGTTTAATACATCAGCAGGAAATCCACCCAGTAATGCATTATCAAGCAGAGGTGGGTAGAGTAGCCAAAAACTTTACTCAAGTAAAAGTACAAGTAACAATCCTAATAGTTACTTGAGGAAGAGAAAAAAAGTATCCAATGAAAAATCTACTCAAGTAGCGAGTTACTAGTTACTTTGGATATATGTATGTGTGTATATATATATTATATATATATATATATATATATATATATTAGGGGTGTAACTATACGCGTATTCGTATTGAACCGTTCGGTACGAGGCTTTCGGTTCGGTACACATGCAAACCGAACGATTCGTTCGACTAATCCTATTACGTTTGGAAAATAAAAGAGCCTAATTGTGTTTTTCCCCGTTTATAATGAAATCCGTAACGGTTATGTTTCAGGGTGACGTTCAGCTTGCACTTTTTCAAATTAATTTTATTAATTTAAATTTATTAAATTAAAATTATTAATTTAAAAACGTGTCTTGTTTTTGAAGCCACTTGGCAAAACTTCCTAAAAAATTAAATAACTGAAAAAGTAGGCTATATTTGATTTTCATTAGGCCTATTTTATTTCCATGAAAACACAGCTTCAGTTATTGTGCAACAGAACATTCAAAAAACACACAAGATGAAATAAATGCACATAGAATTTCACAAAATACACCTTGCTTATCAGGCCCATGAAAAGCACACACAAGATGAAATGCACCTAAAGAATTATCTAGTGGCATTAATAAAAGAAACACACTTTCTAAAAGACCAAAACTGCGGGGAAATGCGGTCTATTAATACGTCTGTCAATCTTTACAGGATTTTAGAATTTATTTTTAGAAACATTAGACAAACTATTGCTTATTCCACAGATTCTCGAACTAGGAAATTACCAAAGGGCATTTTGGGTTGAGCGAGCAGCGTTGATCGTATTGAGCGAGAGGAGCGGAATCTTAAGAAGGTGCTCTCCGCTCCGAAGGAAATATGACCGCTCCCGCTCCTCTCCCTCTCCACTCCGCTCACATGCTCTGGCGTCGAAAGATGATGATCTTGTATCGACGATAGCCAGAGATATTGTCAAAAACATCAATTATTGGCAATATTAAGAGTATTTGGCATTTTCAATTAATGTAGGCTTGTTACATTCTTATTTTTATTAGACCTATTGTTATTATGAAGTTACTTTCATTATTAAATTAAAATTTCAATGAATTTTCCCCACAAAAATTACCACATAACTGACACGCTGCAAGGATAAGATTAGGTGATTTACTCCTCAATTAAAATGTTTTTTTAAAAAGGTGTTTTAAAACGGGTCTATTGGGCTATACAATAAATTATAGTCCTATAATTAAAATATTAACACTGCAGTCATCAATAAAAATCAATGAAATAAAAAGCTTTTATTTAAAGCACCGACTTTTAAAAACAACCTGTTTAACATGAAATACGTTTCTTCTCATTTTTTTTTCACTATGTAGGGGCCACAAGAGAAATATAAAGGAAATAAATGAAAACAGCTATAGGCTATACCGTTATCAGTATATGTTGAAGTAGATTCGTCTCTCTTTGTCTCTGAGAGAATATGCGGCGTCAGATGCCGAAAGCTTCGTCATTACTCCATTCCGTTTTTACTTTCACTTTCTGCTTATAGTGAATTGACTGAGATTAAGACATCTTATACATCTTATACAAACCCTGGTGCAAACGCGTGCTTGTGTGATATCCATTGGCTTACCTTCATGGTTCAAAAACAGAAATATTTCCAACATTGCCAATTGCCCCGCCCCCCGTATCGAAAACATACCGAACCGTGACACCACTGTGTCGTATCGAACCGAACCATGAATTTTGTGAACCGTTACACCCCTAATATATATATATATATATATATATATATATATATATATATATATATATATATATATACATACACACACTAGGGGCGGCACGGTACATGTATTTGTACCTTACAATGAATACAGTCAATTCACCCGCAATCCAGAAGGGGGCGCCTGCAGCAATGGAACGCTGTTTGATAACCGCCAGCAGAAGAACAGCGAATGCCGTGAGTTGCGCACTTGAAAACAAAGCCCCCTAGACAGTGAACGTGCTGATTCTGAACGCGTCTCTCACATAGACTGACAAAGGAGTATACTTTAAAGGCTTGTGCACTCAACTGTTTGCAAAATGGGGCTTTGTGCTCGTGTATCCTACCTCTCTTATTCGGCACAAATCCAAATATTCCATAATATTTCCATATTTGCGATGTAACGTATCTGAATGCGAAACTATTATTTATTATGTAAATGATAGGCTTTGTACTTCAGTCGCGTTCCAACGGTGACACAGAGCTGGGTGCGCTGATGTTTGTATCTTATTTTGATAAAGTACCAACTTTAGCAATGCTGGAACTGATGTGTGTGTGTGTGTGTGTGTGTGTGTGCGTGATGTGATCACTTCAACTGTTTCCTTATACCAGCAGAATCAACTTTAAACACTTATTGTCTTATTAATGCATCACTGTATAAAGGTCTGCTTTTATTTGTGTACATTCACAATGAAAACAAAGTAAAGAAAACAAATAGGATGTCGCTTTCTGCCATTTGAGTTTCCTTTCTGTGATCAAATTAAGCGCGTCACAAAAATTAACTGAAACCTATAGGCTATGTTACGTGTCGCACTGTTCCCTTGTTTATCTGTAAACTAAATCAAATATATTTCAAGAATTTATTTATTTTATGTATATATATGTACTGCAGATTTTATATATATATAACATAATGTAATAATATTTAGTATTTTCACATCTAGGTGGACAAAATAGTAATTTGTACAACTGTCTGTTCAAAATAAATGAAAAGAAACCGAGCATAGTAGATTTTATTTTTTTCCTGTTGTACCGAAATCGTATCGAACCGTGACCCCCGAACCGAGGTACGTACCGAACCGTGACATCTGTGTACCGTGCCACCCCTAATACACACACATATATATATATATATATATATATATATATATATATATATAGGTTTCTTGAAGCATCTTGGAGACGTTGCCACAGTTCTTCTGGATTTAGTCCGCCTCTGTTCTGTTTCTTCATGTCATTCCAGACAGACTGGATGATGATGAGATCAGATCTCTGTGTGGAGCATTGGCTGTTGTCAGACAAAAATCTCACTGGATTATTACAATTAATGGCAAAATGAATATTTGGAAATGTAAACTGATATTTCCTACTGACACACTACAGCAAAAGATACAAATAACTGAATTAAATACTTAAAAAAAAAAGGATTTGATGCAATGTAATTAAGCAAATCTACTATAAATTAAATGCCACGATCGACACTTTTCATTCATTTCACTCTAACGTTACACATTTCACTCGACAGTCAATCTAGCTTACCGCTACTACAATATTACTTGAATGAAATCGAATGTATACCTGTGGAATCGTTCACAGACAGCACACACGGTGTTCAACTAATAAAGATCCTCATTGCAGGCCAACAGTAGAATTTGCAGTTTTGGCTTTAATTGACTGTAGATCTTTGTTTTCCGTGTTCTCAAATTACCCGTAATGAATGAGAAACCGCTTCAGACAATTCAGTGTGTGCAGGGAACTGAACAAATCATTCAAAGTGATTTGCGAACCAATTCAGACCGTTTTGCAGGCTTGTTTGTTCAAAGCCTTGAACAGAATCGACTCAAAAGACTGATTAATTCGTGAATGGGGCATCGTTCATGCCCCAGATAAAAGAGACAGCGCGCTAGGAATGAACTACGTGTTTCTTAACATGTATAGCATACAAATTGTACAAAACATTTTTTTTAAAGTAACGAGAGGAACGCCACCCATTGTACCGAAGTAAAAGTACAGTTTTTTCGAATAATAATTACATTAATAACTATTTGTGCACACCCCTAAAACTAAGTAATATTTCAATCTCACAACATCAAGCGCAGAGTATTTAACCGAGATCACATCTCAACACATGTCATCAGGAGACTACACCAGTGGCCAGGTTGCATAATCTGTTTAGACTATTTTGGAATTGGATAATCCAATGCCGATTTCAGTCATTTATCGTCTACCTAAACCAAATAAGGATTTTATTAACATGTTTTATGTTTTAGACTTTTTAGGGGGAATTATCGCCAATTTTGATGTGATTTTAATATACATGTGTGTTGCCCAGCTAATTTCTTAGCCAAATAATTTTTGAGCCTTATTGAGCAAGCCTGTGCTATTTAATAGTGTTTTCACTATATTTTGGATTTTAATATCCAGTGCAGAGTTTGTTATACTGCTTTTTCAGTGAATCGCCGTGAACAATGAGTCTGTTCAAATTCCCTATAAAATCATAAATGATTCCCTTTGAGCTAAATTTACCTGCTTATGTTATAATTTAAAGTTAACATATTTACATTAACAATCCTTTAACGGATTTGAATTATAGAAATGCGATAGTGTATTATGTGTAAGCCAGGTTAAAGAGATGGGTCTTTAATCTAGATTTAAACTGACAGAGTGTCTGCTTCCCAAACAGTGTTAGGTAGATTGTTCCAGAGTTTGGGCGTTAAGTAGGTAAATGATCTCCTGCCCGCAGTTGATTTTGATATTCTAGGTATTATCAAATGGCCAGAGTTTTGAGATCGCAGCAGATGTGAAGGACTATAGTGTGATAAGAGCTCACTCAAATACTGAGGTGCCAAACCATTCAGGGCCTTATAGGTAATTAGCAAGATCTTAAAATGTATACGATGTTTAATAGGGAGCCAGTGCAGTGTTGACAGAACCGGGCTAATGTGGTCATAATTCCTGGTTCTAGTAAGAAGTCTAGCTGCTGCATTTTGAACCAGCTGAAGTTTGTTTATTAAATGTGCAGAGCAACCACCCAATAAAGCATTACAATAATCTAGCCTCGAGGTCATGAACGCATTAATTATTTTTTCTGCATTTGACATAGGTCGTAATTTAGATATATTTTTAAGATGGAAAAATGCAGTTTTACAAATGCTAGAAACATGTTTTTCAAAGGAAAGATAGCTATTAAAAAGTACGCCTAGGTTCCTAGTTGATGACAAAGAATTTACAGAGCAGCCATCAAGTATTAGACAGTGATCTAGGTTATTACATGCAAAAGTTTTTGATCCAATAATTAACACCTCAGAATTTAGCAGTAAGAAATTGCTAGTTTTTGATATCAACTATACATTCCGTTAGTTTTGCAAATTGGTAAGTGTCATCGGGTCGCAACGAAATATAGAGCTGAGTATCATCAGCATAACAGTGAAAGCTAACACCATGATATCTCCCAAGGGTAACATGTAAAGCGTGAAAAGTAAGGGGCCAAGTACTGAGCCTTGAGGTACTCCATACTGCACTTGTGATTGGTATGATACCTCTTCATTTACTGCCACGAATTGATGGCGGTCAGATAAGTACGATTTGAACCATGCCAGTGCACTTCCTCTAATGCCAACATAATTTTCTAGTCTGTTTAAAAGAATGTTGTGGTCGATAGTGTCCAACGCACGCTAAGATCCAGTAGCACTAATAGAGAAATACAACCACGATCAGATGATAAAAGCAGGTCGTTTGTAACTCTAATGAGAGCAGTCTCAGTACTATGATATGGTCTAAAACCTGACTGGAAATCCTCACATATATCATTTTTCTCTAAGAAGGAACATAGTTGTGATGATACTACCTTTTCTAATATCTTTGACAGAAAAGGGAGATTCGAGATCGGTCTGTAATTAATTAATTATTTGGGGTCAAGTTGTGGTTTTTTAATGAGAGGCTTAATAACAGCCAGTTTGAAGGTTTTTGGGACATATCCTAATGACAATGATGAGTTAATAATATTCAGAAGAGGATCTATTACTTCTGGAAGCACCTCTTTTAGGAGCTTAGATGGAACAGGGTCTAACATACAGGTTGTTGGTTTAGATGATTTAACAATTTTATACAATTCTTCATTTCCAATGGAAGAGAATGAGTGGAATTGTTCCTCAGGGGATCTATAGCGTACTATGTGATGCGATACTGTGTCTGACAGCTGCATGGTTACATGGTAAAGTAGTTCATAAAGTCATTACTACTGTGCTGCTGGGTAATGTCTGCACCTGCTGATATTATATTTTTTATTAATTTAGCCACTGTATTGAATAAATACTTGGGGTTGGTGTTTGTTTTCTTCTAAAAGAGACGCAAAGTAAGCAGATCTAGCAGTTTTTAAGGCTTTCCTGTAGGAGAGAGTATTTTCCCGCCAAGCAATACGAAATACCTATAATTTTGTTTTTCTCCAGCTGCGCTCTATTTTCCAGGCTGCTCTCTTTAGGGCCCGAGTGTGCTCATTATACTACGGTGTTGGACTCTTTTCCTTTATCTTCCTTAAGCGTAAAGGAGCAACCATATCAAAAGTGCTAGAAAAGAGAGAGTCCAAAGTTTCTGTTACATTATCAAGTTGTTCTGAGCTATTGGATATGCTGAGGAACTGAGATATCTGGTCTTATAAGATGTGCTCCCTTTACAAAGAGTGTGCGTGATCGCCAAATCGAAAATGAAAGTGAACAGTGAGCGCTCATTTATAAGAGATTTAAATACTCCGCATATTGATAGAGGCTCCCTGATGCGTGAAACTTATATAAATATTAGAATGTTTGCGTGAGCAGGCGGTAATGGTTATGGTAACGGCTCCTGTAATGGTAGTGGGAGTAGGATTAAGAAAACAGTCCTGCGCAGGGCTTTAATACAAAAATGCACACAATGAATGGCGACTGTACAAAGCAAAAGCCGAATCCCGGACATTTTGGGTGATTTAGAATTTCTGGCTGGACGCATTTTTTTAGGTCCAAAAAGAGGACAAGTCCGGGGAAAAGAGGACGTATGGTCACCCTAATCTAATGCAATACCAGAAAACGGTGAATATGCTGAGGCAAGGTTAAAAAAAAATGATTGATTGAGTCAGTGTGGAAGAACTTGACTGGTCTGCATAAAACCAAGTCCTAATCCCAGTTTAACACCTCTGGTGTGACTGTAAATGCAGACCTTGAGCCAAAAACTCATCACCAAACACCAATGACTTGTACATACACTATATAGACAAAAGTATTGGGACACCCCCTTCTTTAGAACAGAAAAATGCACTTCCAAATCTGTGGCAACAACGATGGGAACATAATTCATGTATTTAAAAATTGTATTTCCGTCTCTGTTGCAACAGTTTTGGAAGTGTCTAAAATGACTGTACCCATATGTACAAGTCATTGGTGTTTGGTGATGAGTTTTTGGCTCAAGGTCTGCATTTACAGTCACACCAGAGGTGTTAAACTGGGATTAGGACCTGGTTTTATGCAGACCAGTCAAGTTCTTCCACACTGACTGAATCAATAATTTTCTTTTTGAACCTTGCCTTACACACAGAGGCATTGTCATGTTAGAATAGAAAAGGGTCCTGTCCAAACTGTTACTATAATATTAGAAGAACACAATTTCCTAGAATATCATTATTTGCTTTAACATTAAGATTTGTACTCATAGAAATTACTAAAGTAGTCAAACCTGTTCATTAGAAGGGGGCGACCCAATACTTTTGGCAATATAGTGTAGATAGATAGATAGATAGAGTCAGATTAAAGATAGATAGATAGATAGATCAGATTATAGATAGATAGATAGATAGATAGATAGAGTCAGGTGATAGATAGATAGATAGATAGATGAGTTTGAATGGGTTAGAAATAGTACATAGAAGGGAAGTCTGATTGAGTCTAATGGGCTTCAGTGTGTTTAGATTTAATTTTGACAGTTGGAGTTTGAATAGCCTTGGCTCATTTGAACATTCTGTCAATGTAAGTCTATGGGATTTTTATGATTTTTAATCTTCATTTTTATTTAAACCGTAAGTCCGATCAGTTAGAAAAGATATAGCACACTCTGTCAGATCAGTCTGAAGATCTGGGCTGAGTTTGGAGTCTGTAGAGTTAAAGCTCTAGGAGGAGTTAGAGTCAGAAATTTAGTCTCAGAAGACTAATAATAAGTTTAAATAGCATTTCAGTAAGTTGGCTTTCTCAAGCCAACTTAATTATGCTAATAATTTTCTCAAAACTGCACAAAATTCTCAAATGTTTTCATAATAGTTAATACAACCAACTAATACTTTAGAATGTCTGAAAAAATTGTATTGTAGCTCCTTTTATTGGTTTTACACAAACCCCAAACATTTATTAATTGTCCAAAAACAAGAAACAAAACTAATTTCATAGTTCATATCATCAAATGCACATGATATATTTTCAGTTGGCCAAACTAATAACTGCTTGTCTAATAACACACACAGCACAGGAAACACCGTTTTCCTAATTGTTTACACATTTATCACAATTGCTTTAACTATAAAGGGGGAACTATACAAAGAGAAACAAAAAATATGCAATAAATAGGGGAGGGGGGGGGGTTAGAAGGTGGTGGAATGGGTAGAGAAAGGTGTCTAACAGGCAGACAGAGATAACCAGAGAGGAGGATGCAAAAAAAAGAGGAAAGGAGAGGGAGAAGAGATGAGTAGAGAGGAGAGCATTGGTGTAGTGGAAAGAGTAAGAGGAGACACTGTAAGATGACATGGACAGAGAAGAAGTGTACAGCAAGGTGGAATGAGAGGTAAAAGGTACAGACAAATTTCATATGAAATCAGAGTTACCCTTATTGACCATGTAAGAAATCATGGCCTCTCCTTTTAGAGAAGCTAGGGAACAGATCTGGAATCTTTAAAATAATTTGTCAGTACACTTTTATATTGTGATGATTTCTGTGTGCTAGTATAAATATTGTGCTATGATTTTTGATCATTTGTAGTCCTCCTAGGACAACTTCTGTTCTTTACAAGTAAATGTCCAAACGTTTTTCAGAATTGAAGTTTGAGAACATTCAGGTGGAAAAATCGAATTTATTTTGAATGGAACAAGAGCATTATTGACATGGTGGTCCAGGGCAAAATGCTTATGTAATTTATAAAATCTGCTTATGTAATTTAATAAAAATGCACAAAATAAATTTGATATAAAATTAATATGAAAATTTAGCCCTGTGCCGAAATACTGAAAATTTAGGATAAGATGCATCGTGATATGGAATAAAATTGAATCGTTGACATAAGCGTAATCGAATCGAATCGTGAAACCAGTGACAATTGACACCCTTATTGCCCATCCACTTCTTAAAAAGCCTAATTTAGATCCAGCAGTGCTGACTAATTTTAGGCCAGTCTCAAATTTTTCTTTTGTTTAAAATTTTAGAGAAAATTGTGTTTTACCAACTACAGAGCTTTCTGCTTAATAACAATATTTTCAAAGTGTTCCAACCAGATTTTAAGAAAAACCATTCCACAGAAACAGCACTGGTAAAAGTTCTAAATTATATTTTACTGACTCTTGATTCTGGAAAGTCTGCTGTGTTAGTGCTGTTAGATCTAAGGGCGGCATTTGATGCAATTGACTACTCTGTTCTGATCTCTCCTTTGGAGCACTGGGTGGGTATTCTCTCAAATGGTTTCAATCCTATTTTAATAATAGAATGTTCCCTGTTAGTGTTGGTGAATTTACTTCAGATGCAGCTTCTCTTATGTGTGGTGTCCTTCAAGGCTGTAGTCTCGCTCCAATTTTATTCTCCTTATGTGCTCTTAAAGGCTGATTTACAAATTGGAAAAGTACTGTTTTTTTATTTTCCTTTTCTGGGCAGATGAAGAAAACAATGCAGCATAGGTCATTTCAGATGATTGGCATCACAAAGTTTACCAGTATTTTTGTCAACATAATAAGCTTAATAGTATAACTGATTGTTGGCTTTGTCAAGCCAACATATTTATAATGAATAACATTAAAGTCCTTTGTCCATAGGCCATATGAGTGATTTCCTTGATGTAATTCCGACTGAAGCATATAATACATGATTCCCTTATTTAGGAACGATAGAAAAGCGGCTAATATTTTTCATTAAGTAATACCACTGTTTATAATGAACATTTCTTCTGCTTTTAAGAAAGTGCTGCAAAAGTACTTGAATTTTAGTCTTAAATATTTGTATGAAACTTTATGAACTGTATGAAACTCTTACACCACAGTAGTTTGGCACATTTGTGAATGCTATTGTTGAAGTTCCTGAAACCAAGCAGTAGTTCTGTAGGTAATCTTGATATAGTGCATAGAATGTAACCTATGTTTTTATTTCCTCTCCCAGGTGAAGGTTCTAGAGCTTGAAACCATGTTGGATAATGAACGTCTGCGTTTGGGTGAACTCAGGAAGAAACACTATGAGATAGCAGGTGTCCCTCTAGAGCAACTTGCTCAGGACAATGGTCTGAGAGCCTCTCCACATGTGACTGCTGCCCAGTCTTCTCCCAAACCCTCTAAACCCACTGTAATGAAGAAACCACCTCTTGCACAAAAACCCAACATCCCACCCAAAAGCACGGTAACAATTTTTTGTAAATGTTGCACTCTTTTCTATCTGTTTACAGTCACTTATTGACTTTGAGTTATTTTCACATGTTACAGGGAGATGTCGCTGCTAACATGATTAGTATGTCTTTTATGGCTATAAGTGAAAAACAAATATAAAACCGTAGCTTTATTTCTTTTTAATAGTCATTTAGCAACAAAGCAAAGCCATGTATAGAATCATTACAGGCATTCTACTTTGTTTAATTTTCTATATACTTGTACATTTATGAAGGAGTTCCAAATTTGTTGGTCATTTATTTGCATTACACTTCCAATCATGGCCACATAGCTCACCATGTCAAAACAACTAAGACTTTTTTTCTTTCTTTTAAATTTCCAAAAAATGTATTATCTGTGGAAAGTACGCTCTTGTTCTTGTTCTCTTACTCTCTCACACACACACACACACACACACACACACACACACACACACACACACACACACACACACACAATTTTGCCATTTAGAAGCTTTATTGCTTCAAAAATATTAACTAGCCACTGCAATATGTACCAATTAATAGCTTCTGTAGAGCTGATACTGCCCAACACTGATAGCCAGGGGAGACACAGGTAATACCACACATAACACACACAAAACTTTGTTATTCCAAATTATTTGTCTGACACACAAAACCAGTTAACAACAAGTCTTTTCTTATAATCAGATAAAAAAAACTGTATTAGCTAAAAAACTTATATCAGCCTGAGAGGTTTACACAGAGGTAGCCATGAAATAGTATGAAGCCAGAGACAAAAAAATAATTATTTTAGCTGTGAATGTTTCAGTGCTCAGACTTACTACTCTACTTCATTCCTACTTCACTTAGACTTCATCCGAACTTTGCCTGAACTGGATTCCATTCTGTACTTTGTCTGACCAGCACAAATTCAACAAGTGTTATTATACCAAAGAAAAATAACTATGGAAATGTACTGCTTCACAACATTGTCCTGTGACAATAAAAACTGAAATGAAGCCATTCTCTTATCTTTACCTTGTGAACACAAATATCCCTTGAAACAACAGAAAAGTAAATGACATAAAAAGCCCTACAAAAGGAAAATCATATAAAATATAAAATGTTATTAAAATTACATGAATAAATGATTAAATAATAAGTAAATAATAAAAATAAAGAAGTATACACAACACATATATATGGTCAAAAATGAATGCACATATTTTCTGTTAATGTGTATTTTTGGTCTGCCAAAAGGTTTAAACAGTGGAAACTTGTGAAAAAAAAAAAATATATATATATATATGTATTACTATCTACTAAAGCTTTCTGCTCTTTTCTTACAGTTGAGGTGAGCACATCTGTATGAAGATATTTGAAGACTCGCTGAATCTCAAATCCTCATGCATTCAAAACGTTTGTTAAATCTTCCTATTATCTTTCTTTTTTCCACGTTCTATGTCTGCACACGCAAATGTTTTTCCATATCTTCCATGTAAGACCTTTGCCTTTTTTTCCATTTCAGAGTGCTTTAGAGGCTACAGATTATTTTTTATCTTAGATATAGAGCTATAGTACTGGGTGTTCATCATTTGTACAATTCCAAATAATTTCGTTTTTAAATTACAGATATTTTGTTTTATTTACATTACACATAGTACGTAATAGGGCAGAATAATGAATAACATCTGGCTTAAAGGGGTAATTCACCCAAAATAATGAAAAATCTAACATAAACTTAAAAAAAAGTGCCTCTACCTACATTTTTGCAAAACTCCAAAAACGTATCTATACATTAGTGATGCGCGGATGGCGGTTATATCCACGGGCGCTGCGGATAATCCGCGGGTCGGGTAATAAAAAAATGCATTATGATTATTTGCGGGTGGATAAGATAAATCATTAATGCTGCATATATTAACTACATTTTCTAAAATATGAATGTGTTTTAAATAGGCTACAGAAATTGAATAAACTGTAAATTAACATATTAAAATTATTCAACACTTTATTTAGTGTTAACAACACTATTTAGTCAAGAGCAGTGAGGGATTGTCTCTGTCTTTTGTTATTTGATTAACATTAATGACAGACGGCACAGCTTTATTAGGCTGCTGTCACAAGGCCTATTTCACGGATCCAATACTGATACACGTGTTTTCTTTTGCAACTGTTTACATTAACTTAAGACAAAACAGACAGTGCTTATGAGGATACTCACCAGGAAGACCATTTTGACGTCATTTTGTGTGTATTTGGCAACTTAAGCGCAACAAGCTACCGAATGGCTTAAAAATACGTGAAAATAATACATTTTTGTGATGATGCAACAATGACCGATTAGGCAATTGACAATTCTGTCAACTCTCAACTGTACCGAAACTAGAGCTAAAGTCTTGTATCGCAGCGTGCAGCAGCTCTAGATGCACCGATGTGCAGAGAAGGTCAAATAGAAAGGACGCGGTACAGCTGAATCACTCGCGCTGTTTTCAAATGACTGATTTGATCTGATGGTTTGTGTGAATTTGTTTACTCATTTAACCTACACGCTATATTGAATAAATGTTTTGCAGGAATTTCCCTCATATTAAAGTCTAAAGCTGGGGGAATGAGTAATTCGAAATTCAGGACCTGATTAAACATAATTCTATTATACAGAGAATTGTGAAATAGATTTCCATGACTTTTCCAAAACTTTCTGGGTTTATTTATTTTTCCAAAACTTTCCAGGCCTGGAAATTGCTGTTTTTAAAGTCCATGGCTTTTCCAGGTTTTTCATGACTGTACGAACAATCGGGTTCGGTTATCTAAATCGGACAAAAATATTGGTGCAGGCAGGTGGATAATTTATTTGAAGCTGCGGATTTGGGTGACGTTTTAGCTCATCTGCGCATCACTACTATACATACAGTTTGCTGTAGTTTCCAGCTGAAATGAACACTAGAGGCGTTAAAACCAGTGATCAATAAAATGGATCAATAAAATATATTCATGCAGTTCCTTGCACAACACTATGTTACTCCCTCAAAACACTTTTACAAGTAGTAATATAGTTAACAATTATATTTAGGTGAGACTATCCCTGAGAGTTAAGGTAAGAGATAATGTTATTGTAAGGGATTTTTTCCTGTGCATTCACAAACATTATTTTATGGGTAACACTTTACAATAAGGTTCATTAGTTAACAACATTAGTAAACATGAACTAAGAATTAACAATACTTCTACAGCATTTATTAATCTTAATGTTAATTTCAGCATTTAATAATGCATTATTAAAATCACAAGTTGTGTTTAACATTTGTTAATGCACTGTGAACTAACATGAATAAACAATGAACAACTGAATTTTCATTAACTAACATTAACAAAGATTAATAAATAGTGTAATAAATGCATTGTTCATTGTTTGTTCATGATAGTTAATAAATTAACTAATGTTAACAAATGACACCTTATTGTAAATTGTTACCATTTTTGTGATTCTTATAAAATATATTTAAAATGTACTCCATTTTATGATAAACAAAAGGTATTACTATGTTGGAAAATAATTCTGCAATGTTGTGCATATCTACCAAGTACTGTATAAACAGAATATTTAATTGGGATATTTTTCCTTTAAATTAAATTGAAATTTCCTTAAAATGTATTTTGCTTTTTTGGTCTGTCTTAAAATGTGTCAGTGTCTTTACGCATCAACATCTTTATATTAATAACATATTTTACTCATGTTTTACTCTCCCTTGTGATAAATATAAAATGAACATTAAATATTTTTAAGAAAAATATTTGAAATGGACTAAGTTCCATTAAATAAAAATTTTGATCATTTATGTACTACAGTACCCTCCACTAATATTGGCACCCTTGGTAAATATGAGCAAAGGTGACTGTGAAAATAAATCTGCATCGTTTATTGTGGTGGTGGCCAAGAACAAACAGGACAGTTGTGGGCAAAAATGGTTGATTTATTCTTCCATCAAAAACAAAAATCAAAAATGATAATCAAATCCACAGGAGCAGATATAACATAAGTCCAATCCAACATAGTCCAAACAAACTCAAGAGAAAGAAAAATAACTGAAATTAAACAGGCCTACAAATAATAAATCTGCCCTGCTAACTAAGTAACAAAAAAAAATACAAACAAAGGAAGAACTGGAATCAGCCCAGGTGAACTACAGACTGACTGACTGGGTAGTACTAACAACCTCTAGATATACCCATGAAGCCTCTACCAAATAAACATTAAAGGTAAAAAATCAGATAACACTTTAACAGCTAAACCCCAAATAACAATAATATTCACAACAATCATACATTATAACATTAACTGACATAATACAACCAGTTACCTAAATCAAAATAAGGAAACTGTTCGAACAAATTAACAAAGAAACAACTAAATGAAATGAAGTAAAGGATCCCCCTCAGAGTTTGAACAATGATTGTACAGCCTAATATCCTCTGGCACAGCACAAGTTAGGGAACTGAAGCCCTGCCTCTCCCTTTGTTTGGTGACACATGGAATACAGCCGTTCACTCCATGGACCAGAGACTCTAGAATTCAGGTAAAGTACAGACAAAGAAACTCAAGAAGTGTGCACACTTCTATGTTCAATAAATTGTTCAGCACTCTTTGCCTTGTGTGTGTTTTTTATAATGAATAAGGGGATTTAAACTAAAAAAATAACTAATTTTAGTTATCCTGGCATTAGAGTCCTTCATTTTATTCATCCATAAAAGGGCTCGGTGGTCCGTCTCCAAGGTGAAATGTCTGGACACTGCTCCTAGGCCAATTCCTGAAGCATCAGTCTGTAAAACAAATGGTTGATCAAACTTAGGACTGTACAACACTGGGCTTCCCTGTAGTGCTCCCCGAATATCCTGGAACGCTCTCTGGGCCGGCTCTGTCCATTGAATCTGGTTAGGAGTGTTCTTTTTAATCAGATCTATCATGGCAGCTGCTCTAGAAGAAAAATTGGGCACAAATCGACGATACCATCCTGTCAATCCGAGAAAGGACCTCATCTGTTTTTTGGTCTTAGGTAGAGAACAGGACTCAATGGCTTGTACCTTCCCCACCTTGTGGCTGGATGACCCCGTTTCCCAGGACATAACCCAGGTATTCAGTCTCCTTCTTTGCCAGGGCATTACTAGGATTGATGGTCAATCCTGCTTCTTGAATAAGACCAACACCTCCTGCAAATGCTTCAGATACTCTTCCCAAGTTTCACTAAAATCAATGTCATCAAGATATGCAGAGGTGAAACCAGATAAGCCATGCAATACTTGATCAATCAGTCTTTGGAAAGTGGGCGGAGCCCCGTGCAGCCCAAAAGGCATGGTCTTAAAATGATATAGGGCCCAGGGGGTCTGGAAAGCAGTCAACTCCTTTGACTTGGGACTCAATGGCACTTGCCAATATCCCTTACACAAATCAACAGTGCTGAGATATTTTGCATTACCCAAGTATTCAATAAGCTCCTCAATACGAGGCATGGGGTAGGAGTCGAATTTAGAAGCTGAATTCAAATAGCTGAAATCAATGCAAAATTGTGTTGTTCTGTCCTTTTTAGGTACTAGGACCACAGGACTGCACCATTCACTTTTGGATGGTTCAGATACCCCCAATGTCATCATCAGATCCCATTCCTTTTTAAGAGCTGGAAGTAGTCTTTCAGGAATAAGATAACTTCTTTTTGGCACTGCACCCTCATTCAAAATTATGTCATGCTCTACAAGTTTTGTTCGACCAGGCTTTTCTTGGAACAATTCAGGATGACACAAAGATTTAATTTGCAGTTGCTGAGACTCAGATTGATGATCTAAATTAAGCACTGCTGAATTCTGGAAAGGAAAATATTGCTCCCCCACCTCTTCTTCTTTCACAGATCAAATCAGCAGACCACTCTTTCAAAAGGTTTACATGCAGAATTCTCTAAGTCCTGGCTTGTCTTGGGGTTGAAATCTCATAAGTTATAGGTCCTATTTTCTTAACCTGTTAACCAGCACCCCCCATATTGGTAATCACAGCTGAAAATGACTAACTAACTTAAAATGGTAACAGCTCCTGACTTCAGTGTGCCACACACACAATTTTGGTGTCTTTGGAAAGAAGTCCCTTTGGGCTTTACTATCCATCATCCAGAGTTGATAATGCTCAAAAATATAAAAAGTTATAGACACTGAAGTGCCTTGATAAAAATTGTACCACACTGAATTTCTTTTTAATTTCATATAAAAATACATGAAATCAGCCCTGAAGCAATCCAGAAAAGTAATGGGTTGAAAGTCACTTGTCTCATGAGTTTATATTTCAAATCTGAAGAAGATACCATGAAAAATGAGATTCATGCAGCCATTTTTCTAGTCCCCCCCCCCTGTTTGAGGAAAAATATTTACCAAATTATTGAAGGGTTCTACTACAAACTATTTAGTCTTTATACATGCCACTGCAGTTTTTCAATTATAAAACAGTATACAGAATCTTAGACATCGTATCAGTGATTTATTTGAGAAAATAAATTAGAACTAGAAAAATACAATAATAATTTTTGAGTGATGAAAAAAAACAATAATAATAAAAAAAATAAGTACATACTGATTTCCTGACATACAGATAGATGCTCCTGCTCATACATTAGTAATCACTTGCTGACGATCATTCATACAGATGCTAATCATACAGATGGTCGCCCAATATAGTCAATAATTACATTACAATGGCCTTTTATATAGACTGCATTCACACTGATATCTGTGAACAGTCAGTAATTACATGCTGATTATCAGCCATACGGATGTTAATCACACAGATACAGGCACATTACCCACAAAACACGCAAACATATATGAAAACTGTTGAAGAAGAAAAAAAAGAAAGTTATTTGTGCTAAAAAGATCGCTAAGTTATGCCCCCATCAGATGACAGGTGTGTCACAGCATGCATCACGCGCCGTCGCGAGGGAGCGCCAGAATTCAAATAAACAATCTTCCGTGTATCTTTGACTTTTTTTTTTTTTTGGATGATTTCATTCTGTTTGGGACATTGCCTGCTGCAAAATCATGCTGTTTTTTTTTTACCACCAAGACGCTGTTTTTGAGCGTAATTTGTTCCATAACGGACACAAACAATAACTCTCCCTGAAGAGATGAGACGTAAACAAATGAATAACGATCCAAATTACAGCGTTGTTGTTTCTTTGGACTAAAAGTGCTCGATGGAATGTTGTTCAGTGGACCCTTATCTTTCAAACTAAACCGGGATTTACAGGAGTGGATACGTTTGAGAGTCGTTATCAGGATGAATATGGTATGTACTGCGGTTTTTTTATACATGTTTTGATGTGTATTGCTTACACAAATTTAGCAAATACATTCCGTATAAGCTTTCTATCGAAAAACAGCGATCTGTCATCGATGCTTGAGGCTTAGACCTTCAAAATGATATATAGTTTGTCAAGATTCATTTTGTCCAGTTTTACTTTATCTGTTTGAAAACAATGACGTGTGCAAACAAAGAGCTTTCAGTGTGCCAGGGTCCTGGTGCATGTTAACAGGTTAATTCGTCATGTTTGTTAATGTAGCCGCTGATCACATCGTGAAGTTTAGACAAAGCCAAGCCAGTGTCTGCCTGAGGTGGAATGTAAGCAGCAGTAGCGATGACCGTGGAGAACTCACGGGGTAAATAGAATGGGCGGCAAATGATGGATAGATGTTCCAGATGAGGCGAGCAGGATCGCGACAGAGAGGAGATATTCCTGGGGTCACACCATTTCTTGTTAGTCATGAAACACACTCCTCCACCTTTGGATTTACCGGCCTCCGCTGTTCTGTCCATCTGTAAAACAGAAAAGTTGTCAGACGGCGTTACAGCATTGTCCGGAACCGAGGGCGAGGGCCATGTTTCAGTCAAACAGGTGATGTTACAGTCCCTTATGTCCCATTGGAAACTTATCCTGGCTCTAAGATCGTCCATCTTATTCTCTAAGGATTGGACATTAGCGAGCAGAATGCTCGGTAAAGGAGGACTGTGAGCCCTTTTCCTCAATTTGTTGCGAATACCCGCGCTATTTCCATGGTGTTTCTTGTTCCGTCTCCTGTGGTCTTTGTTCTCCTCATTCCGAAGAATCTCAAGAGGCCACGATGGATTCGGATTCGGTGATAAAGTGTCCTGAACCAGGTTAGTGAAGCGGATTCCAATGTCCAAGAGTGTACTTTTGTCGTAGGTGATCAGTGCAGACGTTATGTGTGTAAAAAGAGAAATCAAAAGTAAGTAAAAAAGTAAATAAAAGCACAGTCTTAGCAGAGCGACCTGGACGGCGGCCGAACATAGCAGCGCCATCTTGGCGGAATTCTTGTCGGGAAGTTGTGGTCTAATGGTTAGATAGTCGGACTCGTAATCCAAAGGTTGCGGGTTCATGTCTCAGGTCCGGCAGGGATTGTAGGTGGGGGGAGTGAATGTACAGCGCTCTCTCCACCCTCAATACCATGACTAAGGTGCCCTTGAGCAAGGCACCGAACCCCCCAACCCCCCACCCCCCCAACTGCTCCCCGGGAGCCGCAGCATAAATGGCTGTGTGTGTGTTTGTTCACTACTCACTGCTGTGTGTGTGCACTTTGGATGGGTTAAATGCAGAGCACAAATTCCGAGTATGGGTCACCATACTTGGCCATATGTCATGTCACTTTCACTTTTTCACTTTCTTGTCGATTCTGAAGCTCCATATTTTTTACGAAACATCTCTGCTAGATCCTGCAGAGTCAGCTGTCCAGGGCCATCCACCATCTGAACTGCACCTGCAGCTGGTTCATCCTCTGACTCCTCCACCACTGATGCTTCTTCCCTTTGTTTGAACTGTGCCAATTTCTTGGGAGCCATATTGCCATTACTCAAACTGTCCTTTCCTGGCTTATCCCACTGCTGCAACCAATTTGCGGTGGTGGCCAATAACAAACAGGACAGTTGTGGCCAAAAATGGTTGATTTATTCTTCCATCAAAAACAAAAATCAAAAATGATAATCAAATCCACAGGAACAGATATAACATAAGTCCAATCCAACATAGTCCAAACAAACTCAAGAGAAAGAAAAATAACTGAAATTAAACAGGCCTACAAATAATAAATCTGCCCTGCTAACAAAGTAACAACAAAAAAAATACAAAGGAAGAACTGGAATCAGCCCAGGTGAACTACAGACTGACTGACTGGGTAGTACTAACAACCTAGATATACCCATGTAGCCTCTACCAAACAAAAATTAAAAGTAAACAATCAGAAAACACTTTAGCAGCTAGACCCAAATAACAATAATATTCACAACAAAACATACATTTTAACATTAACTGACATAATACAACCAGTTACCTAAATCAAAATAAGAAACTGTTCAAACAAATTAACAAAGAAACAACTAAATTAAATGAAGTAAAGGATCCCCCTCAGAGTTTGAACAATGATGGTACAGACCAATATCCTCTGGCACAGCACAAGTTAGGAAACTGAAGCCCCGCCTCTCCTTTTATTTGATGACACATGGAATGCAGCAGTTCACTCCATGGAGAGACTCAAGAACTCAAGGACAAAAGTAGTGATGGCGAGATGAAGCGTCATGAAGCACTGAAGCTTTTCAGCCAAGTGGTTCACAAAAGGGTTAATTTCTTGAGGCTTCATTGGCTCACAATACCACCTGGTGGCCAAAGAGTGTAAAACAAGCAGATACATTACAGATGACCTGATGTGATCTGTGATACACTGTATTTTGTGCCAGTTAAGGCTTACTGTGCGTTCACACCAGACGCAACTTGCGCAAATAAATTGTGCTATTCGCACGTAGTTGGACGCTTGAATGAATGAATGAATGATGATGCATTTATATAGCGCTTTCTTGTGTATTGCTGTACACCCAAAGCGCTTTACAATCATGTGGGGGGGTCTCTCCTCAACCACCACCAGTGTGCAGCATCCACTTGGATGATGCGACGGCAGCCACAGGACAACGGCGCCAGTGCGCTCACCACACACCAGCTATAGGTGGAGAGGAGAGAGTCATAGGCCAATCAAGTGAACATTTTGAGTTTACTCGCTTCATTCGCGCGTGAAATTCCCTTCACAACAGATGCGAATTTGCGTCATGGGAGGGGCTTCTGCTAGGCGAGTGGCTCCAGTCTCGTTGCAAAATGGCTGCCATTGATTTTGTTGAGAGGGTAGCTGCGCTTTATGTGCTATGGAAGGCTGAAAAATGGCGTAGACTCGTTCGGCGTCGTGTCTGGGTCCATCAGATCCTTCAGAGGCGCACCCAGCTTGGTGAGTTTCACCAACTCCTCCAGGAGCTGCGCCTGGATGACAGCCGCTTTCAGCAGTACTTCCGACTGAGCCGGTCCCAGTTTGATGACCTGTTGTCCCATGTCGGTGGGAGGATTTCCTTCCAGGACACCAACTACAGGTGCTCTATTCCACCTGCAGAGCGCCTGTCCATCTGTCTCCGGTCAGTAAATCATTTAATATTCTGTGTGATTACAAGTAATTAATGACTGAGAACCTCCACAAACATATAGTCTTCTCACTCTTCTGAACACACAGTTATCAATACAGCACTTTAATGAAATGGCAATTAACTTTCGTCTACAACAGTCAAAGTGGGTTTTGAATTGTGCAGGTAACTGCTATATTTTATATTGAATAATAGTCTGTTTTTACAATGTAGCAAACAAATCAGAGCAAATGCTAAATAAAGGTAAAGTATTAAGGGCATTTTATCAAGCTTGTTGTTGTTTAACTGTAAAAACAAAAGAGAAATGAAGATGCCACAAACACCAGTATTATAAATTTATATTTGCTAATATGGAATTGCAATCTACATTTATAACAATGTTTATTTTATTTTTTATTTTCTCTCTCTCTTTCAGATATCTTGCCACTGGAGACTCCTTCCGGACCATCGCCAGCAGCTTCCGTGTTGGTGTCTCCACAGTCTGCAAGGTTGTCCCAGACGTGGTGACTGCAATCTGGGACTGCTTAGTGGAGGAGTTCATGGCTGTGCCCTCCACAGATGAATGGAGGTCCATTGCAGGAGAGGTGGAACTTCCCGCTCTGCTGTGGAGCACTGGACGGCAAGCACGTCCTGATAAAGGCACCCCTCAACACCGGATCCCAGTTCCACAACTACAAGGGAACTTTTTCCTTAGTTCTCCTTGCTGTTGTGGATGCAAGGTATTGCTTCCGGGTGATTGATGTCAGGGGATATGGGCGGACAAGCAATGGTGGGACTCTGGCCAACTCGGCCTTTGGCCAGGCACTCCGTGGTGGCACCCTCCATCTGCCACCCTGACCGTCCTCTCCCAGGAGCTGACCACAGAGGACCCCAGCCCCATGTCTTTGTGGCAGATGAGGCCTTTCCCCTCAGGAAAAACCTCATGAGGCCATTCCCTGGGCACACCCTTCCCCGAGAGAGAGGGGTCTTCAATTACCTTCTCTCCAGAGCCCGGCTGGTGGTGGAGAATGCCTTTGGGATCCTGTCCTCACAGTGGAGGATGTATCGCCACCTCATAGAGCAGGGGTCACCAAGTTCGGTCCTGGAGGGCCGGTGTCCTGCAGAGTTTAGCTCCAACCCTAATCAAACACACCTGAAGCAGCTAATCAAGGTCTTACTAGGTATACTTCAAACTTCCAGGCAGGTGTGTTGAGGCTAAACTCTGCAGGACAACGGCCCTCCAGGATCAAGTTTGATGACCCCTGTCATAGAGGTTCAGCCTGATGTTGTGGAGAGGTGTGTGAAGGCGACGTGTGTCCTCCACAACTTTATGAGGAGATCTGCAGAGGCACCTGCTGTGAGGGGGGGGCGGTGCAAGGTGCAGAGGACTCGCTGCAGAGTCACGGCCGGGTTGTAGCCAATAATTCTGCCAGAGAGGCCATCCGGGTCAGGGACAGCGTTATGGCTCACTTTTCAGCCGAGGGAGCAGTCCCGTGGCAACCGACTGCATAGTTTTTGTTAATTATATCCTGTGCTGTTTATGTACTTTGTTTAGCTCTTGTAAATCTTTCATCATTTTTCAATCATTTGTTTTGTTCAAGTTTAGATTGTTATAGTTTTCTTGTTTTCAAATGATAAATGGAGCCAGCATCCAAAAGGAATCCCTGTCTCGTTGCTGCATTCTCATTACACTACACCACAACACTGGTCCAATCACAAATAACTATTTTTTGCTATACTATTGTGAGTGTATTTGCAATAGGATATAATTAGAATGAATGTACAAATGTTTGCCATAAGTATTCTAGTCTTAACATAGAAATGTAACAAATATAAATTATGATTTACTATGTTGTGCACAAAGTAACACACCAAAACATTTGGTTATTGTATAGAACATTTATTTATACAAAATAAATCAAATCAAATAAAAAAATATAAAAACTATATACAAAGAACATTTACAACTATTTACATGCAGGTAGTATTATTTTTGGCGGCCTGTTTTAATTTTAGTTTTAGTCTAGTCTTTGTGTGAAGCTGTCATTTTAGTTTTTATTAGTTTTAGTCATGTTCATACTCTTTTTGGTCTAGTCAAGTTTCAGTCAACTAAACGTCTGAGCATTTTAGTCTTATTTTAGTCAGAATTATCCATGACTATTTTCGTCTAGTTTTAGTCGACGAAAACTGATGACATTGTAGTCTAGTTTTAGTCAACGAAAACTGATGACATTTAGTCTAGTTTTAGTCAATGAAAATTGTATTTTATTCTCTTTTTAATAATGCAATTCTATTTAACCCAGTCAATATAGTATTGTCTAGTAGTATAGACGAAACCAAAATTTTCTTTTAGCCAAACCCATTTCAAACAAGGTTATCTTATTATATTATTGTTACCTTATAGACTCAAGAATACATCTATTCCAGACACGGAAGATGCTCTGATTTGAATTTACAACATTTATTTTACCAACCAAACATGTTAGAAGTACACACACATAAATTTAAATAAACAAAAACAATAAATAAAATGGCATCACATGACAATGCCAGAAAAAAAAATTATACATTCAAGTTTAACAAAGAGAAACAAGGTGCTTGAATGCTCGAGCTACAATAACATACTAAAAAGTGCAAATAAAATGTGTGTGTCTGTTACTTGTATTGCTTGTAAACTAGAGTCAGATGAAGCCGGCCATCGGTCCCTTTCTCTGTGTCATACTTAACTTTGTTTGTTGTCGTCTTCTAAATAATGCCGCGAGTGGGGCTTGAGGAAGTGACGTCGCCTGCGTCTGCGCAGAGTGTTGCCATGTCCTTGGCTTTCCCGCAGAATTGGGCTACTTTAACACTGTTGCCGCGGGTTGTTTTTCATGTCCGCGGGTTGAAGCTGTAACAGTCACCACTGTTCCTTTGTAAGCTTACCTCCCTGTCACTAGGGGGAGTTGGGGGAAGTAACCATTCTAGCTCACCCTTTTATAAGGAAGTGAGTAAGATTGTAGCCATGTGCTTTGGCAGGGCTGGGAGCTCATCTTTGTTCAAGTCGTTGTATGGGCCCTATTTTGAGGAACATTATTGTTCCTTCAGCGCAATAGGGTTTTCTTGTGTGGGTGTATGGGCTGTACCAACCATCAATCATGAGTATTGAAAAGAGTAAGAACTATTTCATCATGAGTACTCGTTTGGATTGATGGTTCTTGTAATATTCCTTGATGCTGGTTCTGGAATTGGAAATGGATTCTTTATATGGACATTAACCACTGTGAGCTCCATCATTACTGTTCATCTGTGATCTCTTTGCATTCTCTACCTCTTTAGGAGGAGTGCTATAAGGTAGTGTGGTTTTATGTCTGTATGTGGTCAAGTTCAATGGTGTATTTTCTTTCAATGAAGGTTTGTTTTTTCTTTTTTATATTGTAATGGGGTTAAAAACTTTAAAATACAGTCGGTGGATGACCCCCCTCAGATTTTGTGTGACTCTGGTTGTTTTATTATAGCTGGTGTTACATAAATTGGCACCCGAACAGGGACCTCCTTGACTTAATCCATTTTTGTCCTGGCAAAATTAGTTTGGACCTTTATCAAAAGTGTTCTTGCCTTTATTCACATTGTATTTATGTGTCATGGGTATACTTTTGAATTATGTTTTGTGAATGTAATATATTTTTGTATATGTAACCATAGTGAGGGCAGATTGTTGTTCCTCTCTCCAGAAAATATAAAATGGCCACATTTAATGATGAGGTAGAAGATGGGTCCGTACCGAGCCTAGATCCAGATTTTACTGCAGGCCCCTTTGTCACTCGACGTGAGCCATTACAAGAACTTATTCAGTCACTGGGTAGTCTATATCTAGAATCAGATAATGAGGCAGATGATGGAGAATTAGAACTTTTGCCACCACCACCTCCTCCTCCAGTAGACGAGGATGAAGAGAGTCTTATTAGTTTGGCTATAGCCTCAAAGGTCCATTGTCTGGAGGTTAGGTTATATATGCTAGAAGCTGATTCTGCAAAATATGTTAAAGACACAGAATTAATCATCCAGAGAGCCATCCAACCCATAAGTAGTCAATTAAGTGATGTACAACGTCAAATAAAAGATCTAGCTAAACAACAAGAAAGTCTAAAACAAATGCAGAAGCGACAAGGAACTGAACTTGATGAGAAGTTGGCTGGGATGGTTAAAAAAGATTGTAACCTCGAGAAACAGAAATGTGAATCCAGTATAAAGGAACTGGGTGAAGCCATAATGGATTGTTTGAAAAGAAGAGATGCCAAGTTGAAGTCTTTGATTCAGTCAACTCCTGTAGCAATATCCACTCCGGTAACACACCTGGCCTCAGCAGCGTCGGCTGTCCAGACATCTGGTAGCTGCTTTCATTCTTTTCCCAATAAAGCGGCGATCAAACTATAATTTCCAAGGTTTGGAAGCATGGAAGGGGAAGATCCTAAATTATTTACCAAATTATTGAAGGGTTCTACTACAAACTATTTAGTCATTATACATGCCACTGCAGTTTTTCCAATTATAAAACAGTAGACAGAATCTTAGACATCGTATAGGTGATTTATTTGAGCACTAGAAAAATACAATAAGAATAATTTGAGTGATGAAAAAAAACAATAATAATAAAACAAGTACATACTCTGATTTCCTGACATACAGATGCTCCTGTATATCAGTAATCACATGCTGACGATCATTCTGTAAGACCTTGGGGGAAGGTAGAACACACACACACCTGAACATAATGGCGAGCACATCCCTGAGCTCCGATTTCCTGCCATAAAACCTCCTTATCTCAAGAGACGTTGTTAAAACAACAAGTTGCATGAGAGCATCTTGAATGTGGTTTAAAACAGGACTTCACTTGGTTCTTATCACTTAACCATAACTCGACCGAAACAGGACGAAACATCTGCTTATGGTCCAACAACAAACGTCATGGATCCCCTGATCGTTAACGCATAATTCAATGATTTTTATCAACAAGAAAAGACGTTTTTACGACAGACGTTCCAGCTAAGAAAGACCAGATCTCCACAAGCGTGACATTCTCATGACCTGGACAGCTGACTTTCCTGACCTCTCGTTTCACCCACATTCCACAGCTCGTTTCTGGACTTGGACCTTGCTAAAAGGACTCAAAACTTTTATAAAGTGTTCCAAAAGACAATTAATAATAGCTACTGGGCTATTAAAGCGATATATTCAAAAGCAATATATACAATATATTTTACAAAATATATCAATGTGTATTTTATGTCATTTATAAGCTTGCTGTGTAATTGGAATCTATGGTATTTTTGGAATCTTTTGATGTCTAATTTTCCTGATCACTATTGTTTAATTCCACATGCTTGGTGTGATTATTTAGAATTTAGGATAGTTTAATCTATGCCTTAGCCATGTAATATATATAACTGAGATATTTACTTTGGAGAATGCCAGATATCTGCTATTTGGGTTTTAATGAAAGCTCATTTTAGTGGCAATAATTTGGTGTGAATGAAAATTACCCTTAGCACCATAATGTATGATTATAACACATATAGAAATCTGCCAGGATATTTTCTTCATGTGACAAAATAACTAAGCAGATAAATTTACTGCATGGAAAATGAGCCGTGTAGGCGGAGCTCCGCCCTTCAAGAACTATTTCATTGGAAGAGCATCGAGTGGGAGGAACCGAAATCTCCGGTCTAAAATACTGACTCCCACACTGTTAAAAATTTATTGTAATTTTACAGGAAATTCCTGGCAACTAATTGCCGTGAATTTACAGCAAGTAATATACAGGTAATGTACTGTTTTTTTAATACAATAAAGTATTGTATTTATACAGCAGTGCTACTGTGATTATAGTAGCATCATTACAGTAAAATGCTGTAATTTTGTATAATTTACTGTATATTTACTGCAACTCAGTTGCCAGGAATTTCCTGTAATTTTACAGGAGAGAATTACAATATTGTAATTCAATATACTGTATATATCCTGTTATTTGTAAATGTTACAATAAAATGTAATTTTCCATCTTCCACAATTAAAACCAAAACAATGGCAACTTTCTTTTTTTTTTATTTTATTAACACTATGCAACACCACACATTACAAGCATCAATACTAGCCCATCAACTCAAAGTACAGGAGTTTTCTTAAGAGGGTGAAGACAGGTGCGTTGAGCCCGTGCTTTGCTGCCGGTCTGGGAGCTGATTCCACAAAAGGCTCTGAAAACAGAGAGAGAGAGAAAAAAAAGTTTTCATATCTGTTAATGATGAATACTGTGTAAAAAACACAAAATGTAACCTATTCCTACTTGCTTGTAGAAGAAAATGACCTTGATGTATTTAACATTAACAAATTTTACAACTTAACATTTAGAATTACATTTGCTTTTCCATTGTTTTTCTTAAATATATAATGTCATTGTATGCACTATATTGTATGTCGATTTGGACAAAAGCGTCTGCAAAATACCTTAACCATACTTCAAAAAATTTGACTTAATTAATTAATGAAAGTTGTAATGTTAAACTGTTGTCTGTTAAGACTCTTCTTTGCTTACATAAATGTCCTGCAGGGGAATACCAACTCTAGGTAGAACAGACACTTAACGGCAATAGCTGTGTCTCCATCCAGTTTTTTAAATGCACATTTTAACCATTTGAAAAGAAAAAAAATAATAATCCTGACTGGAAATGGTTAAAATTCACATAAAATATTCTAATGTGAATAAAAACTTTTATGTGGATTGACTAGCTATTTCGTTGATGGGAACGGATGTATTCGCATAAATTCACATTTGTTGCAATTCTATCAAGTGTTTTAAAGGGGTCAAATGATGCGATTTCAAGTTTTGCTTTCTCTTTTGAGTGTTACAAGCTGATTGTGCATAGATAAGATCCCTGAAGTTGCAAAGACTAAAGTCTCAAAACCAAAGAGATATTCTTTATCAATGTTTCTTTATAATTCTTTATCAAAGACTCTGCCACGCCCCTCTAAAACGGCTCATTCAAACACGCCCCCACATAAGTATTTGCTATTGACTGTTCAAATGCAGAGTTTTGCGTGTCGTGTGTGAGTGTGCGCGTATGTGAGAGTGAGAGATGGGGTCACAGCGCAGCGTTGTGTGTGTGTGTGTGTGTTTGTTCGCGTGTGTGAGAAGAGGGAGACACGGTCACATCACAACCGCGGCTTCATCACTGTGTCTGTCACGTGACTGTTCCCCTCTCGGGCTTGAACTGATGGTAAAACTAAGGACATTATTAACTGTCTTTACTTTTATTTTGAAAGCTAAGGCTCGCAAATTATGGAGAGGGGCGTTACATTTCCGACGCGGCTTGTGGTGTTCGGCCAATCACAATGCACTGTGCCAGTTGGCCAATCAGAGCAGACTGTGCTTGTCGGAAGGAGGGACTTTGTAGAAAACGAAGCGCTTGAGAGAGGCGAGGCATAGAGGACCTACAATAATGTACAGTATTTGAAAAATAATGTGTTTTTTGAATATTAAAGCATGTCAACATATTCTGTTATACCAAATACACAAAATAATGATCTTTAAAAAAAAAAAGCATCATTTGACCCATTTAAGCTGCCCCTTACGTTTTGATCCCACAGCTGTTCAGGACCATTTCTAATTCGCATAACAGAGCTGATGGAAATGCTCTCCAAGTATTTATTTTTTTCTTTTGCAAAATTTTTACGAATGCGCTTAAAAGATGCAAATGAATTGGATGGAAGCCTGTCTTTTGACATCAATGTATAGAGTATATCATAGAGCCTAACAATACTGAACAAAAAGAAAGTGATTCATGGGACGTTCCATATGAGAATGATGGATCCATTTTCTTTATTAGTGTGTAAACAGTTTAAACATACCTTTGGACAAATTCAAGAGTGCTTGAGGCCTCTTTAGGATACTGCAAGTTGAACACATAGTAAGCAGCGAAGGTCGCTGCCACTCCATTCAAAAGATTGTTGTGGGGCCCCATCACAATCGTTCCTTCCATGGACATCATCCACTTATCTGCGCTTAGTGTCTCTCCTGAAATGCATTAACACAATATGATAACTAAAAGATCACTAGAAAGCTGCACTACATAAACACACACACACGAGTGGCGGTGTTGGCATCATGGGCGAAAGTACCAATTTTATCGGCTGGGAGACAAAGTTATGGTATGGTTTTTGCTAATTTAGACTAGGCTTTTTATGGATGCAATAGACTTATGTTGAATTACAGTCTTTCCTTTCTTCTTTGACACATATCCATGTAACAACTATTAACAGGGCTTAAAGCAAGGAAACTGTCTAAGCCTGAAATATGTTCAGGGTGCAATAATAAAAAATTAAAAAAAGTTCAGTGCGCCTATAAAATCAAAATTATTTATATTTTTTGCAAATTTATATTTGGCTGCTATCCCGTTCAAAGTAGTCTCCTTGTGCAGTGATACACAGTTCTCAGTGCTCCTGGCTTGGTTGGAACGCTCCCTGAAAGCCTCGCTATTTAAACCTATCCAGCACCATCTAAGATGTGTGTCCTCTACTATGTCAAAACGGTGACCCAGTTTTCATTTTTGAAAACTTGCGTGTTTTCCACATGCTGTGAGCGTGTGTGTTGTCACATTGGAGCACGCTGGATATGCTTAGATCCTCTTAAATAACATGTTCCAGAGAGCGTTTCAACTGACGCAGAAGCACTGGGAGCTGTGTATCACTGGACAAGGATACTACTTCAAAGGGGGATAGTGGCCAAAATTAAATCAGGTATATTTTAGCTTTTTATAGTCACAGTCTCAATACTTTGATTTTACCTCATAATTATTTTTTTAATCTACAACGGCCATGCGCCAGAATTCCGACAGTGCTGAAAAACCTTAAGCCCTGTAATAAACCTTAAAATAAGGGAAGAATATACCTTGTACAATTAATCAAGGTGTGCTGGGTAGGGTCTCTTTCTGGATATCAGCAGCTGTGGCAGAGGACTAGGGAATAAATAAAAAATAAAAAAACATACAAACATTACAAAATGTATTACCAATTACACAACAAATACCAATTACAAACCTATTATTATTTTAATATTCCATACAGTCTGGCTTTGAGACAAAGAAAATGGTCGACTCAACACTGAATAAAAACAATGGCAAATGTTTTAAATATATGTATGCTACGCTGTCTAAAACAGTAAAACCAGTCAACAGATTAACCACTCCCTATAGCAGTTCAGACGGTCTATGGAATATCAGAATAATTTGGAATAGATAGTCTGTGTGGAGACTATATTACCAACACAATGGTATTGCACGAGCAATTTACAAAATAACTGTTAGAAGAGAGAATGAGCCAGAGTAAGTTTGTGTGTGTACGTGCAAGTTATACTCACACCAACCTTAAGAAAGATGACATTCTCATTAAAGTGGGCAGTAGGTATGGGATAATGCAGATGGCCTTGCTGCAATGCAAAAAAATGCTTTCTTACTTCGATTTTTTTGTCTTGTTTCCAAACAAAGTATCTAAAAATTCTTAAATCAGGAAGGATTTTCTAGACAAGTAAAAATTATTGTCTTGTTTTCAGAAAAAACAAGTCAAAATTACATTACATTTATGCATTTAGCAGACGCTTTTATCCAAAGCGACTTACATTGCATCCGAGTTACAAAATTAAGTGAGTTTTTGCTCAAAACAAGCAAAATAATCTGCCAATGGGGTAAGCAAAATAATTGTTTTCTGTTTGAAATAACATTATTTTGCTTAGTGTGCCATTCTCTTCTGGATAGGCATCTAAGACTTCACCCACACCTGTTGTCTTGTGTTGTTCAAAGTAACTTACTCGATTATGGTCTTGCTTCTTTGCTCAATGGCTGCTGGCAGCTTCTCCAGATGAAATGAAAACTCACTGAAGTGAGAGAACAGGCCCTTAAAACAGAAATGGCCAGTCGTTACTGTTGCCAATCATACTAGTGTGCAAACCACAATGACTTCAAGACCCCCGATTAAAAGACAGCAAAACAGAAGTCATAACGTTACAATAGCATGTCCGGTAGCACGTGTAATCAATGCAATAATAACCTGAGTTGAGGAAGCTGACGGGGCTAATGCTTATTTTTACAGTCTATGGGCTAACACTAATTATTCTAACGTTATTTGGGCTGTCGTCATTGTGGTGGTTTTGCATGTGGTAAAGTTACCTTTTTCCGTATCACCTCCCGTCGTCGAGGTTCCAAGCGAGCCTAGGAGATGCCGTTTAGATATAATCAACAACAAATCAGTGTCTGAAATAATCCAGCTAGCAGGTGTGCAGCTGATCCCGCGGTGTGTTACAGCTGCTGCAGCTCAGTTTGCCTTTTCCTTCGGTGTTGACCATTCAGGACCGTGGTGAAGCTAGTTTTAAATTAGGTCATTGCACACGGAGTCCGAAATTTTCGCACTTTAAAAAATAAATACGACCTCACGTTGTGTCAATCAGGTTTACACACTGCCTCCGACACTTTCGTCTGTCATAAAAAAATTCGGATCAGTTTGGATTTTCTGCGTTTTCGCATCCGTAGCATGCATTTGGATAGGAAAGGATGAGGAAAATGGAAAAACGCACGCGAAAATCTCGGACTCAGTGTGCGATGATCTTAAGAAGACGCCATTTGAAACTAACTTCACCGCGGTCAGTTCAAGAGAAATCTGAAAATATACCAAACGAAACAATCAGCACTCATTCAGATCACCGGTAATATTTCCATAGACTTATAAAATAGATTTTATATTACATACCTGAGACGTGTTCCTTCTTCCAAACATGTTTAAATACTTCTGGTAAGTTACCGTTGGCCGCGTAATTTTAAAATTCAAACAGCTGCGATCCCACAATGCTATGCGGTGGCTGTAAAAAAATGCTTCTACGGTGTAGTTACAATAATATTACAGGACTGTCCGTAAATTTCCCATCATGCATTTGCATTTACAGTAAAAACGTGAATACAATGCGTTGTTGTAAAATTTATTGTAAAAATTTCATCAATTGCTAACAGTGCAGCTCTGCTCTGCTCTGCTCTCTGCTCGAAATCGCGCGTTTTCTTGAAACTTGGAGCTACTCCAAAGGAGCTCTAGCCTTTAACATCTAGGCCGAGTTTGAACATTGAACCAACACTCAGTCAAATCTCTGAAGACACCCTTGAAAGTCTGAAGCTACGCGAAAGGAACTCAAGGAAGAACTTTGAGTGTCAGCACAGCACCGAGCAGCCAAACAACCAACGAAGGGCATCCCCAGAGTGATGTCACGCGACAACGACAACGACAACGACAACGACACGCGGGATTCCTTCAACCAGCCAGTAAACGAAACGACAGATCAGCGTCATTTCAACTTAAAAGCAAGTATCAAACAACCTCTATTCCGCTGGAACTGGTCATATTATCTCTAAAGTAAAGATAATAGAGTTCTCCTCTTGATGATCGGCACGGGTAAAATCGTGTGGAAATAGCAAAACAGTGCTAGATTGTAATCATTCTCAGATTGCAACAATTCATTGCCTATGTTTGTGTATGTATGTATTTTGTTTTGTGTTATTTAGCTTAGTTCATGTATTTGAGTAAGATAGCAAATAAACTCTTGTTTGATTTATGGAGAAGTGTTCGGTGTTCTGTTGTGAAATATTCAAATCAAACTTTGCCCAGATTACGTTACCTATGCTCATAACTGTCATAAGGTTATTTAAATAATTCTGTATTATTATATCATGGCCACGAGAATAAACATAATTTCTCAGATATACTGAAATCTAACAACTCGCTGGACGATTGTTAAATAAGGTATAAGTTGGACGTTTTGATTAATATCAATTGATCATATCAATATCAAATCTTAAGATTCAGTTTAAAACTAAAATTAAAGTAATGGATAAAAGTGTTATTATTACAGAATGGTGGAGAAAGACAGCGGGCATCGTGTGATTTGAATATTCATAATCAGAAATACATATTGTTGTATTTAGCCTATTTTCTTCTAACCGGATGGAGAAATAGTGTAAATACAGAGAGACAGAGTTTGTTTGTGGTACTGTACGGCATGGCAATGCATTTTGAATGAATTAAAGTGCAACTTTAGATGTTTGAGAAATTAACTGCAGTAAAGTATATGAATTGTCTGGAAGACAAAAGTCGCTCTAAAAGCGCAAAAGAGACGAATGAGCGGATTCCTCATTCACGTCTTTTAAAAGGCCTCTCATAGTTTTAATCTGCTAAAGTGCGTGTCCCACTTCTGATTGAACTATGCTATTTAATCTCCCAGCGAGAATGTCAGATTAGCTACCTGTTATTTCTCTGCCAATCTTTGAGTCACTGAAAGAGTGAAATCGGACGCGGCGCTCGGAAAGAGTGGCCGAAACGCGTTCTGGGGAGAATAGTTATTGATTTTGATCAAAGAGAATTGTGTGATGAAAAATCCACGTGTGTTTCTGTCTGTCAGATAGACTGACAAGTGTTAGGTCCGCCGAGGCCTCAATAAACTGTTGTATTAATTAATCTGTAGATTAATTTTTCTCTCTCTGAACGAGTTGAGATCGTTAGCGCTATACGAAAGAAAGAATCTAAATAGCTGCTTTTTGATGGTAGTGTGAAAGACTGATGTTTCACTGATTACTCGGATCTGTCTGTCCGAAATGACAGGTTCCCTGATGTCACCATAGTGACGCATAACTCAGGAAGTGCGCAGGCTCCGTTCCCGCGCCATTTTGTAAACAACAGCCTAGCAAGCTTAGCTAACTGAAGCCAATGAGTAGCATATTGGAGCTTAGGCAAAGCTAGTTGTATTAGAAGCATAGCGATTAGCACATAGCATTTTGTAGCCGGTGGGTTTGAATGCGTGTGTGTGTGTGCAGTGCGTTTTTGAAGTGTCGATAAAAACCCTTCGGTTTAAACCCTTCACAGCTGAACTTTAACTCACACTAAACTGTTTACATCAGTTCCTTCTCTCTTTTGAATTCACTCATTCTCTCTTTGGCATTCACTGATTCTACCTATAACTTTAACAATACAAATTTAAATAAACCTTTAATGTGCAAGGCAGCTGATTTTCATAGGAAATAAGACCAGCGATTTCACCGGTGGTTGTAATAAGCAGTTGTGTTTAGGTTGTTTTGTTTTGTTTCATATTTAGCAGGTATTAGTTTCATAACTATTGGGGTTTATTATAAATTAACGCTGGGTCTTAGCCTCATTGCTTTGATAGGAAGATAATTAATTTAATTATGATTGCGCTCATGATTTTAAGAATCTCATTGGATGAATTGCTATGAAATATTTGAAATTGATACTTTAATTCCATAACTAATCCCAGATGTGAAATTAAATTAATTTCATTAAAATAATTTAATTTCCCGATTCCACATAGACTGATTGAGATAATTATGTGTGCTCTGATCATTTAACAATAACATTAAGATCTTAATAATTAACTATCAAAATGTTTGATCGTCTGGCCTGGGAAAATTTTAAAGTTTCCTTTATAAGTTAGTCGGTACGGATTAATTTGTTCTAATGATTAGAATAACACAAGGAAATAGTAATTGGTCAGGCTTAGGGATACGAAATTAGGGATGTGGAATTTGTAATTTAATTTCATAATTAATTACGAATTTGAAAATTCTAATTCAATTTAATAATTAATTACAGTTCCTGTTTCCATATGGCAACACTATTGGCTGATCAATGAAATGTAATTGCTTGTAATGTTAATGAAAAATATCATTAAGATTTTAATCCATGACTGCTAATAATGCTCTGAAATTTTAATTTCATACGCAACTCATTAGAGCTTGTATTACCCTGCTTCAATACTTACGGAGTATTGTAATCACAGGTGTTCTTCTAATATTAATGACAAACATCGTTAAGTTAGATCTTTAACTATCAATCATTGCTCTGAAATTTTAATTCCAGCATTGGCTAATAAGGATCTGAGCGTCCCTACCTCAAGGATACCTTATTGATTAATTTAATCCTAATCAAGCCTATCAAATTTAAATGATAACATCATAAAATTTGAATTAGAAACTACCCTTTCTAATTTGAAATTCTTATTTCAGTTGCAATTGAGTTTTGGTTCCAACCTGTTGGTCTCTCTCCGTCTGTTATTAAATTAACTTTTATAGGTTTCCCTTTTCTTAGGCCTGATAGGAGATAGGGCTCGCCCTTGTGCTTGGTTAGTGAAGTGAAATTGCCTCCAGTGTGAATTACAGCAAGCGGAGTCACCCGTTCCGACTGTACCTGGTGCAGGCTGGAGGGGAAACCCAAATACTTCCGTCCTAGTGTTGCAAAGTGACGGCCCGCAGCAGGCTAGCAATCGGGTATCGGAGGAGGAGTCAACGGCTTTCTGGGCGAAGGTGCGGATTTACCATCCCGGCTAAACTATTGACGAAGTACGTTGAACTTCGGGTTCGCACTGACGGATAGACACCGGGACCTAGCCCCGCCCCTCTTGAGGCCAGCAGTCGTTTGACATACCTCACCCGAGTCCCAGCCCGGTTGTGCCAAAAGCCACAGCTGTCTGAGAGGCTCACAGCAGTACGGTGGGGGCGGAGTGCTCGGCAAAACCCTTACAGGAGCTCACCTGGTGCGCTCGGGCGGTGGGCCTTGCTGCTGAACACCACTGGAGCAATTTACATTCCTCACAAAGCCTAGAGTATAAAACTTTCTAATTAGGAAAACCCTTCTAAGTAGCAAGCCTCCAAAAGAAAAAAAATAAGGTTTTCTTAACGCTTAGGCAAGTGTGTTTATCCTACTAAAATTAGCAAAGCAAAACCCCTAGGTGCATCGACTCAACAGCGCCTCCGCGCTGCCACCTTCGTTACTAATCCTGACATTGGGAGTAAATCCCACTCATCTTTCTCTCTTTTCTTACTGCTGCTATCCTCTAATTTGACTACTGCTGCTGTTGCTGAGATTTTTGCCTGTGTGAAGATCACAAGTGGAGAACTTTAGCAATTGAAACAGGTATTTGTGGAACTTGAGAACATGTCAAAATTGTTTTCCATTTACCTTCCTCTTTTGTGAAATCCTACCCCGCCAGGTTAAAGCAGGTCCACAGAAAAAAGGCACTGGAAAACGTCAAGCACGCGAACACTCTAATTAGCTTGTGGTGTCAATTTTGTCATTAACGGGACCAGTGCTGTCATTGTTATTGTTTTCCTTCACCCCGGAGAAAACCAATTGCAATCACAGACTTACAAAAATTTTTTTTGTCATTTACAAATCCTCTGATTAGAAGCAACCTTCTTCTCTTTACCTGTTCTCTAGCTGTGCTACCTGTGTGTGTGCGCTCAATTTTTCCCCCACAGAGGCTACAAATTAGAAGCACGCCCCCAAAGGATCACAGACACAGAGAACCACACCCACCTGTTTTACACAGTCAACACTAGTACACATTCTATATTGCACATCTACACCCCTTGTTTGTTGATTTGTTCTGTTTTGGTTTGTTTGTTTTGTTTTGTTTTTCTTTTCAAGGGTTAGGGTCACGGTTCGAGATCTCACTCACCACGCCCAAACATGTCTCACACAACAGGACATGTCGGTCACTGGGAGGATTTGGAAACATGGCTAAGCATTGCAACAGACAGCCTCCTCCCTAAGGCTGCTGAAACACTAAAACATCAGACACAAGACCAGCTGGATGACAACATAACAAGCCTCATGGCACAAGACCCAAGTCACAGCTACAATCACAAAGAATTAGCCAAGATCACTGGCTCCTTAAGCCACACACTCATCGCCACCCTCAAGTTGAGCGACAAGCACGCTGCACAACGCTAGCAGGAGCTGACACGCGCACAACGACGCATAGAGCAGCTGGATCTTGAAGCTCAGGAACAACAGGAAGGGTCGGATGAGGCGGAACAAGGCACTGAGGAGGATATCAACCGGCTAAAAGAAACCCTAGCAACTACTAGCCAAGAATTGGAAAAAGTCAAGGCAGACTACGATGATCAGTCCAAAAAGCTACAGTATGCGGAACAGCTTCTGGAGAAAGCAAAGGCCGAATTCAGAAATAAAAACGGCAGAATCAAAGCCCTTGAAGCTCACCTGGATGAGACACGAAACGCGGTTAGTCGTCTAACACGACAGCTTGACTACGTCAAAGAGGAATCTGACAGTTTCCAAGAGGAACTCAAGCATGCTTACGAACTGCACCGTGAGCCACCAAGGACACGACGCACCTCACCCCTGCCAAGCAGGACCGGGTCACCTGTTCCTGGACTGACATGTGAGAAAAAGATGGAGGGGGTGGTGTTGAAACATTCACCAACTCACTCTGGAGAACTTTACATCACGTTACCTCAGCCAAAAGAATCTGCTGCAGCCAGTCACAGATCATCGCACGGCTTCGGACCTAAAAGACCTCGACAAGCTCGCCAGGAACATTGGCAAATTCACCGCGAGCGTGCCAAATAGCCCAAATGTCCAAGCATATCTCCAAGATATCGATTTCCATCTGGAAATGCGACCTAACGTTACGGACAAAGATAGACTATATTTACTTCGAACGACATCCAGTTCTGAAGTTCGCAGCTTCCTGGACAGGCAGCCTGCTCACAAAAAGTACGATTACCAACTGCTCCGAGAAGCCCTCATTAAAGAGTTCTCTGACCCTGAGTCCGAACAAGGCCTCGTGGCTGCCCTGGAGACGAGACAAGGACGTCACGAACCTCCTCAAGCCTACTACAGCCGACTCAGACGGGCATACTTTGGAACTCGCAACGAACCTGACATGGAGGATGAACTGAACTTTAAAACTCTCTTCCTACGAAACCTTCATCCCGGCGTAAGCCACCATCTTGGCGTTCTCGCATGTCCACGGACAATGAATGCTCAGCAGTTGCGAGACTTGGCGCAGAAATCCTACGGCAAACAAAAGATGGCCTCAGAAAAGAATGCCAGAACCCCAGCCGTTCTTGACTTCAACACTCAAAGTCAAGGGCTGGCACTAGAGGGCGCTCAACGCCAAGACAATGCCAAGCTGCCACCCAGGGAATGGAATGCACCCTCGTCCAACAAAGAACGAGACTCCCACGCTGGTACCCGATCTAAACAGAGGTACGAACGCTGGGATGGACCACGTGGACGTCAACGCTCACCTGGACGCCACTGGGAAAAGACATGGGACCAGTCAAGGCCCCACGAAAGTCATTGGGAGAGATCGTGGAACCAGCCAAGCTCATTTGGAAACTCAAGAGGGAAAAACTCATGGGAATCCAACGGAAACTCCAAGGGAAGACGACAAACTCACCCTGGAGCAACCAGCCCAAGGAATCGACGAAAGAATTCGCAAAGATTCCAAGCTGACCGAGCTCAAACTGAACCCACACAGGAACAAGAGACACCACCATGTTTCGACTCACAAGAACTGATGAAAATGATGATGAAAGAATTCTTCCAAAGGAAGGAGGAAGATCGGAAATGGGAAAAGAAAGAGAAACCAGATTCAGCCTGACTAACGGCCGGACGAGATGGCAGCGACCAGTTGACACAACCAGCCATGGAGAACAGCACTCCTTCACCTCACTCTCAGAGAACCGTAATCACACTAACTTCAGATGGACACGAAACCCCACCTGAAAACCCAGCAACAGAGTTAGACACTAACTCAACACCTAATGCTCCAAATTACAGCAGCGTCCAACAAACACCTGCTGACGAAACCCCTCAAGTTCCTGAAAGTGCTGTCTTGGTCATCTGCCACTCCTCCGAAGAACGCCACATCAGCCCTGATATCCTAACTGTTTCCTCCCAAACTCCAGTCCCTCAACTCCTAGGCGATCTCATTGAGAAAGGTATAGCCAGAAAATTCTACCTCTCCATCATCATCGAACGACACATCAGAGTCGAAGCGCTCCTCGATACGGGAGCCGACATTACTCTAATGTCTACCGAACTCCTAGAGGAAGTCCAAGAAAGATCAAAGAGGACTAACAGAACCCTCAAACTCCAAAGGTGTGAACTAAACCTTCAAGCATACTCCCACACGGGCCTACAACTAAAACATGTGGCCCCAATTCACCTAACGGTGGGATCGATGAACCTCGTCCATCCCGTATACGTTTCACCACTTAAAACGTATCCACTACTCATTGGGAAAGATCTGCTTAATCGCTTCGAACCTCTAATAGACTTCAAGCACCTAAAGATGTGGACACAAGTCCGTGAACCTCTGCCTTGCCAGGCGTTAGACTCCAACGAGTCGCAGTGTCAAGTCACAGACACCGTCCCTAAGTCACTGATCGATGATGCAGCAGCAAAGCCAGGATCTGGACCAAGCACAAACAGCAAGGACAAGGACCCTCTCCTCTGCTCACTGCAGGAGCCTGAATCAAACGCAGGCCCCCTTCGAATCATGACTGCAATAGATGTCCAAGGCACATCAGTGTCCGACACGGCTCTAGCCCTGTGGGCAGAGAACTCAGCCATCAGCCTGAAGCTATTCAAAACATTGAAGCAAAGACATCAGTGTCTACCACATGTCGCTAAGCACAGCCGCTTCCCTCTCAGTCCCTGGTCGACAACCATGGCCACCTCCAAGATCATCTGTGCTCTGGACATACGATGGAACAACAGACAGCTAACTCACTACTTCCTCGTTGTCTCAGACCTGCCGCATGACATCTACATTGGAGCGGATATCCTGGTCCGTCTCAATGCTTGCATTGATACCGTAAACGACATCATATGGGCTCCCCTGTCACACCAACTGACAACGTCAGTCAACCTCAAGAACCTCCAATCCGGTCAAACCATGCCAGACGCATGTGCTATGATCACGGAGCAAGAAGCCACAACACCTGCCTACAGCAAGAGCGTCAGCGTCCGCCTCAACATGCGACCTGGCCAAACTCTAAACAGTAAGCTAGGCTTCTTCCAACCTTCCAGGACCTGCCTAAAACTCGGACTGACTCTGGAAGCCACACCTCTCATGGAAGTGTCATCTCGTTCTGTGTATGTGTTGTTCAACAACTGTACGACCCAAGACATCCACGTTCCCAAAGCCAATCACCTGGGATGGCTCATCAGCCAGGCGTTCCACGACTTTGAACTGATGGTACCTGTCATAGGCCCTATACCCACACAGCTAATGTCAGACGAATACGACAACACCGTAATGTTTACAAAACCTCATGAAGTCATTGCCATCACGTCCATTCTGCCGGTGTCCAGAGAAAGCGTCTGCCGGTCAGAACTAACAGATGACACTCATCTCGCTGTCTATGCTGTCTCAACACAGCCTGCGACAGAATCACCTACACAGGTGACCATCGGGGCCCAAAGCCCCTCAAATGACCTCACTGCGGAAGAACCCTACGCCGGGTTCAACGCAGAAGTTCAACAGATCCTGAGTGAGGCAGATGCCCTCCACAATGAAGCGGATCGCCAAGGACTCAAAGAGGTTCTGCACAAATACAAGGACTCTTTCGCAAAGGATTCCCTGGATTGTGGACTGACAAACATCCCACACTGTGCGCATCCCGACAAACCCAAATGCGCCACCCACATTTGTGCGACAGTACAAGATTCCAATAGTGTCATACGAGCCAGTGCAAGAGATTGTTGACTCCATGCTGGAAAAGGGGGTCATCCGGCCCTGTAACAGCACATACTCTGTCCCGATATGGCCAGTCCTAAAACCAAACGGCAAATGGCGGCCCACCATCGACTATCGCAAGTTGAATCAGCAAGTACCATTGTCACGATGGCCTATGACCCAGTTGGATCAAGAAATTCCAAAAATCAAAGGCTCGACGATCCTTTCCACACTGGACGTCGCCTCCGGGTTCTGGACAATCCCTGTCCATCCCGATGACCAACACAAGCTGGCATTTACCTTTGGCAATCGACAGTACACCTTCACATGGTCCCTTCGGCTATGCCAACTCGCCAGCAGAATTCAACATCTTCCTGAACAAAGCATGCCCTGACGCCAGAGCCAGAGGCAACCTTGTCTATGTAGATGACGTTTTGATGAAAAGCTCAAGTGTGGAAGACCACCTCAAAGAGATCAATCACGTCCTAAACCAGCTGACAACGGCAGGAGCCAAGATCGCCCTTCACAAAGGACAGTGGTGCAAAACCAAGGTGAACTATGTCGGATTGCTTGTCGGAAGAAACGGCATCGAGCCACAGTCTAACCGCACCCAAGCAATCCAAAGCATAAAGACGCCGACTAACATCTCTGAGCTGCGAAGCTTTCTGGGAGTGTGCAATTATTCACGACAGTTCATCGAAAACTACGCTGACATTGCAAGACCACTAACTTCCCTCCTGAAAAAGGATGAACCCTTCGTTTGGACGGAAACACAGGACACAGCAATGGGCCAGCTCAAACAGCGCCTGTGCTCTGCTCCGTGCCTTGCCTACCCAGACCCAGGAAAAGAATTCTATCTGGACGCTGGATTCTCCAATCAGTGCCTCAGCGCAGGCCTATACCAGCTCCATGACAAAGACAAACGAGTGGTCGCTTATGCCAGCAAAACGCTGCTTCCCCCAGAATGCAAGTACTCAAACTGCGAAAAGGCTTTGCTTTGCACTGTGTGGGCTATCCAGCGTTTCTCTAATTACATCGGTGCACAGAAAGTCATCATCGAGACTTGTCATCAGCCGGTCACCTTCCTAAACAGTCAACGCATCAGAGATGGCGTGGTGACCAACGCACGCATAGCTACCTGGCTAATGACACTCCAAGGACGAGACGTCGAGGCAAGATATGCCCAAAACTACAAATCCTCACTTGGAAACGGGCTAGCGGCCTGTCAAAACTGTTCAACGGACACGCTGCATACTCCAGCGGAACCTAAAGAACCGCCACAACCTCAACTGACGAATCACAGGTACTTCGAGGAGAATGTATGTGAAGGAATGCCCACAGCATATGTCGACGGCTGCTCCTACAACCACAAGGGCAATTTACAAGCTGGAGCGGGAGTGGTCTGGCTCAACAACGACCCTTGCCCACCGCAGCAATTCAACTTAGGCCCTCGCTCATCGCAATATGCTGAAATAGCAGCCATCCTCATCACACTTCAGATGGCGGCATCCCACAACATCAAAGAACTCCTCATCTGTACCGATTCAAACTACGCCCGTCTAAGCTTCACGTGCCATTTAGCTGGATGGAAACAGAATGGATTCAAGACAGCTAACAACAAGCCTGTCAAACACCAGGAACTCTTCCAAGCAGGCGATGCCATTGTCACTGAACATGACATTATCGTTTATTTGAAAAAGGTTCGAGGTCATTCACGTCAACCAGGACAAGACAAAGACTTCAATGACCAAACCGATGCCCTCGCCAAAGCAGGTGCATTACACGGAGAGTCCTGGACATTTCAAGCCCTCCCTCCCAACCCTTCAGTAGCGGCCATAACCCGCCGCCAACACGCCACTGGCGTACGAAACCCCACCACCTCCCACATTGCCATTTCACCTCAGTTTGCTGCTAACGATCTCCTCACACTTCAAAAGGCGGATCAAACACTGCGAAATATGGCAGCTCACATTTCTGACCCCTTAACTCATCCTATTTCCAGCTCCGACCTAGCTGCTTCCTCCGAGCTCCGCACGATCCACTCAATCAAGCACATGCTGCATCTGAAAGACGGTGTGCTCACGTATGTCCCTGAGCCCCTAACTACGCCAAAGCTCGTAGTCCCTCACGGCCAAAGGGGGATGATGCTGACACACGCCCACGATGCACCATGCGCAGGACACCACGGCGCCAAGGCCACCTATGAAACACTCAAGCAAGTAGCATACTGGCCTGGCATGCAGCAAGACGTGGCGGAATACGTAAAAGGATGCCTGGTGTGTTGCCAGTTTCAACCAGCAAACCCATACCACCGAGCCCCACTGCAAAGGAAAGGAATGACTTTCCCCTGGTCGGACCTCCAAATAGACTGGGTAGGACCCCTGCCACGGTCAACGCGAGGTAACAAATGCTTCCTCACCGTGGTCTGCGAATTCACGAAGTGGATAGAGTGCCTCCCAGCTCCCAATGATACAGCAGAAACAACAGCCTGCCTGTTAATGAACCACATCATTTCAAGATTTGGACTGCCTTTAAGGGTCAACTCTGACCGCGGAACCCACTTCACCGCCGACATCATGCAGGAAGTGTGGAAACTCCTCGGTGTACAGGCCAAGCTCCATATAAGCCATCACCCAATTTCCTCGGGTCAAGTTGAACGGGCCAATAAAACAGTGGTCAGCATGTTGAAGAAGTATGTGTCCGCCAATCAAAATGATTGGGATATTAAACTTCCGCTGGTACTGATGGCTGCTCGAGCCACCCCTCACCAGTCTACCGGCGTACCCCCATTCACATTGATGACAGGGAGAAACATGACGCTACCGCTACACTTGCTGTACCAACCTGGTGACCTGAACCTCGTCACCGCCTATACCACTCACCAATACCTGGAAGAGTTGCATCAGCACCTGAGAACGACTTTCGCCTTCGCTCAACAACAACTACAACGAAGTGCGGAAGGTCGTAAAGCCTACTACGACCAAAAGGCCTCTCACCATGAGTTTAATGTCGGAGACAAAGTGTGGTACTACAGCTTCGCCCGACCAAGGCAGAACGCTCCCCATCGCCTGCCAAAGAAGTTCCTACCTCACTGGACAGGACCCCACGCGATTGTAGACAAGCTCTCACCTGTCGCCTACCGAATCAAAATCGGACAAGGGCGCAGCGAGCCAGTCCTTCGATGGGTCCATCGAAACCAGATAAAGAGGCACCAGAGCTCCAGCCGACCGGAAAAGGGGGAAGATCAAACCCACTGACACAGACCGACAATCATATGCTCCACACCACACTAACATCACTTCTGTTGTTAGGAAAACATATAGCGACCTTGTTGAAACACAACACTTACACTCTCTCCTCAGCTGCACTGCTAGAGTCAACCTCTAGTAGAGAGGAGTTACTTCACACATGTGACACTCGTTTGCTGCCTAACCTCATTCGGTGTCCTTGTGCCGCCGCCTTTTCATTTTGTTGTTTCCTTTCACCTGTGTCTCTTTGTTTTTTTTTTTCTTTCGTTTTTTTTTTTCCTTCTTCCTCTCTCACTATAATTTCCTCTCCCCTCTAGTCCCCTCATCAGGGAACTCCCTTTACCAATTATTTAAATCCAGGTCCCAAAATTAAGATTGACTCCCTTCAATAAATCGTTGTAACTCGTTGTGAGAACCATTATCAACCGATCGAGGCGACCTGCCAAATCATGACAGACATGCTACATGAAGTAAGTCCTCGATTGATAACTTAGCCATGGGTAGGATTGCACACTACTTGATACCTCTTAAACCTTGTCCAAAACATCCTAACTTCGGCCACCGCGGGCCCTGCTAGTCCCATCCAAACCCATCTCGCCTTTTCCCTGGGTAGCGCTATTCCCTTGTACGTAGACCCGGAAGCAGGCGACTTGGCCTTTCTCCTCAGTTTGCCCATTAGCGACTCGAATAACATTTACCGGCTCAAAGACGTTGTGAATGTGGGATTTTGGCAAGGGAACACCTATGTCAAAATCCACACTCCTGAAGTCGTTGCGTATCACGATAACAACGAGCAGTTGTACTTGGCCCCAAACCTAAGGATGTGTACGCGCACGAAGGACATTCACTTCCTTTGCCCGAGTAAACATTTCGTATGCGATAATACTGAGGGCATCCGCGGCCTAGAATCCATTAGACTCGACATTAGCTGCCCCGCCGAAGCGACACCACGTTCTCAAGTTGAGGTAACGCAAGCCGAAATCATCGGAAACCGATGGCTGGTCAACACCCCGGCACGAACAGCTACCCTCACATACGATCAACACGACACAACCACACGCATTACCTTGCCCAACCAAACTTTATGGATCACTGTCCCTAGGGGCTCGATCCTCCATATCGCCGAGTTAGCATCGTATCACCTTACCGACGACGAGTATCAGGCTGAAATCGAAATCTCGCCCTTCTTCAAACAGCACTCCTTCGTCCTCGATCCAGAATTGGAAGAAAGGATCAAGGAGGAAGGAACGCAACTTATTGACTTGACTCCTCTTGATACAGCTTTAGAAGCTATCGCTCGCCTTCCGCCCGCTGGCGCGCCTATTATTCGGTCTTGGTCTGCCGCTGACACAGCGCTTTGCATCTCTACTATTGTAGGGTGCGTTGTGACATTGACACTGGCCTTCCTCCTACACAAGCGAGTGAACGCCGTTCAAGAGTCTTTCAACAAATGCACGTCAGGTGTCCCACGCATTTTCCGACGTGATAAAACCGACCAAGAACCTGAACCTGAGAACTCAACCAACCTGCTTGAGATCACGCCTATACCGCCTCGTCGAACCCCTGACAATTAAACCAATCGGAATGACTCAATTGCCGGTAATCCTAAAGAATGCACCCCTACATCTTCTCAAGTTCCTAACCTGTTCTTTCCCAAATTACCCTGCACCAGGATTCAGTCAGTGATGGAGATGTTGTTTGTGTCTTGTGTGTGCCTGTTCTCCCTGCTTCTTGTTCCAGTGCCCGCCGACGTTCGCAATGGGAACCTCACCGAGCAAAAGGGGGATGTGTAAGACCTTGGGGAAGGTAGAACGCACACACATCTGAACATAATGGCGAGCACATTCCTGAATTCAGATTTCCTGCCATAAAACCTCGTTATCTGAAGAGACTTTGTTAAAACAAGGAGGAATTGGAGGAGAGCATCGTGAATGTGGTTTAAAACAGGACTTCACTTTGTTCTTATCACTTAACCATAACTCGACCGAAACAGGACGAAACATCTGCTTATGGTCAAACGACAAGCTTTATGGACTCCCTGATCATTTAAAGCCTAAATTTATGATTTAACCAACAAACAAGACAGATATATGTTAAGGCAGACGTTCAACAGACCTAAACAACATAATGCTCAGCACCTCTCATCTTCATTCCCCCTCCGAAGGAATGCGCTCTCTTTTGCCCTCCTTGATCAAAGAACCTAACCACAGCTTGTTTCTGTTTCTTGGACCTTGCAAAAAGGACTCAAAGACTTTTATAAAGTGTTCCAAAAAGACAATTGATAGTAATCACTACTGCTTTTCAAGCTAAATATATCAAAAGCAATATATACATTATATTTACAATATATATAGTCAGACTGCATTTTATGAAATGAAAGTAAGCTGACTGTGTCATTGTAATCAATGGTATGTTTTTATAATCTTTTGAGGTATGATTTTCTCCTGTGCAAGAACTACTAGACCTGCTAGTAGTATATGCATGATGTGTTATTTCTAATTTTTAAATAGAACCCTTTTGAGTTAGTTTTAGCATGAAAGCTATTAATGTATGTCAAATACCTTATATTTGGTTTCATATTAACGGTCAGGACAAATGCAAGAATTTGGTGTGCATGGGAAGTTAATATTGAGTATAATAATGTGTGATTAGAACGTGTTAAACTATATTTTCATCATGTGACTAAATAACTAAGCAGATAAATTTACTGCATGGAAAATGAGCCGTGTAGGTGGAGCTCCGTCCAGAGGGACAACCTGGTTGGTGGAAGCCTCTGGGGTTGAACGGAAGGCCTCTGACGTCAGTCCCTCTAAAAAGCGGATTTCCGCTCTCTGCTCTCTCTCTCTCTGCTCTGCTTGAAAATCGCGCTTCTTGGAGCTGCTCTTAGCCTTAACATCTAGGCCGAGTCTCAAACACTGAGCCAACACTCAGTCAAATCTCTGAAGAAACCCTCGAAAGCCTGAAGCTACGCGAAAAGAACTTTGAGCATCAAACAACACCGAGCAACCAAGCAACAACAGAAGGACATCCCCAGAGTGACGACACGCGGGGTTCCCTCGAGCCATCAGCGTCATTTCAACTTAAAAGCAAGTAATCAAACAACCTTTATTCTGCTGAATCGTGGGGCATCTATCTCTAAAGTAAAATTAAGAGTTCTCCATTTGATGATCGACACGAGTAAAATCGTGTGGAAATAGAACAGTGCTAGATTGTAATCATTCTCAATTAAATTCATTGCCTGTGCGTGTGTGTATGTATGTATTTTGTTTATGTTATTTAGCTTAGTTCATGTATTGTAGTAAGATAGCAAATAAACTCTTGTTTGATTTATAGAGAAGTGTTCTGTGTTCTGTGTGTAATATTCAAATCAAACTTTGCTCAGATCACGTTACCTATATGCTCATAACTGTCATAAGGTTATTTAAATAATTCTGTATTATTATATCGTGGCCACGAGAATAAACAGAATTTATCAGATATACTGAAATCTAACAACTCGCTGGACGATTGTTAAATAAAGTTGGACGTGTTGATTAATATCAATTGATCATATCATATCAAATCGTAAGATTCCCTAAAGCTAAAACAAAGCTTAAACCAAAGAGCTAAATTAAACAATGTAAAAATGATTAAATTAATTACAGTATTATTAAAGAGCCGGATGTTTACGTGTCAGGGGTGAGGCTGCAGGTAGTGCCTCAATATAAATATCTGGGAATACTGATTGATTCTAAACTTACATTTAAAGCTCAAGTTAAAAAGGTTTGTAAACAGGTTAAGTTTAATCTCTATAATTTTAACTTTATTAGAGATTGCATGTCATTAGAAGCAGCTAAGATGTATATGTTTTCTATGGTTATTTCTCACATGACTTTCTGTTTAACCACCTTGTCTCAGGCGAGTTCAGTGACTCTAAAACCATTAGAGTCCTTATACAAACATACACTTAAAGTCTTCGATAAGAAATCGGTACATTATCATCATTGTCCAATACTGAAAAAATATAATTTGTTAAGTTGGGAAAACATGATTAAGTATGCAAATGTATGCTTGATGTATAAAATTATTTATGGTTTATCTTCTCCCCCTCTTGGTCAGTTAGTTCGTATTAGAACAACTGATTATCGCCTTACAAGAGGCGCATTAAGAGGAGACTGTATCATACCGCTTAGACGAAGTAAATTTAGTCAGTCTGCTTTTTCTGTCAAAGCTGCACGAGAATGGAATACTATTCCGACAACAATAAGAGATCTAGACACATATGCTTTATTTAGGGTTCAATTGAAGAATTGGTTAATCAGTACTCAGATTTGCCAACACTAGAATCTTATATCTGCTAGCCATCCTATTATTGTTTGTATTTTGTTTGCATTGTTTTTAATTGATCCTAAATTGTTTAAATAGCTTTTTATTGTATTGTGTAATTATTAAATTTTCTATTATGTATTGTTAATCACATTTTCTTTAGGGTGACTTGTAACATCTTGTCCAGGGACTACGGATGAAATATAGCCTTTGGCTAATTCTGGTACATTTACAGGAATGTTTTTATTAATGTACAATGTCCCTGTCAAACTAAATAAAAAAATAAAAAATAAAAAAAAGCTACAGAAACGATAACTGTAAGGACCTTCCCAAATCAGAAACCGTGGGTGGACAGAACAATCCGTGGTGCGGTTAACAAACGCACTGCCGCATACAATGCCAGTCTTTTGTCAGGGAACATGAGCGAGTACAAAGCATCGTGCTATTTTCTCCGACGTGCAGTAAGAGCTGCCAAACTCCGATACAGGGAGAGAATTGAGTCTCATTTTCAGCTCAATGACTCTCGACGCATGTGGCAGGGACTGAGGACCATCTGTGCCTTTGGAAATAAATCAATCTGCAGATGTGAGAGCAGATCCGTTGTTGGCCGACGAGTTAAAAATCTTCTACGGCTGCTTTGAATGCAATGGCGGCAGCGCGACTCTGCCGATCAGCGCGTCAGGAAGCAGCAGGCAGAGCAGTGATAATCATGTGATCACCGTGTCGGAGGACGAGGTACGAAGGGGCCTTAAGAGAGTGAACGTCAGGAAAGCGGCCGGACCTGATGGGATTACTGGCCATGTTCTGAGGTCCTGCGCTGATCAGCTTGCTGGTTTGTTCACTTCTATCTTTAATGAGTCCCTTGCTATCTCTGTGGTTCCCACCTCCTTTAAAAAATATGTCATCATCCCTGTGCCTAAGAACAATAAACCCTCTTGCCTGAATGACTATCATCCAGTTGCCCTCACATCAATAGTCATGAAGGTTTTTGAGAGACTTGTAAAGAGCCACATTTGCTCCTCCATTCCTGGTACCTTGGACCCTCTTCAGTTTGCCTATCGCCCCAATAGATCTACTGATGATGCCATCTCTCACATACTCCACTCCTCCCTCACACACATTGACAGCAGCAATGGGAACTATGCAAGGCTGCTATTCATTGACTATAGCTCAGCTTTCAATACTATAGTCCCCATCAAGCTAGCTTCTAAACTCCCAGACCTCGGCCTAAACTCTTCACTCTGCGACTGAATTCAAGACTTCCTCACTGGCAGACCTCAAGTGGTGAAGGTAGGCCAGTTCACCTCAAACTCCATCACCCTGAACGTAGAAGCCCCACAGGGCTGTGTCCTGAGTCCCCTGCTCTACTCTCTCTACACACATGACTGCGTGTCCTCTCACAGCTCCACTTCTATTATCAAATTTGCTGATGATACTGTGGTTCTGGGCCTCATTTCCAATAATGATGAGACCGCATACTTGGATGAGGTAGAGAGCCTTACATCATGGTGCCAGGACAACTGTCTCTCTCTGAATGTGAGCAAAACCAAAGAGCTGATTGTGGACTTCAGGAAGAGACACCTGTGGCCCTACACTCCTCTTATGATCAGTGGGACCCCTGTGGAGAGGGTAAGCAGCTTCAAGTACCTCGGTGTAAACATCTCAGAGGACCTGACTTGGACTACACACATTCAAACACAGGTTAAGAAAGCCAGGCAAAGACTGTACCATCTGCGACAGCTGAGGAAATTCAGGGTCTCACCCGCAATCCTGAAAACTTTCTATTCAGGGACCATAGAAAGTGTATTGACTCAGTGCATCTCAGTGTGGTATGGAAACAGCTCCAGTCAAGACTGCAAAGCCTTGCATAGAGTTGTGCGCTTAGCTGAGCGCATCTCAGGGTCTGCTCTCCCCTCCCTGCAGGACATCTACCTCAAACGCTGCAAAAGCAGAGCTGTCAAAATCATCAAGGACTCAAATCACCCTGGTAACTGTCTCTTCACTCTGCTGCCGTCTGGTAAGCGCTTCCGTAGCCTGATGGCAAAAACTGAGAGACTTAGGAGGAGTTTCTTCCACCAGGCCATCAGGCTCCTAAACTCAAACTCAGCCTCTTAACATCATCATGACTTCACTTATTAATCATTTACAATCAGTAAGATATTCATTATTCTCTACCTCACACTGCCAGTGTCATTTGCACACAGCGCTTTCTGTGTTTTGGTATTTTATTTTTATTTTTTTTATTATTATTATTTTGGTATTGCTGCTACATGACAACCATGTACAACCTGTTTGCACATTCCTCTCTTGTACATTCCTGCTTATCCTAATATTTAAGTCTACAGTATACTGTCATGCACATTTTTTATATCTTATATTTTGTTCTTATATCTTATTTTTTACTATTTCATTTTATGTATATTTCCTTTGTGTTTGTATTCTATAATATTTGCACTGTCCATGGAGCGGACCTGACTCACATTTCACTGCTGGTTATATACTCTCTATATAATCATGTATGTGACAAATAAAAAAATCTTGAATCTTGTAATAAGGAGTTGAATTTTCAGCTTTAGCTACTGTATATGGAGTATACACAAGACTAGATAATTATCTGAGATATCATAACTCTGCTGCAGAATTTCAACACCATTAACATCAATTCCTTGTCACAGTATTAAATCTAGAGTATGATTTCGACAATGAGTAGGTCCTGACACGTGTTGTCTAATCCCAATAGAGTTCAGAATGTCTATAAATGCTGATCCCAATGCATCTTTTTCATTATCAACATGGATATTAAAATCACCAACAATAAGGACTTTATCTGCATCCAGCACTAACTCAGATAGAAAATCAGCAAATTATTTGATAAATTATGTATGGTGCCCTGGTGGCCTGTATACAGCAGACAGTACAATCATCACATGGAATTTATCATTAACCCTCTGGGGTCTGAGGGTGTTTTGGGGGCCTGGAGAAGTTTTGACATGGCCTGACATTTGTGCTTTTTTCAGTTGCTTATAAACATATAAATGGCTAAAGTCTAATAACACTGTAAACAGCACAAACTGGGCTACAATAATATGTTAGCAGCATTTATGTACATGATTGTGTTTTTGAGAAAGCAACATTTATGCGTGGTTAGTGAAAAACTAAAATTTTGAAGTCACTGAAATAAGGCCATAAAACACATACAGAACATTTGTTCTTTTGACTTTTGAGAACTGGATCTTGTAGTCTAGTGTTTTTGCTTCAGAATAATGTGGAAAATCATCTTGTTTACTTACTCACAGAAAACAATATATTGATTTAAATTTTCTAAGTCACATTTTGAGTAAAAAGGGTCTATGCGAGAAGGCGTCAACCTTCACATTCACACCTGAGAAGACAAAGGCCCGCATAATGAGCTTCATAATGAGCCATTCAGTCAGGTATGTGACTGAGAGGGAAGAGTTACAAGAAAGAATATGAGGACAAAATAAATTTAAATATTTTTTGTTTGTAGTTTATTTAGATTATATTTAGCTATCACACAAAATAACTTGAGATTCACTTGCGAGTGCAGTTAAACTGTTTATTAGGAACAATCAAAGCTGTCTTTCAAAGCTGACTTTTTAGCATCATTACTCCAGTCACATGATCCTTCAGAAATCATTCTAATATTCTGATTTGCTGCTCAAAAAACATTATTATTATTATTGTTCTGTTGAAAAGAGCTGAGAAGGTTTTTTTCTTCTTTTTTTGATGAATAGAAAGTTCAGAAGAACAGCATAGTTTGTAACATGATAAATGTCTTTATCATTACGTGTGTGCTAAATAAAAGTTTTAATTTCTATATGCTGACTACAAGCTTTTTAATGGTATAGTGTATATTGTTACACTTGGAGTAAGACTGAAGTAATGAAGAAGAGAATTATTTACAAAAACATTACAAAACCTGGCATTTTCATAGTGTATATTGTTTATGTTCTCTGAAGGAAAAAAACAAACAAACACACATTTTGAAATTCAGGGTTATTTCTCTCAGCAGATCTTCTTCCAGAAACAGAAAGTAGCCGGGATGAACTTGTTTGTTTACACTTTATTTTTCAGGATTTTTTGATAAATATAAAGTTTAATGAACAGCATTTATTTGCATTTATCAAATATATTAATTCAATTTGTTAATGCATTTATTAAATAGAAATCATTTTAAATGTCTTCACTCACTTTTTTATCACTTTCATGCATGAATAAAATTATTAATTTATCTCTCTTTTTTAAAATCTTATACAAATGTTTGAGTGGTATCATTGTTTCCACAAAAAATATTAAGCAGCAAAACTGTTTTTAACATTGATAATAATGAGAAATGTTTCTTGAGCAGCAAATCAGCATATTAGAATGATTTCTGAAGGATCATGTGACACTGAAACTTCGCTTTGTAAACAACAACATAAACATTTCTAATGATGAATGTTGCGTTCCTAAATGCAAATTAAAGCGACTAAAAACAGTACTGTAACAGCAGACATGTAGTGTGTCAGACTACAGCCTATTATATAATTACAACACAACCGTTGGGAGTTTTATGACAGCACTAGCAATCTCAAATTCTCACCGCCATTCATAAAAAAATCACCGGGTCGAGTAACACTTTTCAGCGCTGAATCTACTCGCGTTTGGCGCTTTGAATCATTTGAACGCATTTAACTGTCCTGCAGATGGCGCCGTGAGCTCGTGCAGCGCTCTCAAGACCATTCTGTCCATGTTTTAGAAAACAATCTTTTCGCAGTTTATTTAGGTAATAGCTTAAGGCCATTTGCGTGATTTCAATCATCAAAAAGCTCGGATCTACACGAATCACATGGGTCGTCCCTCAGAGGTCGGAAAATACGGAAATCCGTATACGGAAAAATCACATCCCTGTTTGATGGAATTGGATAGATAGGGTATACGATGGCATTGCAGTTAAAACTGAGTGTATTGCATTTTAATGCTAGCGATCATGTTTTTTTTAACTATCTTAACTGACTATATATTTATATATACAGTAAATATCATTAACCAGGAGATAACACTAGCAGTGAAATTTAGTTCTGTCATGATAACTCTCGGAGGGATTGGCATGATGATGTACATGACAATGTTAATGTGTTTGGCCTTGGCAGAATAGATCTGCTACGCTGCTGCTGCTGCAGAGCAAGTACCGAGACTTGCTACTACCAATACATCCACAACATGCTGCTGAGAGCATGTAAGAAATACTGCTGCTGCACATATAACATGAAATAACCCCCATAGCATACATAAATCACCCCATAGCAGATCTATACAGGTGGAGCTGGTGAAGGTGGAGCCTCAAGCTCCTCAAGTTTGTATGTCCGCACGCAGTTCACGCAATGCTTGAGTCAGCACGGAATCCACCGCATCTCTTACTGTCGAGGCGATAGCCGAATCCAAAGTGGTTTGCTGCTCTTTACGTGCTAGCTTGATACCGTTAGCGATAGCATTGTCGATATCCTCTCTGGAGATGGTGAAATCTTTTAATTTTTTCTTTATTGGTGATTGCCCAATCTCTCTTTTCCGATCGCCTTTGACTGTTGAAGTTCTCATGATGGGTCCGATGCAAAGTGGTTCGAAATTTACTGACAGGATTACAAAATATTTGACAAAGTCAGCAGAGCGAAAGACTATGCGTGCATCGAAGTCGAAAGGTCACGTGATCTCCCACGTTTCACAGTCTTGAACACGAAGCACTGGTGGACGATGAACTCCTGAGCACCGAGAAGGTTCTTTGGTCTGGAACACACAAACCGGAGCCTTGAAGGTGAAGATTCTGAAGTCTGTACAGAAGATCCGGTCTACCTGGAACACGCAGGAGGGACGATCATTGACGTTGACTTTCTGAAGTCATTGCAGAAGATCCTGGCAGTTTGGACTCGCAAACGGAGGATTGCTGAAGAGAAGATTCTGAAGTTGTTGCAGAAGATTGGGGGGCACTAAGCTTGTGGTCGTTGTCGCTGTGGCAGTTTCCAAACTCTCCAAACTCCCCAAACTCACTTCTGGCAGAACTTCCTTGTTTCTCTGGCAGAACCTAATTTTGCAACAACATCTAAGCGCAAGGTCGACCACACCACTTAGCAGTCTAACTTAGCAACAACATCTTAGCACACAGCATAACTTAGCACACTTCTTTGTCTTGGAGAGAACCTTTTATTCCTTCCCTGAGAAGGCAGGGTTTGTAAGTTGGCACCTTTCAGATCCAGCATTCTGATTGGCTGATGCTGTCAGAGGTGGGCACAGAATGGCCTCTCTGATATGAGGTCTATTTGCATAGCTTAAAGTCCACGTTCAGAACAATGTCTTTAAAGTTTTTCCTATGCATTATTCACTTTCCAAACCAATTACAGTTTAACCTACACATTGTGCTGAAAATATGAAGACCAAACACCATGCATTCATACAGTATATACCTTAGTAGGTAATGTTGCATACCTTGTTGTATCACAAGTCAAGTCACCTTTATTTATATAGCGGTTTTAACAATACAGATTATGTCAAAGCACTTAACAGTATCAAGTTGGAGGATAGAGTGTCAGTAATGTATAATAATAAGATTAAACACTCAATTTTCAGTTAAGGGCATTTCATTATTGAATTCGGAGACGTCATTGTCTAGCTCAGTATAGTTTAAATAGTATCTGTGAAATCCAATTGACGATAATCGCTAGAAATTAAGTGTCCCCAACTGAGCAAGCCAGAGGCGACAGCGGCAAGGAACCAAAATTTCCCCTGTGACAGAATGGAGAAAAAATAACCTTGGGAGAAACCAGGCTCAGTCGGGGGGCCAGTTCTCCTCTGGCCAGGATATTATTGTTTATTTATTGTTTACTTATTGTTTTAATTAAAATTTTAAATGTATAAATGTATTCTATTTCTATTTTTATATTGTTGCAATTTCCAACAATAATAGTATTATGTAGTTAGGTATTTTATTATTATATTTTTAGTTATTTGTTTTATTTTTAGTTTTATTGTATTTTAATCGAGGTCTTCACTGGGGATATGTCTCTGGGGCTCATCGCTGGCGATCAGGGCCGCAGACATCATCTCCCGGCGCCGGTCCACCATCTGATCCAGACACGGACTGAGAAACAGAATAAGAAAGAAACAAATATTAGCGTAGATGCAAATCTTCTTACGATGTAATGAGTACATCGTGTGTTATGGGGAGTGTTCCCGGTTCTGGTTGATCTAATTAATGCAGCCTAACAATCCTTTAACGGATTTGAATAATAGAAGTGTAGTAGTGTGTTATGTGTACGCCAGGTTAAAGAGATGGGTCTTTAATCTAGATTTAAACTGACAGAGTGTGTCTGCATCCCGAACAGTGTTAGGTAGATTGTTCCAGAGTTTGGGAGCTAAATAGGAAAAGGATCTGCCGCCCGCAGTCGATTTTGATATTCTAGGTATTATCAAACGGCCAGAGTTTTGAGAACGCAGCGGACGTGGAGGAATATAGTGTTATAGGAGCTCGCTCAAGTACTGAGGAGCTAAGCCATTCAGGGCTGTATAAGTCATTAACAAGATTTTAAAATCTATACGATGTTTGATAGGGAGCCAGTGCAGTGTTGACAGAACCGGGCTAATATGGTCATATTTCCTGGTTCTAGTAAGAACTCTAGCTGCTGCATTTTGGACCAACTGTAGTTTGTTGATCAAGCGTGCAGAACAACCACCCAGTAAAGCATTACAATAGTCTAACCTTGAGGTCATAAACGCATGAATTAGCATTTCTGCATTTGACGTTGAGAGCATAGGTCGCAATTTAGATATGTTTTTGAGATGGAAGAACGCAGTTTTACAGATGCTAGAAACATGGCTTTCAAAAGAAAGATTGCTATCAAACAGCACACCTAGGTTCCTGACTGAAGAAGAAGAATTGACAGAGCAGCCGTCAAGTGTTAGGTAGTGTTCTAAGTTATTACATGTGGGGTTTTTAGGTCCGATAATTAACACCTGTTTTTTCAGAATTTAGAAGAAATTACTTGTTATCCAGTTTTTTATATCGACTATGCATTCCGTTAGTTTCTCAATTTGGTGTGTTTCATCGGGCCGTGAAGAAAATATAAGAGCTGAGTATCATCAGCATAACAGTGAAAGCTAACACCGTGTTTCCTGATAATATCTCCCAAGGGTAACATGTAAAGCGTGAAAAGTAACGGCTCTAGTACTGAGCCTTGAGGTACTCCATACTGCACTTGTGATCGATATGATACCTCTTCATTCACTGCTACGAACAGATTTCAATACATTTCTTGTGCCAATAATATGGAAGTTCTAAGCGGCCATGCATTATTATTTTTTTCCTTTTTGTTTTCTTGTGATCATGACTTAATTTTCTCGTGATCTCAACATAAATAGTCCTTTTCTTGTGATCACGACATAACAAAAGTTGTTTTCTAGTGATCACGACTTATTGTTCTCGTGATCTCGACATAACAAAAATTGTTCTCTAATTACACAACTATGCCAATAGGTGGCAGTATAGAACTACTGATGTGGATTGCATACACTGTACGTGTTTGGGACAGAGGACCTTCTTCATGATTGCTATAATTTGTGCAGTTAATTACTGACATTTAATTAACTTATAAATGTTAAATATTTGAATAAATATGATCATTTTGCTTAAGTGTATCTGTTATCATTACGTTATTACTGCTGCAGGACTCATCACAGTTTCACAACAATGACATATTACAACGACATATTTGCAATGCGCATCTTTATTCTTATTTTTAATCTTTACTGTTAATAAATGTATATTGATAAGAAATGTGATTTACATATGTGTATAATATATTTCAGTGCTGTGTTATACAGTGTTGTAGCCTATTCTTTTGTATTTTCTACATTTCTATGTAGGAAACCACACACACACAAACACACACAAAAATCACAAATAAATTATGATAATATATTATTATATATAATTTTATTTCAAACGAATGAGGAAAATAAAGCGGTTAATTACACAAATACAATGTTTAGCATAGCCTAACTGAAAAATCAGCAGTGCTTGTTTAGCCTATATTTATTTTATTTATTGTAGACGTTATTTCTAAGTGAAGCAACATTTGCTGAGATATCCACAAGATACAGTAGCAATAAGAGCGCACTTGACTGTCGATCATTTGCGCCTCAAAGGAGACATTCTAAAACGCTTAATGTGTTAAGAGAGTGTTTTTAAAAGACCAAACTCAGTAAACACATTATTAATAAATTATACTATGTAGCCTACAGACAACCAGATGAGTCCAGGATGCGTTTCTTATAACGGTTTTCTATGGGTAAAACGCTTAACGCTTAATTGATTAAGTCGTGATCATGAGGAAACAAGAAAGAAAAAAATTACAATAATGCATGGCCGCTTAGAACCTCCATACCATAATGTATTTACCCAGCCATTTGTTGACTTCAAGCCCACATTTTGTCCGAGACAATTTTCAAATGCCTTCGAACCCAAATTCATGAGAATAAGTGACTATTTTACGAGGTGATAATTTTGTATGAAAATACAAAATATAAATCATATATTTGATTTATATGAAAACTTTTTTTTTAAGGAAAGCGTCTTCACGCTTCACGTCCACCCTTAAGCAGATCGTTAAAAAAAAAAAAAAGATGTATGCATGAGATCATACAAATTCATATGAATTAGCCACTAATTCACCAAAATGTAAAACAGTTATGAATTGCCATGAGAGTGTGATGGGCTCTCCTGTCTAAGCTGATTTGTACGTTTGGATACTTTTGTTGCAATAAAACAAATAAACTCAAAAATATAAGTTTAATGTTTAATGTTGTATATCTTTATTTTTATATATATACTGTGTATATATATACAGTATATATATATATATATATATATATATGAGGAATTTGGTTCAAAAACGCGACAAACGCCATTTAAAAAAAAAAAAGAGTTCTCGCTAAAATCAGTATTGTACAGTCAGGTCCATAAATATTGGGACATCGACACAATTCTAACATTATTGGCTCTATACACCACCACAATGGATTTCAAATGAAACGAACAATATGTGCTTTAACTGCAGACTGTCAGGTTTAATTTGAGGGTATTTACATCCAAATCAGGTGAACGGTGTAGGAATTACAACAGTTTGCATATGTGCCTCCCACTTGTTAAGGGACCAAAAGTAATGGGACAGAATAATAATCATAAATCAAACTTTCACTTTTTAATACTTGGTTGCAAATCCTTTGCAGTCAATTACAGCCTGAAGTCTGGAATGCATAGACATCACCAGACGCTGGGTTTCATCCCTGGTGATGCTCTGCCAGGCCTCTACTGCAACCGTCTTCAGTTCCTGCTTGTTCTTGGGGCATTTTCCCTTCAGTTTTGTCTTCAGCAAGTGAAATGCATGCTCAATCGGATTCAGGTCAGGTGATTGACTTGGCCATTGCATAATAGTCCACTTCTTTCCCTTCAAAAACTCTTTGGTTGCTTTTGCAGTATGCTTTGGGTCATTGTCCATCTGCACTGTGAAGCGCCGTCCAATGAGTTCTGAAGCATTTGGCTGAATATGAGCAGATAATATTGCCCGAAACACTTCAGAATTCATCCTGCTGCTTTTGTCAGTAGTCACATCATCAATAAATACAAGAGAACCAGTTCCACTGGCAGCCATACATGCCCACGCTACCACCAACATGCTTCACTGATGAGGTGGTATGCTTAGGATCATGAGCAGTTCCTTGCCTTCACAGTTCTGGAACAACATCCTATGGACAGATGAGACCAAGATCAACTTGTACCAGAGTGATGGGAAGAGAAGAGTATGGAGAAGGAAAGGAACTGCTCATGATCCTAAGCATACCACCTCATCAGTGAAGCATGGTGGTGGTAGCGTGGGCATGTATGGCTGCCAGTGGAACTGGTTCTCTTGTATTTATTGATGATGTGACTACTGACAAAAGCAGCAGGATGAATTCTGAAGTGTTTCGGGCAATATTATCTGCTCATATTCAGCCAAATGCTTCAGAACTCATTGGACGGTGCTTCACAGTGCAGATGGACAATGACCCAAAGCATACTGCAAAAGCAACCAAAGAGTTTTTGAAGGGAAAGAAGTGGACTGTTATGCAATGGCCAAGTCAATCACCTGACCTGAATCCGATTGAGCATGCATTTCACTTGCTGAAGACAAAACTGAAGGGAAAATGCCCCAAGAACAAGCAGGAACTGAAGACGGTTGCAGTAGAGGCCTGGCAGAGCATCACCAGGGATGAAACCCAGCGTCTGGTGATGTCTATGCGTTCCAGACTTCAGGCTGTAATTGACTGCAAAGGATTTGCAACCAAGTATTAAAAAGTGAAAGTTTGATTTATGATTATTATTCTGTCCCATTACTTTTGGTCCCTTAACAAGTGGGAGGCACATATGCAAACTGTTGTAATTCCTACACCGTTCACCTGATTTGGATGTAAATACCCTCAAATTAAACCTGACAGTCTGCAGTTAAAGCACATCTTGTTCGTTTCATTTGAAATCCATTTTGGTGGTGTATAGAGCCAAAAATGTTAGAATTGTGTCGATGTCCCAATATTTATGGACCTGACTGTATATAGTCGGTATTGAAAAGTAAATTTTTGAATTTACACAAAATGCGATACCTGCCGTGTTATTCTGTCATGTTTTCTCCCTTTTTTTCCAAACCGCGACAAACGCCAGTCTCCCTTCTCTGCAGAATGCGATATATCCGCTCAGCCAATCACAGCGCACCATTCCACGCACTGTAAACAGTAACAGCGGCGCTTTGAAAAACCTGCATCCTAGTTTTCCTCATCCAACCTACTTTGTGATCAACAAACAAACAAACAAAAAATGAATAATTTTGACGGCATTGAGACCTGTGGTGTTTTCTGCGGTGGGGAAGAAACGTAAGACATCGAAATCTAATCATTTACGTGAGGAGATTAAGAAAATGAGGCACTCGGGAGGAGGAAAAATGCCGGCTGTTGCTTGTTCTCACCCCAGCCGGCATTTCAACGTTGATTCACCGGTGAATCAACGTCAGGTACCATGGTTGAATCAACGTTGGATTAGGTTTCGATTTTGCAAATTGGATAAACGTTGTTATCGTGATGTTGTTTCACCGTGAAATCATGACGTTGTTTCACCGTTGAAATCGTGACGTTGTTTCACTGTCTTACCTTCAGCATTGGTGAATTAAGGTCGTTCTGTAAACGTTGGATTAACATTGAATTATGTGTTGATTTTGCAAATTGAATCAACGTTGATAACACGACGTTGTTTCACCGTCGTACTTTCAACATGAATGAATACACAACTGTACGTTCAATTACAACCTAGTTTGCATTTAGATCAACACTGTACACATACATAAAGTTTAAAAATCAAATGACTGGCAGCAATGGCTTTACAATCAACTTCAATAAACTACCACACGCTGAAAATGGTAAAACAGCAGTTTTATTTTGGAAACATACAGTATAAAACAGATGAAAATAATCCCAAACTTTATCTTGCAGTGTTTGTGCTTGGATGTATTGTTAGAAACCTGTAAAATCCAAATACAACATTTAAAGACTCAAAGTGTTTGTACCATAACATGCATATTTTGCACTGCACTTGCAAGAGAAAGCCTTGTACTTCTTATGACTCAAACCAGTTGATCTTTTATTTTGGTGGAAATCTATAGTTTCTGTGAAAACATGTTTTACTAATGTGTCTCATTACAAGAGATTTGTGCAGTGAAAATGTGTTGAACAGTTTGAGAATGGAACCTGCAACAGAAACCGTGTCGGTGGTAAAGGATAGGACTGCCTGAGTTTTGTCGACAGCCAGAGGAAATACTTTACGCAGGAAAAACGCTGCCTTGAATGAAATGCATTTAATATTTTAAGTAGAAATGTTTCTTCAAATTCAACATGAATGATAAAATGTTAGAACCAACTGCCTTGTGCATATAGCGTGGTTGTGCTTTGGGTGATCCTTGAAAGAGTCCCAGCTCTAGGTCCTTTCTGATGCCGTGTCCTCCTCTCTCTCACACTTGTGCACTTTCTGTACTGTCCTGTATGTATAAATAACAAAAAACCCAAAAATAAATACTCATAAAAGATCAACTTTGATATTGTGAAATATCTTTAACTGAAAACTGAATGCAAAACATATCACATACAATATTTTCACTTTAAGTTCAATAACAGTGGGGTTGGAAACAAACAATATTCATTAAACACCTATTTAATGTATTCAGATGAAATTTTGCAATATTAAATTATTCACAAGCAGTTTTTTCAGAGCCCCCAGTTACACTGTTTTAATCAGAATCCTAACTATACTGTGTATTTAGTAAAACAAGTGAAAATCAAGTACATTTTTATTAAACTAAGTAAAATCAAAACCTTTCACAAAAGGTCAATGAATCTCTACCAGAAGTGACAGTGCAATGTAGCAGATGAACAATTCCTTACCAAATTGCCAATAAACAGCTGGATCCTTGATGAATCTACAAGGGGAAAGAAGAAATGGTTCACTGAAAAGTTCTTAAAAAGCAGTTTTTCGTTTTATACCATTCCTTTAAAACAGTGGTTCTCAAACTTTTTATATCAAGTACCACCTCAGAAAATATTTGGCTCTCCATGTACCACCATAATGACCAACATTAAAATACAGTAGCGTAGTAGGCCCAACTATTCAGCTACAGCTCTGCACAGTTCAAAACGAGGCAGTTTTATTCCTAATAAGAATATTTATTGTTGTCAGCCACATTAACATTGTAAATACAGTTTGAACATTAACACGGCACAGTGCTTACATACAGGTAAATACAAAACATAAATAATGATTAAATTAAAATGTGTTGTACCAAAAGTTAAATAAAAACTGTACTATACTTAAATGTAAAAAAAAGCCTTTACTCAAATAAAGATTAAATTAAAATGTATTAACATTAATTTATATTTAATTTCGTGATTCCTCTGCGTACCACTAGAGGGAGCCTGAGTAGCACTAGTGGTGCTCATACCACACTTTGAGAATCACTGCTTTAAACAATCTTAATTCGTTTAAATTTGAGATTATATGATATTTAGAAAACATGAACAGAGTATGTTACCTTTGAGACTATTATACGATTAAAAATATAACACAATGCATGGCATTCACATCAGAAAAATGTGAAAAATCTCTAAGACAGACATTAAGTAACACAACTTACTAGCAGCACACAACATTAGCATTTGTGATAAAGCAATACAAAAATACACACACACACACACACACACACAGACACAGGTATTTATCTTCTGCAGGTTAACGTTACATGTCATTTACCCATTTGTAAACTATGGTAATATTATAACATTACTTTACTATTTTTGAAAGGTAAGATAGCAATTTTCTTACCTGATTTTGTCCTTTGCAGGACCTCGCAGATCACACCTGACCCTTCCTGTGTTCACATTCTAGTTTTTGTTCTCCGTTGACATGTCACGACTCAAATAAAAATTTAACAGGCAAATATAAAATAATTCGGAACCGACCGAGCAATCTCAATGAGCAGCAGCTCACACACACACACACACACACACACACACACAGTCAGTCAGCCGCCTCACTCATATTTTCAAACTGAGAAAGGCGCGAACAGTTTCATTGGCCAGTTTCCTGGATGACAGCCAGATTAACCAATCATGATCAAAGAAATAAAGTAAACGCAGTGAAATGTATTTACAACCCCAATTGTTGTTAATGATGATAATATTTTAACATATACCTTTAGATTTTAGAATAGGTTTAACGATCAAAATATTGTAAAATGCTAATGAAATAATAATAATGATCTTAAATAATTTAGTAATAATAATTTAAAAGGCAGAAATTTCTTTTGTATGCTGTTGAAGACATTAAGTTGATTCAACATACAGTTCTTGTAAAAAACAAATCAACATTGATTTACAAGTGTTTTTGGTAACCTTTTTCAACCATTTAGCATTAAACATTTTTTCAAAGTTGTTTCAATGTTGAAACAACAACTGTCATTATTTCAACCATATTTCAACGTTGAAGATTGGTCATGTGCCGGCTGGTTTTCAACCGTTCAGCATTAAACGTTGTATTAACGTTGTTTCAACGTTAAAACAACAACTGACCTTATTTCAACCATATTTCAACGTTGAAGGTCGGTCATGTGCCGGCTGGGTTAGTAATAATAATTTAAAAGGTAGAAATTTATTTTGTATGCTGTTGAAGACATATTAACCCTCTAAGCGCCAAAGTCGCAAAATTGCGACAAGACGTCATACTTGATCAAATAGACCGTAGTTCCTTATCTGGTGTAATATCTCATTTGTATTCCCTACCACTAGATGGCAGACATGTAGTACTTCGATTCTAGACCAAAATTACGTCATGTTCCTATTCAAAGTGTTCGAGGAAATAGCAGAGAAAGTGAGCGATCGTGTTATTGATGCGGAAGCAGTTCAGTTCACAGCGCCACGAGTGAATTGTGAGATTTGTGAGAGAAAATCGCCAAATGGCTAATAGAAAGATTGTACCGTGAGGATGTGTTGCAAATGTTATTCGCTGATTCTGATATCGCTCTTCTTGATGCAGTGGGAATACGGTTGTTCAGCTTAGGCTTTGCCTTTACGCTGAAATTCCTCCAGATTCCTTTGCACTGTTGAAGGTGAAATGACGATCGGCCGTCTTTGCTCCTAATGATGCGCGCTTCTCAATCGGTACATCAAATTTGCAGCGCAATGGTGCCGCCATGCAAGGCGAGAGAGTTCACGAAGCACAAACAAGTGATCATTTGACCCTTCGCCTTTAGATTTTAGAACAAAATATTGGGGATGGTAATAATAATTTAAAAGGCCTGTTGAAGACATTAAGTTGATTCAACATACAGTTCTTGTAAAAAACAAATCAACATTGATTTACAAGTGTTTTTGGTAACCTTTTTCAACCATTTAGCATTAAACATTTTTTCAAAGTTGTTTCAATGTTGAAACAACAACTGTCATTATTTCAACCATATTTCAACGTTGAAGATTGGTCATGTGCCGGCTGGTTTTCAGTTCAGCATTAAACGTTGTATTGTTTCAACGTTAAAACAACAACTGACCTTATTTCAACCATATTTCAACGTTGAAGGTCGGTCATGTGCCGGCTGGGTTAGTAATAATAATTTAAAAGGTAGAAATTTATTTTGTATGCTGTTGAAGACATATTAACCCTCTAAGCGCCAAAGTCGCAAAATTGCGACAAGACGTCATACTTGATCAAATAGACCGTAGTTCCTTATCTGGTGTAATATCTCATTTGTATTCCCTACCACTAGATGGCAGACATGTAGTACTTCGATTCTAGACCAAAATTACGTCATGTTCCTATTCAAAGTGTTCGAGGAAATAGCAGAGAAAGTGAGCGATCGTGTTATTGATGCGGAAGCAGTTCAGTTCACAGCGCCACGAGTGAATTGTGAGATTTGTGAGAGAAAATCGCCAAATGGCTAATAGAAAGTTGTACCGTGAGGATGTGTTGCAAATGTTATTCGCTGATTCTGACTCTGAAGGGGAATATTTGCCTTTTGGAAATGACGATCGGCCGTCTAATGATCGCGCTTCTCCCGGTACATCTTTGCAGTGCAATGGTGCCGCCATGCAAGGCGAGAGAGTTCACGAAGCACAAACAAGTGATCATTTGACCCTTTGCCCAACGGGGATGGGGGTGGCAGGGGTGGACGTGGTCGTAGTGTCCATAGGAGAGCTGTTGATCTCTGAGCTCACGGAGCGCCGCTGGCTCCGCGCCGCGGTGCTGATGATCGGCCAGATTGCGTCTTTTTTTCTGATCGCGCGCGCTCTACGGGCCGCCAGTACAGGTGCAGTCAGTGTGGGGTTGGTCTACCATACTCTCAAGAACTATAAACTGTGTCACTTAGATACCTGAATGGGCAGATAGCTGGTCAACTGATCACAAAATAGGCACATGTATTTTACTATGGCAGAGTAATATAGTCATAATTTACTACTTACTGTTGATTTCCTCTTTTCCTGATCATTTGGAATGAGGATAAAAAGACAAAAAACAAACATGCAAATAAGATCAAACATCCATTCAATATCTATTATTTCCTGAATATTACTGATGAACTGATCAAAAAGTAGGCTACTGTTCACATGAGTTTTACTACTATATATTATAGTAATATAGTAATAATTTAGTACTTTCCTCCTGTTTTATTGTTGATTTCCTCTTTTCTGATCATTTGGAATGAGGATAAAAAGAGAAAAAAACAAACAAACATGCAAATAAGTTCAAACATCAATTTAATATCTACTATTTCCTGAATATTATGAAATTCAAGAGGGCCGCCCCCCTGTTGACGTCATAATATGCAAATTAGATGAGTATATTTACACCCCACATAAACTTTAGGTCATGCCCAACATTTTTCTAATTTACAGTAGATCTCTATCTTTAAGCCCTTTCAAGCCACAAGCTTTTGAAATCTTGATGTCAAAATCCAGCATTTAAAAAAAAAAACCCTGGCGCTAAGTGTTTAGAAGAAATTAACTGCAGTATATGAATTGTCGCTCTAAAAGTGCAAAAGAGACGAATGAGCGGATTCCTCATTCACGTCTTTTAAAAGGCCTCTCATAGTTTTAATCTGCTAAAGTGCGTGTCCCACTTCTGATTGAACTATGCTATTTAATCTCCCGGCGAGAAGATCAGATTAGCTACCTGTGTATTTCTCTGCCAATCGTTGTTTCACTAAAACAGTGAATTTAAGACGCGGCTCTCGGAAAGAGTGGCCGAAACGCGTTCTGGGGAGAATAGTTATTGATCTTGATCAAAAATGAATTGTGTGATGATAAATCCACTGTGTTTTGTCTGTGAAGTTAGACAGAAGTAATGTACTTAGGCTCGCCACGGCCAAAAAGTGTTGATAATTAATCTATGGATTAATGTATATCTCTCTGAACGAGTTGAGATTGTTAGTGCTATAAAGAAAGAATCTAAATAGCTGCTTTTTGATGGTAGTGTGAAAGGCATTGATGTTTCATTGATTATCCGGATCTGCATCTGAGTTGACAGGTTCCCTGACGTCACCATAGTGACGCGTAACTCAGGAAGTGCACAGGCTCTGTTCCCGCGCCATTTTGAGCCTGTTTGTAAACAACAGCCTAGCAAGCTTGGCTAACTGAAGCCTGTAGCATTGGAGCTTAGGCAAAGCTAGCTGTATTAGAAGCATAGCGATTAGCACATAGCATTTTGTAGCTGTGGGTTTGAAGGCGTGTGTGTTTGCAGTGTGTTTTTGAAGTGTTGATACGAGTTTAACCCTTCACAGCTGAACTTTAACTCACACTAAACTGTTTACATCAGTTCCTTCTCTCTTTTGAATTCACTCATTCTCTCTTTGGCATTCACTGATTCTCTCTTTGGCATTCACTGATTCTACCTACAACTTCTAATGTGAAAGGACTTTAACAATACAAATTTAAATAAACCTTTAATGTGCAAGGCAGCTGATTTTCATAGGAAATGAGACCAGCAATGTCACAGGTGGTTTTAACAAGTAGTTGTGTTTAGGTTGTTTTGTTTCGTTTCATATTTAGCAGATATTAGTTTCATAACTATTGGGGTTTATTATAAATTAATGATGGGTCTTAGCCTCGTTGCTTTGATAGGAAGATAATTAATTTAATTATGATTTGCGCTCATGATTTTAAGAATCTCATTGGATGAATTGCTCTGAAATATTTGAAATTGATAATTTAATTCCATAACTAATCCCTGATGTGAAATTAAATTAATTTCATTAAAATAATTTAATTTCCCGATTCCACACTGATTGAGATAATTATGTGTGCTCTGATAATTTAACAATAACATTAAGATCTTAATTATTAACTATCAAAGTGTTTGATCGTCTGGCCCGGGAAATTTTTTAAATTTCCTTTATAATTGAGACGATACGGATTAATTGGTTCTAATGATTTGAATAACACAAGGAATTAGTAATTGGTCAGGCTTAGGGATACGCAATTAGGGATGTGGAATTTGTAATTTAATTTCATAATTAATTACGAATTTGAAAATTCTAATTCAATTTAATAATTAATTACAGTTCCTGTTTCCATATGGCAACACTATTGGCTGATCAATGAAATGTAATCGCTTGTAATGTTAATGAACATCATTAAGTTGATTCAACATACAGTTCTTGTAAAAAACAAATCAACATTGATTTACAAGTGTTTTTGGTAACCTTTTTCAACCATTTAGCATTAAACATTTTTTCAACGTTGTTTCGATGTTGAAACAACAACTGTCATTATTTCAACCATATTTCAACATTGAAGGTCGGTCATGTGCCGGCTGGGACACAACAGCATCAAACTTCTGTCATGCTGACACATTGACTTCAGGGGATCTTTTGAGAAACTTTCAATTGTTTTACTCGAAGTCGACGAAAACAGAGCAGGACCAAGCCATTTTGCAGCTGATCGCCGTCAAAAAAGTTCAGCGGCGACGTCCCACGGTTGACAACAGCGATATGCAGAAGAATAGGGAGGTCACAAATGAATACCATTTGCTGACTGAAGATCATCCGACAAAGATTCCTGTCTGCAAGGCCACCTTTTGCAGCGTATTGGGTGAGTTTATTTTTTATTTATTAATTATACTTTTCATACGGCCGCCTGCTCTTTAGACGTGTGCATCATTAAACGACACTATGTTGATGTGATTATATTTAGCCTAGGCTAACGACAGCTTAATTAAAAAACAACCACATCATTGGCTTTTCAATGTAGCCTGATATATAGGCTATATCATGCAGTGAATGAGGCGCCACTACACTGGTGTGCTTTGATTTCAGCTTATTGATAGTTTTTGCTATAGTGATGCAGCGAAAGGGGGAGTTCCCTCCGCATGCGCCCGTCACTGAAAATTATCAATAGAAGCTTAGCCTACTATATCACATCCTGCACTTAGTTATCATCATAGTAACATTATTGTGAAGATGTAGGCATACGCCTATGCTGGCCATCAGCCCTGCAAGATGAGACATAAGCTTTTCTGTTGAATCTTTAATGTTTTATGTTTGTTGCTAGTTTGTTTGCTTGTTAAAATATGAAGTATTTAAATGAAGCAATGAATGAAGCAGAGAATGAATGAATGAATGAATGAATGAATAAATAGGTAGATGAATAAAAAATAAATAAATACATACATACATACATACACAAACACATACATACATACAAACAAATAAATCTTTTTACTTATTTTTTTGTCATTGCAGGTATCAGCAAAGATCGTGTGTCTCGAGTGGCAAAGTATTATGCACTCAATGCTACAGCCAGAACAGAACACAGGGGTTGTGCTCGTAAGGTGGCTGAAAATGAGGCCAAGAAGCAGGTCGTGATGGATCACATCCAAACTTTTACGTGTAGGGCTAGCCATTATGGAAGAAGGGGAGCACCAGGCTGGAAATACCTACCCAGTGACCTCAGTGTGAAGAGAATGCACGAGCTATTTGACCAGCAAAATCATGATTTAGTCAGCTACTCCCTGTATTATACTGTTTTTCGACAGCACTTCAACCTTGGATTTGGGCATCCTGCCACAGATGCCTGTTCTTCATGTACCAGGTTTCAACTGAGAGTTAAAGACCCCAGCTTAACTGAAAAAGAGAAACGCAGTGAGTCTGCATCCTACATTTTACACAGGAGACGAGCACGGGTGTTCTATGATTTGCTGGGGAAGGTAGATCATGATTCAGTGACTCTTTGCTTTGACATGATGCAGAATTTGACACTCCCTAGAACCCCCATTGGTCAGGCATACTAGTCCAGACAGCTGCATTTGTATGTCTTTGGTGTTGTTATTCACCATGGAAAGGGCAGTAAGCAAGCAGTGGATGATGTTCATCTGTACACATGGATGGAGCATGAGAATAGAAAAGGTAGCAACATGACTGCTTCAGCTCTGGACCACTGTTTACGTCAACAGTTGAGTGGTGTTGTTCACCGCACTCAAAGGCTGCGATTGTTCAGCGATTCTTGTTTCGGTCAAAACAAAAACATAAATCTTCTGTCCATGCTGTTTGCCTTGATGAAGGAGGCATTTCCTAGGATTAGTGCCGAGTATGTGTTTCCTATAAGGGGGCACAGTTTTCTGTCCGTGGACCGTGTATTTGGAAGGATTGAGCAACAGGTTCGAAAGAAGGATACCATTCTTATGCCGGAGGAATATTATGAAATTTTGCGCAACCATGGAAATGTTCACATCTACGGGCAACACTGGAAGGCTTATGATTTCAAGGCGGAAACACAGGTTTTTGTAAAGGCACAGAAGTCATTTAAGATAAGTGATGCAAGAATGCTGGAATTGAGGAACGACAAACTGGGATTCAAGGCTGTGTTTAACAGTGAATACTGCTATCACTCAATACTGAAGAGAGGAAAGAAGTGGGCAAACTTCAAGCCAAGTCAGCTTCCCAATGAAAGCACAGTGAAAGATGCAAAAAGGAAGGATGAACTTGCTCTCTGAAATTGGTGTGAGTGCCAATGTGCGTGCCTTCTATGATAATGCACTCTCTCAGTCACAGACAAACGATGTTGACTTTGACAGTCATGAAGAGTAGCTGCCCATTGTGTCAGCCTTTTGAGAGTGACCATTCACTGATTTCTTAATGAATGATAAGTTGTTGAATGTTTTTACAAAGAAATATTGTTATATTAATGCAATGGATTTATAGTATGCACAAGACAATCAACTGAATACAACAAAGATGACTTAAATATGAATGTAATTTTCTGTAGTCTAATACAAGAGGTGTCATGTGCAAATCGGTTTTCAATCTTCTTTGCAGTTCTATTTTGCACAGTTTTACAAAGATATTATATTAATGCAGTGGATTTATAGTAGGGTTGTGCAATTAATCAAATTCGATTCTCATGCGCATCTCGTCAGTAAAGCCGGTTCCGTGATTGGCGGTAAATCTCCATCACCTGTTTTCAAACGCAGCAGCAGTTAATACACAGAGCACAGACAAGCTACGCGATATCGCGTTCATAATCGCAGATGAATCAAATTCGATTATGAATGCGAAATTGCCTAACTTGTCAGTGAACTACGGCTCTGTGTATTAACTGCCGCTCAGTTTGAAAACAGGTGATGGAGATTTACCGCCAATCACGGAACCGGCTTTACTGATGAGATGCGCATGAGAATCGAATTCGATTAATTGCACAGCCCTAATTTATAGTATGCACAAGACAACAAATTCAGTGCGTTAAAAATGAATGTGATTTTGATTCATTGTTTAAAACTTGAAGCATAACTCGGGCATTATTCAACCCATAGCCCTGTTGAGCATGGTCACTGTGAGCTATTGATAGCTTGTCCTTTACCTATCAATAACTCGTGCTGACCTTGCTCAACAGGGCTATGGGTTGAATAAAATCTTTTAAAAAATCTTTTAGGCCTACAAGTGATATAAAATTGATACTATAATATGTGAATCTTTCTTCTTTACAGTGTTCTTAATATGACAAAGTAAGTGTTTTTATTAATGCCATTAAAGTTTTTGTTAATACAGCATATAGCACTAGTCAACTGAATGAATGTAATGTGGCAAAGATGAATGGACTTTTGCAAGTTGAATTTAAGGGAAATGCCATTTTGGAATTTCTGTGGTCTAATGTGATAATGTTGTTCATGTTCTTGTTCATAATGAAATTTTATTTAATTAATTTATAGCATTAACAAGTTAACCCATTGAATTCATTTTGGGAGAGATGATTGAATGTATTTTTAGTCAAGTGCCTATATATAAGAGTAGTATTGACCAAGTTCAGAGGCTGTCATATGTGTATCAACTTACTTTGTTGTGTATTTTCAACAGTTTCAATATGAAAAATAACTTTTATCTTGATTCAATGGATTTATTGCATTTTGAAAAAAAAAACGTGTTATGGATTTATTGCATTTTGGGAAAAAAATAATCCTTTTTTATAATAAATCTTTGAAAATCAAAATCTGGATTTTAATTTTTAATGTTATTATAACCTAAAGATGCTATGTGAAAGTTTGAAACAGAAAATAGTGGTTTTCATCTTGCCACTTTCTTGGTAAAGAAAACACATTTTTACTCAAATTAATCCAAATGGATTTATAGCGTTTTGGAACCAAACTCTTCATATATATATATATTATATGATATTATTATTATTATTATTATTTTTATCATTTTAATTATGATAGAAGACAGACAGGAGATGATTAAAGTTTGTACAATTTAAGCCTGGTAAGATTTTTCATGAAAAGCCCAGACGGACTGTGCAGCATCAACCGTTTTTCATGTTGTACTGAATGATGTACAACTGTACACTGTAGCCAAAACCCTAATCCTGATTGACAGTGTCTCTTAGGTCAGATGGCTGCTAATATATTGTAGATTCTTCAGACACACTGCAGAGCTTTGACGCAACGTTTTGGGGGCCAAGGCTCTTTTACGATTTCCGAAATTTGTCTCATACGGCACAACCATTGCCAAAATTGCATGTTTAAAAAAATGTGAACACATTTATGCTGCTGAAAGGGAAATGGGTAAATTAAGCTTGAAGGGAATTTATTTTTATTTTTTTTGTAAGAAATTTTGGCTGCATCACTGTTCTGAATGATTAAATGAATCCTCTTGTGATCAAAATAGACCTTTTAATGTTTTTGAATGTCTCTTCTGCTTACTAAGGCTGCATTTATTTGATCAAAAAAACGAAGAAAAAAAAACATTATTTTGAAATATCATTTCAATTTAAAACAACTTTTTTGTCTACACAAATATATTGTAAAATGTGAAGCTGAATTTTCCCCAGTCTTCAGTGTTAAATGGACCTTCAGAAATCATTCTGATATGCTGATTTCGTTGGTCAAGAAACATTTCTGATTATTATTAATATTGAAAACAATTATGCTGCTTCATATTTTTGTGGAAACTGATATAAACTGTGATATACTACCATTCAAAAGTAAAGGTAAGTAAGGGAAAAAATACTTTCATTCATCAAGGATCCATTAAATTGATTGAAAGTGACAATAAAGACATTTATAATGTTAGAAAATATTTTTATTTCAAAGAAATGCTGTTTGTTTGAACATTCAACTAATTCAAAAATTCTGGGGGGGATCACGTGACCCTTCGACGGCGATGCAGACTTAGTCTTTCGCTCTGCTCACTTTGCCACATATTTTATGATCCTGTCAGTGAAACATAAACCACTCTGCATTGGACCCATCATGAGTGCTAAGGCAGACAAAGGGGATCGGAAAAGAGAGATTGAGCAATCGCCAATGAAGAAAAAATTCAGAGATTCAGCCATCTCCAGAGAAGACCTTGACGTTGCTATTGCTAACCGCATTGAACTAGCATTTAAAGAGCAGCAAAGCACTTTGAATTCGGTTGTGAATTTGGCAGTAAGAGATGCGATGGACTCGGTGCTGATTCCAGCATTGCGCGAACTGCGTGAGGACATACAAGCGACCAACAAGTCTGTTAAAGAGCTAAGAGAGGAATTTGAGGCCATAGCTACCGCGGCGAAGCAGACACGTGACCGCGTTGATTCTGTTCAGGCAGACAGTGAAGATAGGAGAACAGTCACAGACTTAAGAAATCAGCTGGAGCGACTCACCGAGAAGATGACAGATATGGAGGACAGGTGCAGGAGGAACAACGTAAGACTGGTGGGGCTGCCAGAGGCGGCTGAGGGATCCGACGCGGCTGGTTTCCTCAGAGTTAATCTTTCCAAGTGGATTCCTTCCTTGAGGGGCCGTGACATTGAGATTGATCGGGCGCATCGCGTGTATGACGGAGGGAGGGGCTCCGATCGGCCGCGCACTTTCATCTTCCGTGTACTGAGATGGCATGACAGATCAGATATCCTAAAGGGTGCTCGGCAGGCTTATCCGGTGAAATGCGCACAGAGCAACATCACACTGCTATTTTTTCCTGGCTTTAGTCCGGCTACAGCGATCAGGAGAAAGGCATTTGGTCCGGTTTTGAAGAAGATGACAGCTCCTGGTCTCCAGCCCTTCCTCATCTATCCGGCGGTAATTAAACTACGGCACAAAGGGGAACAAAGAAGCTTCGACTCCCCTCAAAAAGCGGAGGATTTTATCAGCTCCCTGTCTCAGCAGAAGTCGTATGCTGCAGCTCTGCGGGAGGACAACGGGGGAGCAGCAGCCGCTGTTTCTCCAGCCCGGCGGGAGGGGCTTGACGGCCGGGATGGTCATGGTCCTAGCTGCCCAGGAGGGGATGATGACAGGATGAACATGGACGCTTGCTAAACCTATTTTTTGCTTTTTCTTCTCTCCTCTCTTCTACTGGGATATTGTCCCTATATATCCGGTACAACGATCTCTTTGCTGGTAAGACTGACACTCCTTTTTTCTTTTTTGGAGGGGACTAATGGAGAGTAGGTTTAATTAATAAAAAAATATTTTTTTTGGCTGTGTGAGCCTTTTGGGAGACATGTATTGCGTTGGAGTGGATCGGTCACGACCTATCACTGTTTTTTGTTGCTCAGTCAGACCTATGTTCTCGGTAATGTGCGGTCTGAGTTGTTCCTTGTTTATGGTTGTCGGTTGTTCATATTTTTATGTTGTTTTTGTTTTTTACAGCAGACATTTATACTTTTATTTATTTTACCTTATTTCTAAAGGGATTTTTCATCTAGGAAGTTTGGTATCTAAAATGCACATCAGTGTTTACGTGTTATTTACAGAATGGAAGTGCTTCTGTTTTTTTTCATTTATTGAGTACAATCTTGGGATTATGAATATTCAATGCATACTCTAAATATTTTATCACTGAATGTGAATGGTTTAAATTCTGCTGTTAAACGAACCCGTGCGTTAGAATATTTACACCGTAAATCTATTTCCTGTGCCCTAATACAAGAGACACATTTAAAACAATCTGACATGGCACGTTTCCAGAATAAGTATTATAAATTAGCAGCTTTTTCCAGTGCTCAAAATACAAGTAAAACTAAGGGGGTGCTTATCCTTGTTAACCGGAAGTTAAATTTAACAATTGAACACCTTGGTAGTGATGAGAAGGGTAGATTTGTTTTTATCCGATGCAAAATATATAATAATAGGTTAGCATTGGTCTCTATTTATGGTCCGAATGAGACAGACAAGAGTGCATTCCTTACACAGATTTCCAAAACTTTACTTGAGGAGATTGATTGCCCTTTAGTGGTGGGTGGTGATTTTAATGCTGTCATAAATCCTGCTTTAGATAAATCTCAATCCGATACAACAGCCAATCCATCCTCTAAATTATTGAATAAATTTATCACTGAGCTCAACTTAATCGATCTATGGAGAATTCAGAATACTAAAGCTAAGGACTTCACTTTTTTTTCTAATAGACACAAGACTTTCTCTAGGATAGACTACATATTTTTCAGCCCATCTTTAATTTCATCTAATTCCTCCATCTCTATATTACCAATTTTATTATCTGATCATTCTGCTGTGTTGTGCAGTGTTCCTCTTTCCGATGTTAAAGCCAAGTCCCCTAGATGGCGCTTTAACATATCATTATTAAGTAATCAGACTTTCATTACTTCTCTAAAAGAATATATTAAGGAATTTCTTGAAATTAATATGCCCTCTGATGTGGATCCTCAAATACTGTGGGAAACGACTAAGTGTGCTATACGAGGTTTCTGTATATCTTTCTCTTCTACTCTTGCCAAAGCGAAAACTCACCAGTTTACACAATTAGAAAATAAAATCCAATCATTACAAACCCTACAAAAACAACATTTTACTGAGCAACAGGCTACACAGCTGTCCTCTTTAAAAGAAGAATATGATATACTTTCACACTCAAAGGTGGAATTTATTTTACATAGGACTAGACAAAAATATTATTTTGAATCAGAGAGACCTAGTCATTTATTGGCCCTTAGGTTGAAAGAATGTGAGTCTAAGGCATATATTAGCGCAATAAAATCATCAGATGATCAGGTCACCACGAACCCTGTGGCAATTAATGACATATTTAAAGGTTTTTACACAAATCTGTATAAAGCCGAAACAGATTTTGATGAACCAATTTGTAAGCAGTATTTAGATAAATTGGAACTGCCTCGGATCTCACAGATGGATAAAGAATCTTTGGAGGCCCCATTAAGTTAGGAGGTCTCTCTAAAAAGCCTTCAGAAGGGCAAATCGCCAGGTCTAGATGGTCTCCCCCCTGAATTATATTTAGAAATTTGGGATTTGGTAGGGATACTTTATGTGTAAGACCTTGGGGGAAGGTAGAACGCACACACATGCCATAATGGCGAGCACATTCCTGAGTTCCGATTTCCTGCCATAAAACCTCCTTATCTGAAGAGACTTTGTTAAAATCAGGAGAAACTGGAGGAGAACATCTTGAATGTGGTTTAAAACAGGACTTCACTTGGTTCTTATCACTTGACCATAACTCGACCGAAACAGGACGAGTAAAACTCCCTATCTGGACATGGTCTGGGATGATCGTTAACGCATAATTCAATGATGGTATCAACAAGAAAGACTTTTACGAGAGCTGGAGTTGGGCAGATGCATGCCCCAAAGTGACCTTCCTGACCTCCCGTTTCTCCCACATTCCACAGCTTGTTTCTGTTCTTGGACTTTGCTAAAAGGACTCAAAACTTTTATAAAGTGTTCCAAAAGACAATTAATAATAGCTACTGGGCTATTAAAGCAATATTCTCAAGAGACAAAATATATCAATGTGTATTTTATGTAATTTATAAGCTTGCTGTGTTATTGGAATCTATGGTATTTTTGTAATCTTTTGAGGTATAATTTTCTCCTGTAAAGGGAGTACTCTAAGTCTAGTACTCCTGTAAAGGGAGTACTAGACTTAGAGTATCATATGCATGATGTGTTGTTTTTAATCTTTAATTTGAACCCTTTTGTGTGTTTTAGCAGGAAAACTATTAACGTGTAGGAAATATGCTGAATTTGGTTTCATTTTAACGGTCATGATAAATGCAACAAGTTGGTGTAAATGAAAGTCGACTTTTCTAATCCTAATGTATGATTAAAACACTTCTAGGAATGTGCTAAGATATGTTCTTCATTTGACGAAATAATTCAGCAAAGTATTTACATACGGACAACTGAGCCGTACGGGGCGGGGCTCCGCCCTTCAAGAACTATTTCATTGGTTCTCCGGTCTAATACTGACTCCCAGCACTCTGACTCTCTCTCTCTCTGCTTGAAAATCGTGTGCTTCTTGGAACTTGGAGTTGCTCCAAAAGAGCTCCTAGCCTTAACATCTGGCCAAAAATTGAACATTGAACCAACACTTAGCCAAATCTCTGAAGAAACCCTTGAAAGTCTGAAGCTACACGAAAGGAACTCAAGGAAGAACTTCGAGCGTCAGACAGCACTGAGCAGCCAACCTACCAACGAAGGGCATCCCCAGAGTGATGTCACGCAACGACACGCGGGATTCCCTCAAGACACACAGATCAGCGATCTACAACTTAAAGCAAGTATCAAACAAAATCTCTATAAAGTGGCTGAATCGTGTGGTATTTATCTCTAAAGTAAAGATACTAGAGTTCTCCTCTTGATGATCTGCATGGGTAAAATCGTGTGGGAATAGCAAAACAGTGCTATATTTTAATCATTCTCAAATTGCAACAATTCATTGTGTGTGTGTGTGTGTATGTATGTATATTGTTTTGTGTTATTTAGCTTAGTTCATGTATTTTAGTAAGATAGCAAATAAACTCTTGTTTGATTTATAGAGAAGTGTTCTGTGTTCTGTTGTGAAATATTCAGATCAAACTTTGCCCAGATTACGTTACCTATGCTCATAACTGTCATAAAGTTACTTAAATAATTCTGTATTATTATATCATGGCCACGAAAATAAACAGAATTTCTCAGATATACTGAAACTTAACAACTCGCTGGACAATTGTTAAATAAGGTATAAGTTGGATGTTTTGATTAATATCAGTTGATCATATCAATATCAAATCTTAAGATTCCCTAAAGCTGAAATTGAAAATAAAGCTTAAACCAAAGAGCTAAAATTATTACATATGGAGAAATGAAAGCGGGCAAATTCATAATCAGAAATGCATATTGTTGTATTTTCTTCTAAACGGAAGGAGAAATAGTGTAGATACAGAGAGACAGAGTTTGTTTGTGTTTGTGGTACTGTATGCTTGTGGCAATGCGTTTTGAATGAATTAAATAACCACTTGAGTTGTTTGAGAAATAGACTGCAGCAAATAAATTGTCTTGTAAGACAAAAGTCGCTCTAAAAGCGCAAAAGAGACGAATGAGCGGATTCCTCATTCACGTCTTTTAAAAGGCCTCCCATAGTTTTAATCTGCTAAAGTGCGTGTCCCACTTCTGATTGAACTATGCTATGTATCTCCCGGTTTTGAAAACATTTACTTAGCTACTTATTGATTTTTCTGTCATCTTTGAGTCATTAAAAGAGCGAAATCGGACGTGGCGCTCGGAAGGAGTGGCCAAAACGCGTTCTGGGGAGAATAATTATTGATCTTGATCAAAAATAAATTGTGTGATGATAAATCCACTGTGTTTTGTCTGTGAAGTTAGACAGAAGTAATGTACTAAGGCCCGCCACGGCCAAAAGTATTGATAATTAATCTGTGGATTAATTTATCTCGCTCTAAACGAGTGAGATTGGTAGCGCTATAAGAAAGAAAGAATCTAAATAGCTGCTTTTTGATGGGATTACCCGGATCTGTGCATCCGAAATGACAGGTTCCCTGACGTCACCATAGTGACACGTAACTCAGGACGCAGGCTCCGTCCCCGCGACATTTTGGGCTGTTGTAAACAACAGCCTAGCCAGCTTAGCTAACTGAAGCCAATGAGTAGCATCGGAGTTTAGGCAAAGCTATTAGCATTGAAGGCTAGCGATTAACACTAGCATTTTGTAGCCTGTGGGTTTGAATGCAGTGTATGTTGCAGTGTTTGGAGTATTGATTTGACTTAACCATTTCCAGCTGAGCTTAACTTACGCTAAGATTGTTCACATCATATCCTTCTCTCTTTTGCATTTGCTTATGCATTTCCCTCTCTTCCCTTTTAAAATAACTTTGACAAATGCAAACTTAAATAAACCATTGCTATGCAAGGCAGGTGATTTTCATAGGAAATGAGACCAGCGATTTCACAGGTGGTTTTAATAAGCATTTGTGTTTAGGTTGTTTTGTTTTGTTTTATATTTAGCAGGTAACGTTATTAGTTTCATAACTATTGGGGTTTATTATAAATTAACGATGGGTCTTAGCCTCATTGCTTTGATAGGAAGATAATTAATTTAATTATAATTGCGCTCATGATTTTAAGAATCTCATTGGATGAATTGCTATGAAATATTTGAAATTGATACTTTAATTCCATAACTAATCCCAGATGTGAAATTAAATTCATTTCATTAAAATAATTTAATTTCCCGATTCCACGTAGACTGATTGAGATAATTATGTGTGCTCTGATAATTTAACAATAACATTAAGATCTTAAATATTAACTATGAATGTGTTTGATCGTCTGGCCTGGGACTAAAGATTAAGATCTTTTTTAATTTCCTTTATAATTGAGATGGTACGGATTAATTTGTTCTAATGATTTGAACAACACAAGGAATTAGTAATTGGTCAGGCTTAGGGATACGAAATTAGGGATGTGGAATTTGTAAATTAATTTCATAATTAATTACGAATTTGGAAATTCTAATTCAATTTAATAATTAATTACAGTTCCTGTTTCCATATGGCAACACTATTGGCTGATCAATGAAATGTAATCGCTTGTAATGTTAATGAAAAATATCATTAAGATTTTAATCCATGACTGCTAATAATGCTCTGAAATTTTAATTTCATCTGCAACCCATTAGAGCTTGTATTACCCTGCTTCAAATTTACGGATTATTATAATCAGGTGTTCTTCTAATGTTAATGACAAACATCGTTAAGTTAGATCTGTAACTATCAATCATTGCTCTGAAATTTTAATTCCAGCATTGGCTAATAAGGATCTGAGCGTCCCTTCCTCAAGGATACCTTATTGATTAATTTAATCCTAATCATGCCTATCAAATTTAAATGATAACATCATAAAATTTGAATTAGAAACTACCATTTCTAATTTGAAATTCTAATTTCAGTTGCAATTAAGTTTTGGTTCCAACCTGTTTGATCTCTCCGTCCGTTATTTAATTAACTCAGCTAAAAAAAAATATATATATATAGGTTTTTCCCTTTTCTTAGGCCTGATAGGAGATAGGGCTCCCCCTAGTGCTTGGTTAGTGAAGTGAAATTGCCTCCAGTGTGATTTACAGCGAGCGGAGTCACCCGTTCCGACTGTACCTGGTGCAGGCTGGAGAGGAAACCCGAATACTTCCGTCCTAGTGTTGCAAAGTGACGGCCCGCAGCAGGCTAGCAATCGGGTATCGGAGGAAGAGTCAACGGCTGTCTGGGCGAAGGTGTGGATATACCACCCCGGCTAAACTATTGACAAAGCACATCGAACGTCAGGTTCGCGCTGACGGATAGATACCGGGGATCTAGCCCCGCCCCTCTTCAGGCCAGCAGTCGTTTGACATACCTCACCCGAGTCCCAGCCCGGTTGTGCCAAAAGCCACAGCTGTCTGAGAGGCTCACGGCAGTACGGTGGGGGCAGAGTGTTCGGCAAGACCCTTACAGGAGCTCACCTGGTGCGCTCGGGCGGTGGGCCTTGCTGCTGAACGCCACTGGAGCAATTTACATGCCTCACGAAGCTTAGAGTATAATAACTTTCTAATTAGGAAAACCCTTCTAAGTAGCAAACCTCCAAAAGGAAAAATTAAGGTTTTCTTAACGCTTAGGCCAGTGTGTTTATCCTACTAAAATTAGCAAAGCCAAACCCCTAGGTGCATCGACTCAACAGCGCCTCCGCGCTGTCACCTTTGTTATTAATCCTGACATTGGGAGTAAATCCTACTAATCCTTCTCTCTTTTCTTACTGCTGCTATCTTCTAATTTGACTACTGCTACTGTTGCTGAGATTTGTGCCTGTGGGAAGATCACCAGTGGAGAACTTTAGCAATCGAAACAGGTATTTGTGGAACTTGAGAACATGTCAAAATTGTTTTCCATTTGCCTTCCTCTTTTGTGAAATCCTACCCCGCCAGGTTAAAGCAGGTCAACAGAAGAAAGGCGCCGGAAAACGTCAAGCACGCAAACACTCTAATTAGCTTGTGGTGTCAATTTTGTCATTAACGGGACCAGTGCTGTCATTGTTATTGTTTTCCTTCACCCCGGAGAAAACTAATCGCAATCACAGACTTACAAAAAAAATTCCCATTTACAAATCCTCTGATTAGAAGCAACCTTCTTCTCCTCTTTACCTGTTCTCTAGCTGTGCTACCTGTGTGTGTGTGTGAGCTCAATTTTTCCCCCCACAGAGGCTACAAATTAGAAGCACGCCCCCAGAGGATCACAGTCACAGAGAACCACACCCACCTGTTTTACACAGTCAACACTAGTACACATTCTACATTGCACATCTACACCCCTTGTTTGTTGATTTGTTTATTTTTGGTTTGTTTGTTTTGGTTTGTTTTGTTTTTCTCTTCAAGGTCTGTGTCAGTCACGGTTCGAGATCTCACTCACCACGCCCAACCATGTCTCACACAACAGGACATGTCGGTCACTGGGAGGATTTGGAAACATGGCTAAGCATGGCAACAGACAGTCTCCTCCCTAAGGCTGCTGAAACACTAAAACATCAGACACAAGACCAGCTGGATGACAACATAACAAGCCTCATGGCACAAGACCCAAGTCACAGCTACAATCACAAAGAATTAGCCAAGATCACCGGCTCCTTAAGCCACACACTCATCGCCACCCTCAAGTTGAGCGACATGCACGCTGCACAACGCCAGCAGGAGCTGACACGCGCACAACGACGCATAGAGCAGCTGGAACTTGAAGCTCAGGAACGACGGGAAGGGTCGAATGAGGCGGAACAAGGCACTGAGGAGGAGATCAACCGGCTAAAAGAAACCCTAGCAGCTACTAGCCAAGAATTGGAACAAGTCAAGGTAGACTACGATGATCGGTCCAAAAAGCTACAGTATGCGGAACAGCTTCTGGAGAAAGCAAAGGCCGACTTCAGAGATAAAAACGGCCCACCATCGACTATCGCAAGTTGAATCAGCAAGTACCACTGTCACGATGGCCTATGACCCAGTTGGATCAAGAAATTCCAAAAATCAAAGGCTCAACGATCCTTTCCACACTGGACATCGCCTCTGGGTTCTGGACAATCCCTGTCCATCCCGATGACCAACACAAGCTGGCATTCACCTTTGGCAATCGACAGTACACCTTCACACGGTGTCACTTCGGCTATGCCAACTCACCAGCAGAATTCAACATCTTCCTGAACAAAGCATGCCCTGATGCCAGAGCCAGGGGCAACCTTGTCTATGTAGATGACGTTTTGATGGACACCTCAAAGAGATCAATCACGTCCTAAACCAGCTGACAACGGCAGGAGCCAAGATCGCCCTTCACAAAGGACAGTGGTGCAAAACCAAGGTGAACTATGTCGGATTGCTTGTCGGAAGAAACGGCATCGAGACACAGTCTAACCGCACCCAAGCAATCCAAAGCATAAAGACGCCAACTAACATCTCTGAGCTGCAAAGCTTTCTAGGAGTGTACAATTATTCACGACAGTTCATCGAAAACTACGCTGACATCGCACGACCACTAACTTCCCTCCTGAAAAAGGATGAACCCTTCGTTTGGACGGAAACACAGGACACAGCAATGGGCCAGCTCAAACAACGCCTGTGCTCTGCTCCGTGCCTTGCCTACCCAGACCCAGGAAGAGAATTCTATCTAGATGCTGGATTCTCCAATCATTGCCTCAGCGCAGGCCTATACCAGCTCCATGACAAAGACAAACGAGTGGTCGCTTATGCCAGCAAAACGCTGCTTCCCCCAGAATGCAAGTACTCAAACTGCGAAAAGGCTTTGCTTTGCACTGTGTGGGCTATCCAGCGTTTCTCTAATTACATCGGTGCACAGAAAGTCATCATCGAGACTTGTCATCAGCCGGTCACCTTCCTAAACAGTCAACGCATCAGAGATGGCGTGGTGACCAACGCACGCATAGCTACCTGGCTAATGACACTCCAAGGACGGGAGGTCGAGGCAAGATATGCCCAAAACTACAAATCCTCACTTGGAAACAGGCTAGCGGCCTGCCAAAACTGTTCAACGGACACACTGCATACTCCAGCGGAACCTAAAGAACCGCCACAACCTCAACTGACGAATCACAGGTACTTCGAGGAGAATGTATGTGAAGGAATGCCCACAGCATATGTCGACGGCTGCTCCTACAACCACAAGGGCAATTTACAAGCTGGAGCGGGAGTGGTCTGGCTCAACAACGACCCCTGCCCACCGCAGCAATTCAACTTAGGCCCTCGCTCATAGCAATATGCTGAAATAGCAGCCATCCTCATCACACTTCAAATGGCGGCATCCCACAACATCAAAGAACCCCTCATCTGTACCGATTCGAACTACGCCCGTCTAAGCTTCACATGCCATTTAGCTGGATGGAAACAGAATGGATTCAAGACAGCTAACAACAAGCCTGTCAAACACCAGGAACTCTTCCAAGCAGGCGATGCCATTGTCACTGAACATGACATTATCGTTTATTGGAAAAAGGTTTGAGGTCATTCACGTCAACCAGGACAAGACAAAGACTTCAATGACCAAACCGATGCCCTCGCCAAAGCAGGTGCATTACACGGAGAGTCCTGGACATTTCAAGCCCTCCCTCCCAACCCTTCAGTAGCAGCCATAAACCGCCGCCAACACGCCACTGGCGTACAAACCCCCACCTCCTCCCACATTGCCATTTCACCTCAATTCGCTGCTAACGATCTCCTCGCACTCCAAAATGCTGATTGAACACTGTGAACTATGGCAGCTCACATTTCCGACCCCTTAACTCATCCTATTTCCACTTCTGACCTAGCCACTTCCTCCGAGCTCCGCACGCTCCACTCAATCAAGCACATGCTGCATCTGAGAGACGGTGTGCTCACGTATGTCCCTGAGCCCCTAACTACGCCAAAGCTCGTAGTCCCTCACGGCCAAAGGGGGATGATGCTGACACATGCCCACGATGCACCATGTGCAGGACACCACGGCGCCAAGGCCACCTATGAAACACTCAAGCAAGTAGCATACTGGCCTGGCATGCAGCAAGATGTGGCGGAATACGTAAAAGGATGCCTGGTGTGTTGCCAGTTTCAATCGGCAAACCCAAACCACCGAGCCCCACTGCAAAGGAAAGGAATGACTTTCCCATGGTCAGACCTCCAAATTTTCCGACGTGATAAAACCGACCAAGAACCCGAACCTGAGATCTCAACCAACCTGCTTGAGATCACGCCTATACCGCCTCGTCGAACCCCTGACAATTAAACCAATTCGTAATGGCTCAATTGCTAGTAATCCTAAAGAATGCACCCCTACATCTTCTCAAGTTCCTAACCTGTTCTTTCCCAAATTACCCTGCACCAGGATTCAGTAAGTGATGGAGATGTTGTTTGTGTCTTGTGTGTGCCTGTTCTCCCTGCTTCTTGTTCCAGTGCCCGCCGACGTTCGCAATGGGAACCTCACCGAGCAAAAGGGGGATGTGTAAGACTTTGGGGGAAGGTCGAACGCACACACACATGCCATAATGGCGAGTACATTCCTGAGTTCCGATTTCCTGCCATAAAACCTCCTTATCTGAAGCGACTTTGTTAAAACCAGGAGAAACTGGAGGAGAACATCTTGAATGTGGTTTAAAACAGGACTTCACTTGGTTCTTATCACTTGACCATAACTCGACCGAAACAGGACGAGTAAAACTCCCTATCTGGACATGGTCTGGGATGATCGTTAACGCATAATTCAATGATGGTATCAACAAGAAAAACTTTTACGAGAGCTGGAGTTGGGCAGATCCATGCCCCAAAGTGACCTTCCTGACCTCCCGTTTCTCCCACATTCCACAGCTTGTTTCTGTTCTTGGATTTTGCTAAAAGGACTCAAAACTTTTATAAAGTGTTCCAAAAGACAATTAATAATAGCTACTGGGCTATTAAAGCAATATTCTCAAGAGACAAAATATATCAATGTGTATTTTATGTCATTTATAAGCTTGCTGTGTTATTGGAATCTATGGTATTTTTGTAATCTTTTGAGGTATAATTTTCTCCTGTAAAGGGAGTACTAGACTTAGAGTATCATATGCATGATGTGTTGTTTTTAATCTTTAATTTGAACCCTTTTGTGTGTTTTAGCAGGAAAACTATTAACGTGTAGGAAATATGCTGAATTTGGTTTCATTTTAACGGTCATGATAAATGCAACAAGTTGGTGTAAATGAAAGTTGACTTTTCTTATCCTAATGCATGATTAAAACACTTCTAGGAATCTGCTAAGATATGTTCTTCATTTGACGAAATAACTCAGCAAAGTATTTACATACGGACAACTGAGCCGTACGGGGCGGGGTTCCGCCCTTCAAGAACTATTTCATTGGAAGAGCATCGAGTGGGAGGGACCGAAATCTCCGGTCTAATACTGACTGCCAGCACTCTGACTCTCTCTCTCTCTGCTTGAAAATCGTGCGCTTCTTGGAACTTGGAGTTGCTCCAAAAGAGCTCCTAGCCTTAACATCTGGTCAAGCATTGAACATTGAACCTTGAACCAACACTTAGTCAAATCTCTGAAGAAACCCTTGAAAGTCTGAAGCTACGCGAAAGGAACTCAAGGAAGAAATTCGAGCGTCAGACAGAACTGAGCAGCCAACCTACCAACGAAGGGCATCCCCAGAGTGACATCATGCAACGACACGCGGGATTCCCTCAAGACACACAGATCAGCGATCAACAACTTAAAGCAAGTATCAAACAAAATCTCTATTATGTGGCTGAATCGTGTGGTATTTATCTCTAAAGTAAAGATACTAGAGTTCTCCTCTTGATGATCTGCACGGGTAAAATCATGTGGGAATAGCACAACAGTGCTATATTTTAATCATTCTCAAATTGCAACAATTCATTGTGTGTGTGTGTGTGTATGTATGTATTTTGTTTTGTGTTATTTAGCTTAGTTCATGTATTTTAGTAAGATAGCAAATAAACTCTTGTTTGATTTATAGAGAAGTGTTCTGTGTTCTGTTGTGTAATATTCAGATCAAACTTTGCCCAGATTACGTTACATATGATCATAACTGTCATCAAGTTACTTAAATAATTCTGTATTATTATATCGTGGCCACGAAAATAAACAGAATTTCTCAGATATACTGAAACTTAACAACTCGCTGGACGATTGTTAAATAAGGTATAAGTTGGACGTTTTGATTAATATCAATTGATCATATCAATATCAAATATAAAGATTCCCTAAAGCTGAAATTCAAAATAAAGCTTAAACCAAAGAGCTAAAATTATTACATATGCTTAACTCATTTAATTTTGCAATTGAACATGGGGTATTTCATAGAGATCAAAAAACATCACTGATTTCATTACTTCTTAAAAAAGGGAAAGATCCATTAGATTGTTCCAGCTACAGACCGATTTCACTTATCCCATGTGATATAAAAATATATGCTAAAGTTTTTGCTTCTCGTATGGAGAAGGTAATTCACAGTCTGATCAAGGGGCGCAATGCATCTGACAATATGCGTCGACTCCTTCATATTCTTGACTTTGCGGACTCCCACCCAACCCCCTGTGTGGTCTTTTCACTTGATGCAGAAAAAGCCTTTGACAGGCTAGAGTGGAATTATATGTGGGCAGTTCTGCAATGTTTCGGCTTCGGTGAACACTTCGTTTCTATGATTAAGACAATATACCACTCACCTGCAGCATCAGTCATAACTGGTAATATTATTTCCCCCTCATTCCCTTTACAGCGGGGAAGGAGGCAGGGGTGTCCACTTTCCCCCTTATTGTTTTGTCTATCTCTTGAACCCTTAGCACAAGCCATCAGGAAATCTGATGTATCGATTAAGATTCATGACCATAATCATAGTATTTCATTATACGCTGATGATATTATTCTATATTTAGACCACTTTGATGTTTCAGTCTCTAGTATAATTAAGGAATTTGATAATTTTAGTAGCCTATCAGGATATAAAATAAATTGGAGCAAATCTGCTTTAATGCCAATTAACAATGTTAAGGTTAATTTTTATTAATTAAGCAATCTTTCATCTATTTGGGCATTACCATATATAAAAACATTCATAAGATTGCCAGAGACAATTTTAATAACATTTTAGTTAAGGTCAAAAATGACATTCAAAGATGGAAGAATCTTAAAGTCTCTCTCCAAGGAAGAATCTCCACTGTTAAGATGAATTTGTTACCTCGATTTTTTTTTTCTCTATACTACCACTTTCTCCCCCTCCAGGTTACTTTAAGGCAGTGGTCGCCAACCCGTCGATCGCGATCGACTGGTAGATCTTTATCACTGTCCCGGTAGCTCCCGAAAATAAAAACGTTTTCAGTTTTGCAAGCATCTGTATTTCTTAATCCAACTGCTTTATTTATTTTCAAAGAAGTGACCAATCAGATAAAAGAAGAGCACCCGTAAATTAACTGTCGCAAACGTCAATATGGATCTCCATGGTGATAGCCCGTGGCCGCGAGGTAACAGTCAAACTAGAATGGCGGAGGCTCCACGAAAGAAGGCAAAAACATACAATTTTCATCCAGAATGGGAACATGAATTTCTGTTTACCTTGGTAAAAGATAAGTGTGTATGTATGTTGTGCCACCAAAAACAAGCATTATGTAAAAGAGGGAATCTGGAGCGGCACCACAATACCAACCACCCGAAATTTAAAGACCGCTACCCGCAAAAGAGCGTGATTCATGCACGGAAAGTTGACGAGCTGAGATCTGAGTTGAAGGCCCAGCAATCACTTTTCACAAAATCTGCTGATCAAAATAAGGCTGCTACTGAAGCATCGTTTCGTGTAAGTCACTTTCTGGCTAAAAACAAAAAGCCTTTTACAGATGGCGAATTATTCAAGGAAGCCATGGCCATTACTGCAGAGACTATTTTCAAGGATTTCAAAAACAAAGACGACATAAAAGCCTCACTCCGTGCTGTACCTCTCGGCCCTGCATCAGTGGCAAGGAGGGTCGAGTCACTGTCAGAGGACGTGGATCGACAGGTGTTAAAGGACTTGTCACTCTGTGAATATTTTTCACTGCAGTTCGACGAATCTCTGGATGCAGTGGACACAGCTCAGCTTGTTGTTTTTGTTAGAATGGCTTTCCAGTATTCTACAACAAAAGAGGACTTCCTCACTCTTTTGCACTTAAAGGAGAGAACGCGAGGTGAGGATATTTACAATGAGTTTAAAATATATGTAAGCGAAAATGATATCCCCATTCATAAACTGGTAGCAATTACCACCGACGGAGCACCGGCGATGCGTGGCGTGCGCCTTGGTTTTATAGCACTGTGCCGTAATGACCCTGATTTTCCCGAGTTCAAGAATTATCATTGTGTCATTCATCAGCAGGCCTTAGCAGGGAAAGTCGTAGACTTTTCAAACGTAATGTCATTGGTGGTCAAACTGATAAACTCGATACGAGCAAAAGCACTTCAGCGTCGCTTATTCAAGGCGTTACTGGATGAGCTCGATGCCGCGTATGGAGACCTACTACTTCATGCTGATGTGCGGTGGTTGAGCCGCGGGAAAGTGCTCCAGCGGTTTGTTGACTTACTGCCTGAGATAAAGACATTTCTATCTGCAAGAAACGAGGAGCACAAGGAACTGTCAGATGATGCGTGGCTGTGTGACCTGGGGTTTCTGACAGACTTGACCGCAAAGCTGAATACACTCAACAACGAGCTCCAGGGAAAAGACCGACACCTGCCACACATGATCAGCGCAGTGAATGCTTTTAAGTCTAAGCTCGGTTTTTGGATCACACATCTTAAAAACGGGAGGCTAACACACTTTCCCAACCTGGAAAAAATGTCATAGAGCATTAAAGACAAGGACGTTTTTCAACCTGAGAAATACTGTGCTCACCTGGACAAAGTTGCAACAGAGTTCAATATGCGTTTTGGTGAGTTAAACAAAATGGAATGTATTGCTGCATTTGTCTCAAACCCATTCATGCTCATTGATATAGAACAGGTTGCAGCCAAATTCCAGCAAGTATTTTCTTTGTCAAGTGGAGTTGACATGGAGATGGTTGATTTGCAAAATGACATTGAGCTGAAAGCCAGATCAAGGGACAGTGACTTTTGGGGACTTGTCAACAGAGAGAAGTTTCCGCTCCTCACTGCATGTGCACTAAAATTGAGTGCCTACTTTGGATCAACTTACCTCTGTGAAATGGCATTTTCACAGATGAAAATAATCAAATCAAAATACAGGAGCCGCCTTACTGACAGACACCTCACAGACTGCCTCAAACTGGCTGTCTCTAGCTATGAGCCAGACTTCAGAGGACTCACAGACAGTATTCAGTCACAGCCATCACACTGACTTGAGTGAGTAACATTACTGCAGCAGTTTTGCCTTCTGGTGGCATTGAGAAAAGTGATGTTGCATAAGATGGGACATAACTGCACTTAGCTTAATTGAGATTGTTGATAATTTTGTTTGCACAGTTCATTTATAAAATGTTAAGGGTAGTACCTTCAGAAACTTCAGTGAATAAGCACTTTACTGCTGACAATGGCATTTTTCTTGAGTTCAGTGCCACTTCATATGATCTGATTATATGATGGTTGCATCCAGGTTAAGTAAAAAAAGAAAAAGAAAAGAACATTTAATGTATATTAAATTCAAATACAATTCAAATACTAAATAAAAGGCCTCAAGTTGGAAGTACAATCTGGGCTGTCTTTTTCTATCTATTCTTCGATAGGTAGATCTTGCCTTTCATTAAGGCCGAGGTCAGGGATCTTCAGCTTGAAAAGGTTGGTGACCACTGCTTTAAGGAGATCAACTCCATAATTTCTAAGTTTATCTGGAATGATAAATGTCCCAGAATTAAACTTACCACATTACAACATCCTAATAGCGCAGGAGGACTGGCTGTACCAAATTTTGAATTATATTATTGGTCGTTCCAGCTTAAGGCTCTTCATAATTGGGTTGATCCTCAATCTACAGTTTCATGGAGGGTGATTGAAGCTGACAAGGTTAAACCAAATAGACTTCAAGATATTTTACTTACTGGCACAGGAAAAAAAAGGGGATAATTATAAATTTGGTCCGGTTGTGGCTAACTCTATTAAAATCTGGAAAACGGTTGAACGTCGGATAGGTGGACCCTTCAAATTCTGTAATAGTACACATTTATGGCACAATTTTAATTTTGTATGTGGAAATCATCCATTTGTCCAACCCTCTTGGTCTTCTTTGGGTGTAAACTCATGCGGTGATATATATGATAACCAAGTCCTCTGTTCATTTCAGACATTAAGAACCATATTTCGTCTACCAGCATCCGCATATTTTGTTTTTCTTCAATTACGTTCTGCTCTCAAAGCGTATGGCGTTCCTTGGTCTTCTTCCATTTCCTCTCATCCTATGCGGGACTGGATTGCACCATCTGCTGGTCGGCCATCTGTTTCCTTAATATATAATAAAATAATTGATTGTATTACAAAACCTCTTTCTATTAAAACTATTTGGAATAGGGAATTATCTGACCTTCATTTATCTGTCGACTGGGAGAGAGTGTGGTCTAATCTCAGTTTAACATCTAAAAATCTGGCTCATCGTCTTATTCACTTCAAAGTCATTCATAGAGCATACATAACTCCTTACAAAAGATTTAAAATGAAACTACAGTCAAATTTGAACTGCCATATATGTAACACTACATCATCAGGCACTTTTCTGCATATGTTTTGGGAATGTCCTGTTGTCATCAGTCTATGGACACATGTAAACCTGGTTTTGTCATCATTACTGCGAATTGATTGGACTGTTAACCCAAGTTTGTGTCTTCTTAATGATGATTCTGGTCTCTGTATTACAACCCAAATCAGAAAAAGTTGGGACAGTATGGAAAACACAAATAAAAAAAGAAAGTAGTGATTTCTAAATATACTTTGACTTGTATTTCATTGCAGACAATATGAACACAAAATATTTCATGTTTTGTCTGGTCAACTTCATGTTATTTGTAAATATACATCCTTTCCTGTCATTCAGACCTGCAACACATTCCAAAAAAAGTTGGGACAGGAGCAATTTAGGGCTAGTAATGAGGTAAATTGGTTAAATAATGATGTGATTTGAAACAGTTGATGTCAAGAGGTGATTGTAATTATGATTTGGTACAAAAGCAGCATCCAAGAAAGGTCTAGTCCTTTAGGAGCAAAGATGGGCCGAGGATTGCCAGTTTGCCAACAAATATGTGAGAAAATTATTGAAATGTTTAAAAACAATGTTCCTCAAAGAAAGATAGGAAGAGATTTGGATATTTCACCTTCAACAGTGCATAACATAATTAAAAGATTCAAGGAATCTGGAGGAATTTCAGTGCGTAAAGGACAAGGGCGCAAGCCTAAGCTGAACAACCGTGATCTCCGATCCCTCAGGCGGCACTTCATCAAGAATCGTCATTCATCTATAAGCGATATCACCACATGGGCTCAGGACTACTTTGGCAAACCTTTGTCAAGTACCACAATACGTAGTTACATCCACAAATGCCAGTTAAAACTGTACTGTGCCAAAAGGAAGCCCTATGTTAACAGTGTCCAGAAGCGCCGTCGACTTCTCTGGGCTCGGAGGCATCTGGGATGGACCATCACACAGTGGAAACGTGTACTGTGGTCAGATGAATCAGTATTTCAGGTATTTTTTGGGAGGAATGGACGCTGTGTGCTCCGGACCAAAGAAGAAAAGGATCATCCAGACTGTTACCAGCAACAAGTCCAAAAGCCAGGGTCTGTCATGGTATGGGGTTGTGTCAGTGCCCTTGGCAAAGGTAATGCTTAACCATTAATGCTGAAAAGTACATAGAGATTTTGGAGCACAATATGCTGCCTTCAAGAAGACATCTTTTCCAGGGACGTCCATGCATATTTCAACAAGACAATGCAAAACCACATTCTGCACACATTACAAAGTCCTGGCTGCGGAGGAAGAGGGTACGGGTACTTGACTGGACTGCCTGCAGTCCCGACCTGTCTCCAATAGAGAATGTGTGGCGCATTTTGAAGCGCAAAATGCGACAACGAAGACCCCGTACTGTTGCCCACCTTAAGACTTGTTTGCAGGAAGAATGGGACAAAACTACACCTGAAACACTTCATCACTTGGTGTCTTCAGTCCCTAAACATCTTTTAAGTGTTTTGAAAAGGAATGGCAACATTACAAAGTGGTAAATGCTTTACTGTCCCAACTTTTTTTGGAATGTGTTGCAGGTCTGAATGACAGGAAAGGATGGATATTTACAAATTACATGAAGTTGACCAGACAAAACATGAAATATTTTGTTCATATTGTCTGCAATGAAATACAAGTCAAAGTAAATTTAGAAATCACTACTTTCTTTTTTTATTTGCGTTTTCCATACTGTCCCAACTTTTTCTGATTTGGGGTTGTAGTTCAGTGCAAAAGAGAATGTTGTTTGCTGGAATTACAGCTGTGAAGAAGACAATAATCCAGAACTGGTTTACACCACACATGTGCAGAAAAACATATTGGATCCGTAGCCTCCTGCAAATAGTGACATGTGAATGTACAACGGCGCGAGTTGGTGGGGCCAGGCCTTCGACCATTGATGCTTGGCAGTGTTTTTTGTTGGACATACGTGATTGTATAAAGGAGTGACTTTTGTGTTCTTGTTGTCCTTTCCTCTTCCCCTCCCTTTTGATTGGACCTTGAGATGTTGATTATGTGTATGTTGTTTTGTTTTGTTGTATTTTGGATATTATGTTGTGTTGTGTGTGAAAAAAATAAAATAAAATTGTTGATAACAAAAAAAAAAATCTGAAAAATAAAATGCATCACAATTTCCCCTAAAATATAAAGCAGCACAACTAATAATTAACAAGCATGTTGCCAATACCTGGATGAGCCAAAAGCATATTGCCAGTGTTACCCAGAAAAAAAAAAAATTTCACCTGATTAAGCATGCTAAATCTGTCAGGGTTCTGTTGTGTGTGTGTCATGTGTTCCCGCCACTTGTGTCCATATTTGGTTTGTTTTCTGACCTTGTTTCATGTCGTTATGAGTTAATCCTTGTCCAGCCGTGTTTGTCTAATTATCTATAATTTACCTGTGTATTTATAGTCCTGTCTGTTCAGTTTGATTTCGTCTGGTCTACTCGTTACTTCCCCGGTGTATCCTGTCTCTGAGTCCTGCCTTGTCCTACCTTGTCCTACCTTGATGTCTCATTAAAGACTATTATTTGAGTTTATGTCCTCGTCTGCGTGTTCCTGTTCCTCCCTCGTGTGTGCACCGTGACAGAAGACCAGACCTAACCGTAAGCGGCGCCCATTCACCCCGTTTTGTTTTCCGTTTTTGAAAGTCTTTTTGTTTCTGTTTGTCTGTCCCGCGGCAAGGAAGTCGCCGCTCGTCATCCTGCCTTAGCCCACTTCAAGTTGGCGTGGGAGTTCGGCGGGATCGCCGCGAATGCCGCGAGTCCTTTGGTCGCGAGCCCTCATGCCCGCCGATCGCGGGAGATATCCGCCGCCGGCGATGGCTCTCCCAAGCCCACCGGCGGGTTGCCTAGTTCCCGGGTTGCCGCTCCCCCAGGCGCGCCATTCGCGGGAGATCACGCCACCGGCCCGCCTCTGACTCAATGCCCGCCGGCCCGCCTCTGACTCAATGCCCGCCGGATTGCCGCTGACTCAAAGCCCGCCGGATCGCCGCTGACTCAAAGCCCGCCGGATCGCCGCTGACTCAAGCCCGCCGGATCGCCGCTGACTCATGCCCGCCGGATCGCCGCTGACTCATGCCCGCCGGATCGCCGCTGACTCAAACCTACCGGATTGGCACTGACTCATGCCTGCTGGCCGCCGCTGACCCTAGCCCCGTGGATCGAGTCCACATGTCATGGCCAGGAGTGCCGTGTTGTCTTGTTGTGCCCACAGGAGCATTTTAAACTTACCTTGTCTTGTCTAGTCCATGGAGACTCGTCTGGGGCAGGCGGCTCCTCTTGTTGTGGCCATGGAGGCCATTCTAGCCGCCTGCCCCCTTGTCGTAGAAATAGAAGCGGTTGCTGAGGGCCCCTGTGAGGGCCCCTGACTCTTCGTCATGCCCAGAGGAAGCCTCAGCTTCCAAGCCAACCCAGGAGGGCTTCTGGTTCCTGTGGGCTGTCCTGTCCTGTCTGTCTGGCCCTGGAGGGCTTTCCTGTCGTGTTTTGTACTGTCCTGTCTGTTTAGCCCCGGAGGGCTCCTGATACCCCCTAACTTCCCCAGGGGTTTTTGGGGGGGTAGAAAGGGTTCCGGCTGTGGGGGCCGGGCCGAGGGGACCGAGGCCAAGGCCCCGAAGACGACCTGCCATGGCCTCCTGAGCTCCCTGTACCGCCATGCCTCCAGAGCTCCCAGCTCCGCCATGGCCTCCAGAGCTCCCAGCTCCGCCATGGCCTCCGTCATCTGTTCCGCTCTGGAGGTCCCCCTCCTGTGTTCCTGTCCGTGTTTGTCCTGAGGGGCCTCCAGAGCGAACACCCCCCCTCCCCGGTGGAACTGTTACGGCGTGGGACACACCTTCCGGGAGGGGGGAGTTATGTCAGGGTTCTGTTGTGTGTGTGTCATGTGTTCCCGCCTCTTGTGTCCATATTTGGTTTGTTTCCTGTCCTTGTTTCATGTCGTTATGAGTTAATCCTTGTCCAGCCGTGTTTGTCTAATTATCTATGATTTACCTGTGTATTTATAGTCCTGTCTGTTCAGTTTGATTTCGTCTGGTCTACTCGTTACTTCCCCGGTGTATCCTGTCTCTGAGTCCTGCCTTGTCCTACCTTGATGTCTCATTAAAGACTATTATTTGAGTTTACGTCCTCGTCTGCGTGTTCCTGTTCCTCCCTCGTGTGTGCACCGTGACAAAATCGACATTAGCGCTGTTGGTGTCAATTGCTCAGATTGACTATTCATCTTAGCAAACCAGAGAGAAAAATCATGAAGCAAGCAAACATCTAGGTCAAAAGGGAACATCCAAAAGGGTTTTCTTCTTCAAAATTTCATATCACCATTATAGTGACCAAAACCAGAGGCGTCATGCACGTGCCCCCTCAATTATTTTGAATGAAATAATTGATTTCTGTGAATTGACCTGGGCCCCCAGTTCGTCAAGTACAAACTCTAAGGCTATATGCCATATTTCTAGAGTGAAGACTGGCACCACCCATGGAGGGATGAAACCATCTCTTTTAAACAGGTCAGGTCTGCCCCAAAATCCAAGCCAGTAAACATAATTAGTCATAAGTAACCAGATATATTTATGGAGCAGCGTTCAGCAGAAGGCTTTTAATGTTTTCAGAGTTTAATTTTTTTTTTTTTATGAAAAGTTTAAAATAATAATAATAATAATATGTAAAAGTGCAGTAAATTGTAGGACTGTAACTTTTGCACCACCTTGTTACTATTTAAAAATGTATTTGTTTACTTTTTTAAATTTAATTTAGACTAGGTTTTTTAGTGCATAACAGCGAAAAGGTACACACATTTACTAGCAAACACATCTTTTTCTTTTTTATTGCTTTGTGTAACTGTAAAATGAACTGTGGTTCAAGGGATGCAGTCATTTATGGCTCATTATACAGATATACGTATGACCTCCTCACTTCAAAGATTCAGAGATAACAAAGCACTGAGCAAACATAAGCCCTGTGATGTGTAAAAGCAATAATGAAAGAAGATTAACTGCAATGTTCTGACCTTTCTACCTCTCACAGACACTTAACCCATTTAGTGGCACAACAGTCTGTGTGCACAACATTTGGAATCATGCCAAGGTTAGCACAGTTGCCAGTAGAATACATGTTTGGATGACACACTCATTTCTACTCATTATCTATGTCTGCTGACAACACAGAAACTGTATGTGACAGAACAGAGTTGGATGTGACGCATTGTATGATGGGCAGGTTTGTGTGTCTACCTGTTTCTATATATATGATGAGTGTAATCTTTATTGGTGTGTGTTTGTGATGAGAAAGTCTGACCATTCGCATCACCTCCCGACTCTTGTACTGCTTGTTCTCTCTTTTTCAGTTACTGAAAAACACGGCAATCATTTTATCACTAGTAGGTCTACAAAAAGACTGAGGGGCAGATCATGTACAGTATATTTTATGTGCAATTAATAGTACATCTATGCAGCTTGTCATTTTCATGCTGCCACACATAGCAATGTAGCTTCTCAAGCAAGCCTGTGACCTTACAAATGGGCTAAATGAGTAGTATGGATATTCTTATTCAGATCAACTGTACAGTGAGTACCTTGATTGTGATCAATATAAATTGGTTTCTGCCCTGATGATCAATTTACATTCCCCAAAGAAAACACACATTTATATATACTTTATTTGATTCCACATTACAAGTCAATTTCATTAGGAATCAAATTTTTTGAATAATCCAACAGATTAAAACTGATCAGCACATTATGGATTATACAGCTCTAAGGATACAGGAAACATTGCCTTTTCCAAATAAACATGCTTCCTATAATTGCTGAGATTGAACAGTACTTTGCCAACTGTTTGGCCCTTGTTTTAGATAGCCCCCCAATGCAAAGTCCACGGATCGCCAGCCTGTGTACATGACCCAGACTACCAAACACTAGCACAATAAACTGGCATTTGTAACCAAGGTTCTCAATAGTAGATTATAACTAATATAGTTATAATAATAGTCCTCAAATAGTGTAGCTGTTTTACGATTCTGAGAGATGTTAACGATATCTGGTGTATTAGCAATTATTAGAAAAGTGTTTGCAGGTGAGTTAAACCATTCAGACTGTACAGTAGTGTATTTAAAGATCTGCTCATCAGCCACGCAGGGAATCTGAGCAGCGATGAGGTCCACAAGTCTGTCATGTCTGGCAGTATATAATCCTTTAAATGATGAACAACTGTTCATGATGTGGGCTACTGACTCCAGGTGTTGAGGGGGGTCATGCAGCAGGCAGAGGGGGGAATGGGTGGAGGGAAACCACAGTGATAAGTTGTATTTTGTAGGAAGAACCTGCAGACGTGCTTTTACACAGAAAGTAAGAATCTCCTCACTGATGGTGGCATTGCTGTAGATGGTGTGTGATACAGAGTGGTCCGCGCAGGGCAGTTTTGCCAACTTTCCCTGGAGTTTTAGACTGGACCAGTACTTCATATTTTGGGCTCTTTGAATAGACAAGAGAGTCTGCCTTGACGTTCTAGGCTGGAGCAGGTGAACAATGTTGTTATGGTGCAGCCTGGCTTCCACGATGACAGATGGGTCCTCTATGACTGCATCAGGAACCTCTACAGGTTGAGAGTGGGAGGTCCACTTCAGTTCAGTACCTGTCCTCCAGCATAGGTCGTTTAAGTCTGGCCAGTCTGATGACACACCAAATCCCTGTGCCCGTCCATCCAGCTTTCCATTGGTCTTTCTTTTAAAACCCAGGACGCTGTCTTCCTCACCACATGCGTGTAGCACCTTCCGTCTTTTAAAATCCAGCAATAAGGATGCTCTGGCCATTTGCCTCACGCTGATATCATCACAGTTTAACATGTTGGTAAGGTGAGACTGTCTTGTGGCTGTGTACTCCCACATGCAGTTTGGAACTCCAAGCCCCCCGTCCTGTCTTTTCTGGAAGATAAAACATCTTGTGGAATGTGTGTTGAGACAAAGCCATTTCCTAACCACATTTACGGTTTTGTTGTCCATTTCACGCAATACTTTTTGTGGAATATGGACATTTGCAAAAAGATGTTGAATTTTAGAAAAAGCTATGTCTCTTATTGCTTGCACTTTTAGAGTTACAGGAAGAGGTGATGCATCAATGAGATCCAGTCTGGTCATAAACTGATCTGCCATGTCAGTCACTTGCTGACTCCATTCTCCAGCAATGTTAAACTTGTGACCCAGGTTGTTGTAGGTCTCATGTCTAGTGTACACTCTGAGTGGCTGCTCTAAGATGGTAAATGAGGGGGGTTGGTCGGCTCTTGATCTATACCAACGGTTGCCACCACTCCTCCTCTCATAGAAAACTGCACATTTACTGTGCTTTACTTGTAGGCCAGACCATGCCAGGAATCTGTCAGTGCATGACAACATGTTTTTAATCACGCCTTCATCTCGAGATGCGACGACCACATCATCAGCATAGCCCTGGACTGGGTTCGGTGACAGGACATGGGACGGGGCATGTGCGCAAAGCCATTTTAGCCATTGATTTATTGCAATGATAAAGTTTACAGCACTCCGAGGACAGCCAGTTTTGATTCCTACCTCAAGTGGTATCGGTCTGGTGAGGTCTTTTCCACAGATCACTTGTAGGTAGGAGTCACAATAAACATCTTTTATTATGTCCACATAGATCTTAGGGAGCTGTATTTCTTCCAATGCATCAATCATGACTCTGTGAGGCAATGTGCCAAAGGCATCTCTGAAGTCAAGGAAGACAATGTATAGCTTAGCAGATTCGTGCTTAAAATCGTCAATGGCAGTTTTTAAGCAAAAAACATGTTCATTCATGCCCTGTCGCTCAATATAAGCTTTTTGTTTATTAGACAAAATTCCAGCATCTACCAGCCAAGGTAGTATAGACCCCAAGATCACCATCCCCACTGTCAAACATGGAGGTGAAAACATTATTCACCTCCATGTTTGGGGGGGGGGGGGGGGGGGGGGGGGTTCTGCTAAGGGGACAGGACAACTACACCGCATCAAAGGGACGATGGACGGGGCTATGTACCATCAGGGCCAGGGCATTGAAAATGGGTTGCGGATGGGTATTCCAGCATGACAATGACCCAAAACACATGGCCAAGGCTCAAGAAGAAGCACATTAAGGTCCTGGAATGGCCTAGCCAGTCTCCAGACCTTAATCCCATAGAAAATCTGTGGAGGGAGCTGAAGGTTCGAGTTGCCAAACGTCAGCCTTGAAACCTGAATGACGTCTGACATTCGTCAGAAACGTCTGACCTCTGTGATTGCCAACAAGGGTTTTGCCACCAAGTACTAAGTCATGTTTTGCGAAGGGGTCAAATACTTATTTCACTCATTAAAATGCAAATCAATTTATAACTTTTTTGAAATGCGTTTTTCTGGATTTGTTTGTTGTTATTCTGTCTCTCACTGTTCAAATAAACCTACCATTAAAATTATAGACTGATCATTTCTTTGTCAGTGGGCAAATGTACAAAATCAGCAGGGGATCAAATTATTTTTTCCCCCACTGTAACAATACACTGAGGTGCAAATAAGATCTACCACTATTTGGACTAAGTATAGCATCTATCACTATTTCACTTAGTATAAATAGCATATAATGCAATTTGAACTCATAAACACAGGTAACTTGGAACTTGGATGATAAGAGTCAAAAAGCCCTCAAAATGGCCTACATATCATTCTTAAAAGGGAGCGTATAACCTCAAACCAACACACACTAATGTTCTGTTTATTATAAAAGCGCTTATTTATTCTGTTGCTTTAAATGCTCAGAAGGATTCTGATTAGCTGGCAGTGCTTTTATTGGTCAGCTGGTAAAAAATAAAAATAAAAAATCCAACAATATAATTACTATTAATTAAATAGATTATTATTTATTAAATTAAATAGATTATTGGAATATTAAATAATTAAATAAATATAATTAATTTTAATTAAATAATCACATTGCTATTCTCATAGAATTACAAAGATTATTAAAATTGTATAGTTATCTTTATAGCTATCATCCTTGGTGTGAACAATCGAAAATCTAAATCCTAAGTCTAAACACAACATAAGTGGGCCACCCAAAGGAGTTTCAACATATTTTTTTCTTTTCATAAACCACCCCCTCGCCAGGCTCTGTTTCTTTTCTAATGGCTCCAAATGGCCTCTGCTGTTTCTTCTGGGTGGGGCAATCTGTTTTTGGGTGCCTCTCTCTGCCTCTTCAGTTATCAGCTGTCTCTGCATTCTAAGCCTCTTACCCAGCTCATATCACACTTTAATCTAATTCAAGCTGACCACAATCTGTATCACATTTCCACACAGCTGCTGCCCTCTCAATGAAATTGACAATGCTGAAATTTCTTGAAATCTCTTCAAAATATTAAAAAAGATTCAATTTTTGCAAGTTCTGAAGACAATGTGAGTGGTGCTAGCATTTTATGGGTAGTTTTTATGGTGTTGCTATGCAGTTGCTAAGCTGTTCTAAAGGAGGAATTTACATGTTGCTCTCTGGTTGCTAGGGTGTGCTATAGACTATGCACTTATACACTATGTACTCATTATGCACTTATTTACTCAACCGTGTGTATAAATTATATAAGGTTACTTAAACATTCAGCATCGCAGCTCCTACCCCTCCACTACTTAATTAGAGCCGCGACGAGTGCATGAAGTGCCCAACATTCCACACTTTATATTCCTGGGTATTTATGTGAACTTTTTTTCCTTCAGGAATTTTCAGTGTGAACTCACTATTTATACTACAAAATGGCATAGAATAGCGCATAAGTACACAAACTGAGATGCACCCAGGCCCGGCTCCACGGGGGGGCCAGGGTGGGCCTGGCCCACCTAATCAGAAGCTTGGCCCACCCTGGCCCTACACATAACAGCCAATGTTGTGATATTCAATTGAGGGTCATATCGTCGCTGTAGGGCAGAAACCTCCTATGTCCAAATTTTGTCAATTTCATATTTTTTCACAAATTGATGCTATTGGTCAGTCCCCACGTGGGTCTGTTATTTTTACAAATTATTAACCAATCTAAAGTGTTGAAAATAGCTTGAGAGCAAATCTCTTAACTCCATTGGACACTTCAACTGTCTGAGAAGTCTCGTAACTCCACCTCTTCTTCACTCCGTGGGAGATTCGCGGCATTACATCTCCTCAAGATTGAAAGTCGCAACGAATCCGCGTCGAGCAACACGTCCTCTGAGGTAAATGTCCTCAAAACATTGGTTATTCATGATTCAGTTATATGAATTATATATAATAACAGTTTATATATTATATATAACAGTTTTATCTCGATTTTGTAGTAATGGTAGTGCTAAGGTGTAATGTGTCGTTTCTGAGGATGCTAGATTTTTCTTTCTGCTAGATCTAGCATTGGACGGTAACTTAGCTATCTTGTTGATTGAAATCTTCCATGGTTTTGTTTCTGATGAGGATAATGAATTTAAAGCACAAAAATTGCCTGCCGTTGACTTAGTTAGCCACTATGCATTGGTTTTGTCGTCATGTTTGGTGAGATAACTAACGTGATTTTCGTGGGGCTTAAAGAAAAAAAAAATCTCACCCCCTGCTAGTTCTGGCGCTCGTCTGAGGATCGGAAATTAGCGCAAGACAATCCACTGCAATGCGGACTAAACCATGTACATTGCAGATAAGTCAGGATTGTAGCTTACAATGTCAAGGCATGCCGTCATGTTCATCACTTTAAGCAAGCTAGCTGGCTTCTTGCCTCGTTATCATACGTAAACATGCCGTATAACTTAGGGAAATTATCATTTGACCTTTATTCGTTTTATTTTTTGCAGCAACCATGTCTGTGTCCTTAAAGGAACTCTGTCAGATGGTCAATGTGCCATATGATCAGGCAAGGGCCCTAATAGAGAGTGAGAGCTCTGATGGAGAGAGTGTAGAGAGAGAGGAAGCAACAGTGGTGGAGGATACAGTGGTGCATGCTGGTAGAGTGAATTTCTGAGACATAATCATGATTTCACATGCCAAAATGGATGAGTTTTATGCAGATGGATTTCACAACGTTTACATTTGTTAAAAAAAATATTCACACTAATTGTACCATGTGTTTGAAAAGATTTATCTGGTGGTCTGGAAGGAGAGGAGGCCTCACTGCTGGCTTCAGAGCAGGTGCAGTTTGACACGGGTAGGTTAGATGCTTTTCTACAATTTCTCATTAAATTGGATAAGGTCGTTCAATGGTAACACTTTATGGTAACGTTCAGTTATAAGTCACATATAAGTTATTAGTTAATGATGAACTAATCATTTACAAAACATGACTAAATGATTAATAAGTGATATGCTAACATTTTATGAATGTTTTGTAAACTCAGTTATAAGTTAGTTTTAAATTATTAGTTAATACATTCACAAATGATTAATAAGTGGTATGCTATACTGTATATCTGTATACATCAGTGATGAATAGTTTACACTTTAGATTAGGGGATGCAGAAAGCTTTGTAAATTATTTGTATAAAAGTAAAATGTAAGAAAGGTTCACATCACACAAGGTTCACATCACTAGATCCCACACAGAACACAAGTCTGTGCTGATGAGTGAAAGGATTTATCATAACCCACTGCAATCCCCAGACTGTAAGTCATTTATAAACGTTTATCCGCTTGAAACAAATAAATTACTCTTCTTAAAAATACTGCTCTAGCATACCTGCATGTTTGTCCTTTTAAATGAATTATAACTGAATTAACAAACATTTATAAAATGGTAGCATACCACTAATTAATAATTTATGAACATATAGTCTGTTTTGTAAATGATTAGTTCATCATTAACTAATAATTTATAATTGACTTATAACTGAATTAACAAAACATTTATAAAATGTTAGCATGTCACTTGTTAATTATTTATAAATGTATAGTCATGTTTTGTAAATTATTAGTTCATCATTAACTAATAACTTATAAGTAACTTATAACTGAATGTTATTATAAAGTGTTACCCGTTCAACTATAGCCCTCACTGTTGACAGTTTAAAAAGATGTAACTCATTCATGCATGTTTGGTTTGTGTGTGTATTTTGAAGTTTTCCAACGTGGAAGCGAAGAGGACCTGGATGCAGAGAATTCGTGCTCAGATGCTTAGGAAGACGCACCTCCAAGGAAAAGACTGAGAGCTGAAAACACCTGGAAGAAAGTCATCAAAAAGAAAAGAAGAATGGTTGGGAAGTCATACGTTGGAAAACAGAAGCAGAAGAAAATAATGAGGGAGCCACGGGCTATGGGGCCTAGATGTTCATCAGCAGCATGTGCCAAGTCAGCTAAACATCACTGTAGTGCAATCGGCGAGCTCGAGAGGAATAACATTTTCAATTACTTTTGGCAACATATGACCTGGGAGGAGAAGAGGGTGTATGTGCATGGTCTAATTGATGTGGTCCCCGTGCAAAGGAGAAGGGGGGCTGAAAATTCCCGAAGATCAAATTCCCTGTTGTTTTTTTTTACGGGTCAGGTTTTTTTTACTGCAAAGGTATGTTTTTGTCTACCCTAGGAATAGTAGTAGTAGTAGCCCTTTATTGTCACTAGTCACAAGTACCAGCGAAATTAGCCATCGACCTGTCCATACACAACATACATATATGACAATTGGGTAGACAGGACAGGAAGACAGGGAATTGAAGAAAATACAGCAAACAAGAGGAATGTATGTAAGGAGAAAAAAATAACTCCCAGACTATGCTCCTTGGGGAGTACAGTGTGAGAACAGGAAAAACACCTCTGCAACAAAAAGCACATAATACACCATAGACACACGACTTTGCAACAGGGGAAGTAATCCAGCTCTGGCAATCAGCCATCCGGTCCTGCAGCCAGATTAGCGCTGGTCCAGACCCGCTTGTCAGGCTGGCGGTTCAAAGCGACGGAGGCGAGTGATCGGGGTTGGGGAGGTGTATCTGTAATAGTTTTTGTGTGTATGTGTGTGTGTAATCAGCAGCTGTCTTTAGAATTGGGGGAGGAACGCAGAGAGCGTCACACTGCAGTGCTCTTTCCAGGATGATTTTCCAGCAGCAGCCTTGGCCAAGGCCAGTGCTGGTTCAGGGGAGCCAAAAGATAAGATTCCAGTTGTTTAGTCTTGGGGCGAGTAACCGCATTCCAATTCCACGGCTACTCTCTTTGTCCAATTCTGATCTCCATGATCAAATTTCCTTTGCAAAGCCGTGAGCTTCTCCATGATAGAATCCATATTGCGGTTAATAGTCTCAGTCTCAATGCTGACCGCTCTGCCCACTGCTTCAATCATGACGGGCAGCCTTGTGAGGCTTTGGACAGCTGTTCCCGTTTTCTGAATTCTTCGATAACCCAGGGCAAAGCCTAATCCAATCAGCAGAAGACCTGTTATCATGGTTCCGAATAGGTAGATATCTTCGATGGTGTCAATTGCGTAGAGAGACCAGTTGATCAAATCCATAATTTTCCAGTTTGGTGAGCATTGCAGAGAGAGTCTCTCAATAGATACAGATAGACGAGACGAGAGAGCAAGCGGGGAAAATAAGGGAGAGGACGGGGAGGAAAAAAAATGCAACCGCCTCCGTTGAGTGCCAAAGAAGACGGAGGCGAGTGGTCTGCCCTTAACTGGGCAAAGGAGGGACACACGCAAGCAGACACTGAGGGACAAACACACAGCAACGCACGTCGTTCAGTGGCAGGCCATGAATTCATTCGCAGCTTTTTGTAGGACCTCCCAAAGGTGCCCTCACACTACTGCAGATCCACAACATCCAAACAGTATCTGGAACCTGTGTTTCAGTCGATGGCTGATCTGTATGCAGTGTATTGTCGCGCTGCAGCAGAGAAGAATGTAACACCTTTGTCAAGGCAAGTGTTCACAGATGAGTTCAAGCGTCTCAACCTAGGCCTTTACCACCCAAAAAAGGACCAGTGCCACATCTGTTGTGCTTTCAAGACCAGCAACTTACCTGATGACGAGTGGCAGCACCACCTCCTTCAAAAAGAAGAGGCTCACACCGAAAAGTTGTCCGACAAAAGCAAGGCCAGCAACAACATCATGGTCGTATGTATGGACTTACAGGCCCTCCTTTTGTGCCCAAAGCTAAAAGCCTCTGCCTTGTATTACAAAACAAAGCTTGCAGTTCACAATTTTACCTTGTACAACATGCTGACACACAGTGCCACATGTTATGTCTGGCATGAAGGTGAGGGATCCCTGTCTGCCAGTGAGTTTGTTTCATGCATTGTCGACTACCTCTCTGTACACACTGAGCCTGACACATTTATTCTGTGGAGTGACGGCTGCGGGTATCAGAACCGGAATGCAGTTCTAAGCAATGCACTTCTTCTGTTCTCCATGAAGAAAAACAAAGTCGTCATTCGACTCCGTTCACAGCGTCATCGAGAGGCATCTGAGGGACCAGGATGTGTATCTCCCAGCGGAGTATGTTAAACTGATGAAGAGGGCCCGTGTGAAGCCTCATCCATATGAAGTCAAGTACATCGACCACACCTTCTTCCAGGACTTCACCAAGCTGAGGCTCTGCAAGTCTCTGTGCCCTGGAGTAAGGCCTGGTGACCCAACTGTCCATGATATCAGAGCCATCAGGTAATTAGTAATTACCAATGTAAATCTTATGTCTTACCAATATACTGTAGGCATGACATTATGATGTTGCATATTGTTTTATGAAATCTTACAGTGATTATGTTGTTGTGTTATATTTTGTGCTATTAGGTACAACAACAATGGAACGATGGACTTCAAAATCAACCACTCTGATGACTGGCATCCACATCCGAGTCACCAACTCCGAAACTCCACCTCAGACAGCCACACAGTCACCCCACTCTATTCAGACCGCCTGAAGATCAAAGAGCTGAAATTCAAACACCTCCAAGACCTGAAGGAAGTCATCCCAAAGGACTTTCACAGCTTTTACGACAATTTGCTTCACTAGCTTAATATAGGATGCAGTATTAACACAGTCAATATGATGGCAATGTAATAACACACACAGAGCCTCACAGATACATGCACACAGACACACAGACAAGAGCTCACCCTACTCACAAACACAAATACACTCAGTAATGGGCTTAGTAAAGCAAGCCTTAACTATGATTTTATCTGTGTTAAACTATGATATCAGTTATTAATGTATTTTAAATATCTACTTATTACTAGGCATATTATTATACATGTGCATTGAAGTTTTAAAATTTATCTAATATAATACTTGAATTGAATTAAATGTTTTGGATACCACCATTAAATTATTGTTTTTATTATTATTTTACTGACTAAGTTCAGCTGTTAGGCCTACTTCTAGACTATGCCTCTCTTGGCACTGTGCATGTAAAATACCTCAAGTAGCAAGGTTTTTATTTATGGGAGAAAAAAGGGCTGTCTACTGGCGCCAAGTAAGCCTATCTTTGGATAACTCTGTCTGTTTTTTAGACAATAACGAGTGAAAATAGTTAGGTTAGATACATTTGAGTAGGCCTGTTTTGTTAAAAATCGATAGCTGTAATGCTTCGGTGCAGAAGGAAGTCCGTGAGCCACGAAGGTAAGTTTGCGAGCAAATTAGGCTAATTTCCCCCTATTAGACAGCTGTCACATTCGCTGGAGCAGGGAAATGCGGAGATGTGAATACGAGGAATTCAATAAACGTGAGGCTTTATTTTCCAACATGAAACACAGGAGACACAGGAACAGCAGGGAAAACATTCAATAACCGACAAACACAAACTGAAAGGACTGGGGATTTTAAAGAGAGGATAATAGGGGAGGAAGACGAGACAACCTGGAATCAAATTAAACAATCAACACGAGGGAAAAACTAGGTCAAAGGGAGCACATGGGCAGCAAAAACACAACAAAACAGTCCAGGGGCGTGACATATCGCCCCCCTCCCGGAAGGTGTGTCCTCGCACCGTAATAACATCCAAAAGGGGAGGGGTGGGTGGGAACTTAGGAGGCGGCTCAGGAGGAGGACGGACACCCGGGAGGGGGCCGGCTGACAGAGACCAGGGAGGTGACGAAGGAGGGAGGAGACTGGAGGGATCCGGAGCAGGAGGAGCCTGGCAGGACCCAGGCCACAGCCATATTGATGGCCCACGGTGGAGCCGACGGAGGGAGGAGCCATGGAGGAGTGATGGCCGCCGACTCCAGGGGGCCGACCAATGGTGGCGGAGCAGGTGGTGGAGGAGCCCGAGGCGGAGACGGAGAGCCAACGAGCCAGGGGGATGCCGAGGATCCGGGGGGCCAGGGTGGAGCCGAGGGCTCTGGCGACCAAGGCAAGGCAAGGCAAGGCAAGTTTATTTATATAGCACATTTCATACACAGTGGTAATTCAAAGTGCTTTACATAAAATAAAGTGAAATAATCATTCACAGCAATAAAAACAAGGAATTAAAAATAATAAAACAAGGAATTTTAAAATGATATAGAAATTGATTTAAAATGAAATTTAAAACAGTTAAATAGAAAAGGATTATACATAAAATACAATGCAGTCAGTTCGGACGTAGCACAGTGCTCATTCAACAAATGCACAGCTAAATAGATGAGTTTTGAGACTGGATTTAAATGTGGCTAATGTTTTAGCACATCTGATCTCTTCTGGAAGCTGGTTCCAACAGCGGGCGGCATAATAGCTAAAAGCGGACTCCCCTTGTTTTGTGTGAACCCTTGGTATTTCTAACTGACTCGATCCTAATGATATGAGTGGTCTGTTAGGTTTATATTCAGTGAGCATATCTGCAATGTATTTAGGTCCTAGACCATTGAGTGACTTATAAACGAGTAAAAGTACTTTAAAATCAATCCTAAATGTAACTGGAAGCCAGTGTAAGGAGCTGAGGACTGGTGTGATATGCTCAGATTTTCTGGTTCTAGTCAGAATCCTGGCAGCAGCATTCTGGATGAGCTGCAGCTGTCTAATGGTCTTCTTTGGAAGGCCGGTGAGGAGACCATTACAATAATCCACCCTGCTGGTGATAAAGGCATGAACAAGTTTCTCCAAGTCTTGACTGGAAACAAAACATCTAATTCTTGCAATGTTTTTGAGATGATAGTATGCTGATTTAGTTACTGCTTTGACATGACTACTAAAACTAAGGTCTGTCTCCAGAATCACCCCAAGATTTCTGACTTGATTTTTAGTTGTTTGACCCCTAGAGTCAAGGTATGCATTCACCTTGAGAACTTCATCTTTGTTTCCAAATGCTATGACTTCAGTTTTCTCCTTGTTTAACTGAAGAAAGTTTTGGCACATCCAACTGTTAATTTCATCAATGCATTGGCAGAGGGAGTCAATGGGGCTATAATCATTTGGAGATTAGGCTAGGTAGATCTGGGTATCATCAGCATAGCTGTGATAGGCAATTTGGTTCTTCCTCATTATCTGACTTAGTGGGAGCATATACAGGCTAAACAAGAGCGGTGCAAGAATTGAGCCTTGTGGGACTCCGCATGTCATGGACGTCCACTTAGACTTATGCTCTCCTATACTCACATAATAACCTCTCCCTTCTAAGTATGACCTGAACCATTTGAGTGCCATCCCAGAAAGCCCGACCCAGTTTTCCAGTCTCTCTAGAAGTATGTTATGATCGACAGTGTCAAACGCAGCACTAAGATCTAGTAGTACCAGCACTGATATTTTGCCAGAATCAGAATTAAAGCGAATATCATTTATTATCTTAATGAGTGCTGTCTCTGTGCTGTGATGCACGCGGAAACCAGATTGAAAATTATCCAGGTATCCATTTGAGTTTAAGTAGTTGTTCAGCTGATTAAAAACTACCTTTTCAATAATCTTACCTATGAAAGGAAGATTTGATATTGGTCTATAGTTGCTCAACATGGTGTTATCAAGATTGCGCTTTTTCAGAAGGGGCTTAACAACTGCAGTTTTCAGGGAGTTTGGAAAAGTCCCAGAAAGAAGTGAGGTGTTCACCACTTCTAAGAGATCTGCTTCTAAACAGTTAAGCACACTTTTGAAAAAAAGATGTGGGAAGTGTGTCAAGATAGCAGGTTGACGATTTAAGATGCTGTACTATTTCTTCCAAAATTTTGCTATCAATTGTTTTAAAAACAGACATATTCACTTCTTTTTGAAATTGCGGTCGAATCTGTGTGACCTCTGCATAACTTGAGGATGTGCCAATCTCCTTTCTGATATTACTGATCTTCTCTGAAAAGAAGGAAGCAAACTCATTGCATTTGCTGTCAGAGAGCATTTCACTGGGAATCTGACTTGGGGGTTTTGTCAGACTCTCAACAGTAGCAAAAAGAGTGCGAGTGTTGTTTAAGTTACTGTTTATAAGGTTTGAGAAGAAGATCTGTCTAGCTGTGGCTAGTTCCAAATTGAAAGCATGAAGGCTGTCTTTATAGATGCTATAGTGTATTTCAAGTTTCGTCTTCCGCCACATCCGCTCAGCTTTTCTGCATTGTCTTTTCATATTCTGAACTGCTGTTGATTTTCTCCAAAATTATTTTTGTCTGCCATTCTTCTTGCTGACCTTTATCGGTGCAATATCATCAATAACATTCTTAACTTTTGAGTTAAATGAATCCAGGAGAAGATCAACAGAGTCTGCAGAAATGCTTGGTGTTAAAGATATTGCCTTCATAAATAGCACACTAGTGTTCTCATTAATGCATCTCTTTCTGACAGAGACAGATCTAGATTCAGTGGTGACAGAGATCAATATATCAAAGAAAATACAGAAGTGATCAGACAGAGCTACATCCTTAATAACAATAGATGAAATGTTTAGACCTCTACTGATGAGTAAATCTGTCCACGATTGTGTGTGGGTCCATGCACATGCTGAATCAGGTCAAAAGTGTTTAAAACAGTTATAATTTATTTTGTAGTTTTGATTTCAGCATTATCTATGTGAATATTAAAATCCCCTGCAATAGCAAAACAGTCAAACTCTGAGGAAATCATTGATAACAGTTCTGTGAACTCTTCAACAAAGGCTGGAGAGTATTTGTGATGCCTGTAAATGATGATAAACAGAATGCGTGGGGCACCTTTCAGCACAATACCTAGATATTCAAAAGACAAGTACTGACCAAATGACACTTGCTTGCATTGATAGACATCTTTAAATAGAGCAGCTACACCTCCACCTCTCCTAACAGTCCTGCAGACACTTATAAAATTAAAGTTAGGAGGGGCTGTTTCAGTGAGGACTGTTGCACTGCAGTTGTCTTCTAGCCATGTTTCAATTAGAAACATAAAATCCAGGTTGTTTGTGGTTATTAAATCATTGATCACAAATGATTTATTTTTTAGTGAGCGAGTGTTTAAAAATGCTAACTTGATGGAATTACATTTTGTCTCTACAGCAATCTTAGACTGATGCATTACAGGCCGCAGATTAGATGGGTCAGCCGTACGGCTTGAGAAGGCCTTAGACCTTCTATCACGTGATAAAACAGAAATAGAGAAGGCTACAGGCATATTGGGTTCCCGCTTGTTTTGTAAACATTTGTGAATGTTGCTGCTAATATAGCGGGGACCCGACACATATCACTGAGAGCTGTTATCAGTTGTTTTTGCTTCACCTACAGCAGATGGAGGAGGGTTTGGGCCCTGGCATTGTGGCAGCAGTCGGAGAGCTCTCACAGGAGGAGGCGGGAGAGCTGAGCCTGCAGTCTTTGGTGGTTGGGGGGCCTGCCGTTTTTTAGTTGATATCTAGGGGCTTGCAGAGAGTTTGGTCCCAGCATACACCAATTCCTCCATTTTCTGTGAAAGGCTTAGAAGTGGAGATGCTGGAGAGAGGGATAGTCTGTCTGGTGAGCGGGGCTCTAGCTCTGGTGTTTCCGGTGACTGTGATGTGTTGTCCTGGCTTCCCAGGCTGTTTTCCAGAAAGTCGTCCTTGGGTGCTGAGTCTTGGAGCTGTTGTAATATGTCACAGTCTGCATGTGATGAGCTCTGTGGGCAGGGCTCAGCCGGGATGTCCATGAGCAGTGCTTGTTTTGGCTGTGTGGCGTTATCAGTGTCCTTGTGGGATTCTTCAACCACATAATGACTCGGAAGCTGATATGAAGTCCTGTGGTCACTCATATTCTGTCCAGGTGAGTGTGTGAGTGGATTGGCACACACCACTGAAGGATGACGGAGGGAGAAATAGAAATTGTCCTTTAGCACTCTTGCACCAAGTTTGTTTGGGTGGAGGCCATCCAGTTTAAACGGTTGTCTGTGGCCACAGAAAATATTGAAGTTGTCGATGAAATTGACTCCTTTTGTACTGCAGGTTCTTTGTAGCCATGTATTCAGCCCAAGCAACCGTGAAAACATGTTAGTTCCCCTTGCTGGGAGTGGTCCACTGATGAAAGACTGAACTTCAAGTCTTTGAAGTGTTTCAAAGAGTTCACTGAAATCTTGCTTAAGCATTTCTGACTGCCCTTTCCGAATATCATTCTTCCCCACATGGATGATGACTCGATTTGCAGTCTTGTGCTTCATCACAATGCTCCGAAGTTCCTTCTTCACATCAGAGACGGTTGCTTGAGGAAAGCAGCAGGTAGTAGTAGTCCTGGTACTGACGTTTCTAATAATAGAGTCGCCCACTATCAGAGTCCTGGGCTCGGCTGCGCTCTGAGCTGAATGCCGCTGTCTGCTCGACCTTGAGCGCCTGTTAGTAGCAATGTTAGCTGCTGGCTGATTCGATCCGAGTTTTGTCATATTTTGGGATTCCTCATCCACATTCATCAATGCTTCAAATCTGTTCTCAAGATGTATAGGGGGTTGTAGAATACCAGTGCTTACAAGTCTTGTCATAGCCGTATCTGGGGTAGAGGATGCTACAGCAGCAATACGAGATACTCGTGACAATCTGATGTCTCTGAAGAACAAACAGATCTAATGGAAAAACCACAACATGTCAAAACTAGAGAAAAAACTCACTCACAGACTGAAAGAGTTTCTTTACTGAAAAGAAAAGTCAAGAAAAGTTTCACTTGCACTCAGTGTGGAAAGAGTTTGACACACAAACAGCATTTCAGTGTTCACATGAGGATCCACACTGGAGAGAAACCGTTCACATGTGATCAGTGCGGGAAGAGTTTCACAGTATCATCACACCTTAAGATGCACATGAGGATCCACACTGGAGAGAAACTGTATGAATGTGATCAATGTGAAAAAACATTTTCATGGGCTTCAAACCTGAAGAATCACCTGAAAGTTCATTCAAAGGAGAAACCACATTCATGTTCTTTCTGTGGAAAGAGTTTTTCACATCTGCAGAGTTTAAAAGTTCATCAGAAGATACACACTGGTGTGAGAGATCATATGTGCTTTGAGTGTGAAAAGACTTTTATTACAGCTCAACATTTGAAACGGCACGAGATGATTCACACTGGAGAGAAACCTTACAAGTGTTCACACTGCGACAAGAGATTCAGTCGATCAGCAAACCTGAAAACACATGAGAGGATCCACACTGGAGAGAAACCTTACAAGTGTTCACACTGCGACAAGAGATTCATTCTGTCAGAAAACCTGAAAACACATGAGAGGATCCACACTGGAGAGAAACCTTACATGTGTTCACACTGTGACAAGAGATTCAGTCAGTCAGGACACTTGAAATCACATGAGAGGATTCACACTGGAGAGAAACCGCATCACTGCACTGCATGCGGGAAGAGTTTCACTCATTCTTCTTCTCTACGCATGCATAAAATAAACAATCACAATAAGTAGTTTATCTTCAGGTCCACTGCTTTCAAGTGCTGCACCGCATCTCTTCCATATTAATCTGTCATAAGAAACATCATCTAAATTAGTCAGAGTGAAAGTTTATCTTCAAGACCAGCAGTTTCATCTGAGAGATTCAGATCAGTTCAAAGATGGAGTTCCTCCCTAAAGAACAATATCTAAAGTTGTATTATTGTGTACAATTTTGCTTTATGATATTAATTCTATTGTTATACTTCATTACAAGTTTCATTTTATGTTCAAAATGTTCTTAAATTCATATATGTAGAAGATTTTTACAGGTTCAAAATGTTCTTCTTCACTAAGCATTAGATTGTTTCAATGTTTGGAGCCAAAAACTAAAGCATGTGAGGGAATCTGTGAGGGAAATTAATTAGACATGCTGATGTTATTTATTGTTCTTTCTTTTTTTACATTTATGTTTGTCAAATAAAAAATAGTTTTAGTTACTTTACGTTTTTAAATAGCCTATATTTGAAAAGGATTGCTAACAAACTGTAAAGATAAGTGTATCAGTCATGTCAGAGTGAGAAGTATGTGTTTTTGTTTTTTTCAATAGAGCTCTGTATTTCTAATGGAAAGCACTCAGACTCAGAATAAAGTGAGATGATCTGCTGCTGATCCTGAATGGCTTGTTTAATGAGTGTTTATAGTCTGAGGCTCATCAATATTATCAGCTGCTGAAAATCCTCTAGGCTATATTTGTTAATAGCTCCTGTTTTCACCTCATATTATGCAGATCTCCTGTAAACTGTCAGTTAAAGTTCATTTCATTCTTATCGTCAGACTTAAACTATGCAGTTACTACTATGATATCTTCCCACCCCTATCCAGAATGCTGGATCCCTGTCAATCTTCAAGCAACAACTGAAGACTCATCTCTTTCGGCACTACTTGACTTCATCCTAAACTTGTTCTTAAAAAAAAAAACACCTTTCCCTTTATCTTTCTCTCCTTCCCTTGCTAGCTTGTACTTATTTGAAGCAACAACTGAAGACTCATCTCTTTCGGCACTACTTGACTTCATCCTAAACTTGTTCTTAAAAAAAAAAACACCTTTCCCTTTATCTTTCTCTCCTTCCCTTGCTAGCTTGTACTTATTTGAACAATGACTGAGACTTGGTGTTACGAGCACTTCCTCTGTCTGATTGCCTCTTCAAGATGAATCGCTTTATGTACTCCCCAATTGTAAGTCGCTTTGGATAAAAGCGTCTGCCAAATGACTAAATGTAAATGTAAATGTCTCGAGAGCCTTTGGGTCTCGCTCCCTGTTTGTGCCATCGATTAGTCCGTCGATCAGTTTAGGCTTGTTCCACCTACACTTGGTATAAACTGTTGAGATTCACTAGATTCACAGGGCTGTATGCTGAGGGGGTACGTGGTGACCATCTGCTGTATGTTCCATCTGTTTTGGAAGTCCAGCAAGTAACTTTGTTTCAAGAACCGCAATCCTTTGTAGACGTTTGTGGCAGTTCATGCAGCAAGTAGATTCCACTAGAGGCATTTTCTCTCGTCTGTTTGAATGTAGACAGCTGTATTTTTTTGTCTCCGGAATGTAAACTGCTGGCAGTGGGAGGCAAAGAGTCCTCTTTTTCCAAAAAATGTGTTGTTTGAGCACTGTGCTGATCTGCTGAAGTTAAAATCTTAGAGAGATCTGAGAAAAGAACAAAAATAGGGAGCAAAGCGCAGAGCAATAGGCAAGAGTGTCCGAACGGTAGCAAAGCCGGAAGCAGAAATGCTTCCGGAAGCAGAAATGACCAAGGCGAAGGCGGAGCTCCGGAGATCCGCGGCGGAGCCGGAGCGACTGAGGACCCAGGTGGAGCTGAAGGGAGGAAGGAGCCCAACGGAGCGACGAGCCCGGTGGAGCTGTTGGATCGATGGGTGACGGTGGAGGCGAGGGAGCTAGGAGCCGAGGTGGAGCCACTGGGTCTATGGACCGAGACGGAGTCCGGGCCTCGGAGGCTGTAGGCGGAGATGAGGGAAACTCCAGTCCCGGCGACGCTGGAGGATGGCAGTCCCGTGGGGCTCGCACCGCATTGATGGAGGGCTGAGGGCGAGCAGAGGGCCTGCCAGACGACAGCGGTGGAGGAGGTAGGAGCGGGTGGGAGGGTGGGAATTTTCGGGGAGCAGGCACTGGAGGGCACTTTCGAGGAGCGGACACTGGAGAATCTGAAGCCCCCTCAGGGCTGGACAAGGGAATCAAGGACGAAGGAGGGCTGGATGGAACCAGCGGGGACGATGGAGAGAGGAGAGGAGGTAGTTCGATCTCCAGAGCAGCATCCCAGTCTATCAGATTCCGCTCCATGTCTAGCAGTCCCAGATCTATTAACAGCTCACCCTCAGCCGCGGTGCAGGGGGCGGAGCTCCACTCCACGCTCACACCGTCCACGGCTTGCTCCCTCGTGATGGGCACTGTTGCCGGCTCTCGCACCTGGTCTGACGGGTTGGGCTCAACTTCCGGGACGATCATCCGCTCAGTCGCTCGGCTTTGCGCTGGCTCGCAGATCGCGGCGGTAAATGGCTCTCCGTCATCGGTGGGCTCGGGCTGGTGCTCCTTACCGCGGGGAGATGGTGGGCTGGGCTCTGGGTCTGGAGTGGATCTGGCGAGATCATCCTCAGGGGAGACAGTGAGGGGCGATCCATTTCTCGCCAGAGTCCACTCCACAAAGGCGGCGAAATCCTCTCGAGGACCATCTTCGGACGACAGCACTCTGCACGCGGTGTTCAGGCTTGCGTCATAGAATGAGCAGAGCGCGTCGTCCGGGTAGCTGGTGGTGTTAGCGAGCATCAGGAACAGTCCTGTATGGTCCTCGAGCGAACGCTTCCCCTGCTCCAGCAGGAGGAGGAGGAATTCGGGGCGAAGGAGAGGATCCATGGGGACACAACGGAAAGAAAAAACACTGAGAAAACGAGAAACAAAACGGAGGGAAAACGCAGAGGTTACAGTTTTTGAGTCGGTTATTCTGTCACATTCGCTGGAGCAGGGAAACGCGGAGACGAGGAATTCAATAAACGTGAGGCTTTATTTTCCAACATGAGACACAGGAACGGCAGGGAAGACATTCAATAACCGACAAACACAAACTGAAAGGACTGGGGCTTTTAAAGACAGGATAATAGGGGAGGAAGACGAGACACACATGGAATCAAATTAAACAATCAACACGGGGGAAAAACTAGGTCACAGGGAGCACATGGGGAGCAAAAACACAACAAAACAGTCCAGGGGCGTGACAACAGCCTAGTCAGCTCATCGTTTTTTTGTATTGCATCACTTATAGCTCTTAAACCTTTAAAATAGAGTTTAGGAAGATGAATGTAACCACAGTCATTAGCTTTGGTTAACTATTGAAGCCTTTTCTCTTGTCAAAAGGCTCAACGCGACCGCCGACTTTGTTTGCAGAGTGTTTGCACTAAAGAGAGTGAACATCAAGCAAGATGGCAGCGCGATTTAACGCAGCGGCCGCTCCGGGTCCCAAAGACGGTGCTTTTATGTCGTTTAATGTTGTTTGTTCATCTCAAAACATTGTCAATTTACTGCGAATTCATAAGGAATTCTCTCCGGAACACATCTATGATCGCCAAAGCCTTTTGGATATCGGCAACGCATACAAACACCAACTCTCGCCGGAGGCTGCTGAGAAGCTACAAGGCCTTTGTTTACTTCGGAAGCCGAACATCGAGACCGCGGCCTCGCCTACTGATGCTACCCACACAAGGCGGCATCGCAAGCGGTGTGAGAGAGGACGGAAGCGCAGGTAAGTGCGGAGGTATACGAGCGAGGCTAAGAGCTAATCCCACAAGACCGGCTCTCCCAACACTCATGCTCTCTAACGTTCGCTCTCTGGAAAATAAACTGGATTTAATTCAACTCAGTCGGTCTACACAGCATGAGGCAAGGGATTGTTGTGTGTTTGTTTTCACTGAAACATGGCTAAACAACAACATCCCGGTGTAAAGGATTTTACCCCTTTTACATTGTTTAATTTAGCTCTTTGGTTTAAGCTTTATTTTAGCTTTAGGGAATCTTAAAGTCTGATATCGATATGATCAATTGATATTAATCAAAACGTCCAACTTATACCTTATTTAACAATCGTCCAGCGAGTTGTTAGGTTTCAGTATATCTGAGAAATTCTGTTTATTCTCGTGGCCACGATATAATAATACAGAATTATTTAAATAACCGTGACAGTTATGAGCATAGGTAACGTAATCTGAGCTAAGTTTGATTTGAATATTTCACAACAAAACACAGAACACTTCTCTATAAATCAAACAAGAGTTTATTTGCTATCTTACTACAATACATAAACTAAGCTAAACAACATAAAACAAAATACATACACACAGGCAATGAATTGTTACAATTGAGAATGATTAAAAATATAGCACTCTTTTGCTATTTCCACCCGATTTTACCGTGTCGATCATCAAGAGGAGAACTATTATCCTTACTTTAGAGATAGATGCGACACGATTCAGCAGAATGGTGGTTGTTTGATACTTGCTTTTAAGTTGAAATGATCCGTGTGGCTCGAGGGAACCCCGCATGTCGTCGTCGCGTGATGTCACTCTGGGGATGTCCTTCTGTTGTTGCTTGGTTGGCTCTGGGGTTGTTTGGCGCTCTTGAGTTCCTTCAGCGTAGCTTCAGACTTTCAAGGGTTTCTTCAGAAATTTGACTAGATGTTGGTTCAATGTTCAAACTCGGCCTAGATGTTAAGGCTGCGAGCTATTTTGGAGTAGCTCCAAGTTTCAAAGAAGCGCGATTTTCAAGCAGTGAGCAGAGCAGAGAGCGATGGAGCGAGGGGGGTCCGTTTTCTAGCTGGACTGACGTCAGGGCGTCCACCAGCGCTCTTCCAATGAAAGGGTTCCTGCAGACGGAGCTCCGCCTACACGGCTCATTTTCCATGCAGTAAATTTATCTGCTTAGTTACTTTGTCACATGAAGAAAATATCCTGGCAGATTTCTATATGTGTTATAATCATACATTATGGGCTAAGGGTAATTTTCATCCACACCAAATTATTGCCACTGAAATGAGCTTTCATTAAAACCCAAACAGCAGATATCTGGCATTCTCCAAAGTAGTTATATATATTACATCTCAGTTATATATATTACATGGCTAAGGCATAGATTAAACTATCCTAAATTCTAAATAATCACACCACGCATGTGAAATTAAACAAATGTGATCGGGAAAATTAGACATCAAAAGATTCCAAAAATACCATAGATTCCAATAACACAGCAAGCTTTCCTTAAGATGGTAACCCGATAAGCATGGCAGGAAATCGGCCAGCCAGTTGGGTGAGGTGCTCTTCATCTGTCAATTTTATGACTTGCAGATAGAGACGAAAGTTTCTTTAAGCCTAAGGAATTTTGTGGTTGCACTTAGTGTGTGTGGGTGTGTGTTCTTTCCTCCACAAAGGCATTACACATCCCCCTTTTGCTCGGTGAGGTTCCCATTGCGAACGTCGGCGGGCACCGGAACAAGAAGCAGGGAGAACAGGCACACACAAGACACAAACAACATCTCCATCACTGACTGAATCCTGGTGCAGGGTAATTTGGGAAAGAACAGGTTAGGAACTTGAGAAGATGTAGGGGTGCATTCTTTAGGATTACTGGCAATTGAGTCATTCCAATTGGTTTAATTGTCAGGGGTTCGACGAGGCGGTATAGGCGTGATCTCAAGCAGGTTGGTTGAGTTCTCAGGTTCGGGTTCTTGGTCGGTTTTATCACGTCGGAAAATGCGTGGGACGCCTGACGTGTATTTGTTGAAAGACTCTTGAACGGCGTTCACTCGCTTGTGTAGGAGGAAGGCCAGTGTCAATGTCACAACGTACCCTACAATAGTAGAGATGCAAAGCGCTGTGTCAGTGGCAGACCAAGACCGAATAATAGGCGCGCCAGCGGGCGGAAGGCGAGCGATAGCTTCTAAAGCTGTATCAACAGGAGTCAAGTCGATAAGTTGCGTTCCTTCCTCCTTGATCCTTTCTTCCAATTCTGGATCGAGGACGAAGGAGTGCTGTTTGAAGAAGGGCGAGATTTCAATTTCAGCCTGATACTCGTCGTCGGTAAGGTGATACAATGCTAACTCGTCAATATGGAGGATCAAGCCCTTAGGGACAGTGATCCATAAAGTTTGGTTGGGCAAGATAATGCGTGTGGCTGTGTCGTGTTGATCGTATGTGAGGGTAGCTGTTTGTGCTGGGGTGTTGACCAGCCATCGGTTTCCGATGATTTCGGCTTGCGTTACCTCAACTTGAGAATGTGGTGTCGCTTCGGCGGGGCAGCTAGTGTCGGGTCTAATGGATTCTAGGCCGCAGATGCCCTCAGTATTATCGCGTATGAAAGGTTTACTCGGGCAAAGGAAGTGAATGTCCTTTGTGCGCGTACACATCCTCAGGTTTGGGACCAAGTACAACTGCTCGTTGCTATCATGATACGCAACAACTTCAGGAATGTGGATTTTGACATAGGTGTTCCCTTTGCCAAAATCCCACATTCACAACGTCTTTGAGCCGGTAAATGCTATTAGAGTTGATAATGGGCAAACTGAGGAGAAAGGCCAAGTTGCCTGTTTCCGGGTCTACGTACAAGGGAATAGCGAAACCCAGGGAAAAGGCGAGATGGGTTTGGATGGGACTAGCAGGGCCCGCGGTGGCCGAAGTTAGGATGTTTTGGACAAGGTTTAAGAGGTATCAAGTAGTGTGCAATCCTACCCATGGCTAAGTTATCAAACGAGGAACTTACTTCACGTAGCATGTCGGTCATGATTTGGCGGGTCGCCTCGATCGGTTGATAACGGTTCTCACAACGAGTTACAACGACTTATTGAAGGGAGTCAATCTTAATTTTGGGACCTGGATTTAAATAATAGGTAAAGGGAGTTCCCTGATGAGGGGACTAGAGGGGAGAGGAAATTATAGTGAGAGAGGAAGAAGAGAAAAAACAAAAAAAACAAAGAGAGACACAGGTGAAATGAAACAACAAAACGAGAAATGGCGGCACAAGGACACCGAATGAGGTTAGGCAGCAAACGAGTGTCACATGTGTGGAGTATCTCCTCTCTACTAGAGGTTGACTCTAGAAGTGCAGCTGAGGAGAGAGTGTAAGTGTTGTGTTTCAACAAGGTCGCTATATGTTTTCCTAACAACAGAAATTATGTTAGTGTGGTGTAGAGCATATGATTGTCGGTCTGTGTCAGTGGGTTTGATCTTCCCCCTTTTCCGGTGGGCAGGAGCTCTGGTGCCTCTTTATCTGGTTTCGATGGACCCATCGAAGGACTGGCTCGCTGCGCCCTTGTCCGATTTTGATTTGGTAGGCGACAGGTGAGAGCTTGTCTACAATCGCGTGGGGTCCTGTCCAGTGAGGTAGGAACTTCTTTGACAGGCGATGGGGAGCGTTCTGCCTTGGTCGGGCGAAGCTGTAGTACCACACTTTGTCTCCGGCATTGAACTCATGGTGAGAGGCCTTTTGGTCGTAGTAGGCTTTACGACCTTCCGCGCTTCGTTGTAGTTGCCGTTGAGCGAAGGCGAAAGTCGTTCTCAGGTGCTGATGCAACTCTTCCAGGTATTGGTGAGTGGTATAGGCGGTGACGAGGTTCAGGTCACCAGGTTGGTACAGCAGGTGTAGCGGTAACGTCATGTTTCTCCCTGTCATCAATGTGAACGGGGGTACGCCGGTAGACTGGTGAGGGGTGGCTCGAGCAGCCATCAGTACCAGCGGAAGTTTGATATCCCAATCCTTTTGATTGGTGGACACATACTTCTTCAACATGCTGACCATTATTTATTGGCCCGTTCAACTTGACCCGAGGAAATTGGGTGATGGCTTATATGGAGCTTGGCCTGTACACCGAGGAGTTTCCACACTTCCTGCATGATGTCGGCGGTGAAGTGGGTTCCGCGGTCAGAGTTGACCCTTAAAGGCAGTCCAAATCTTGAAAAGATGTGGTTCATTAACAGGCAGGCTGTTGTTTCTGCTGTATCATTGGGAGCTGAGAGGCACTCTATCCACTTCGTGAATTCGCAGACCACGGTGAGGAAGTATTTGTTACCTCGCGTTGACCGTGGCAGGGGTCCTACCCAGTCTATTTGGAGGTCCGACCAGGGGAAAGTCACTCCTTTCCTTTGCAGTGGGGCTCGGTGGTTTGGGTTTGCCGGTTGAAACTGGCAACACACCAGACATCCTTTTACGTATTCCGCCACGTCTTGTTGCATGCCAGGCCAGTATGCTACTTGTTTGAGTGTTTCATAGGTGGCCTTGGCGCCGTGGTGTCCTGCGCATGGTGCATCGTGGGCGTGTGTCAGCATCATCCCCTTTGGCCGTGAGGGACTACGAGCTTTGGCGTAGTTAGGGGCTCAGGGACATACGCGAGTACACCGTCTCTCAGATGCAGCATGTGCTTGATTGAGTGGAGCGTGCGGAGCTCGGAGGAAGCAGCTAGGTCGGAGGTGGAAATAGGATGAGTTAAGGGGTCGGAAATGTGAGCTGCCATAGTTCGCAGTGTTTGATCCGCATTTTGGAGCGTGAGGAGATCGTTAGCAGCGAACTGAGGTGAAATGGCAATGTGGGAGGAGGTGGGGTTTTGTACGCCAGTGGCGTGTTGGCGGCGGGTTATGGCCGCTACTGAAGGGTTGGGAGGGAGGGCTTGAAATGTCCAGGACTCTCCGTGTAATGCACCTGCTTTGGCGAGGGCATCGGTTTGGTCATTGAAGTCTTTGTCTTGTCCTGGTTGACGTGAATGACCTCAAACCTTTTTCCAATAAATGATAATGTCATGTTCAGTGACAATGGCATCGCCTGCTTGGGAGAGTTCCTGGTGTTTGACAGGCTTGTTGTTAGCTTTCTTGAATCCATTCTGTTTCCATCCAGCTAAATGGCATGTGAAGCTTAGACGGGCGTAGTTCGAATCGGTACAGATGAGGAGTTCTTTGATGTTGTGGGATGCCGCCATCTGAAGTGTGATGAGGATGGCTGCTATTTCAGCATATTGCGATGAGCGAGGGCCTAAATTGAATTGCTGCGGTGGGCAGGGGTCGTTGTTGAGCCAGACCACTCCCGCTCCAGCTTGTAAATTGCCCTTGTGGTTGTAGGAGCAGCCGTCGACATATGCTGTGGGCATTGCTTCACATACATTCTCCTCGAAGTACCTGTGATTCGTCAGTTGAGGTTGTGGCGGTTCTTTAGGTTCCGCTGGAGTATGCAGCGTGTCTGTTGAACAGTTTTGGCAGGCCGCTAGCCCGTTTCCAAGTGAGGATTTGTAGTTTTGGGCATATCTTGCCTCGACGTCCCGTCCTTGGAGTGTCATTAGCCAGGTAGCTATGCGTGCGTTGGTCACCACGCCATCTCTGATGCGTTGACTGTTTAGGAAGGTGACCGGCTGATGACAAGTCTCGATGATGACTTTCTGTGCACCGATGTAATTAGAGAAATGCTGGATAGCCCACACAGTGCAAAGCAAAGCCTTTTCGCAGTTTGAGTACTTGCATTCTGGGGAAAGCAGCGTTTTGCTGGCATAAGCGACCACTCGTTTGTCTTTGTCATGGAGCTGGTATAGGCCTGCGCTGAGGCACTGATTGGAGAATCCAGTGTCCAGATAGAATTCTTTTCCTGGGTCTGGGTAGGCAAGGCACGGAGCAGAGCACAGGCGCTGTTTGAGCTGGCCCATTGCTGTGTCCTGTGTTTCCGTCCAAACGAAGGGTTCATCCTTTTTCAGGAGGGAAGTTAGTGGTCGTGCGATGTCAGCGTAGTTTTCGATGAACTGTCGTGAATAATTGCACACTCCCAGAAAGCTTCGCAGCTCAGAGATGTTAGTCGGCGTCTTTATGCTTTGGATTGATTGGGTGCGGTTAGACTGTGGCTCGATGCCGTTTCTTCCGACAAGCAATCCGACATAGTTCACCTTGGTTTTGCACCACTGTCCTTTGTGAAGGGCGATCTTGGCTCCTGCCGTTGTCAGTTGGTTTAGGATGTGATTGATCTATTTGAGGTGGTCTTCCACACTTGAGCTTTTCATCAAAACGTCATCTACATAGACAAGGTTGCCTCTGGCTCTGGCGTCAGGGCATGCTTTGTTCAGGAAGATGTTGAATTCTGCTGGTGAGTTGGCATAGCCGAAGGGACACCGTGTGAAGGTGTACTGTCGATTGCCAAAGGTAAATGCTCGCTTTTGTTGGTCATCGGGATGGACAGGTATTGTCCAGAACCCGGAGGCGACGTCCAGTGTGGAAAGGATCGTCGAGCCTTTGATTTTTGGAATTTCTTGATCCAACTGGGTCATAGGCCATCGTGACAGTGGTACTTGCTGATTCAACTTGCGATAGTCGATGGTGGGCCGCCATTTGCCGTTTGGTTTTAGGACTGGCCATATCGGGGCAGAGTATGTGCTGTTACAGGGCCGGATGACCCCCTTTTCCAGCATGGAGTCAACAATCTCTTGCACTGGCTCGTATGATGCTATTGGAATCTTGTACTGTCGCACAAATGTGGGTGGCGCATTTGGGTTTGTCGGGATGCGCACAGTGTGGATGTTTGTCAGTCCACAATCCAGGGAATCCTTTGCGAAAGAGTCTTTGTATTTGTGCAGAACCTCTTTGAGTCCTTGGCGATCCGCTTCATTGTGGAGGGCATCTGCCTCACTCAGGATCTGTTGAACTTGTGCGTTGAACCCGGCGTAGGGTTCTTCTGCAGTGAGGTCATTTGAGGGGCTTTGGGCCCCGATGGTCACCTGTGTAGGTGATTCTGTCGCAGGCTGTGTTGAGACAGCATAGACAGCGAGATGAGTGTCATCTGTTAGTTCTGACCGGCAGGCGCTTTCTCTGGACACCGGCAGAATGGATGTGATGGCAATCATTTCATGGGGTTTTGTGAACGTTACGGTGTCGTCGTATTCGTCTGACATTAGCTGTGTGGGTATAGGGCCTATGACAGGTACCATCAGTTCAAAGTCGTGGAACGCCTGGCTGATGAGCCATCCCAGGTGATTGGCTTTAGGAACGTGGATGTCTTGGGCCGTACAGTTGTTGAACAACACGTACACAGCACGAGATGACACTTCCATGAGAGGTGTGGCTTCCAGAGTCAGTCCGAGTTTTAGGCAGGTCCTGGAAGGTTGGAAGAAGCCTAGCTTACTGTTGAGAGTTTGGCCAGGTCGCATGTTGAGGCGGACGCTGACACTCTTGCTGTAGGCAGGTATTGTGGCTTCTTGCTCCGTGATCATAGCGCATGCGTCTGGCATGGTTTGACCGGATTGGAGGTTCTTGAGGTTGACTGACGTTGTCAGTTGGTGTGACAGTGGAGCCCATATGATGTCGTTTACGGTATCAATGCAAGCATTGAGCCGGACCAGGATATCCGCTCCAATGTAGATGTCATGCGGCAGGTCTGAGACAACGAGGAAGTAGTGAGGTAGCTGTCTGTTGTTCCATCGTATGTCCAGAGCGCAGATGATCTTGGAGGTGGCCATGGTTGTCGACCAGGGACTGAGAGGGAAGCGGCTGTGCTTAGCGACATGTGGTAGACACTGATGTCTTTGCTTCAATATTTTGTATAGCTTCAGGCTGATGGCTGAGTTCTCTGCCCACAGGGCAAGTGCCGTGTCGGACACTGATGTGCCTTGGACATCTATTGCAGTCATGATTCGAAGGGGGCCTGCGTTTGCTTCAGGCTCCTGCAGTGAGCAGAGGAGAGGGTCCTTGTCCTTGCTGTTTATGCTTGGTCCAGATCCTGGCTTTGCTACTGCATCATCGATCAGTGACTTAGGGACGGTGTCGGTGACTTGACACTGCGACTCGTTGGAGTCTAACGCCTGGCAAGGCAGAGGTTCATGGACTTGTGTCCACATCTTTAGGTGCTTGAAGTCTATTAGAGGTTCGAAGCGATTAAGCAGATCTTTCCCAATGAGGAGTGGATACGTTTTAAGTGGTGAAACGTATACGGGATGGACGAGGTCCATCGATCCCACCGTTAGGTGAATTGGGGCCACATGTTTTAGTTGTAGGCCCGTGTGGGAGTATGCTTGAAGGTTTAGTTAACACCTTTGGAGTTTGAGGGTTCTGTTAGTCCTCTTTGATCTTTCTTGGATTTCCTCCAGGAGTTCGGTAGACATTAGAGTAATGTCGGCTCCCGTATCGAGGAGCGCTTCGACTCTGATGTGTCGTTCGATGATGATGGAGAGGTAGAATTTTCTGGCTATACCTTTCTCAATGAGATCTCCTAGAAGTTGAGGGACTGGAGTTTGGGAGAAAACAGTTAGGATATCAGGGCTGATGTGGCGTTCTTCGGAGGAGTGGCAGATGACCAAGACAGCACTTTCAGGAACTTGAGGGGTTTCGCCAGCAGGTGTTTGTTGGACGCTGCTGTAATTTGGAGCATTAGGTGTTGAGTTAGTGTCTAACTCTGTTGTTGGGTTTTCAGGTGGGGTTTCGTGTCCATCTGAAGTTAGTGTGATTATGGTTCTCTGAGAGTGAGGTGAAGGAGTGCTGTTCTCCGTGGCTGGTTGTGTCAACTAGTCGCTGCTATCTCGTCCGGCCGTTAGTCAGGCTGAATCTGGTTTCTCTTTCTTTTCCCATTTCCGATCTTCCTCCTTCCGTTGGAAGAATTCTTTCATCATCATTTTCATCAGTTCTTGTGAGTCGAAACACGGTGGTGTCTCTTGTTCCTGTGTGGGTTCAGTTTGAGCTCGGTCAGCTTGGAATCTTTGCGAATTCTTTCGTCGATTCCTTGGGCTGGTTGCTCCAGGGTGAGTTTGTCGTCTTCCCTTGGAGTTTCCGTTGGATTCCCAAGAGTTTTTCCCTCTTGACTTTCCAAATGAGCTTGGTTGGTTCCACGATCTCTCCCAATGACTTTCGTGGGGCCTTGACTGGTCCCATGTCTTTTCCCAGTGCCGTCCAGGTGAGCGTTGACGTCCACGTGGTCCATCCCAGCGTTCGTACCTCTGTTTAGATCAGGTATCAGTGTGGGAGTCTCGTTCTTTGATGGGCGAGGGTACATTCCACTCCCTGGGTGGCGGCTTGGCATTGTCTTGGCGTTGGGCACCCTCTAACGCCAGCCCTTGACTTTGAGTGTTGAAGTCAAGAACGGCTGGGTTTTTGGCACTCTTTTCTGAGGCCATCTTTTGTTTGCCGTAGGCTTTCTGTGCCAAGTCCCGCAACTGCTGAGCATTCATTGTCCGTGGACATGCGAGAACGCCAAGATGGTGGCTTACGCCGGGATGAAGGTTTCGTAGGAAGAGAGTTTTAAAGTTCAGTTCATCCTCCATGTCAGGCTCATTGCGAGTTCCAAAGTATGCCCGTCTGAGTCGGCTGTAGTAGTCTTGAGGAGGTTCGTGATGTCCTTGTCTCGTCTCCAGAGCAGCCACGAGGCCTTGTTCGGACTCAGGGTCGGATAACTCTTTAATGAGGGCTTCTCGGAGCAGTTGGTAATCATTCTTTGTGTGAGCAGGCTGCCTGTCCAAGAAGCTGCGAACTTCAGAACTGGATGTCGTTCGAAGTAAGTATAGTCTATCTTTGTCCGTAATGTTAGGTCGCATTTCCAGATGGAAATCGATATCTTGGAGATACGCTTGGACATTTGGGCTATTTGGCACGCTCGGGGTGAATTTGCCAATGTTCCTGGCGAGCTTGTCGAGGTCTTTTAGGTCCAAGCCGTGCGATGATCTGTGACTGGTTGCAGCAGATTCTTTTGGCTGAGGTAAAGTGAGGTAAAGTTCTCCAGAGTGAGTTGGTGAATGTTTCAACACCACCCCCTCCATCTTTTTCTCACGTGTCAGTCCAGGAACAGGTGACCCGGTCCTGCTCGGCAGGGGTGAGGTCGATGCGCGTCGTGTCCTTGATGGCTCACGGCGCAGTTCGTAAGCATGCTTGAGTTCCTCTTGGAAACTGTCAGATTCCTCTATGAAGTAGTCAAGCTGTCGTGTTAGACGGCTGATCTCGTTTCTTGACTCATCCAGGTGAGCTTCAAGGGCTTTGATTCTGCCGTTTTTATCTCTGAAGTCGGCCTTTGCTTTCTCCAGAAGCTGTTCAGCATACTGTAGCTTTTCGGACCGATCATCGTAGTCTGCCTTGACCTTTTCCAATTCTTGGCTAGTAGCTGCTAGGGTTTCTTTTAGCCGGTTGATCTCCTCCTCAGCACCTTGTTCCGCCTCATCCGACCCTTCCCGTCATTCCTGAGCTTCAAGTTTCAGCTGCTCTATGCGTCGTTGTGCGCGTGTCAGCTCCTGCTGGCGTTGTGCAGCGTGCTTGTCGCTCAACTTGAGGGTGGCGATGAGTTTGTGGCTTAAGGAGCCAGTGATCTTGGCTAATTCTTTGTGATTGTAGCTGTGACTTGGGTCTTGTGACATTAGGCTTGTTATGTGGTCATCCAGCTGGTCTTGTGTCTGATGTTTTAGTGTTTCAGCAGCCTTAGGGAGGAGACTGTCTGTTGCAATGCTTAGCCATGTTTCCAAATCCTCCCAGTGACCGACATGTCCTGTTGTGTGAGACATGTTTGGGCGTGGTGAGATCTCGAACCCACGACTGACACAAACCTTGAAAAGAAAAACAAAACAAACCAAAACAAACAAACCAAAACAGAACAAATCAACAAACAAGGGGTGTAGATGTGCAATATAGAATGTGTACTAGTGTTGACTGTGTAAAACAGATGGGTGTGGTTCCCTGTGACTGTGATCCTCTGGGGCGTGCTTCTAATTTGTAGCCTCTGTGGGGGGAAAATTGAGCGCGCACACACACACACAGGTAGCACAGCTAGAGAACAGGTAAAGAGAAGAAGGAGGTTGCTTCTAATCAAAGGATTTGTAAATGGGACATTTTTTTTTGTAAGACTGTGATTGCAATTGGTTTTCTCCGGGGTGAAGGAAAACAATAACAATGATAGCACTGGTCCCGTTAATGACAAAATTGACACCACAAGCTAATTAGAGTGTTCGCGTGCTTGACGTTTTCCGGTGCCTTCCTTCTGTGGACCTGCTTTAACCTGGCGGGGTAGGATTTCACGAAAGAGGAAGGTAAATGGAAAACAATTTTGACATGTTCTCAAGTTCCACAAATACCTGTTTCGATTGCTAAAGTTCTCCACTTGTGATCTTCACACAGGCAAAAATCTCAGCAACAGCAGCAGTAGTCAAATTAGAAGATAGCAGCAGTAAGAAAAGAGAGAAAGATGAGTGGGATTTACTCTTAATATCAGGATTAGTAGCAAAGGTGGCAGCGCGGAGGCGCTGTTGAGTCGATGCACCTAGGGGTTTTGCTTTGCTAATTTTAGTAGGATAAACACACTGGCCTAAGTGTTAAGAAAACCTTATTTTTTTTCTTTTGGAGGTTTGCTTACTTAGAAGGGTTTTCCTAATTAGAAAGTTATTATACTCTAGGCTTCGTGAGGCATGCAAATTGCTCCAGTGGTGTTCAGCAGCAAGGCCCACCGCCCGAGCTCCTGTAAGGGTTTTGCCGAACACTCCGCTCCCACCGTACTGCTGTGAGCCTCTCAGACAGCTGTGGCTTTTGGCACAACCGGGCTGGGACTCGGGTGAGGTATGTCAAATGACTGCTGGCCTGAAGAGGGGCGGGGCTAGGTCCCGGTGTCTATCCGTCAGCGCGAACCAGAAGTTCGACGTACTTCGTCAATAGTTTAGCCGGGATGGTATATCCGCACCTTCGCCCAGTCAGCCGTTGACTCCTCCTCCGATACCCGATTGCTAGCCTGCTGCGGGCCGTCACTTTGCAACACTAGGACGGAAATATTCGGGTTTCCCCTCCAGCCTGCACCAGGTACAGTCGGAACGGGTGACTCCGCTTGCTGTAACTCACACTGGAGGCAATTTCACTTCACTAACCAAGCACTAGGGGGAGCCCTATCTCCTATCAGGCCTAAGAAAAGGGAAACCTATAAAAGTTAATTTAATAGCAGACGGAGAGAGACCAAACAGGTTGGAACCAAAACTCAATTGCAACTGAAATTAGAATTTCAAATTAGAAATGGTAGTTTCTAATTCAAATTTTATGATGTTATCATTTAAATTTGATAGGCTTGATTAGGATTAAATTAATCAATAGGGTATCCTTGAGGTAGGATCCTTATTAGCCAATGCTGGAATTAAAATTTCAGAGCAATGATTGATAGTTAAAGATCTAACTTAACGATGTTTGTCATTAATATTAGAAGAACACCTGTGATTAAAATGATCCGTAAGTATTGAAGCAGGGTAATACAAGCTCTAATGAGTTCAGATGAAATTAAAATTTCAGAGCATTATTGGCAGTCATGGATTAAAATCTTAAAGTTGCACTTTAATTCTTTCAAAACGCATTGCCATGCATAGTACCACAAACACAAACAAACTCTGTCTCTCTGTATCTACACTATTTCTCCGTCCGGTTAGAAGAAAATAGGCAAAGTACAACAATATGTATTTCTGATTATGAATATTCAAATCAAATGTGCTCACTTTTATCCTCCACCATAATATGTAAAGGATTTTACCCCTTTTACATTGTTTAATTTAGCTCTTTGGTTTAAGCTTTATTTTAGCTTTAGGGAATCTTAAAGTCTGATATCGATATGATCAATTGATATTAATCAAAACATCCAACTTATACCTTATTTAACAATCGTCCAGCGAGTTGTTAGATTTCAGTATATCTGAGAAATTCTGTTTATTCTCGTGGCCACGATATAATAATACAGAATTATTTAAATAACCGTATGACAGTTATGAGCATAGGTAACGTAATCTGAGCTAAGTTTGATTTGAATATTTCACAACAAAACACAGAACACTTCTCTATAAATCAAACAAGAGTTTATTTGCTATCTTACTACAATACATAAACTAAGCTAAACAACATAAAACAAAATACATACACACAGGCAATGAATTGTTACAATTGAGAATGATTAAAAATATAGCACTGTTTTGCTATTTCCACCCAATTTTACTGTGTCGATCATCAAGAGGAGAACTATTATCCTTACTTTAGAGATAGATGCGACACGATTCAGCAGAATAGTGGTTGTTTGATACTTGCTTTTAAGTTGAAATGATCCGTGTGGCTCGAGGGAACCCCGCGTGTCGTCGTCGCGTGACGTCACTCTGGGGATGTCCTTCTGTTGTTGCTTGGTTGGCTCTGGGGTTGTTTGGCGCTCTTGAGTTCCTTCAGCGTAGCTTCAGACTTTCAAGGGTTTCTTCAGAGATTTGACTAGATGTTGGTTCAATGTTCAAACTCGGCCTAGATGTTAAGGCTGCGAGCTATTTTGGAGTAGCTCCAAGTTTCAAAGAATCGCGGTTTTCAAGCAGAGAGCAGAGCAGAGAGCAATGGAGCGAGGGGGGTCCGTTTTCTAGCTGGACTGACGTCAGGGCGTCCACCAGCGCTCTTACAAAGAAAGGGTTCCTGTAGACGGAGCTCCGCCTACACGGCTCATTTTCCATGCAGTAAATTTATCTGCTTAGTTACTTTGTCACATGAAGAAAATATCCTGGCAGATTTCTATATGTGTTATAATCATACATTATGGGCTAAGGGTAATTTTCATCCACACCAAATTATTGCCACTGAAATGAGCTTTCATTAAAACCCAAACAGCAGATATCTGGCATTCTCCAAAGTACATATCTCAGTTATATATATTACATGGCTAAGGCATAGATTAAACTATCCTAAATTCTAAATAATCACACCACGCATGTGAAATTAAACAAATGTGATCGGGAAAATTAGACATCAAAAGATTCCAAAAATACCATAGATTCCAATAACACAGCAAGCTTATAAATGACATAAAATACACATTGATATATTTTGTAAAATATATTGTATATATTGCTTTTGATAACAGCAACAGGTATTATTTGTCTTTTGGTATGAAGTCTATGAGAGTTTGGATGTTCTTTTAGCAAGGTCCAAGAAACAGAAACAAGCTGTGGAATGTGGGCGAAACGGGAGGTCAGGAAAGTCACTGTCCAAATCATGAGAATGTCACGTTTGTGGAGATCTGGTCTTTCTTAGCTGAACGTCTGTCGTAAAAACGTATTTTCTCGTTGATAAAAATCATTGAATTATTGCGTTAAACGATCAGGGAATCCATAAAGTTTGTCGTTTGGCCATTAGCAGATGTTTCCCTCAAAGCTTTCCTTAAGATGGTAACCCGATAAGCATGGCAGGAAATCGGCCAGCCAGTTGGGTGAGGTGCTCTTCATCTGTCAATTTTATGACTTGCAGATAGAGACGAAAGTTTCTTTAAGCCAAGGAATTTTGTGGTTGCACTTAGTGTGTGTGGGTGTGTGTTCTTTCCTCCACAAAGGCATTACACGGACTCCGCCATACAGTTGAACAGGCTAACCTGCTATCGAGCAGACCGAGATACAACACTTTCTGGTAAGTCACGCGGTGGTGGCTTGTGTTTGTATATCAACAAAGAATGGTGTAACAATGCTGCGGTAGTATCAAAACACTGTTCACCGTTAGTGGAGTTTATGTTTGTGAAGTGTCGACCATTCTATCTGCCGCGGGAGTTCACAGCCATTGTTATTGGTGCAGTTTACATTCCACCATGTGCAAACGCTAAGGACGCGCTTCGTGAACTGCATTGCGCAATCAGTGAACAACAAACAATAAACCCCGACGGCTTTTTCATCATAGCCGGTGACTTCAACCACGCAAATTTAAAGACAGTTTTGCCAAAGTTCTACCAACATGTAAACTTTGCAACAAGGGGAAATAATATGCTGGACCTTGTTTACACAACAGAAAAGAACGCTTACAAAGCTGTACCCCGCCCCCACCTCGGGTACTCAGACCACATCTCTGTTATGCTAATCCCAGCATATAGACCACTTCTGAAACTCACCAAACCAGTTCAAAAACTCATCACAATTTGGCCAGAGAATGTTACCTCAACACTACAGGACTGCTTTCAGTGCACAGACTGGAACATGTTTAAAGAGGCGGCCACCTACAACAACCACACAGACCTGCAGGAGTACACTGAAACTGTGACTGCTTACATCAAAAAGTGCATGGATGATGTGACAGTCACCAAGACCATCACCACACGTGCAAACCAAAAGCCGTGGATGACAGCAGAGGTTCGTGGGCTGCTAAAGACCAGAGATGAAGCATTCAGATCAGGAGATAAAGCAGCCCTCAAAACAGCAAGAGCCAATCTGTCCTGTGGCATCAAAAATGCAAAACTGTCATATGCTCAAAAAATGTACAATCACTTCACGGACAGCAGAGACACACGGAGCCTGTGGCAAGCCATTCAGACCATCACTGACTACAAGCCCCCGCCACAGGCCTGTGATGATGATCCATCCCTCCCCGATACACTCAACCACTTTTATTCACGGTTTGAAATGCAGAATGACACACCTGCACAAAAACTGCCCACACCTCCCAACGACCAGGCGCTCTGTCTGTCTGCAGCCGACGTAAGGAAGACCCTATCCAGGATTAACCCACGAAAGGCTGCGGGTCCTGACAACATACCTGGCCGTGTACTGAAAGACTGTGCTGCACAGCTGACAGATGTCCTAACAGATATCTTCAACACCTCGCTGAGCCAGGCAGTCGTCCCCACATGTCTCAAATCCACAACGATCATACCGGTACCAAAGAAATCACCTGTGTCCTGCCTAAACGACTACTGTCCCATAGCACTGACTCCAATCATAATGAAGTGTTTTGAGAGGTTAGTCATGCAAAAAATCAAAACCAGCCTCCCCAACACACTCGATCCGCTCCAGTTTGCATACCGTCCAAACCGCTCTACGGATGATGCAATTTCCACCACCCTCCACCTGGCTCTCACCCACCTAGAAAACAAAGACTCCTATGTTAGAATGCTGTTCATTGACTTCAGCTCGGCATTCAACACAATAATCCCACAACAGCTCATAAACAAACTAAACCTGCTGGGCCTTAACAATTCCCTCTGTAATTGGATCCTGGACTTTTTAACCGGAAGACCTCAGTCAGTCCGTGTCGGCCACAACACCTCGAGCACTACCACACTGAACACAGGTGCCCCACAAGGCTGTGTGCTCAGCCCGCTGCTCTTCACGCTGCTGACCCACGTCTGCACTGCCAAGTTCAGCTCCAACCACATCATCAAATTCGCTGATGACACAACTGTGGTAGGTCTCATCAGCAACAACGATGAAACGCACTACAGAGAGGAAGTGGCACAGCTGGCTGAATGGTGTGGCGCTAACAATCTTTCCCTCAATGCGAGTAAGACAAAGGAGGTTGTGGTGGACTTCAGGAGAATGAACTCCATTGACCACCCCCCACTGACCATCGACAGCTCGACTGTGGAGAGAGTCAGCAGCACTAAATTCCTGGGGGTGCACATCACGGAGGATCTCACCTGGTCCACCAACACCATGTCACTCTCCAAGAAGGCACAACAGCGTCTACACTTTCTCCACCAGCTGAAAAGAGCAAGTCTCCCTCCACCCATCCTCACCACATTCTACAGGGGCACCATTGAGAGTGTGCTGACCAGCTGCATCACTGTCTGGTAAGGGAACTGCAGTGCTGCTGACTGTAAGACCCTCCAGCGTACAGTGAACACGGCTGCAAAGATCACCGGTGCCCCTCTCCCATCCATCCTAGACATTTCCCTCGCACGATGCTCCAGCAAAACCAACAGCATCATGAAGGACCCCACCCACCCCTCCCACAGTCTCTTCCAGCTCCTACCATCAGGAAGACGGTACCGGAGCATCAGAGCCCGCTCCACCAGACTGCTCAACAGCTTTTTCCGCCAGGCTGTGAGAGCCCTTAACTCAGATCACCCCGCCCCCCTCTGAAACCCCATGCAAACCCCTACCTCCTGAAACATGGACCCCCCCACCCCCCCCCATCCCCCCCCCCACCCCCCAAACACCCTCCAACCTTACCACACCAAAGAAAAAAATAAAAACTGTGAACTTTTTTTGTGCAATTCAAGTGTGCTACACACAGGTGAGTGGGCCTGTACAAACCACCTGTAGCAGCACACTCTCCTCTATGCACTAGACACTTTTCCTACACAATCCCACAAAAGACTCAGCAATATATGTATGTTTACATGCTCATGCACTACCACAAATCATTTTGTACTGTTCCTCAGCTAGCTGCTTGACTCACAATGTTTCTCTCTGCATTCGCATAGTTTGTATTTTTTATCTTTATCTTTAGTTGTATAGGGAAAACAATATATATAGTATACTTAGTCAAAATCTGTCAGTAGGTTAGTTGTGTATAGGTTTATAGTGTTTTACTTCATTGTTGTATGTCTGTATTTATGTCTGTATTTATGTAGCACCGTGGACCCGTGAGGCACGACATTTCGTTCCACTGTATGTCCCCGCATGTAGTGGAATGACAATAAAGCTTAACTTGACTTGAAAGCGGCTGGACCTGACGGGATTACAGGCCGAGTCCTTAGGTCCTGCGCTGATCAGCTTGCTGGTCTGTTCACCTCAATCTTTAATGAGTCCCTTGCTACCTCTGTGGTTCCCACCTCCTTTAAAAAATCCATCATCATCCCTGTGCCTAGGAATAATAAACCCTCTTGCCTGAATGACTATCGACCAGTGGCCCTCACATCAATAGTCATGAAGGTTTTTGAGAGACTTGTTAAGAGCCACATTAGCTCATCCATCCCTGTCACTTTGGACCCTCTTCAGTTTGTCTATCGTCCCAATAGATCCACTGATGATGCCATCTCTCACATACTCCACTCCTCCCTCAAACACATTGACAGCAGCAATGGGAACTTTGCAAGGCTGCTATTCATAGACTATAGCTCAGCTTTCAACACCATAGTCCCCATCAAGCTGACTTCTAAACTCACAGGCCTCGGCCTAAACGCTTCACTTTGCGACTGGATTCAAGATTTCCTCACCGGCAGACCTCAAGTGGTGAAGGTAGGCCAGTTCACGTCAAACTCCATCACCCTGAACGTAGGAGCCCCGCAGGGTTGTGTCCTGAGTCCCCTGCTCTACTCTCTCTAAACACATGACTGCATGTCCTCTCACAGATCCACATCTATTATCAAATTTGCTGATGATACTGTGGTTCTGGGCCTCATTTCCAACAATGATGAGACCGCATACTTGGACGAGGTACAGAGACTCACATCATGGTGCCAGGACAACTGTCTCTCTCTGAATGTGAGCAAAGCTAAAGAGCTGATTGTGGACTTCAGGAAGAGAAACCTGCGGCCCTACACTCCTCTTATGATCAGTGGGACCCTGTGGAGAGAGTAAGCAGCTTCAAGTACCTCGGTGTAAACATCTCCGAGGACCTGACTTGGACTACACACATTCAAACACAGGTTAAGAAAGCCAGGCAAAGGCTGTACCATCTGCGACAGCTGAGGAAATTCAGGGTCTCACCATCAATCCTGAAAACTTTCTATCCAGGGACCATAGAAAGTGTATTGACTCAGTGCATCTCAGTGTGGTATGGAAACAGCTCCAGTCAAGACTGCAAAGCCTTACAGAGAGTTGTGCGCTTAGCTGAGCGCATCTCTGGGTCTGCTCTCCCCTCTCTGTAGGACATCTACCTCAAACGCTGCAAAAGCAGAGCTGTCAAAATCATCAAAGACTCAAATCACCCCGGTAACTGTCTTTTCACTCTGCTGCCATCTGGTAAGCGCTTCCGCAGCCTGATGGCAAAAACTGAGAGACTTAGGAGGAGTTTCTTCCCCCAGGCCATCAGACTCCTTAACTCAAACTCAGCCTCTTAACATCATCATGACTTACTTTATAATCACTAACAATCATTAAGATACTCACACTCATTATTATCTACCTCATACTGACAGTGTCATTTGCACACATCACTTTCTGTGTTTTGGTATCTTACTTTTTTTTTTTTTCTGAAATTGCTTCTACATGTCAACCATGTACAACCTATTTGCACATTCCTCTCTTGTACAGTCTTGCCTATCTTAATATTTAAGTCTACAGTATACTATCAATATATATATTTTATATTCTATATTTTATATTTTGTTCTTTATATCTTTTTCTTTTTTATTCATTTAATTTTATGTATACTTCTTTGTGTTGTTTTTTTTTCTATAATATTGCACTGTCCATGGAGCGGACCTGACTCACATTTCACTGCTGGTTAATACTCTCTGTATAATCGTGTATGTGAGAAATAAATCTTGAACTTGAACTTGAACTTGCAGTGCAGATTAATTTCCGCCTATTAGACAGCCTAGTCAGTTTATCGTATTATTTTGGTATTGCATCACTCATAGCTCTAACATTTAAAATAGAGTTTAGGAAGATGTATGTAACCACAATCATTAGCTTTGATTAGCTCTTAAAACCTTGACTCTTGTCAAAAGGCTCAACGCGACCGCAGACTTTGATGAACACTGCTGGCAGCAGCGACGTCTGTGTCCTTACCATTCTTATCAATGACAGCGTAATCTCGTATCTCCCTGCTCCCAAGTCATAAATCTTGTATCTCCGATTAAACATGATTTTGGGGAAATGTTGTGTTAATGTTGGTACACAACAGTATATGATAGCAATATAAGGTATAATACCAACTTTAACGATACAATGTTTAATAACTCAAAAAATATGCTGGTTTTTTTATTTCCTGAAAAATAATGGTTTTGGAGATGCGAGGATTCCGATAATATCGTAATTGTTGTTTTAACGATGTGCGATTTGACATTATCGAGTATTTTGCAAAAAGCATTTAAAACGCGTGCAGTCTAATAAAATGCATTAAGAATGATCACAATATTCAAGACATGGGGGCAGAAAATTTATATATCTACCACTTCATACAGTTAATCAATTTCACACGAAGAGTGTGTTTTTCTCCAATTGACGAAATGGTCGAAATGTTGCAATAAATACTTTTATGGAGCAGTTATATCAGTGTGGACATCACGTTTGTTGTTTTTCTCGAAAAAATAACCATGATTACAAATGTAATATTGATTTTTTACAACAGTTCTATAAATGTAAAGTTAATTAAGAGACCTAGGTTTTAGACTTAGGTCCATGGGATAGATTTATGATGTGATTTATGGCTCTGTGACCCCCCTCTGTCACCCTGACTGTCACGTCACCGGGTCCTGTCACCCCTGACTGACATGCCAGTAGGGTGTGTAAATCAAAAGATCAAAACAGATGTTAGATTTGCCATTTGATGGATTTATGACTGGATTTATGATGTTTTTATCTCTTACCTTTGCCATGGGTTTTTATGACGTCCCTTCCTGAGCTGTTTTTCACACCTAAAGACCCCCTACCTACATCCTGAAATGCTGTTTTAAATAGTGCTGGGTAGAATATAGTAATTTAAACACAGAAGACATTCTGAACTCTCCTGTTACAATGGCTGCCGCTGCCCCAAAAACTCTTAAAACCGCTAGAAGAGTGATGTGTATTTCACCAACAAGAGGACCTGTTGAAATGAGAAAGGAACTGACGTTTGCACCGAGAAAAAAGCAAGGAGTTAGTTTGACAAAGTTTCTTCATGACGATGTGAATATGACGACCCGTGATTTCCCAATGTCTGGTGATCTTGTCGGGAGATATGTGTTTGACAAAGTGATGCGGATTGTGAAGCTCTATGCTACAGATATCGAAGACAATTTTACAATGCAGGAACCCTGTCTGATTTTCCCTGCCAAAGACTGGTGGTTATTCTACAACTTCGTCTGGAGAGATTTGAGTGACTGCGGTGACGATCCTTTGTACACTGTGGAGTGGACTGGTATAGTTCCTGACACAAGATATCGCGTGGTTGGAGATCACAGTAAAAAGTTACCGGATGACTGTGTTTACATTTTCTGCTGCAACGACAAGACAAAGATCCGTGAGCATGTGTGGCCTATTCCTGAAGCTGAACACTACATGCACTATGACATGAAGTTTTTGTTTCAGTGGAAAGATGTTCATATAATTGACAATGCTTTTACATGTATTGACAAGATGTTCAGATGGTGTGATATGCACGATCGTTACAGCTCTGTAAAGGTGAAATTGTTCCACCCTGAACAGGGCGTTCCCAAGGCCCCAGACCGTCTCTTATCTCCACCCACATATTACAGCCATTAAAAAAAGTCTGCAGATCAGAGCGTTCACCACATTAATTTCCGCCATGTCTCAAGAATCCACGTCTGCCTGCTGCTACAGCAACACCCCCGAAACCCTACCGGCATTGCCTGATGACAATGCTACACCTCTGGAGACCCCCCCACAAACCTACGACAATGGGTGGTTGGATAAATTCTGCATGGAGCTGGGGTATCACAACCTGACCTTTCTTACAACGCCATACGGCAGTAGCGGTGCAATAGCTGGAGCCGCGGCCTGTGCAGGAATTGATGACACCGATGGGTGTATCCGTACTGATGCATTCAAAATCATAAAAGCAACGATTGTGGTCATACTTGAACACCTTATCAACAAAAAGCTGAAGGAACTCTGCCTCGGTTGTGAGGTGGATCATCCTAGTCAGCTTAGACACTCCTGTTTGTTTGAACCCAGCGCCTATTTCTTTGATGCATACTTTGAGGAACTAACACATAATCTGGTAAAACCTGAGCTTAAACACATCATAGCTCAAGCACTGAACCGATTCGGTTTAAGGATTAATTCTCACAGGGTCCAGGGTTCGGTGGATGTTATATTGTCCGACCTATGTGATGAGGTTTACATTGTGGAGAAGCTTCGTGAGATCAGAGAAAAAGTTGTGGATGTTGCCAGTAAACAGATTGTCCTATGACGCAGTGGACTGCTGGAAGGGCGGTGCACACACTGGACAAGCATAACATTGCCATGGGGAATGGATGGTGTGTTAATTTTCTGACCAAATGTATATTTAGACAACGTATTAGATGTGAAATGACCAACTTACTGTACAAGATCATTGATGACAATCCTGATGTATCCTTAGCAGAAAATGGATGTGCGGTTGATGCCAAACGTTTTACAAACCTCAAGAAACAAATGGCTGTTGTAAGAGCCATGTCAAATGAGTGGGGTGATGTTATACGGATGTGTATTAATACCACCGAGCCGATTTCTGCAACTATCATAAACATACTAGACCTAATGACTGAATGTGGTAGTAGCATTAGAATTGCTGACATATTATGTATGTATACATATGTAACAGACCTATGTGTGGCGCTGATTTCAAGAAATTATCAGACTAATGTTTGTGAGATTATTGAAACTCTGATTGACTATGTGATTGAGAAAAAAATTGTAATGTGTGTAAAGTTTCTTCAGTACATTGATGATGTTTGAAAACTGTCATGTTCTTCTTGAAATGCTTTTGATAAATAAAAAAACAGTTCATTTAAAGCCAAGATGTTATTCTTTTCTAGACTCTGGAGTGACAATATGTCAGAAGAGACACTGAAAAAGATTTACTATAACCCCCTCTAACCCGGGGGCTTTAGGAGGTAAAAAAAGATTAAAAGATGCTGTTTTAAAGGAAACAGGTGTTCGCTTAACCAATAAACAGGTTTCAGACTGCCTTGCTGTCGAGGATGCATATACGCTACACAGGACAGCTCCACTAAAATACAAAAGGAACAGGGTTTTTGTCTATGGTATTGACATGCAGTTCCAGGCAGATCTGGTTGATATGTCGGGATATGCTAAGGAAAATGACAACAGCCATTTTCTGTTGACATGCATAGATCTCTTCAGTAAATATGTGTGGACACGTGAGTTAAAAAACAAGAGTGGGTCGGAGGTGGCTAAGGCCTTTGAATCCATATTGAAAGAGGGCCGAGTACCGCAGAAATTACAAACAGATAAAGGAAAATAGTTTTTTAACAAGCATTTCCAAAACATAACAAAAAAGTACAACATTTTACATTTTGCAGCAGACACAGAGTTAAAATGTAGTATTATAGAACGCTTCAACCGAAGCTACAAAGCTAGAATGTTTAGGTATTTAACAGCTACAAACTCCAGGCGGTACGTCGACATACTTCAAGACCTCACGGATGGATACAATGCGAGCTATCACAGAAGCATCAAAATGAGTCTGATAAGATGTTTGCAAAGAAAACGTATCTGCGGTGCTACATAACCTATATGGGACTAGGGGTTCACACCGCGTCAATGCTATTTTTAAGTATAAGATCGGCGACACAGTTAGAATCTCTAAAGTAAGGGGGCCGTTTGCAAAAGGATATGAGAAAAACTACACAGAAGAGTTTTTCACAGTAAAAACCTGTATCCCAAGAGATCCTCCAGTCTATAGACTCTGTGATTATGATGGAGATGTTATTGACGGGTTTTTTTACGAGGCTGAATTGCAAAAAATATCTGTGAGTAAGAACAAAACGTTTAAAATAGAAAAAAATTTGGACAGGAGGCGAGAAGGTCGATCAACAAAGGTTCTGGTCCAGTGGGTAGGATGGCCTTCAAAATTCAACACGTGGTTGAATGAGAAAGACGTGGTGGATGTGCAGACACCATAAAATGAAAGCACACATATGTGTGTACACATTCATTTAAAAAACAACCATGTCTGAGGGCGGTTTTTACCTGACGCTCCCCTGCAATGCGTCGTTAGCCGTTTATCCGGAAAATATTATTTCTAGTTATAGAACCATGCTGGCAAGAACTATAAACCTAAAAGGAGAATGGGAGGTAGGGTTGATCGAATTTGATACCCAAAATCATGGTACACATTTCAAGAGGAAGACGGTGCGTATATTGTTAAAAGGGGTCAAATCACACCAGAAGATGATGAGGGACAACTGCCTGAACATTATACCGTTGGTGAAGGGATTAAGATTCATATCAACAATGGAAGTCGAAGCATAACGAAGCTGTGTAACACATTAAAGACAGGTTATTACGAGGATGTTCTTTTTTATTAGAGAAATAAACACAACTTTACCTCCTGGGACGACCCTCGGATATGATCATGTAAAAAACAGAGTCTTTCTAAAGGCCCCTCCGAAGATGTCACTGACATTTTACGGGAAGCTAGCTGTTATATTAGGGTTAAACCCCGGGGTCACTATAGAATCTGCAGTTCAAGCTAATGAAGTCTATGATGGCAGGATCACAACCGTGACGTATGCCCCACATCAAGCTGACATAAATGCAGGTTTCTACAGCTTGTATATATACACAGATATCATAGAATATCAATCAGTTGGTGATGCGTACGTCCCACTACTGAGATGTGTACATATAGATGGTGAGAATAATAAGATTGTCAGTGTTAGATATGATAAGGCACATTACGTACCGGTCAATAAAACAACCATTACAGATATAACCATAGAGGTAAAAGACGATCAGAATCAAAACGTACGGTTCACTTACGGGAAGGTGAGTGCTAAGTTACACTTCAGACCTGTAAAACAAGGTGTTTTTTAAAAATAAATAATGCCATATTCCAACACTTACAAAATGGATCCTGACCGATACGTGGCCTATTATCAAAATCAGGCCGGTAATGGCCTCCCTGGTTATGCAGGGTGTGGTGTTATGTATGGAGCTGGTTTGGGTGGTTTATTCCGTGGTCTCTTTCGAATGGCCGTACCATTACTAAAGCGGGGATTCAGCATTGCCAGGCCTCATCTTAAATCAGCTGCAAAAAACATACTAAGTGATGTTGTTAGCAATACATTAGCACACTCCTTTAACAACAATAACGCTCAAGGTGGCTCAGGACTAATGGTGATGTCTCACAAAAGAACATCTAGGCCTCCTGGAACCAGAAGGAGTGGTCAAAAACAGAAGAAAAGAAAACGTACACCCAAGAAGACCTCAGTCATAAAACGCAAGCGCAAGGAGACTGCAAAACGTGCTACAACAGCAAAGTCAAAGAGATCTGTCAAGACAATATTCTAGATCATGGCCTTACTACATAACATGTCAGAAGAATGTATTAAATCTGAACTCGACCTGTTCACAGTGCCTCTGACACAAACGGCTATTGAAAAAAATGCCTATATAGAGGTGCCGCCATTATCAGCAATTTCAGACACGGCGCCTTTGGAGTTTTTTATCCCCGGGACCGGTGAGGATTACATTGATCTGAACAATACATTGTTATTTTTGAGGGTCAAAATCACTAACCCTGACTGTACAGATATTGCAGACGGAGCCCCAGTGGGGGTTATCAACTATGCAGGGGCGACAATATTTTCACAAGTTGACGTCTCGTTGGGGGACCGTTTGATATCACAGAGCACAAACACACATGCTTATCACTGTCTTATTGAGTGTCTTCTTAATTATGATAAACATACCCTGGAAACACTTTTCTCTGCCGGATTGTTCTATAAAGATGCAGCCGGTCACATGGATGTGACAGACCCTGCTGGTGGAAATCACGGTCTGACAAAGAGAGCTACTCGCACCTGTTCACAGTGATATCTTCTTTCAAGAAAAACTTATGCTTAACGGTGTGGACATTAAAATTCGTATGACAAGAGGTAAAGACGAATTCTGTCTGATGAGGAGCGATGCTGTCGCCTATAAACTAAACATCCTCTCAGCATCACTATTTGTGAAGAAAGTGAGTGTCTCGCCAGCTGTGAGATTGGGGCATGCGCAAGCACTGCTCTCAACCACAGCCAAGTACCCGATCGATCGTGTGAGTGTGAAAAACTTTTAAATTCCTCCAGGCTCACGAGTCTGCAGTCAAGAAAACTTATTCTTAGGAACCCTACCAAAATCTATTGTTCTAGCTATGGTTGATAATGATGCCTTTACAGGGTCCTATAATAAAAACCCATTCACATTTAAAAATTATGATTTAGAGTTTTTGTCTATTTATTTGGATGGACAACAATTCCCTGCAAAGCCTTTGCAACCTGATTATGGGGGTGGTTCTGCAGTGCGTGAATTCTACCAATTAGCGTTGGCTTCTGGAAAACATCTCAAAAACCAAGCTCTATCTATTGATAGAGAGGACTTTTTGCATGGTTACACCCTCTATGCGTTCAATTTTACACCAGACGAAGGTTGTGGACAACACGTGTCGCTTATTTGGGAATATTAGACTTGAAGCGCGCTTCAGACAGCCTCTACCTCGTACAATCAACCTTATAGTCTATTCTATTTTTGACTGCGTCATTGAAGTGTCAAACCGACGTCAGATCTTGGTTGATTACTATTAATAAAATAATAATGAACACGGTCCAGCTTACGTCAATCATGGATAAGATTTCATGCAACACCCATTTTCTCGGTGTGCTCCCTTGTGACTATTTACCACAAACACCTTTAAGAAAATTGCCATCATCAGTTATTTTTAACACACATGCGTCAAATCTTCCAGGCGAACATTGGCTCGCCATTTACATAAACGAGGAAGGTGTTGGCTATTTCTTCGATAGCTTTGGAAATAAACATGATGACATTCGTTTTCCACCAATAATCAATGATTTTCTAAAACTAAATTCTAGAGTGATACAATATTCCACCGTGCAAGTCCAGGATTTTTCATCAGACACCTGCGGCCAACATTGTGTGTTCTTTCTCTATCACATGGCAAAGGGCTGTGATTATGATTGTGTTGAAGCTATATAGTGATGATTTTATTAAAAATGACAAACGTGTGTCTGCTTTTGTAAAAAAACTAAAACAATCTCAATGTAATGAAAATGTTTTCAAGTGTGTTCAATGTGTGCAACCGGGTGAAATGTTTATGTCTTATGTTTAATATTTCTCAATAAAAAAAACTAAAGAAAACGAAAATGTGTTTTATAACTGTTTATTGTACACATCACATTCAGCATTACATACAACAATGTTAATAACAAGATCAATAACTCGGTCAAATGGAGCATGAACCAGGTTCATGCACTGGAGCATGAACCTGGGCAACCACAACCACACCCCGGCCTAACGGCGGGCCTTGTCTAGCCATGTTTGTTGCATCACACGGATCAGCGGTTGTAACGGTAGGGTAACGGTTGACAAGTCGTCTTAAACATGCTAGAACAAACACAAATAAAGTTTTTATTTAGTCTTTTTTTTCACAATGTAATAGAAATCATTTATAAATCTAAATGTTGATTAAAAACACACCGAGTGACCCCCTGTTTTCAGTTCGCCTCTCTCCCGCCTCAGATAGAGTGCTAATCTGATGGGCCTCCTCTGTTTGTGTGAATAATGAGAAAGAAACGATCGTAAACACAACACATACGCAACACTCAATTCGCATGGTTTACAGATCCTTAAACGCTCTGGTGCAAGTACACTTTCTTTAGTTTTACGACATAATAGAAATTATTAATAAACTTACCGAGCGGCAGCATGTCAGGCCTAATCTCACTCACATCAAATAACGACGCTAGGCTGCTGAGGTTGCGCTGTCGGTGAGAATAATAAAAAAGAAACGATCATAAACACATGGACGTTATGCACCATTGTATGTATTTTTTCAAATATATAAACAAATAAAGATACAATAGTTGAATCATACCGCCCGTCTTCAGTGCTATAATCTCATTCACAATTGTCTCATAACCGGTGTTCTGCACACAGAACATCATATGACCTGTTAAGTAAGGAACTCGTACCATGATCACACATTAAACAAATTCGATTTAAATAAGGAATGTTAATTAAAAATAGACTTACCTTTAGGAGAACCAGACATTTCCCCCCAAAAAAAATGTTGTCTTTGATTTAAGTCGTAGAAATAGTTAGCTGATGAAGAAAGCATCAGACCTGCGGTGTGTGTGTTTTGGAAAAGTAAAAAACTAACTGGCATCGCATTTTGTATTGCGATCTGTAGCCGTGGAAAAGGGGGTGTGCCACGTGTAGCCATGCCCACCTCCAAAGGAGACAACATTGGTGTGAAATATCATTAACATAAAAACCACCCTGGTATTTTTTAAAAAGAAAACTATATATTTTTTATATAGAGATATTAGATAGCTTCATCTGTTTTTTTTTAAATATCAACAGTCACATCTGTTTTATTCTTTTTTTATTTTCTTGTTTAGAAAAAAATGATTTAAAAAAAGCTAGTTTTAAAATTAATGAGACTTTTTTTTACACAACACACAATCTAAAGGGTATAAATCACATATTGTGTATAGTACTTCTTAACATTAATGATTAATTTTATTCATTTCAGATAACATTAAATTATTTGTTTCTGAAGCAGGAGTCTAGCGTCTTTCTACGTTAGTTTGGTTAGCTGTTTGATCTGAATAAATGTCTCTCTTTGTCTTGTTTTAACAAAAGTCTACATATTAGACAACACTGTTGATTCTAAGGTGTTAGGAAGGGGGGGGGACATCCTCAGACATGACACCTTTCTTTACCCGCACCTAAAAAGGTAGACATCCTGCCGTTTTTCCACAGCCAGGAAGAAGCCTTGTCTATGCATTAACATATAACATACAGATCAAACAAACATAAGGTGTCAATACACATCCTTTGCTCAGCCGTTTTTCCACAGCCAGGAAGAAGCCTTGTCTATGCATTAACATATAACATACAGATCAAACAAACATAAGGTGTCAATACACATCCTTTCCTCAGCCGTTTTTCCACAGCCAGGAAGAAGCCTTGTCTATGCATTAACATATAACATACAGATCAAACAAACATAGATCCTCTTAAGGTGAAAATACACACACATTGCTCAGCTATTTTTTTCCACAGCCAGGAAGAACTCCGTCTAGGCATTAACATATACCATTACAGATCAAACAAACATAAGGTGCCAATACACATCACTCTTCTAGCGGTTTTAGGAGTTTTTGGGGCAGCGGCAGCCATTGTAACAGGAGAGTTCAGAATGTCTTCTGTGTTTAAATTACTATATTCTACCCAGCACTATTTAAAACAGCATTTCAGGATGTAGGTAGGGGGTCTTTAGGTGTGAAAAACAGCTCAGGAAGGGACGTCATAAAAACCCATGGCAAAGGTAAGAGATAAAAACATCATAAATCCAGTCATAAATCCATCAAAAGTCAAATCTAACATCTGTTTTGATCTTTTGATTTACACACCCTAATGTCATGTCAGTCAGGGGTGACAGGACCCCGGTGACGTGACAGTCAGGGTGACAGAGGGGGTCACAGAGCCATAAATCACGTCATAAATCTATCCCATGGACACATTTGACATATGACGACCTGTCAATCAACGCTGACAGGGGGGTCATAAATCAAGTCATAAATCAGGTCATAAATCATCATTCTGACACATAGTATTGGATACAACTACTCAGGTTAAATGCATTCATGTCTTGCATTAAACAGTGTGTAAATACATCGAAAAGCCACTTCAGATGCAGCTTCTGTGTTGATTTAATTTGCTTGGTAACAAGACTAAATGTCTTATTATTCTTCACTGATTAAATGTAAGAATTTGTCTCAAAAGATAATAGACACTTTTAGAAAAAAATGGCTTTATAAAGGTAAAAATGCCCATAAAATGTAAAAAACAGTTTAAACTTATTAGAAAAGATTCATTTCTATCAGTGTGAATAAAATAAATAAATAAATATTAATAATATTCATGTTTAATCATTTTAGACACGTGATTTTACTGAAGGCTACCAGGATAATTATAACTGAGTTTATTAAATTCATAAACATAAACAAACTATATCTTCTCTGTTTCCAGTATGTAGCGTGGATCATTCATTGCAACATTTAATCTGATTCTCATGTTTAAGAATCTGTTATCTTGAAAAATAATTTATGCTACTGCCCACTGACTTGGTTTTAAACCTGTATTATTATCCAATTTATGAGCCTTAAAACATCTTAAAATGCACACATGTAAGTCAGGAAAATCAAAATTTTCTCCCCCGAACCCCCCTACCAATCTCCACTTTGGGACCTCGATATTTATAAAAATCTGCTTACGGCCCTGATCACGCGTACAGTGCTCTGTGTAAAGGGAGAACATCTTACAAGATCAGATATTTGTCAATGAGCTAATAATCTGTTGATCAAGTCAAGTCAAGTTGAGCTTTATTGTCATTCCGCTACATGTGGGGACATACAGTGGAACGAAATATCATGCCTCACGGGTCCACGGTGCTACATAAATACAGACATACAACAATGAAGTAAAACACTATAAACCTATCCACAACTAACCTACTGACATATTTTGACTAAGTTTACTATATATAAATATTTACCCTATACAACTAAAGATAAAGATAAAAAAAATACAAACTATGCGAATGCTTCACATAAATACTGTACATGTGCAGAGAGAAACATTGTGAGTTAAGCAGCTAGCTGGGGAACAGTACAAGATGATTTGTAGTAGTGCATGAGCATGTAAACATACATATATTGCTGAGTCTTTTGTGGGATTGTGTACACATAGCAGTGTTAGGAAAAGTGTCTAGTGCATAGAGGAGAGTGTGTTACTACAGGTGGTTGTACAGGCCCACTCACCTGTGTGTAGCGCACTTGAATTGCACAAAAAAAGTTCACAGTTTTTTCTTTGGTGTGGTAAGGTTGGGGGGGTGTTTGGAGAGGGGGGTGGTGGTCCATGTTTCAGGAGGTAGGGGTTTGCATGGGGTTTCAGAGGGGGGCGGGGTGATCTGAGTTAAGGGCTCTCACAGCCTGGGGGAAAAAGCTGTTGAGCAGTCTGGCGGAGCGGGCTCTGATGCTCCGGTACCGTCTTCCTGATGGTAGGAGCTGGAAGAGACTGTGGGAGGGGTGGGTGGGGTCCTTCACGATGCTGTTGGTTTTGCTGGAGCATCTTGCAAGGAAAATGTCCAGGATGGATGGGAGAGGGGCACCGATGATCTTTGCAGCCGTGTTCACTGTCCGCTGGAGGGTCTTGCGGTCAGCAGCACTGCAGTTCCCGTACCAGACAGTGATGCAGCTGGTCAGCACACTCTCAATGCATGGTCTTGTCAGTCTCAGTGGTGTAGTGCAGGGTATATTCAGATATACACCGTATCAGTTGGCTTTGCGTATACCCACTTCTAAATACCCTCTGATGCGCATTCAGTAGTGTCTTGCATTAGCCAAAATCATGAGTCCACCACATGAGTTGCTAATCAAATCGTCTGTGAATAAATGCAAATATTCCCTAAAAACACCAAAGGACACGCTCGCTTCCCTTTAAATATGATTGATGATTGCGCCCGCGCCTGCTTTGTCCCGAGAGTGACAGAGATGCTGCCTCTTCAACTACAACTTCGAATGAAGATGTCAGCCAAAGTGAGCACTCTTTAATAAAAGGGCCTAAATTAAATTTCACTGAAATGCTTGTATTGAAATATTTTTCATTCTACCATAAAACTATTCTGGATGTTAAGTTTTGTGAAGGAGGGCCACTGGTAGGAAGCCTCTGAGTGTTTGGGAAGCATAATAGTGACTGTAAAATATGTATTTTAGGTATGGAAATGAGTTTTGATATTTGGGACTACTTTGTGCTGCTTTTCACTGGCTATTGGGCTAGTTTTGTCACCTGGCAACCCTGTTGTAGAGTAGATGCTTTCAGTTTAGAATTGTAGTGTACATTTTCCAACTGAACTAAATTATTTTTACATTTATAAAAATATAACCTCCCACCCAAACTCATAACCCCGGTGTTCTGAAATTTTCGGTGTCTGAGATTTTCGGTGACGCTGGGCGGAGCATACATGAATATTCATGAGTTTCCTGTTTCGCGTTAAAGCGCCACTGAAAATGACTCCGTTTTCAGAATAAGAAATGCTTCAAAGTGTGATGAAGTTCAGCAGGTATTTAGGCTACTGTTAATTTAGGCACAATAGTTTGTAGATTGTGTCGTGCTATGTTTAATTATTACAGCTATTAATTTGTTGATGTGCCTGAGGATACACTCCAAATTACTGAGCCAACAAACATTTTTGTTTATGTGCCTAATTTATTTTGACAATCTTTAAAATGGTTAATAACTGATATAAATGTATCTTTGCTGTTGTTGACATAATAAAGTTTCAGTTGTGATCATTCTGTGGTGTTTCTTATTGTTTGCTCAGTTGGTAGCTTATATAACATCAACCCAACTTTAGTAATAAATTAATGTTTTTGTAATATATTTAAATTGTAATATAATCATTCTTAACACAGTGTTCCAAATGGTAAGAAACATGTTGTGATGATAAAAGATAAAGTCATTATGTGGCTATTTAGCATTTATGAATACAATAAAGACAGCAGGTTATTTTTGGTGCTAGTTTTAATCACAAATGTGTGTATAGAGAAGACAACATAACCTAATCCTTAATCACTGACGGACCACATTTTCTATCCCCCCCCCCCCCCCCCCCCCCCCCCGCCCGCCCGCCCTCTCTCTATTTCTATTCTATTCTATTCTATTCTATTGACTGAATGGCTAGATGACAGAGCCCAGTGGTGCACAATAACATGTAATGACCAATTATATATAAGACTCATTTATGTATTAGATTTTGCACTGTTGTGTTGAAGATGGATGAGGCTAAATTCAAAGCACTGACAGACTTTAAAAGATTTGGAAAGATACCTCAGTGTCTTTCCAGACATGAAAAATTCATATTTCTAAGAAGGGCTAAAAGCTTCATTTTTGAAATTAAGTAATGTAAAATGTACACCTGGATTTAGTGGCTTCACTGGTTGTTTATAATGATTTTTATACTTTTTAGATGAAGCTTTGTATTATATTAAAAAGGAAGGTACTTTGGCAAAAGTGGTCAGCACGAAAAAAAGTGCCCAATCATTTTTTGAAGAGCTCCACAGCAGCCCAATAGGTGCTCACTGTGGCATTCAAAAAACCCTGGATGCCATAAGCAAGCGCTTTTATTGGAGTTTAATATGTGAATCCTTCGTCATGTTTTCATACATCTATTATTCCATCAAAACTGATTTTGATAATATATTTTAGGTCAAACACTGTGCTGCTTGTCAAAAAAAGCAATGTTCTCTAAAGAACCCAACAGAATATACCCCTATCGTGGTAATTCGTGTTTTTATGAAAAACACAAGGAATATATTTTTTACAGCAATTTTATATATTAAACATGAATGTTTATTAGGTGGCACAGCCTTGGGATATTGTGGGGATGGATTTAGTGGGAAAGCTCACACCAACGAAAGAAGGCTACCAGTACATCTGTGTGGTACATGAAGTGATGTGAGGCTTTCCCACTGAAAACCAAAAGTGCAGAGGAGGTAGACACTTGGGTATGTTAGATTATTATTATTATTTATATTATTATATATAAACACTACAGTGTATTTTAAAGTTGCACTACCATATTCATTCATGTGTTGTAAATCTTATATTGTTTAGATTGCATGTGACTCTTGCAACGGCTGGTACCACTGGGACTGCATAAACAGGCCAAGTTTGGTGGCACATTTTATTTGTCCGGGATGTCAAGGCCCTATTTAAACTGTTTTTTGTTTTTTTCCCCCCAATATGTCTTGTCCACATACACATTTGTACATAAAACTTAACACCAAATCATTTGATGTCTTTAATGTATTCAGCATTATAACTTAATATGTTCATATGTTACTTCATATGTTACTTTAGCTACTTAAATCATGTGAAATGATTTTTGCTAACTAAGTACTACAATCTGTTATTTACCAGCTAAACAAGCAAAACTAAATATTGTATCAGATCTTTATGTCACCTTAGATATTTGTATACAAGTTATCAAACAAAACTTTAAAAGCCCCTGGAAAGGGTTTCTAACACATGTTAATGGCATATCCTAATGACAGGCAGGCAAATCAATTGCTGTAATCATGAAATCAAACATAACATATACAATCTACAAACTATTGTGCTCAGATGAACAAAACTTCAAAAGCTAAAAAAAAAGAAAAAGCTAAATGAGCTAGATCGCCACCGTCGCTGAAACATAATTACATTACGTAAAACTTTCTGTGCGGTGATGATCCTAGAGTGCACTGATATTTTCAGTGGCGCTTTAACGCGAAACAGGAAACTCATGAATATTCATGTATGCTCCGCCCAGCGTCAATGAAAATCTCAGACACCGAATATTTCAGAACACCGGCCCACCTGGAATATCACTTGGCCCACCCTTCATCTCGTATCGTATACAGTCAACACAGCAGGTACAGTCAATGTCTTTGTCAGACCACCAACAACCAAATAAACAATAACAAAACTGAAGGAACTCACATATGAAGCCTCCTGATAGTCCACTGATCCATAAAATTCCAAAAAGTTGTTACACTGCAAAGGGTCCAGACTATCCAATTCAGTACAATATTTAGTCCATAACACATGTATATGTTGATAAACATCCACGGAATGTAGTAGTATCATTTCACATTAGCCGACGGAGCTATCCAATCTTCTGTGTTTTCTGTAATATAGCGTCTATTCTCATACAAACAAAGGGAATTATTTGATGTCAAAATGGCCGCTGAGATCTGACCTTTTGACTGACACCTCATTTGAACCAATAGCTGCATCTTAGAGGGGTCAACATACCGCGAAAGCTAATGAGCGTCCAGCATTGGATCTGAAGCTGCCTTCTTTTGATGGACAGTAGATCGATCCAATTGCATTATAGTCTGCAAATGACTGTCGTTTCTGATAGCCAATGAGCTTCTAAACAGACTGATATGACGCTTTAGGGGGTCGGTCCAGGCTATCATGCCCAAATCTTGCTGCGCAGAAGGTTAGACTGACCTGCGCGCTTGCGCACGGAAACGCGTACATGAAGAGCTCACGGCTGAATGATGGCGAGAGGCGAAAAATAGCTAAGAGAATGACAAAAACACACTTTTTACACTAATAAGTTGTTGAATAATGTGCTCGGCGTGACAGAGATGACATTTTTGATGAAGATAGCGATGTTTGAGGACATTTTTGACGAAGACAGTGATGTTTCAGCCATTGAAGTGGAGGAGTTGTTTTTGCATGGAGGCGACGCACTGTCAACAAGTAAGTGTTTTATTATATAATATAATTATATTTATATATATTATACATATTTATGTATCTTATACATATTTTACAGTATATATTGAGGTATGTGTTTTGATGCGTCCCTGGTCACTTATGTCCTGTTTTTTTGTGTGTGTGTGTGTGTGTGTGTATGTGTATGTGTATGTGTATGTGTGTATGTATGTGTGTGTGTGTGTGTGTGTATGTGTGTGTGTGTTTTGAGGTGTTCCTGCTAACTTCTGTTTTGTGTGTTGTTTTTTTATAATCACAGACAATCATCTGACATTGTATCGAATGAAGTCTGGGAGCCAGTCAGCGAAAAGCCATATACTGAGGGACATGATGACAACATTTAAAAAACACTATAATCAGAATCAGAAGAGCTTTATTACAAGTATGTTTACACACACAAGAAGGAATTTGTCCTGATGACAGGAGCTCCCAGTGCAGAAGAAAGTACAGACATAGTGCAGACATACATAGGAATAACACAGTAGGGATGGAATATAACACCAATATAAGAAAAAAACAGAAATTAAATAATGTACTATGTACAAAAATAGAAGTATAGGGAAAAAAAATGGTAATTAGATTAGAATTTAGAAATAGATGTTATTTACAAGTGTACAATTTTTGGATTCTGTGTATAAATGTCACTATAATGTGTTTATGCTTCAGTTACTATGTGTCAGCAATTATTGACAGTGAATCTGGATGTGAAATTGAATAGATCTAAGTGTAACCTTTCATTAGAGCCCAAAATTATGACTGTACATTAAAGCATTCAAGTATTACAGCTTTTTATGTGTCGTTGGTTACAAAGGGTCATTTGGAGACTCCGAGTGTCCTTTTTTGGGAAGCGCCTAGACATAAACTTAGATAAATATGTGTAAAACACTCATTCTCTAACGTATTGTTATCAAATTTGAAATGTGGCTTGGTAAGGCTTCATTCTGTGAATTCATTGTATTTTCCAGCTCATAGATCCCAGCTATAGTCATCTGCAGGCTTTTGTTTACAAAAAAAATGTAGACTGATTTTTTTTTTTTACTTTTTCAGTGTGTTCAAAGTTCTATTACTCAATATCAGTAAGACTTACAGTGATTCTGACTGTTGAGAAACAAACCTCAGAGTGTCATCTTTCAAAAGTGACCAAAACCATGCATATAATCCAAATGGTTCAAGAACAGCATGCAATTTACTTTGGGTATGCCTTTTTTTAGGCGTTTTAGGCAAATTTGACAGGAACCGGAATTAAACTCAGCACCCACTTTACTCATAAATACACATCACTTACAGCACAATCGCAGTGCAGTATATGTATATCCCAGTGGGCAATTGACCCTTAGCAGAATCCATCATTTTGTCCATCAGGAGAGCTGATTATCTTCGGTTGACTTACACACAGTTGAAACATTGTGTGTATTGACATATTTCCGCGGTTGAAATAAAATACCTTCTAATGTTCATTCATGTTTATTTCATGATTTAACTAATAAATATGAAAAGATGATCAGTTGATGTGCTGCTTGAACTGAGGTGCTACAGTGATCTGTCATGACACATTAACCTACTTGCATTAGTTGTGACATTGTACACATTTTACTAGTTAGACTTTTTCCAAACTATAATTCCTGACTAAATGTATAATCAAGTGAAACATTATGAAGATTCTTTCACTGCATCTAAATGTCTCACGATGCCAGGATGTGTTTTTTTTTTTACAAAATAAAACAAAAAAATGTCTATAAAATAGACATCAATATGATATAAAGGTAATATGAGTTATAATGTTAATAGCCTAATGTTAGAGTAAGAATGATTAGACAAAACTTTACAGAGATACACTCTGTTTGGGAATATATGTAGATGTTTATAACTATAGTTCCCCATATATAAAATGTTTTGTATTGTATAATAGGCCTACATAAAAGCATGCTCGTGTTTATGACTATAACTAAGCTTCTGTTTGCGAATATCTGCTCTAGTGTAAATGTTTTGAATGTGGTGTTTGCTATTGTCTGAGGTATAAATGTATCAAGTAAGCTTTAAATATCACTGATAAGTGACCCATCGACGACATACGCATGCCCATTCTTATCAGTGATGCAATTTATTATCTGCTATGCATCTATTGGTAATTGCTATAACAACTGTTTCAATTTTTGTTTAGGACTGTGGCTGCATCACTGGCATAATTGCACAAGAAAGGCACGCACGTGTCGTTCAGTTTTGAGTTCACTGGAAAATCACACTGAGTAAGTGCACAGTATAGTAATTGTACTTTTATTATACATATATGGTAATATTATTTGTGGTTGATAGTTAAAATATAGTTTCTTTGTTATTGGCATTCTGTTTTCTCATCAAGTAGGCCTATGCATATACTAAGGTACTGGGAAAAAGAAATTAGAATGATTGTTTATTACATTCTTTTAAGACTGTGAATACATACTCTCGCTTTCACCTGCATCTCACACAGGAAGGGGACGCAGGTCTCATTCAGTTTTCATCTCCATTCAGAATCTTTTAGAGTAAGTGTGCATTAACTATTTTACAGATGTTACTTTACAGATTTATTTACTGTGTGGTAAAATGTGTGTGCTATGTGGTAATTGTGCTCTTTTTCTATAAATTAGTCCTAGTATCAGTGACCATCACAATAATATTAATAATGTAGTTTATTTGTGTAAACAGCATGCTTACTTTTTATTTCAGATGTGAGAATAACAGTGCAAAAGAACCTGTTGCAAAGACAGCCAAAGCAAATAAGCAGCCCACTCTGTCATGGAAACAGAGACTGATGTTGACATGTTCCACAGGTTCTGAGATTCCTGCCCGCACATGAACCTGGACCACAGCTAAGACGCACACACTCCCATGATGCACACACTCCCATGAGTCTCTTCAAATTGTTTTTTTTTTTGTTTGTTTTTTCTTCAGAACACATAAACATTATACACTTTGGAAAAGCTTGGCATGTGATGTTCATTTATATATTTCAACATAACATACACTACCAGGCAAAAGTTTTTGAACAGTAAGATTTTTAATGTTTTTGTAAAGAATTCTCTTCTGCTCACCAAGCCTGCATTTATTTGATACAAAATATAGCAAAAACAGTAATATTGTGAAATATTTTTACTATTTAAAATAACTGCTTTCTATTTGAATATTTTTTTAAATGTAATTTATTCCTGTGATCAAAGCTAAATTTTCAGCATCATTACTCCAGTCTTACTCCAAGTGTAACAATATACACTATACCATTCAAAAGCTTGGAGTCAGTATATATAGAAATTAAAACTTTTATTTAGCACAAAAGTGATGATAAAGGCATTCATAATGTTTCAAGTCAAGTCACCTTTATTTATATAGCGCTTTTAACAATACAGATTGTGTCAAAGCACTTAACAGTATCAAGTTGGAGGATAGAGTGTCAGTAATGTATAATAATAAGATTAAACACTCAATTTTCAGCTAAGGGCATTTCATTATTGAATTCGGAGATGTCATTGTCTAGCTCAGTATAGTTTAAATAGTATCTGTGAAATCCAATTGACGATAATCGTTAGAAATTAAGTGTCCCCAACTGAGCAAGCCAGAGGTGACAGCGGCAAGGAACCAAAACTCCCTCTGTGACAGAATGGAGAAAAAAAAAACTTTGGAGGAACCAGGCTCAGTTGGGGGGGCCAGTTCTCCTCTGGCCAGGATATTATTGTTTATTTATTGTTTACTTATTGTTTTAATTAAAATGTTAAATGTATAAATGTATTCTATTTCTATTTTTATATTGTTGCAATTTCCAACAATTAATAGTATTATGTAGTTAGGTATTTTATTATTATATTTTTAGTTATTTGTTTTATTTTTATTTTTATTGTATTTTAATCGAGGTCTTCACTGGGGATATGTCTCTGGGGCTCATCACTGACGATCAGGGCCGCAGACATCATCTCCCGGCGCCGATCCACCATCTGATCCGGACACGGACTGAGAAACAGAATAAGAAAGAAACAAATATTAGCGTAGATGCCAATCTTCTTACGATGTAACGAGTACATCGTGTGTTATGGGGAGTGTTCCTGGTTCCGGTTGATCTAATTAATGCAGCCTAACAATCCTTTAACGGATTTGAATAATAGAAGTGTAGTAGTGTGTTATGTGTACGAAAGGTTAAAGAGATGGGTCTTTAATCTAGATTTAAACTGACAGAGTGTGTCTGCCTCCCGAACAGTGTTAGGTAGATTGTTCCAGAGTTTGGGAGCTAAATAGGAAAAGGATCTGCCACCCGAAGTCGATTTTGATATTCTAGGTATTGTAAGAAAAAGTGATGAGGACTTTGAAGATCTTGATGAAGATATTTATTGCAGCATAGCAGTGACAAAGCACATGTAGTACTTTGGGTTCAACGGAGTTGAAATGAACCCAGAACATCCTAAGTTCAAACCTTTTATACCTTTTCAGTTTACTACCCTTCATGTAAGTGAAGTTGCTCCTGCAGCTGTAGTCTGTATGTTAATTATGTTCTGACACCCCTTTGTCTGAGGTGGTTCTCAGTGTCCCACCCCTGCTCCCATTCTACAATTGGTTACCATTTGCTCAGGATGTGAGCATCCCAAATGGTCTACAAACAACTGTTGACTTTCTTCTTCTCTATAATAATTAAACCATTTTGGGAAATGAGCATGATAAAACATGTTGTGGAGTGGAAGCTGGGTCGAGGCAGACTATAGATTCTTACAGTATTATCAAACGGCCAGAGTTTTGAGAACGCAGCGGACATGAAGGAATATAGTGTGATAGGAGCTCGCTCAAGTACTGAGGAGCTAAGCCATTCTTTATAAGGCTTTATAAGTCATTAACAAGATTTTAAAATCTATACGATGTTTGGGAGCCAGTGCAGTGTTGACAGAACCGGGCTAATATGGTCATACTTCCTTGTTCTAGTAAGAACTCTAGCTGCTGCATTTTGGACCAACTGTGGTTTGTTGATCAAGCGTGCAGAACAACCACCCAGTAAAGCATTACAATAGTCTAACCTTGAGGTCATAAACGCATGAATTAGCATTTCTGCATTTGACATTGAGAGCATAGGTCGCAATTTAGATATGTTTTTGAGATGGAAGAACGTAGTTTTACAGATGCTAGAAACATGGCTTTCAAAAGAAAGATTGCTATCAAACAGCACACCTAGGTTCCTGACTGATGAAGAAGAAGAATTTACAGAGCAGCCGTCAAATGTTAGGTAGTGTTCTAAGTTATTACATGTGGGGTTTTTAGGTCCGATAATTAACACCTCTGTTTTTTCAGAATTTAGCAGTAAGAAATTACTCGTCATCCAGTTTTTTATATCGACTATGCATTCCGTTAGTTTCTCAATTTGGTGTGTTTCATCGGGCCGTGAAGAAATATAGAGCTGAGTATCATCAGCATAACATTGAAAGCTAACACCGTGTTTCCTGATAATATCTCCCAAGGGTAACATGTAAAGCGTGAAAAGTAACGGCCCTAGTACTGAGCCTTGAGGTACTCCATACTGCACTTGTGATCGATATGATACCTCTTCATTCACTGCTACGAACTGATGGCGGTCAGATAAGTATGATTTGAACCATGCTAAGGCACTTCCACTAATACCAACAAAGTTTTCTAGTCTATTTAAAAGAATGTTGTGGTCGATGGTGTCGAATGCAGCGCTAAGATCCCATAGAACTAATAAAGAGATACAACCACGATCAGATGATAGAAGCAGATCATTTGTAACTCTAATGAGAGCAGTCTCAGTACTATGATACGGTCTAAATCCTGACTGGAATTCCTCACAGATACCATTTTTCTCTAAGAAGGAATATAATTGTGAGGATATTACCTTTTCTAGTATCTTTGACAGAAAAGGGAGATTTGAGATCGGTCTGTAATTAACTAGATTGTTGGGGTCAAGTTGTGTTTTTTTAATGAGAGGCTTAATAACAGCAAATTTGAAGGTTTTGGGGACATATCCTAATGACAATGATGAATTAATAATAGCCAAAAGAGGATCTATGACTTCTGGAAGCAGCTATTTTAGTAGTTTAGATGGAATAGGGTCTAACATACATGTTGTTGATTTAGATGATTTACCATCTCTTTTATACAATTCTCCCTCTCCTATAGTAGAGAATGAGTGGAATTGTTCCTCAGGGAATCTATAATGCATCTGATGCGATACTGTAGCTGACGGCTGCATGGTTACAATTTTATCTCTGATAGTATCAATCTTGGAAGTAAAGTAGTTCATAAAATCATTACTGCTGTGCTCTTGGGAAATGCCAACACCTGTTGATGCTTTATTTTTCGTTAATTTAGTGATCATATTGAATAAATACCGGGGGTTATGTTTGTTTTCTTCTAGAAGAGATGAAAAGTAATCAGATCTAGCAGTTTTTAATGCTTTTCTGTAGGATAGGATACTTTCCCGCCAAGCTATACGAAATACCTCTAGTTTTGTTTTCCTCCAGCTGCGCTCCATTTTCCGGGCTGCTCTCTTTAGAGTGCGAGTGTGCTCATTATACCACGGTGTTGGACTCTTTTCCTTAATCTTCCTTAAGCGTAAAGGAGCAACCATATCTAAAGTGCTAGAAAAGAGAGAGTCCATAGTTTCTGTTACATTATCAAGTTGTTCTGAGCTGTTGGATATGCTGAGGAATTGAGATAAATCAGGAAGATTACTTACAAAGCAGTCTTTTGTGGTAGAAGTGATGGTTCTACCATATTTGTAAGAAGGAATTTAATTGAAGACTAGATAATGATCTGATATATCATCGCTTTGCTGCAGAATTTCAACACCACTAACATCAATTCCATGTGACAGTATTAAATCTAGAGTATGATTTTGACTATGAGTAGGTCCTGAAACGTGTTGTCTAACCCCGATAGAGTTCAGAATGTCTATGAATGCTGATCCTAATGCATCTTTTTCATTATCAACGTGAATATTAAAATCACCCACAATTAGGACTTTATCTGCAGCCAGCACTAACTCTGATAGAAAATCAGCAAATTCTTTAATAAAGTCTGTATGGTGCCCTGGTGGCCTGTATACAGTAGCCAGTACAAACGTCACGGGGGATTTATCATTAATACTTTTTTCTCTAGATAATGTTATATGAAGCACCATTACTTCGAAGGAGTTATACTTAAAGCCGGTCTTCTGAGAAATACTGAGAATATTGTTATAAATTGTAGCAACACCTCCCCCTTTGCCTTTTGGACGCGGCTCATTTTTGTAACAGTAATCTTGGGGGGTAGACTCGTTTAAAATAATGTATTCATCTGGTTTTAGCCATGTTTCTGTCAAACAGAGCAAATCTAGGTTATGATCATTAATCAAATCATTTACAAAAAGTGCTTTTGTAGAAAGGGACTTGATATTCAGTAAGCCAAGTTTTATCAATTGTTTCTGTGTATTGTAAACATTTTTTATTTGTTGAACATCAGTTAAATGGTTACTCATAAATTGGTTTTGACGTGTTCTGCATTTTCTAGTTCGGTGAACAGACACAGTCTCTATAGTGTGATATCTAGGTGAAGGAGTCTCAATGTGCTGAGAATTAACTGACTTCTGTGACATGAGGCGGCTAGCAGACGGTCGGTTTAGCCAGTCTGTCTGCTTCCTGACCTGGGCTCCAGTTAGTCAAGTATGAACTCTAAGACTATGTGCCATATTTCTAGAGAGAAGAGTGGCACCACCCCAGGAGGGATGAACACCATCTCTTTTCAACAGGTCAGGTCTGCCCCAAAAACTCATCCAATTGTCTATAAAACCTATGTTGTTTTGCGGGCATCACTTAGACATCCAGCCATTGAGTGACGACAGTCTGCTATGAATCTCATCACCCCGGTAAGCAGGGAGGGGGCCAGAGCATATTACAGTGTCTGACATCGTACTTGCAAGTTCACACACCTCTTTAACATTATTTTTAGTGATCTCTGACTGGCGAAGTCGAACATCATTAGCGCCGGCGTGGATAACAATCTTGCTGAATTTACGTTTAGCATTAGCCAGCACTTTTAAATTTGCCAAGATGTCAGGCGCTCTGGCTCCCAGTAAACAATGGACTATGGTGGCTGGTGTCTCTATTTTCACGTTCCGTACAATAGAATCGCCAATAACTAGAGCACTTTCACCAGGTTCCTCAGTGGGTGCGTCACTGAGTGGGGAGAACCTGTTTGATGTTTTGATCGGAATGGAAGAGCGGTGTTTTGACCCACGACTATGCCGCCTCACTGTCAGCCAGTTGCCCTTCTGCACGGGCGCTAATGCCGGAACCGAACAATGTACAGGAGTCCCTGAGCTAATCACATCCAAAGCAGTATCTACAGCCCTCACATTCTTACTGTCCTCAACTAAAGTTTGGATGTGTGTCTCTAGTTCTAAAACCTTCTCTGTCAGCCTAACTATTTCCCTGCATTTATCACATGTGAATCCCTCATCACCGACAGAGATGGATAAACTGTACATGTGGCAAACTGTGCAAATAACTATAGCAGGAGAAGAAGCCATTACTCACTGTGATTGATGAATGATACCAACTTAACTTACCACTTACCACTCCACTTACCACTGTTGTTTGATGAACTCGTGAAAAACGGAGCGAGAGAGAAATGAAAACGGAGCAAGAAAAAATAAAACAATAATAGGCGCGAATAGCAACGCGAATGGAACCGCGAGTGACAAGCTAACCGGCTAACGAATGCTAACGCGCTTCACTCACGGTTTTAGAAGCGAGCGATCAAATTAGTTTGATAGATAATACCAGAAATATGGTGGGAATTAAGTTATATATTATCACTTTAAACAACAGAGAGTGAAAGTAAGGTAAAGATTCAATAAAAAAGCAGAGCTACAATCACAAACCTCACAGTTGCACAACAGACAGAAACAGACTGAAGCAATCGAACTGTGACTCAGACTGAAGCAACATGTCAGGCCAGGAGCTGCTAGGACCACAGTGCAGTTTTATCATGCTTACAGTCACTGTTAAACCAGTCGTCCACTACTGGCTAAACGGCAGCCCTGCTGGACAGACTACAACTGGTCGTAGTCCTCCGACAAAATTACAGCGTGATGTATCCTGATCTTCCAGCAGCAGGAGCTGGATGAAATAATCTGAATGACATCAGTCCACAATCTCACTAGTGATGCAGCCTGAAATCATAATCACACCATCTATGTTCATTTAGCCAGAGGAGAGCTGAGCTGACTGCTCCGGGTTTCTCCCAAGGTGTTTTTTTCTTTGTTTCAGTCACCTGGGTTGGGTTCAACTGTCACCTCTGACATGCTTAGCTGGGGTTTAAAAGACACTGAATATTCAGGAATAATACTTATTTCATTGTATTGCATAATGACAAAACTTTAACTGAATTGTTGGATTATGATATCACTGTTTTCTTCAGAGCTGCTTTATTGCTGAATCGACTTTGTTTCATAATTGAAACTTTTGTATGCTATAGAATTCATTATAGCTGAATTGAGCTAATTCATTCGTAAAGATGAACTTTACCAAGTTATGGAACTGAATTTTCTTTTTAGAGGTACATTTTTTCATTAAATAAAACAATGTTTTTGTACAATTTGTGGTTGCATTTTTATTTCTTATTTATCTTCATGTAATACCTACATTTATAGAGCGTTTCATTGTTATTGGCCAAGGAAAGTTTAGTTTTGAACAATTTTCTGGTTTATTAATATTAATAAAGGGAGACAAATTGAATATTTAAGCTTTTATAGAGCATTCTAGTCTACATAATGTTTGTCAGCTCTATTTTAGGTATTTCCATAGCTAGTTTTGGCCAGATTACCCATTTTAAAAAAGGTAAACACACTTAATGAATGGATCCAGTTCGGATCCGGGCCAGATGAGCTACTTTATGAACGGGTCCGGATCGTATCCGGTTCGTATCTGTTGTTTCATCAACGGGTCTGGATCGGATCCGGGCCGGATGAACCGCATTATTAGCAGATACGGATAGGGTCTGGACCAGATCCGCTCCTGATCCGTAATCCTTATCTGTTCCGGATCCGCTGCGGTGTGCAAGTGGACACCGTTACGGACCCGTTTTCCGGATCATTTTGCTATCTGGGATTACTTTGTACAGTAATAAAAATTTCAGCATAACTTCTATTCTGTTCTGAACATTGGACATCTGAACGCTGAACATTCTGACTGCAGTGCATTCCACGACAAGGTTAGGTTCTGTTTACTCATTTGCAGTTTTATTAAAGAGATAGACTTTGTCACTTTTTACTCACCCTCATGTCATTCTAGTTTAGGTGAATTATTCTTTTATAGCGTAAATAACAATTAAGATGATAACTGGATGGTTTAAATTAAACACACAATGCATCATTCTAGTGAAGTGTTTATTATTACCAGTGTTGGGCACGTTACTTTAAAAAAGTAATTAGTTATAGTTACTAGTTACTTATCACAAATAGTAACGGAGTTAGTAACTGAGTTATGTCATTATAAAAGTAACTAATTACCAGGGAAAGTAACTATTGCGTTACTTTTTAAAAAAAAAATCAGATGTCAAATAACTTGGATGCCCCCAATATTAAATGTGTTAAATTAATGAAATGGACACTAAATAGAATAAATTATTGTTATAAAACATTGTGCATTAATCTACACTCTTTATCTACTGACACTTAACATCAGTCAGTCAAGCATTATAATATGATATTATGATAATTTAGCATTATATGATGATAGAACTTTAGTAATTAGAATAACCAAGTATGAATGCATATTTGTCATGTCGACAGAACTTAGGACTGGTGGTGGTGCTTAAAGGTATTGTTTGTCATTTAGTGTTTCTATAAAAAGGGGGGGGGGGATTGATAAGATAACAAAACTACTACGAATTCTACTACTAATAACAATATAAAATGCACTAAGGATTAATGAGCTGATGGGTACATAAATATTAATCCCGTTGTCTGCATTCGCTCAAAATGATTTGCTGAAATCAAAACATGGACGATAATAGGTGAGCGCCAGCCAATGAGATTGTCGTTTGCGCATTAGCTCCGCCCACTACCGGAGAAATCGACAGTTCTTAAAAGCTGAAGAATTCCAAAGGAACTCCGTTATTTTGACAGGAAAATACAACAATTTACATGTAGCGCGTCAATTCTGCATGTTATGAAAGACTCTCTCGCTCTGTATCTCTCTCTCTCTCTCTCTCTCTGTGTATGTGCGTGTGTGTGTGTGTATGTGTGTGTGTGACAAAGCGAGCTGTGCGCCTTCACACTAGAGTTTACGGTACGTCAAATACAGCTACACTGCGCATCCATTCAGATGAACTGAAAAATAAAATTCTAATATATAATAAATTATAGTAACGCCGCATTTTATTGTCAGTAATGGTAACGGCATTGTAACGGGGCAAACAGTAATTTGTTTAATTACTCGTTACTGAAAAAAATTATGCCTAACGCCGTTTATTTATAACGCTGTTATTCCCATCACTGATTATTACATACCTTTTCTCAACATATTTATTAAAAATAGTGGGCAGTATGTAGCCAACACAATAATTGTGTAGTCAACAGTCAATAAAATTTGACTGCAGTACGATCGGCTTGCAGATAGGTTATGACATCCTATTACCACATGAATGCAGATGTTTCTGGGCAGCCTGTAGTAGGCGTTGACTGTACACTGTGGGCGTGTATTAGGCGGCGTTAGGACCGCGCAGTGTGCCGGTAGGGAGGCATCGCAGTTGGAGCAGCAGCTGAAGCGGCAGACAAAGACACGGAGCTCAGCGAGATCCTGCAGCATCCACGCCCACCCACACACACTCACACAGCAGCATTAGAAGCTCACTGTACCACTGGTAAGTCAAACATCGGTATACTTTTACTTTAAAAGAAAACGTGTTGTAGAAATCGAAACGTATGCCATGCTATTATGCTGACGTTTAGTGAGTAACTTTAATGTTAGAAGTGTAGAGGCAGATTTTTGATCTGGTTTCAGGTTCGAGGCAGCCCTAATCTATCTATCTATGGAAAATGTATATTAATAAATTTTAATACAACGTTATAATGATTATAAAATATTATAAGATAGGTTTAAATAGGATAATAGCAAAAATAAATAAATACATTAAATAGTAGTATATTTTATTCTCGAGTTTTAGGAGGAACCATTTGCCCTTGTCAGGAATGTGCACAGGATTCCTAATCTGAAACCCATACTAATGGTATCAAATAAGAATTCTCAAGAGTCAATTAAGATATTATGGATAAACTTAAATGAAATGAAACTTTAATTAAGATTTTTGATATTATTATTAATTCAAAGCATATTTCATTTGTATTATAGCTAGTGGAATAATGTCTTGTTACTGGACAGTTAAAGGAAGTCACAAAGGAAGCTCTAGGAGTTTTAAAATCCTAAAAGATTTTCTTTAAATTAATTTTAATATTAATCCTAATAGAATCATAATCTTATCAGGAGCACAGGTGTACAAGTTCTGATTTAAAATGTTATTTTATAATCTTACAGGAAAATTCTTAATAGAATAATTTTTGGGTTAGTTCCAAATTGTGAATTTCAAAATTATCCAAATGAGTATTGGTAGCAAATGTAAGCGGAACTTTATTGTCTCTGGAATCCTCAAATTGTAGAGTACTTTTCTGTAATACTCAGGAGGTTGCACTTTGTGTGAGTGTGAGATACAAGCCCCTTACTGAATTTTCTGTAGTGCAGCAAAGAGACACAATGAAACAGGCTCGCACAGCACTCAGAGTAGGTGGATGGGGGGAGTGGGGCATACAGACTTGCCCCTGGAGACCATTTGCTTTCACTATGACCAATTTTATCAGTGGGTGTGATTCAGTGAGTGATGTGTTACTGGACCCTATACTGCAGCACACTGTGACATCAGCTGCAGGTCTTTCTCTTACAAAAGACCACTGGAGGTCTTTCTCTTACAAAATTATTTTGTTATTATTATTTTCTCTTATTTCATTGACAGCCTGGGTGGAATAGTGCAATGAATAACATTTGTAATAACAGCAGGAACTACATCTACACAACATAATACAACTAGATAACATTACAGTGCTTGCTTTTAAAGCAGTAGTTTAAAACAACAACAACAACAAAAAGTAATGTGTATTACTTCTTTCTTGTGGAAAACAAAACAAGGTGTTAAGCAGAAACAATCAGCTATTTTTAAGGAAAATAAAAATGAATAGGGACTGGGGATGTCAAGCTTCAAATAAAGGACAAAAAGCACCATCATAGTAGTCCAAATGACTTGTATACTATATGCAAAACCTCATGAAGCCATACAGTGGCTTTGTGTAAAGAACATGTATACCATTTGTTGAAAATCACCCATTCAAACAGGTGTGGACTGGCCATTGGGAGAACCGGGAGAACTCCCGGTATCCTGGCAGCCGATTCGGCCCGCTACCCTGCTTTTATTTTTATTTTTATTTCGATAATAAATCTCTAATAAATCATGAATCGGTTAGTTGTGACTGGCAATGCTAAGCTTCGGCTTGCACACTCCGCGCCTTGCCAAATGGTTTTGATCAGAGTAATCAATGCAAGAGATTTGAGAATGCAGTGGAAGCGCCCCGGTGGAGCAGAGAAGCAAAACTGCTGTTCAGGATTTCAAGTGCATGTCAGTTTCATCTTTAAATAGGCTATTGTAGTTTTCACTCAAGGACATCATTATTATCTAGTTGGGTAGTTGGGTGGCCTAATGGATAGAGCGTTGGACATGTAACCCGAGGTTGCGGGTTCGAATCTCAGGTCCGGCAGGAGTTGTCGGTGGGGGGAGTGAATGTCCAGCGCTCTCTCCACCTTCAATACCACGACTGAGGTGAGACCCTTGAGCCAGTGGCGCAACAACGGGGTATGCAGCGTATGCAGTGCATAGGGGCGCCACACATTGGGGGGTGCCATTTTGCCTAAATCATTCTGTGAAAGTCTTCTTTAATAAAACGTTATAAATAATCAAAAGCTTAGTTATTAAAAATAATCAATGCAACATTTGTATTCAACGTTTTTTAGCATTTTAATGAGTTCAAAAATGTATTTATTAAAAACTTAAGACGCGGAACGGCTGTATCTCTTTGCGACCACATCAAACGGGAGACTTTTCAGACGACTTCAAACAAGCGCGGAAAAGGTAGGCTACAGGTGCCAAATGAGCTTCAGTAGAAAAACAGGGAACTGCGGTCTGATGAGATATTGTTATATGTCATTAAACCAACTTTCCTATTCTGTCAGCCGTTTTACTGTGCTCACGGCGCGCGCTCTTCAACTGTACGCGAATATGAGGCGCACGCATCACTTCATAAATAAACCGCACTAGGAACTGTGAGCATACATCGTCAGTTTAGTCACGAAATTACCAAAATGGCAATTAAAACTGCAAAACTGTGCATGCATGTATGTGCATTAGATTTAAATGCTTGCAGCCTACTGAAATATTCTGCAATTCGAGATCACAATAGGATGCAAGATGATAGGCTATGCAGATTTTTATTTATAATTGAATGCACAAGTAGACCAAATATGCTAGAAAATATGCTCACATTTTTCGTTAATTTGTAAAGTATGAAAATGAAAAGAAAATGAAACCATATTTAAATGCATGAAATAACAACTTACATTATTTTCCTTTGTACAGAGCTCGATTTAGATATGACAAAAGTGCTGCAATGAATTAATTTTGACAACTAATAGAATGTTAAACATTGACTGAAAACTTTTTCAGAGTTCAGTGATTATATAAAATTCAGTGAAGGTTAACTATAGTTATTTGCATGTCTCATCCATGAGTGGGACTATGCAATGATGGACTCTGGAGAACAAGATTTTGGGGGTGTTAAGACCCAGAACCAAGCTTCCTGAGCAATAAAGCTATAGTGAGCCCTTTTATTAAAAGCATAGCTAATACAAAAATAAAACCAAAATTGTCATTCACTCGGTATTACTTGATGTAATTCACAACTACCTCAATTACAATTAAGGACAAATTAATGATATTCAGTTGTGTTTTAGGCACTAAAACAGTCCAGTACTTTATAGTCAAATCCATTTCAATATTGAAATAATTACGATTTCTGTGCCACCCCAGACTGGTTGCTGGTCCCTTCCTGGCTACCCCTATGAAAACATCCTGGCTCCGCCACTGCCTAAGAGGGAAAAGTGATTAATATCAGTTTATTTCTGAGTATCTCTATTGCTGAAAAAAAAGACATGTTTGTGAATGGCCATTTGATTTACATTTGAGAGAAACTGAGAAGATTGTAAACAAGGATACAAACTAGCCACTTTTCACTGAAAATTGCCGTTGTAAATTCAAAATAGGCCATCTGTGTAATTCAAGTAGATTCAATGAGTTAAAAACTCTTGCTACTTTATACTTCAATACAAAACAATGCTGAACTTTGACAAAAAAAGATTTTTAAATGTTATAATAGTGATTTTATAATGTATAAATATAAATTCATTAGCAAAACATGTGAAAATAACTATATTACAGAGTGGAAATGGTAAAGGAGACAATAAATGATCCCCTGCTGCCATTTAGTGGTCATAGTGGGAATCATGACATTCATTTTAATAGTATTTGTTTTTCTACCAGGTGAAATCTTGGCAGAAATCTTCCACTTAGCATAGCAAATTTTCCATGAATTATCTCTTTAAGTAAACATGAAAAAAAAAATATGCAGATGTTCTTTAAAATAAATTTTACTGTGTAAAAATGTGCAAAAATATTAATAGTTTTGAGGCAAATGATATATTCAAATTACCTAACTAAAAAGTGAGCAATATTACATGTGTTTGAAAATAAAAATGAATTTTAAAAAAAAGTGTTCTGCTATCTGGGGTTTGCCATCAGGAGTTAAAGGGGATGTTATGTGACACACTTTTCTTTCTTTTTTTTTCTTGTTTTAACTTTTCACTTTTTTCCTTATGTTACTAAAAAAGGGGAGGGGGTTCAAACCTTTGTCACTTTTTACACTCCTTATGAGTTTGTATCCTTCCATGCACTAGTAATGGGCTTTTGGTCATTGACTTGCAGAAAGTTTTATACGCGAGTTGGTGTTAGAGGCTACTACAGGGATACTCAAAAACTCAAATTTGATCAGGGTTGGAGCTAAACTCTGCAGGAAAGTGGATCTTGCGAGCCAGATTTGAGAATCACTAGAATACCTTGAGCAAGGCACCGAACCCCCAACTGCTCCCCGGGCACCGCAGCATTGGCTGCCCACTGCTCCGGGTGTGTGTTCACAGTGTGTGTGTGTTCACTACTGTGTGTAATACTTGGATGGGTTAAATGCAGAGCACAAATTCCGAGTATGGGTCACCATACTTGGCCACACGTCACTTCAAAATTCTATTGTAAAGTTATTTAGCAGACAAATAATCATATCATTTTATAATAGGTTTAGAGGGAGTGAGGGCAGAAAACAACACAACCCTTAAAATTAATGATGGTTTTACTATAAATCCATCATTAAAATTAATGATGGTTTACACAGCGTTCAAGCAGGCTCGGGTAATCCCACTGCTCAAAAAACCTACATTAAACACTTCTCTTTTAGGAAACTACAGACCTGTCTCTCTCCTTCCATTCGTAGCGAAAACACTCGAACGTGTTGTCTTCAATCAGCTCTCATTGTTTCTTTCACAGTACAACAAACTGGATGCTAAACAGTCAGGTTTCAGGAGTGGCCATTCAACTGAGACTGCGCTACTCTCAGTCACTGAAGCCCTGCGAATTGCAAAGGCTGATTCCAAATCATCAGTCCTCATTCTGCTGGATCTTTCTGCTGCTTTTGACACTGTCAATCATCAGATCCTCCTGTCCACCCTCTCATCGCTGGGCATCACTGGGATTCCACTTCGCTGGTTTGAATCCTATCTCACCGGCAGGTCTTTCAGGGTGGCCTGGGGAGGGGAGGTATCCAAAACACATCAACTGGTCACTGGAGTTCCTCAGGGTTCGGTTCTTGGACCCCTCCTCTTCTCCACATACACTACATCACTGGGTCCCATCATACAGGCACATGGCTTCTCCTATCATTGCTACGCCGATGACACGCAGCTCTATCTCTCTTTTCAACCTGATGATCCAACGGTAGCTGCACGGATCTCAGGCTGCCTGGCGGACATCTCGGCATGGATGAAAGAACATCACCTACAGCTCAACATGGCAAAGACTGAGCTTCTTGTCTTCCCTGCCACTCCGACTCTACAGCATGACTTCACGATTCAGTTAGGCTCATCAATAATTACCCCATCAACTTCGGTCAGAAGTCTTGGTGTAATCTTTGATGACCAGCTGACCTTCAAAGAGCACATTGCAAAGACTGCTCGATCTTGCAGGTTTGCGCTACACAACATCAGAAAGATTAGGCCCTTTCTGACAGAGCATGCTGCACAACTTCTTGTCCAAGCCCTTGTCGTTCTAGGCTGGGCTACTGCAATGCTCTTCTGGCTGGACTTCCATCAAACACAATCAAACCTCTACAAATGATTCAGAATGGAGCGGCACGACTGGTCTTCAATGAGCCAAAAAGAGCCCATGTTACACCTCTCTTCATCTCCTTGCACTGGCTACCAGTTGCAGCTCGCATCAAGTTCAAGACACTGATGCTTGCATACAGAACGACCACAGGCTCAGCACCCTCCTACTTCCACTCACTATTACGAATCTACATCCCCTCCAGAAGTCTGAGATCTGCTAGTGAGCGACGCCTTGTGGTACCATCACAGAGAGGCTCAAAATCACTCTCCAGAACATTCTCGTTCACCATTCCTGGCTGGTGGAATAATCTTCCCACCCCTATCCGGAATGCTGGATCCTTGTCAATCTTCAAGCAACAACTGAAAACTCATCTCTTTCGGCACTACTTGACTTCATCCTAAAAAAAAAAAATCTTAATCTTTCCCTTTATCTTTCTCTCCTTCCCTTGCTAGCTTGTACTTATTTGAACAATGACTGAGACTTGGTGTTACGAGCACTTCCTCTGTCTGATTGCCTCTTCAAGATGAATCGCTTTATGTATTCCCCAATTGTAAGTCGCTTTGGATAAAAGCGTCTGCCAAATGACTGAATGTAAATGTAAATGTAAATCCAAAGACAATGATTACGATGGACCTTTTTCACATTTACGGGTTTCTCAGCAGCGGAAGTCGTCATAGTTGGGTTAACTTCAAGAGCAGTGAATGGGAGAGTACTACAAATATATATATATATATATATATATATATATATATATATACAGGTGCTGGTCATATAATTATAATATCATCAAAAAGTTGATTTATTTCACTAATTCCATTCAAAAAGTGAAACTTGTATAGTGTATATATTCTTTCCACACAGACTGATATATTTCAAGTGTTTATTTCTTTTAATTTTGATGATTATAAGTGACAACTAATGAAAACCCCAAATTCAGTATCTCAGAAAATTTGAATATTGTGAAAAGGATCAATATTGAAGACACCTGGTGCCACACTCTAATCAGCTAATTAACTCAAAACACCTGCAAAGGCCTTTAAATGGTCTTTCAGTCTAGTTCTGTAGGCTACACAATCATGGGGAAGACTGCTGACTTGACAGTTGTCCAAAAGACGACCATTGACACCTTGCACAAGGAGGGCAAGACACAAAAGGTCATTGCAAAAGAGGCTGGCTGTTCACAGAGCTCTGTGTCCAAGCACATTAATAGAGAGGCGAAGGGAAGGAAAAGATGTGGTAGAAAAAAGTGTACAAGCAATAGGGATAACCGCACCCTGGAGAGGATTGTGAAACAAAACCCATTCAAAAATGTGGGGGAGATTCACAAAGAGTGGACTGCAGCTGGAGTCAGTGCTTCAAGAACCACTACGCACAGACGTATGCAAGACATGGGTTTCAGCTGTCGCATTCCTTGTGTCAAGCCACTCTTGAACAACAGACAGCGTCAGAAGCATCTCGCCTGGGCTAAAGACAAAAAGGACTGGACTGCTGCGGAGTGGTCCAAAGTTATGTTCTCTGATGAAAGTAAATTTTGCATTTCCTTTGGAAATCAGGGTCCCAGAGTCTGGAGGAAGAGAGGAGAGGCACAGAATCCACGTTGCTTGAGGTCCAGTGTAAAGTTTCCACAGTCAGTGATGGTTTGGGGTGCCATGTCATCTGCTGGTGTTGGTCCACTGTGTTTTCTGAGGTCCAAGGTCAACACAGCTGTAAACCAGGAAGTTTTAGAGCACTTCATGCTTCCTGCTGCTGACCAACTTTATGGAGATGCAGATTTCATTTTCCAACAGGACTTGGCACCTGCACACAGTGCCTGGTTTAAGGACCATGGTATCCCTGTTCTTAATTGGCCAGCAAACTCGCCTGACCTTAACCCCATAGAAAATCTATGGGGTATTGTGAAGAGGAAGATGCGATATGCCAGACCCAACAATGCAGAAGAGCTGAAGGCCACTATCAGAGCAACCTGGGCTCTCATAACACCTGAGCAGTGCCACAGACTAATCAAATCCATGCCACGCCGCATTGCTGCAGTAATTCAGGCAAAAGGAGCCCCAACTAAGTATTGAGTACTGTACATGCTCATACTTTTCATGTTCATACTTTTCAGTTGGCCAAGATTTCTAAAAATCCTTTCTTTGTATTGGTCTTAAGTAATATTCTAATTTTCTGAGATACTGAATTTGGGGTTTTCATTAGTTGTCAGTTATAATCATCAAAATTAAAATAAATAAACACTTGAAATATATCAGTCTGTGTGGAATGAATGTATACATTATATAAGTTTCACTTTTTGAATGGGAATTAGTGAAATAAATCAACTTTTTAATGATATTCTAATTATATGACCAGCACCTGTATATTGCATTCCCGTTTGCTCATATAGCAAAAGAAAAACTCCATGATAGTGTTTTCATGACTATCAATGAAAGGAAAAAAAATTGAGAGAGGCTGATAACGGCAGTCAGAAGAGAGAACGATGTCAAATTTACCGTCCCTCCTATAGACGCTGCATTAGAAACACCCTCGCATTAGCGTTAACTAGTTTTTTTGTAATTTGATGCAAAGATGATATAGGCAAATACAAAATATAGTGTTATAAAACTACATACATTTTTTTTAAAGGAGTTACGATGCTGATGACCGTTAAATACGTCATCACAGTCTTGTGAAAAGGGTCCATTGTTAAACTATGGTAACCACAAATTAACCATGGTTTTGCAACACTAACCATAGTTTAACCATGGAGTTTGTAGTAAAAATAATACAAATGATAATCCATTTGCGAAAAAAAAAAAAAAAAGTACTGGACTTTTACTATAATAAAATCATGGTTAAAGGGAAAAATATGACTCATGTTCAGTATTAGGATTTTTCTATTAAGATATTGTAATGATGTACTTATTATTGTACTAATTTTGACATTTAGGCAATTTAGAAAGTTTAGTTTTGTTAAATCTTGAGTATTAAAGTCGTTAGAGACAGTGAGATATCAGGGCAAAATAAAGAGACTGAAAAGGAAAATGGAAGTGAAGGTGCAGTTCAGGAGATAACTTTAATTATTTTGCATGTCCCCAGAAGGATTTAAACTTTTTTTTTTATGTGATGGCCATACAAAAAACAGGGTTCTCTGTGTTTCAGAATTTGTTGTGAGTGTATGGGATGGCCTGGATGAATGTGAGATTTCCCGGCCTAAAATTTTGTTCCAGTCTGCCCCTGCATTCAAATGTCATTTGCACAGAGCTAACAGCTTAAACATTCTGCTAACATCAACATGGGTTGGTAATTAAGAGATAAGATAAGATAAGATAATTTTATTTGTCACAATTTTATAGAGAGTATATAACCAGCAGTGAAATGTATTCTCTGCATTAACCCATCCTAAGTGAACACACACCCAGAGCAGTGGGCAGCCATGTTACAGCGCCCAGGGAGCAGTTGGTGGTTCGGTGTCTTGCTCAAGGACACCTCAGTCGTGGTATTGAAGGAGGAGAGAGCGCTGGTTATTCACTCCCCCACCAACAATCCCTGCCGGACCTGAGATTCGAACCCACAACCTTTGGATTACAAGTCTTACTCTCTAACCATTAGGCCACAAATTTCCTAATTAGTTAGGAGTGAGTAAATGATGACAGAATTTTCAGTTTCAGCAGTAGGTGTTGCATATATCCTAAACTCAGTAGAGGTGTTTTCGCCAATGCTGTCATGAACTGGCATATCTGGTTGACACTAAGTATCTTGCTGAGGCAGTGGATCACAGTTGCTGGGTTGTGGTGTATGAGAGTGCATTTGAGTGTAGGAGCCCTTGTGTCAGCTGTGGACAGGCCCAATTCCCCTCTGCACCACGTCATATCGCCAGCCTGTGTGATCGCCGATACACGATATTATCGTGCATGGGTGGGTGGGGGCAAGAGAGAGACTCTCTGTACTTGTCATAAGCTATTTCATAACTATTTGGTGATATTAAACCGCGCGTGCGTGAGAGAGAGAGAGAGAGAGAGAGCCTGGAAGTACCAGTAACTGAAATAATATAGGCTACTTTCAAACATACTGAAAAACTAACATGTTAAATATAAAAATATTTAAAACAGCTATTTCATAATCGGATACAGCAGTCATACATCGCTATTAGGGCCGCGCGTCCTACTGTGACAAGATTGCCGCGGAAGTTATCAGTCTAAAAATCAGTCAAGGTGAAAATCAAAAGTAGATTTATTTTAAAGAGCAACAGTTTAACACTAAATATTGGACATAAACAAACACGTTAAAGATAAAAGTATTTCCAGGTAAGTTCATATTTTTGGAGTAAAGTTAAATTAAACGGAAAGCCTACATCAGTCATACAGCGCTCCGGACCGTGCGCCCCATTACGAGCCCTGTTTTAGACTGATAGCTTATGAACTGCATATTTTTATAATAACGATGATGAAGAATAAGCATCAATGTTTTTTGTTAATGTACTGTAAGGAAACTAAATGCTGCCGGTGCAGTTTCGTCATGTTCATTCATAGCTCGAAGCTGTTCAAGAAGATTGAACTCTTGACATAGCCTAATTTGTAAATAAAGGTTATCACCCTGCAGTTCAATTTTGATGTGGGCTTAGTTTTAGAGTCCGTTTTTAAAACATTTCCAATGAGGAGGAGAAGCCTAATCATCATTTGCGCGTGTGCGTGAAGTGCGGCGCTGAGGTGAAATAACGGGGCAATTTGATAGCCCAAATAGGCCGCCTAATAATAATAATAATAATAATAATAGTAATAGTAATAATAGTTTTATACATTTATAGGAGAATGAGCCTAATATTGTCTTGACTATCGACAAAGACATTTGCTATCGTCGATATCTCTGACTATCGTCGATACACGATACCATCGTCTATCGGCACAACCCTAATAAGCACTCAAGGTTTGTAGTGTGTTTGTGTGCCCACAACAAGGATGTAATCCCTTTTTTTGTTACTGGTACAGAGGGACAAGACGCACAGGATTAGACAACAACATACCCATAAATCAGCACAAATCTGTGGCCACCTCAGGCTTGGGTGTCACTTTAACATTTTAAACAGAATTTTGTAATCATACCTTGGATTGTCTTGAATGTCACATCTGAATATATGTGTATGTGTGCAATTTCATATTCTTCCAGCTCTATACGTTTATGGTGTCTGGTGTGTCTTTGTTTACAGATTTCTTAACATTATTGTGTCTATTCCAAGGTGAGGCAATGAGGGATAGTAGCCAGGCTTTAATTGCAAAAGCTGCTGTAATCCCTTCTGGCAGTCACACTGGAAACAAGCCCAGGTCTAAATGCCACAGACCGCATTATTGACAGCTAGCCACTAAAAATTGCTAATGTTATCATTATTTATTTTTTTAAATCTCATAAAAGAAATTGAGAAATAAAATCATACACTTACAGTGCTGGAGGGACCCAAGCAATATTGAGAGACTAGAAAATCATATGGACATGGGGGGTAGCTAATACTGTAGAACACCTTAGTAACCACATAGCAACGTTCTGTTGACCACTCAGAACAACCTAGCAACAAATTAGCAGCCATCCTGAACACCATAACAATCACCCAAACTGCCTTAAAGAATTGGTCGCTGAAAACCCCATATCAAATATTGATTTAGATATCGGAGGGAACGCATCCACCAAAATGTTAAAATGAAAGTTTGCATCATAACCTTGAATAGTTGGAATGCAAGTCCATGTGATAGAGTCAGGATGAACTCTTTCCTTCGCTCTCTGGGTAGTGCAGTGTGTGTTGATTTTGGATTGGTTTCAGGAAGTCAAACAAGCTGACTTGTAATGTAACTCTCAGAAATCCCATCATTGCAGACTAAAGATAGTGGAGGTCAGGTGCTGATTAAGGAGCTAATTGAGGTGTCGTCAAGCTAGGTAGCACTGACAAGCATTTATAGGATTTCTCTAAATAAATCAATAGAGATGGAAACACCTTATCCGTTTGACAAGTCCTGACCTAAAGGATTTGTGTTTGTCATCCAAAAAGCTTGACTTCTCCCAAAGGTCTGAAAGCACTGGATATACTACTGCTACTACTACTTATGCTCTGGAACCTTTTCCTATAGTAAATGAAAATCAAAAGCAAGATTCCTTTATCATCTCAGTTTTTTGCTAAATAGCAATGCGATTAAAGATTACATGGATATGTTTGCTTTAGCCTCTTCTTTGCTCTTCTCTTCTAAAGTTTCAGAAGAATGAGCCTTCAAAAATGTACATTTTTGTCTTCTTCGTCTACAGTTAATATCTTCTTAAATGCTGATATAGATTTGACATGCCATATCAAGCTTTAGATTAATAAACCATGCTGTATGTTTGTTGTGTGTTAACACCATGCTGGGTGAGTATCAATTTCTTACTTACTTTCTTGAAACATGTTCCTGTGAACATTAGTCTAATTTTTCATCAAAATATAAATGTAAAACTAAATGTAAAAAGGTTTTTGGGTAATTTCACCTACAGTAGGTTGTGGAAGATACTGATTAATGAAGATTACATTAGGTATTTAGCCACTAATTTAGGGTATAGTGACACAGCCTTTCTAAAAAAACTGTAATTTAATCCTGCTGTTATTAATGTAATAAAGGTTACAGCAATAGCACATCTATGTCTGCCTCTATTCTGGAAATATACTATACACAATCCATTATATTCTTGATGAACAAAATCTAATTCATTAAACATTATTTATTTACACAGAAATGATGCACATTACGGAAGTAAAACTGGTAATATTTAAGATGTTGTTTGCACACAAATTGTAACTATATTTACACCAAGGGTGGTGGAGTGTGCTTCATGACCAACAAGAAATGGTGTGACCCCAGGAATATCTCCTCTCTGTAGCGATCCTGCTCGCCTCATCTGGAACATCTATCCATTATTTGCCGCCCATTCTATCTACCCCGCGAGTTCTCCGAGGTCATCGCTACTGCCGTCTACATTCCACCTCAGGCAGACACCGGCTTGGCTTTGTCTAATCTTCACGGTGTGCTCAGCGGCTACATTAACAAACATCCTGACGCTGCCTTTATCATCGCGGGGGATTTTAACAAAGCCAACCTCAGGCAGGTCATGCCGAACTTTCACCAGCATGTATCCTGTCCAACTAGAGGACCGAATACACTGGATCATTGCTACTCGCAGTTTAAGAATGCATACAAAGCCCGCTCTCTACCGTCCTTTGGTAAGTCTGACCACGCCGCCATCTTCCTCACACCTGAATATAAACAAAGGCTCACACAGGAACCCCCGGTGAAGAGGGAAGTGACGCGTTGGTCCTCCCACTCTGAAGCTATGCTGCAGGCAGCTCTTGATGACGTCGACTGGGACATGTTCAGGGCGAGCTCATCTGACGTCAGCGAGTTCACGGATGTGGCAGTGAGCTTTGTAAACACACTTACCGAACAAGCTACAGAAACAATAACTGTAAAGTCCTTCCCTAATCAGAAACCGTGGGTGGACAGAACAATCCGTGATGCGGTTAACAAACGCACTGCCGCATACAACGAGGCTCTTTTGTCTGGGAATATGTGCGAGTATAAAGCAGCGTGTTATGCTCTCAGACGAGTAGTAAGTGCCGCCAAACATCGTTACAAGGAGAGAATTGAGTCTCATTTTCAGCTCAATGACTCTCGACGCATGTGGCAGGGACTAAGGACCATCTGTGCCTTTGGAAACAAATCCTCCGCGGAGGTGAGTGCAGATCCGTCGCTGGCTGAAGAATTAAACACCTTCTACGGCCGATTTGAATGCAGCGCAGCTCTGCCGAGCAGCGCGTCAGGAAGCAGCAGGCAGAGAAGCGAGGATCATGTGATCACCGTGACGGAGGACGAGGTTCGTAGAGCACTAAAGGGAGTGAACATCAGGAAAGCGGCTGGACCTGACGGGATTACTGGCCGTGTCCTGAGATCATGCGCTGATCAGCTTGCTGGTTTGTTCACTTCTATCTTCAACGAGTCCCTTGCTACCACTGTAGTTCCCACCTCCTTTAAAAAATCCATCATCATCCCTGTGCCTAAGAACAATAAACCCTCTAGCCTGAATGACTATCGTCCAGTGGCCCTCACATCTATAGTCATGAAGGTTTTTGAGAGACTTGTTAAGAGCCACATTAGCTCATCCATCCCTGTTACTTTGGACCCTCTCCAGTTTGCATATCGCTCCAATAGATCAACTGATAATGCCATCTCTCACATACTCCACTCCTCCCTCACACACATTGACAGCAGCAATGGTAACTATGCAAGGCTGCTATTTATAGACTACAGCTCAGCTTTTAACTCCATAGTCCCCATCAAGCTGACTAATAAACTCACAGTCCTCGGCCTAAACTCTACACTCTGTGACTGGATCCAAGACTTTCTCACCGGCAGACCTCAAGTGGTGAAGGTAGGCCAGTACACCTCAAACTCCATCACCCTGAACGTAGGAGCCCCGCAGGGCTGCGTTCTGAGTCCCCTGCTCTACTCGCTCTACACACATGACTGTGTGTCCTCTCACAGCTCCACATCTATTATCAAATTTGCTGATGATACTGTGGTTCTGGGCCTCATTTCCAACAATGATGAGACCGCATACTTGGATGAGGTGGAGAGACTAACATCATGGTGCCAGGACAACTGTCTCTCTCTGAACGTGAGCAAAACTAAAGAGCTGATTGTAGACTTCAGAAAGAAACACCTGCTGCCCTACACTCCTCTTATGATCAGTGGGACCCCTGTGGAGAGAGTAAGCAGCTTCAAGTACCTCGGCGTAAACATCTCCGAGGACCTGACTTGGACTACACACATACAAACACAGGTTAGGAAAGCCAGGCAAAGACTGTACCATCTGCGACAGCTGAGGAAATTCAGGGTCTCACCATCAATCCTGAAAACTTTCTATGCAGGGACCATAGAAAGTGTTTTGACTCAGTGCATCTCAGTGTGGTATGGAAACAGCTCCAGCCAAGACTGCAAGGCCCTGCAGAGAGTTGTGCGCTTAGCTGAGCGTATCTCTGGGTCTGCTCTCCCCTCTCTGCAGGACATCTACCTCAAACGCTGCAGAAGCAGAGCTGTCAAAATCACCAAAGACTCAAATCACCCTGGAAACTGTCTATTCACTCTGCTGCCATCTGGTAAGCGCTTCCGCTGCCTGATGGCAAAAACTGAGAGACTCAGGAGGAGCTTCTTCCCCCAGGCCATCAGGCTCCTGAATTCAAACTGAACTGAACTCTTAACATCATGATGACCTCACTTACTAATCACTCACAATCTGTAATATACTCACACCCATTATCATCTACCTCATACTGACAGTGTCTTTTGCACACAATACTGTCATTTGCACACAACACTTTCTGTATCTTGATATCTTATCATATTTTATATTTATTCTTCGTGATTGCTGCTCATGTCATCATGTTCTACCTGTTTGCACATCCCCCCCCTCCCGTACAGTCATGCTTATCTTAATATTTAATTCTACAGCATACTGTCATGCACATTCTCTTATACTTTATATTTTATATTTTATATTCTGTGCTTTATATCTTATTGTTTATTGTTGTATTCTACAATATTTGCACTGTCCATGGAGCGGACCTGATTCACATTTCACTGCTGGTTATACAATCTCTGTATAGTCATGTATGTGACAAATAAAACTTGAAACTTGAAACTGAAACTATATTTTGTTTAATGGGTTGTGATATGTGCATCTAGCTTTATATTTGTCATGTTTACAACTTCCTGTGATTTCTGTAACGGGAAGTCAAAGGCGAGCGGATCCATTTGCAGTTTTTTATTAGTTCAATGTCAGACACAAACAATGATCAATCACCAGCATCAGGGATAACACAGATAATCCAGAGACATAGACGTAGACGTATTCCAGGCAGAGGTCGGGGCAGGCAGCAATCAGCATAAACAAAGTCGAGAAACAAGAGCAATGCTCAAAGGGGCAGGCGGCAGAGAATCACAGGGAGTACAAACAGTCCAAGATAATACACGGCAGGAACAAACACAAGGAAAACGCTCGGAAATGTCAGACTGAGCTAAACAAGACTTCACCCTGAACTGAAGGTGTGAGTGGCTTATATGCAAGTCTGCAAATGAGGTGCAGGTGTGATTGCTGATGGGAAGCAGCTGACTGAGAGATCAGGTGATCGTGTAATGCAGTGACTGATGGGAAATGTAGTCCGTGTGATGCAACAGACTGTGTAGTGCTCGTGTCCAAATGATGACAGGGTGACATCTAGTGGTTGATGGGTGAATGATCCTGGACCGGATCATGACAATTTGTGACCCAAGTTTTTCATTTATTTATTTATTTATTTACAGTTGTGCGGTCTGAAACAGTTATCCCCACATCTTTGCTCTCTGTTAAAACTTATTTACAGAAAAAAAATGCATTATGTTTAATATTTAAATATATTGTAATACTTAATTTTGCTGTAAATATGACTATAATGGATTTCTTTATTATTTTATACTATGTATAAATATGTATGAAAAACTTGTTTTAGGAAGTATTAAAACTAAAGGGACAGATAGGAATCAAACTTGGATAGTGTTAAACTCCCAGTATGCCAATAATCCTTTATCAGAGGGGTTGTATTGTTATTTAAGTGACTGTCCCTCTCCAGGCATAATTTTAAACAAAACTGCTAATCAACCAGATCCAGGACACTTTGCCAGACAGGGCAAATATTTGGCAGACAGGGAATAGGGAGCAGGGTTATTGACATCAGGCTGTTCTGGAGACAACAACAACAAAAAAGAAAACATATAAGGACATTGATAAGCAGATATTAATTTAGCTTTGAATAGAAGTGTGTGTTTGTGTGTAATGAGGCAGAGTGGAACGTGTAGTGCAGCTTTATTGATCCAGTATTGGTCTAGGGGGTTATGGGGGTGTATTTTAAGGGAATGTGTGCTCAGATGGAAGAGTGAGGTAACAGAATGAGAATATTGACAAATGGCTGGGACAGCAGGAGGTGGCTGGGAGGAGCAAGTGTAAGTTGTAAAAGCCTTGTCGGGGGCAGGAGACCTCAATGATAAAGAGATGGACAGATGACCACTGTTTATTGAAATGCAGGGCATATGTCACACACACACACACACACACACACGTTTGTTTTTGTGAAAAGTGGGGACATCCCATAGGCGTAATGTTTTTTTTATACATGTTTTGCTCATTTGCACACTTGCACACTTGCACACAACACGTTCTGTATCTGGTAAATCGTATCTTATTTTTATATTTATTTTATTTTTTGTGATTGGCTGCTTCATGTCAACCATGTATAACCTGTTGCACATTCCTCTCTGTACAGTCATGCTTATATTAATATTTAATTCTACAGCTTACTGTCATGCACATTCTTTTACATTTTATATTTTATTCTTTATATCTTATTTTTCATTCATCTTATCTAATGTTTACTTCCCTTGTGTTGTTTTTTCAATATTTGCACTGTCCATGGAGCGGACCCGACTCTCATTTCACTGCTGGTTATACAGTCTCTGTATAGTCGTGTATGTGACAAATAAAACTTGAAACTTGAAACTTGAAACTTGAAACTTGAACTGTACAAACCATATTTTCTATCGCCCAACACCAACGCTACACCTAAACCTACCCCTTACAGGAAACTTTGTGCATTTTTACTTTCTCAAAAAAACTCACTCTGTATGATTTATAAGCGTTTTGAAAAATGGGGACATGGGGCAATGGAACCTTCTCCTTGTAATACCTATGTCATACCCATGTCATTATACAAATGTATCCCCTCATATGTCACAAAAATGCACACACACACGCACATTGGGTTTCCATGTTTTATCAAGTTTATTTAGTTATCTAAATAGGGAGATTGCATAGACTTCTATCTATTGTTTTTTTATATACAGCTATAAATACTGCAACTTAATAGAAAACGTTTTGAGCAAACAAACAAGAAAGAAAAGCAACTTTATTTTATACCATTTTTATAAAAAAAAGGACTCCCCAAAAGGTGGTTTTTAAGAGATTTTGCTAGTTTTGGCTTTCTTCTGGGTATAATGTTTTCCCCAAAATATGGTTATATAGATACAAAAGAATAACTAGTAATAAAAAGTCATTACTAAGATTTCAGATATAAATGTCTTTGTACTTATCATTTCTGGTGTTGTTTGTGTTGAGCTCAGCAATATTCCAGTTTGCTAGGTTCTATGCACAAATGTCATATGCAGTGTCGGGCCTGGTTAGTGCTTGGATGGGAGACTACCTGGCAATACCAGGTGCAATAAGTTTTTGGGTATTACATGCCAGACGTGCCATTTTCCGGGGACACGTCCTGGCCAGGATTTGAAAATTGCCTAAAATAACCAGGTTTTGGCTGTTTGCGCTGCACAGATTGATTGTTGTATGACATCTAAGTACCTTGAGAGCTATTGAGAGCAAAGCAGACAGCTCCTTATGCTTCCAAATCACTCTCATGGTACTTTGATGTCATTCAACGATCTGCGAAGCGCTGCTTCAAGAAGAAACAAACACTGAACACTGAAAAAACCTTGGGAGAAACCAGGCTCAGTCAGGGGGCCATTTCTCCTCTGGCCAGACGACACAGCAGTTCAATTCCATCTGCTGCAAAGTCAGATTGTAAGGGCTCAACTGGTTCCCGAGGTCTTGTCCTGATGGCTGTCTAGGTGACGGGGTCCTCACTGGGGCTCATCTAGGTGTCCTGGTCTCTGCTGACGTTCAGGGCTGTAGAGGTCGTCTCTAGGTGCTGATCCACCATCTGATCTGGTGACTGCAGTGACCTCGGAATAAGAAAGAAACAGACTAATATTAGCATAGATGTCAATCTTTTTACGATGTAACAAGTACATCGTGTGTTATGGGAAGTGTTCCCGGTTCCGGTTGATCTAATTAATGCAGCCTAACAATCCTTTAACGGATTTGAATAATAGAAGTTTATTAGTGTGTTATGTGTAAGCCAGGTTAAAGAGATGGGTCTTTAATCTAGATTTAAACTGACAGAGTGTGTCTGCCTCCCGAACAGTGTTTGGTAGATTGTTCCAGAGTTTGGGCGATAAATAGGAAAAAGATGTGCTGCCCGCAGTTGATTTTGATATTCTAGGTATTATCAAATGGCCAGAGATTTGAGAACGCAGCGGACGTGAAGGACTATAATGCGATAAGAGCTCGCTCAAGTACTGAGGAGCTAAACCATTCAGGGCTTTATAAGTAATTAACAAGATTTTAAAATCTATACGATGTTTAGTAGGGAGCCAGTGCAGTGTTGACAGAACCGGGCTAATGTGGTCATGCTTCCTGGTTCTAGTAAGAACTCTAGCTGCTGCATTTTGAACCATCTGTAATTTGTTTATTAAGCGTGCAGAACAACCACCCAATAAAGCATTACAATAATCTAACCTTGAGGTCATAAACGCATGAATTAATATTTCTGCATTTGACATTGAGAGCATAGGTCTCAGTTTAGATATATTTTTAAGAAGAAAAAAATGCAGTTTTACAAATGCTAGAAACGTGGCTGTCAAAGGAGAGATTGCTATCAAATAGCACACCTAGGTTCCTGACTGATGACGAAGAATCGACAGAGCAGCCATCAAGTGTTAGACAGTGTTCTAGGTTATTACCTGTGGGGGTTTTAGGTCCGATAATTAACACCTCTGTTTTTTCAGAATTTAGCAGTAAGAAATTACTCGTCATCCAGTTTTTTATATCGACTATGCATTCCATAAGTTTCTCAATTTGGTGTGTTTCACCAAGCCGTGAAGAAATATAGAGCTGAGTATCATCAGCATAACAGTGAAAGCTAACCCCGTGTTTCCTAATGATATTTCCCAAGGGTAACATATAAAGCGTGAAAAGTAACGGCCCTAGTACTGAGCCTTGAGGAACTCCATACTGCGCTTGTGATCGATATGATACCTCTTCATTCACTGCTACGAATTGATGGCGGTCAGATAAGTACGATTTGAACCATGCTAATGCACTTCCACTAATGCCAACAAAGTTTTCTAGTCTATTCAAAAGAATGTTGTGATCGATAGTGTCGAACGCAGCGCTAAGATCCAGTAGAACTAATAGAGAGATACAACCACGATCAGATGATAAGAGCAGGTCATTTGTAACTCTAATGAGAGCAGTCTCAGTACTATGATACGGTCTAAATCCTGACTGGAAATCCTCACAGATATCATTTTTCTCTAAGAAGGAATATAATTGTGAGGATACAACCTTTTCTTATATATTTGACAGAAAAGGGAGATTCGAGATCGGTCTGTAATTAACTAGATCTTTGGGGTCAAGTTGTGTTTTTTTAATGAGAGGCTTAATAACAGCTAATTTAAAGTTTTTGTGGACATATCCTAATGACAATGACGAATTAATAATAGCCAAAAGAGGATCTATGACTTCTGGAAGCACCTCTTTTAGTAGTTTAGATGGAATAGGGTCTAACATACATGTTGTTGGTTTAGATGATTTAACAAGTTTATACAATTCTTCCTCTCCTATAGTAGAGAATGAGTGGAATTGTTCCTCAGGGGATCTATAGTACACTATTTGATGTCATAATATAGCTGACGGCTGCATGGTTACAATTTGATCTCTAATAGTATCAATTTTGGAAGTAAAATAGTTCATAAAGTCATTACTGCTGTGCTGTTGGGAAATGTCAACACCTGTTGATGCTTTATTTTTTGTTAATTTTGCCACTGTATTGAATAAATCCCTGGGGTTATGTTTGTTTTCTTCTAAAATAGACGAAAAGTAATCAGATCTAGCAGTTTTTAAAGCTTTTCTGTAGGATAGGGTACTTTCCCGCCAAGCTGAACGAAATACCTGTAGTTTTGTTTTCCTCCAGCTGCGCTCCATTTTCCGGGCTGCTCTCTTTAGAGTGCAAGTGTGCTCATTATACCATGGTGTTGGACTCTTTTCCTTAATCTTCCTTAAGCGTAAAGGAGCAACTGTATCTAAAGTGCTAGAAAAGAGAGAGTTCATAGTTTCTGTTACATCATCAAGTTGTTCTGAGCTGTTGGATATGCTGAGGAATTGAGATAAATCAGGAAGATTACTTACAAAGCAGTCTTTTGTGGTAGAAGTGATGGTTCTACCATATTTGTAAGAAGGAGTTGAATTTACAGCTTTAACTATATGGAGTTTACACAAGACTAGATAATGATCTGACATATCATCGCTTTGCTGCAGAATTTCAACACCATTAACATCAATTCCATGTGACAGTATTAAATCTAGAGTATGATTTCGACTATGAGTAGGTCCTGAAACGTGTTGTCTAACCCCAATAGAGTTCAGAATGTCTATGAATGCTGATCCTAATGCATCTTTTTCATTATCAACATGGATATTAAAATCACCCACAATTAGGACTTTATCTGCAGCCAGCACTAACTCTGATAGAAAATCAGCAAATTCTTTAATAAACTCTGTATGGTGCCCTGGTGGCCTGTATACAGTAGCCAGTACAAACATCACAGGGGATTTATCATTAATACTTTTTTCTCTAGATAATTTTATATGAAGCACCATTACTTCAAAGGAGTTATACTTAAAGCCTGTCTTCTGAGAAATACTGATAATATTGTTATAAATTGTAGCAACACCTCCCTCTTTGGCTTTTGGACGCGGCACATTTTTGTAACAGTAATCTTGGGGGGTAGACTCGTTTAAAATAATGTATTCATCTGCAGGGTGTCCGCGGGGTCTTAAAAAGTCTTAAATTTAGTTGTATCAAATTTAAGGCCTTAAAAAGTCTTAAATTGTACAAGAAAGTCTTCATTATGATTTCAAGAGGTCTTATATTTGGAGACAGAATGACCAGACTTGTGATATGGCTGAATGTGAGGATTAAACTTCAAAAGGCTATGATTTCATTAAATAAACATGAGCTCTGAAAGTTCAGAGTCCGGTGCTGCGCTGCTTGTTCTGTGTTTACCGGGAAAACCGTTATATTTCAGCCAAACGCGACACCTGCTGGCAGAGAATGAATCAGTTAACAGGTTAAACTAATGCGCGTACGCGTTTCACTGCACGATTCAGTCTATTAAAATACATTTAGAATGATCACATAATTTAAGATATGGGGGCAGAAAATGTATAGCCTATATATTTACGGTATATCATTTCATATAGTAAATATCACACGAAGAGTGCCATCTTTTCTCCAAAAGTCAGCATGATTACAAGTGTGATTTTGATTTTATGCAACAGTTCAATAAACAAGAAGTTAATATTAAGAGACTTGTTTTAGACACCATATTTCCTGCTTTTGCTCTTATTTCTCCAACAAAAATAATTCCAAACACAGCACAGTTTCGCGTCTCTGAGCAACATGACAGTGATTCGTTCCTGAATGAATCAACTGTTTAAATGATTCGGTTCAGTCGCAATGACTCACTTATTAACACTGACTTACTGCCACCTATTGGCCGTTTTAATTCCACATTTTAAAGTATCTTCATTGTTTAAAATAATTTCAAACATCAGTTTTCAATGTTTTATGTTTCAAATATCAAAACATTATTTATGCATTTGTAACTGCAGGTTAGCATTCTGTGTCCTTCTGAGCTGCATTAAACAGTGTGTAAATACATCTAAATGCCACTTCAGATGCATTGCAAAGACATTTTGTTGATACTGATTTCATCTGCTTGGTAACAGCCCAAATGCAAGAATTTGACTCAAAAGATGATGCACACTTTTAGAAAAAATGGCTTAAAGGTAAAAATGCCCATAAAACTTATTGGAAAAAATAATAATTCTATCACTGCTGTGAACTGACCACACAAAATATGAAGAATATCAAAAAAATTCAGGAGTCAGCTGTCCACGGTATTGTGCTGGTTAAGATACCAGCACAATAACACACTCAGCAAAATATTGTCTAATTATTGTTATCAATAAAATCCCAGAAAATATCAAGATATATTTTTTTGTCAATTTCACACACCCCTAATTCATGTTATTTAATTTATATAATTATTGATAATAATTGCTAAAATCATTATAATTAATACTTTTGACATTTTCTTAAAAATGGTTTAAAGGCTGAAATGTAAAGTTTATCATTTTATAAAACTTTTAGTTTTTGTGAAAACTTGTATCTGAATTGTAAATGATGCTTTTGACATTACCCTGCCCCGCTCATATGGTATTCATTTTATTTGTGCAGGTCTTAAAGTCAGAGATGATTGGGGCTTCCAAGTAAATCCCCTATGTCGTCACGACATAACTCGTAGTGACCGACAGATAGTTTAGAGTTTTGCAAAAAGTTTGTTTTACAATATCAAACTGAGTTTAAAGCATGTAATGTGTTTATAGTTTTGCAGACTTTGTATAAATATTAGGCATATCATGGTTCCACTAAGTGGGCCTCAAGTATCACTTTTAGTGTCTTCCCAAGTATCACTTCCCAGATCAGGAAGCAGACAGACTGGCTAAACCGACCGTCTGCTAGCCGCCTCACGTCACAGAAGTCAGTTAATTCTCAGCACATAGAGACTCCTTCACCTAGATATCACACTATAGAGACTGTGTCTGTTCCCCGAACTAGAAAATACAGAAAACGTCAAAACCAATTTATGAGTAACCATTTAATTGATGTTCAACAAATAAAAAATGTTTACAATACACAGAAACAATTGATAAAACTTGGCTTACTGAATATCAGGTCCCTTTCTACAAAAGCACTTTTTGTAAATGATTTGATTAATGATCATAACCTAGATCTGCTCTGTTTGACAGAAACATGGCTAAAACCAGATCAGGGTTTCTGCAGGATTTTTAAGCTCAAATTTAAAACTTTTTAAGACCTTTTTTAAAAAAAGAAACGTCAAGCTTTCAGATATGTGAAAGACTGGTCTAGCTTTACTTTCATAGGGATTACATAATCAGAAATATTAGTTTTTTGATTTGAATTCATTCATTTAAAAGTAAAATTCAAGTTTTTTAGATTCTATTGATTTTAGTCTCATATGTAGGCTATCTGAGTATTTAAGATTTCTCTGTGAATCAGGATAATCTGAAAGTGAAGGAGCTGGCGCGCGGAGGGTTAAAGCGCTGCATTCAATTTTATCTTTAGACAGTAAATTTACATTTCAAATTCAATATTGATTTTAGAACTGTTGAAATGATTTACTGTATGTAACGCAAGTACTTTATAAGTAACTGTAATTAAATTACCTAAAAATGAACAGTAATCCCTTACTTTACTTTTTCAGTGGATAAGTAATTTAATTACAGTAACGCGTTACTTAGTAACGCGTTACACCCAACACTGGTCAGAATATATACCTAACGAAGCTACCCTCACTGCACCACTCAGGCTGTTGCTAAGGAAAGATATAGCCTGGCAATGGCATCCAGAACAACAGGCAGCTCGAGAACGGCTGAAAACAGCCATAACAACGGCACCCGTCCTCAGACATTTTGATCCAAAAGAGCCCATAGAGGTGCAGGCAGATGCCTCAAAAGACGGCCTGGGAGCCACACTGATGCAGAAACAACAACTGATTGCATATAAACAACAACTGATTGCATATGCGTCAAGAGCCTTGTATGCTGCTGAAAGAACTATGCTCCAATAGAAAAAGAACTGCTCTTAGTGCTTAGTGCTTAGTGTTTGCTTTGTGGAAATTTCACCAGTATGTTTATGGCGTTCCCGTTAGAGTCCAGTCGGATCATAAACCGCTTGAGGCGATATTCTCCAAACTCATTGGAGCAGCACCAGCAATACTTCAAAGAATGCTGCTCCAATTACAAAGGTATGACATTCACATCGTCTTCACTCCAGGCAACCAAATGCTAATCGCAGACACACTGTCCAGAGCGTACATTCCATCTGACGGAGCTGAGAATTTAGACCTGAGTGAAGAGAAAGTCATCTACGCAGTGAATGGAGAATCGCTTTGTGGTAACATCATGCACATGATCCAACAAGCTACACAGTCAGATCTTGACCTGATATGGCAGTTACATGAGCAGGGATGGCCAGACAGAAAGAAGAAGGTCCTGTTGGCCGTTCAAGCTTACTGGCCGATCAGTCACACAATTAGCATAGATGATGGGCTACTCATGAAAGATGATCGCATTATAATCCCTCATGCATTGCAACCAGAAGTGCTGAAACGACTTCATGTGGCACACTAGGGTATACAGCACTCTTTAGCCCACGCCAGATCATGCTTCTACTGGCCAGGACTCACCGAAGCTATACGTCGCATGGTGGAGGCCTGTAGTTCCTGTCAGCAGAGTCTTCCTGTAAATCAGAAGGAGCCACTGATCTCTCATCTGGTTCCAGAGGGGCCATGGCAGAAGATAGTTGCTGACATTTTTTACTTTCAAGGATGAGCATTTCTTCTGATAGTGGAATATTTCTCTAAATATCCAGAAGTCCTACAGCTGTCCAAATTATCAGGCTCACTCATAACGCAATTCAAGGCAGTGTTTGCAAGACACGGTGTGCCTGAGACCCTGATTGCAGATCATGTACCCTTTGCCAGTGCTGAAATGGCTCGATTCGCTCATGATTGGGGTTTCAATATCACCCATTCCAGTCTGAACTACCCTCAGTCACAATGGCATGGCTGAGCGATCCATAAAAACTGTCAAAACTGTGCTGAAAGCAGCTACTCAGTCTGGCACTGACCCTCACCTAGCCTTATTGATTCTTCGCAACACTCCTGTCACTGGTCTCAAGTACTCTCCAGCCCAGATCATGATGGGTAGAGTCCTACGTTCCACCCTACCGACAAGCAAAGCTGTTCTGCAGCCTTCCACAACTCAGCACATTCAGGTAGAGCTGCAGCATCGTCAGTCGAAGCAGAAAATTTGGTATGATAGAACAGCAGCTCCGCTTCCAGCCCTCAGGAGGGGACAGAGAGTATATATAAGAATCAAAAATACATGAAAACCAGCTGCGGTTGTCAGTATCAGAGATGAGCCCCGCTCATACGATGTAATCACATCATCGGGCACAATCTACCGCAGAAACAGGCGCCACCTCAGACCTGACAGATCAGTCATACATGATACACATCCCAGTTGCCCCATGTACAGTGATGATGACCTGTGTGACAATGCAGCTACTGAGCCTGTTCAAACTGAGTTGCCCCAACGTGTGGAAGGATGTACTGTCCCAGGTTCTCAAATCACAAGAGCTGGACGTACCATTAGACAACCTGCACATTTAAAAAATTATGTTCTTACTTAAAGGGCTCCTATTATGCTCTTTTACAAAGTCTTGATTTTGTTTTGGGGGTGTACTAGAACATGCTCTCATGCTTGTTGGTTCGATAAACACATTATTTTTCACATAATTTTTATTATTACAATACCTCTCTCCCCAGCCTGGCAGAAACGGCTCGATTAATTCCGGGTTTGATGAAGGCCCGCCTTCTGAAAAACAAAATGTGTTGTGATTGGTTAGCTGTCCCAGTGTGTTGTGATTGGAGAACAGCTTAGACGCATTTCAGTACTGCCATGCCCCTTGCCAAAACAGCAAGTTCCATCTGGCTTCAATATTGCCATATCAACTGCATTTACTATGTACAGTGAAACTGTTATACAGTTGAATTTATTTATACCATAGTCCAGTGTTTCCCACAGACACTCTATTTGTGGCGGCATATATATGCAAATTAATTCTCTGCCAGCAAATGCTGCTTTATCAGACATTACATGCAAGATGAAATGAAAATGACATCCAAAATTTTCTGAAGACAGTTGGTTTCCTTCAGAAATACAGTGATATAAAAACACCCGCACCGGGTTTCGATTTTGAAACGTGCAGTGCTCATGTTTATTCAACGAAGTCAAAGCCTTTTGGAAAATCTATTTGTGGCGTTCAGTTTTGATATTGTGGTGGGTGCCACAAATAAATCAATGTATGGGAAACACTGTAGTTTCATAATTGAAGTGTAAATTCTGCAGATTACATCATTGTCCAGTATTGTACTGTCAGCAATTTATAAAAACGTTTTCATAAATGTAATATTTACATACATAATAAGGCTATTCAGATGCATGTGTAATAACTTGCGAAAACTTGACGCTACAGCAGCTCTTCTTCTTTGTCATTGTCTTGTCTGATGCACTCAAGCTTCTAACCACAAGCTCGCCCCTCCCCATCCCCCAACCATTCGAATTTCCGTAGGCGGGATTTATTTTAATGATATTCTAATGGACCGCTTTGTGATGTCACAACACCCGGAAAACAACGCTGTAGTCCAAGCGAGCCGTTCGTTGTAGTTCTTGAAAAGGGATTTTTTTTTTTAAACGAAATATCTCCCTTTGAAGTGGACTTTGAGATTTGTAACTTTGTAGATCTTTTTTATGCCCAAACATACACACTACACACTGACTAAAATTCAAAAAGTGAAAAAGCATAATAGGACCCCTTTAAGTATGCTTGACTAGTGTTTATGTTGCCTGTTCATAGCAAATTATTACTTACACATTGGTAGTATTCATAGCGTACTGCCATTGTTTCAAATTTGAGTAATATATTGTTCAAAGCTTAAGAAGGGGGATGTGGTATATGCAGTGAATGATTTAGCCCAGAACACCCCCACACAGTTTGTGTAGTGGTTACGCCTGCAAATGTACTGTGCATGTGTCCTCTGTACCTGCGTGAGTTGAGTTCATACGACAAGTAAAAAAGAAGTCCATGTGCGAACTCTGTTGTGCGTGTATTATTGTTAACAGCGAGTTGAACAAAAGATACAACAGCTGTCATGCACAAATCTAATTAACACATCTGATTCACACCATATGCAAAGTGCATCGCAGCACTGCATGATCATGATAGAGCATGAAGAGCTTCTTTCACACTGGCCTCGAGCCATAGAGCAGACATTATTGTTGAGCTCTGGCAGGTACATTTTAATTCAATACTTTTTAGTTTTGCTCCAATATGTGTACTTCGTATATGTGTGCTTATTATCAATGTGCTAGCTTAGCTACATGCTAATAGTGAAATCAGCTGTGAGAGTTAGTGGCTGATGGGTGTCTGTTAAAGCAGTTGCAGCAAATTAAATCACTTATTATTTGTTTTTAGAGGGCTTTTAAAAGTGTAAACAAAGCGTTAATTTTGGTGCCATATGAATGACAATTTTTTCTTAAAAATTACGTTCTTCTCACATATAATGCACCAGCTCAGGTGAGTGCCCATAAGCAAGATGGCAGATTCAAATTCTATCTTCATGGAGTCATTGCGCTTTCTTTGGATATTATAGATGGGTCTTGCTGGTCTTGGGTTAAGTATTTATGAGTTTTGTTGATATATCTTTGAACAGTGTGTGTGGAGTAGGGGTGTGCGATATATATCGTCTGCGATAATATCACAATTGTTGTTTAAACGATGTACGATTTGACATTATCGGGTAGTTTGCAAAAGCCATTCAAAACACACCTACAGAGTGCACGCATTCATTATGTGAAGTCTAGACAAGCGCGATGCATATATCCTCACAGAAACTGATATATGAAGTAACAGTCTCTGTGAGCTCGTCCAGATCGGTGGCAGTAGCTTCAAAAACACTCCAATCAGTGAGGTCAAAACAAGCTTTTAAATCTTGCTCTGCTTCATTAGTCCATCTTTTAACAGTTCTTAATACAGGTTTAGAAGATTTAAATAATTGCCTGTAGGTTGGTATGAAATGAACCAAACAGTGATCGGAGAGCCCCTGAGCTGCCCGTGGGACAGAGTGATATGCATCTTTAATTATTGTGTAACAGTGATCCAATATATTACTGTCTCTGGTGGGACATGTAACGTGCTGTCTGTATTTTGGCAGTTCGTGGGAGAGATTTGCTTTATTAAAATCTCCAAGAATGATTAAAAGAGAGTCCGGGTACCTTTGCTCCGTTTCAGATATTTGTTCGGCCAGCTGTTGCATCGCGACGCTCACGCACGCGTCCGGAGGCACATACACAGGGCCGCTGCTGGCCAAATGGGTGCCCTAAGCAGGATTTTATTGTTGTGCCCCCTCCCTCAAATATAATGGAAGTTAAAAAAACACCTACCATAGGGGTCAAAATAGAACTTTAATAAAATATAAAAGTAAATAAATTGAAATTAAATTGTGTTATTTACAAATTACAATTGTAGCTCTAGACAGTTACCTATGGCAGTAATACAGTTGTCTGATTGATTTTATGGTCTCAAGCATTCAGAAATCACGCAAAAGAAAATTAAGCAGTTTTACCATGAAAACCATGGTTAATTTTTGTAAGGGTTGTGATGTCCACATGTTTTTTGTTGAAGAAATTATAGAGGCTGTGTCATCTATAGCAAAAAGGTGGCCAAAAAATAAAGATTAAGTGGATATTTGAATGAAATGTTTGGTCAATAGCCTATTAAACAAGGATATGATCGTCCTGTAAGTGTAACAGCAGCAATGACCAGGCCTTTGGCTCCCTTTACAGGCATTTATAACATGTAATGTTGAAAAAAACAATAGACACATCACAAAATTTGTAATGGTTTTACTGGTTCTAATGGGACTTGTATTGGTTTTAATGGAAACTGTAATGGACCCTGTGGGTCTCTACTGGTAATTGGTCACCTTCTATTGGTGGCTTGTTAAAACCAATAAATCCTAATGGAATATGTCCCGAAACATTCTACAGAAAACCATTTTTTTAATGGTTTTAATGGTTAAAAGTTGATGGTTTGTAATGGCATTTTTGATTTATTTGTGATTGTGTTAGAATTTTCTGTGATGGTTCTATTGTTTTTTTCAGCAGGGTTGCCTCATTGTTTTTATATAATGCATTTTAAGTCATTTTAAAGGCTGTTGTTGGCTTAGGTCTGTTTTTATAACCACAAAAAATATATATCATCTTAATACTTCTTTGATTATGAATGTAGCCTACCTGAAAGTGACGTGCGGGCTTCGTTTTCATCTTTTTTTCTTTTTTTTTCTCGGCGCTGGAGTGCTGATGTTTTTTCACGGGCATAGTTGTCCATCAATTATGATCATCTGCATTCAGCCGCAAACATAAGGCGCGAGCGGTCGCGGGCACGGGTGCGGGAATGACGCGTCACGTTTTTTTTTTGAGAAACTGGGATGTGCCCCCCCCGCGAGTTGGTGCCCTAAGCAAACTGTGTACTCTGCATACAGGGAGCATCGGTACTGCACATACACATTCACGAGAATGAAAGAGGAAAACTCTCTGGGCGAATAGAACGGTTTACAGTTTATGAAGAGGGCCTCCAATTTAGGAGAACACATCTTCTTCAGAGTTGTTACATCTGAACACCAACCTTCATTTATGTAGAAACATAGTCCACCACCTCTCGTTTTCCCCGTTAGCTCCGTGATGCGATCTGATCTGAGCGATTCTAGGTATTATCAAATTGCCAGAGTTTTGGGAACGCAGCAGACGTGACTATAATGCGATAAGAGCTCGCTCAAGTACTGAGGTGCTAAACCATTCAGGGCTTTCTAAGTAATTAGCAAGATTTTAAAATCTATACAATGTTTCACTGTAAAAAATGTACCATAGAATTTACAGGATGTTACTGGCAAAAAAAGTTGCCATTAAAATCTTGTAAAAATTATGTTAATTGCTGTAAAATGTATTACAGTATAATACTGCAAAGCAAATTACAGTTAATTGCTGTATGTGAAATACAGTAGTTTGTAGTTATTTTTACAGTAACATTGAATTAAACTTTTTAAGCAGTTTATTTTACAGCAATATTTTGTAATCTCACTAATGTACAATATTTACCTGGCAACAAAAGTTGCCAATAAACTCCTGTAAATACCCATAAATCCAAGATGATGTTTTAATAATTTAACAATGAAAATGCTGCAAAGAATCATTTTAATAGTAAACTGTAAAATACTGATTTAAATGCATTATCATGAGGACTATCTTAATACATTTACAAATGAATAAAACCAAGTCAAAGATGTTGCAAATAAATATTTATTAAAACTGGCAGAAAGACATTGCAAGGCTTTTACTGGTAAAAATAAAAATGTCAGTCTTTCAACAGTTAAAATCTTATCATAAAAATAACATAGCATCACAAAATAACTACAAATACCTGTTATATCACAAAAAAATAAGCCATATTTTGAGTAGAACATTAACTTTCTATAAAAATTAAGGTCAATCAACAGCATTTGTATAATTTTGTTTAAAAAAAGGATTAAAATAAAATGCTGGAATCAACATTATACCACAAATTATGTTGTTTGAGCTTATGTTCTATTAAATTTAGAATATTCCTGCAAAAGACAATTTATTAAATACATACTGAAAGTCCATCAACTTTCTGAGATGAGCACACACACGAAATAATAACCCACGAAGAGGGTTGTCCCTCTTCTCTGAGACCTTTCCACTTGTTTTGCCTCTATGTACAGTATCCGTCTTGTATCCAGTGAGTGTTGTGATTCCAACAAAACATCTGCACATAAAAACAAGCAGAAGCTTTAGAATAAAGTTCAGTATTTAATGAAACTAGCTCAATAAAATAAATGCCACTTATACAATACAATCAGCATTTACCAATACTTAAACTAAATAAGTAACCTTTTTCACAAATGAAATTACTCAAGTAAATCATGTTACCTTTGAAATAATTAAAGTGTGCAAAAGATGCTCCTGGGACGCCAGACTGAAGTTGTACTAAGACTGCAAATTCAGCCACAAAGTTGAGGTAAATTAATAAGAATTAATACATTACCTAATATAATCAGCTTCAAAGAGTCTTGAAGCATCAAACATTCTCCACATCAGCTGCTATTCTTTACACCTACAAGAAATAATGAAAATTATCTTGTTAATTTTTTTAAATGCATTTACATAAATGAGACCAAAATTAACTCCCAAAAAGGCATATATTTTAAAATAAACTCTAACATTTGATTAATAAATTCAGTTATACTAATACATTGTACCACCAATCAAATTAAATAAATTATAATGCAAAATTATAACTGTGTTATGACATTGTTTTACATTAATTTTTGAAATTACAAATAAGAAATGTAAAAATGCAACGATACTTTTTAAACGTGAAGCTAAACCGTCATTAGGTGGCAGCAAATAACTTAATGAGTGAGTCAATTGAGTCATTCATTGTACCGATCCGTTCAGAATGCTGAATCATTCAGTAAACACAGCTGAGTTTTGGAACAATTTTCATTGGTGAAATGGAACAACAGTTAATATTGTGTCTAAAAAGTAAGTAACTTAATGTTAACTAATTGTTTATTGAACTATATGACATTTGCAATTGTGATAATCAGCAAAACAGCTCACTTATGCTACTTAACAATATCATATGTTATAAATAAACTCAACAGTTTGAACATTTACCTCATGTTTCTTCTGTGAGTTTATGTGTGCCGTTAAGGTTATTTGTTTTGATGTTGAATGTAATAAAATCAGTATCAGTCGTGTGTTTCGATGCTTCCCCAGTTATTTTTTTCACTCAAGTTTTAATCAGGCTAACTTTCCAATCAGGCATGTAAAGATGTCTGTCACTAAAAAATTGTCCCGGATCAGCTTTAATGCCGAGTACAACTACAGCGGCAATAGACACAATTTCTCATTTACATGTAGTTTCTAATTATAGTAAGATTTCACGTCAATATGGGACAGTTGAACACATATGAAAAAATGAAATTTCACATATTTTGCTGTTCGTCAGTTATTTCGACAGATATGACAATCGTTCGCACTGGGCATTAAGTTAAAAGTTGGGTAAACACTACTTTAAATGCTCTCAATAAGAAAATTAAACTTAAAATAAAAAAATGCAGCATTTAGCCTAACTATGCTATGATAGCAATTTCCAGCTTACTGCACATACCAAGGCCGCTTGTCTAAATGTCGTGATAGCAGGCAATTGTGACATGATATGGCTTATACATTAACTTATGAAATATATATTTTTATATTTATTTAAGTAAAATTAAGTGAACTTACCAGGAATTATGAATAAAGCCTCTAATCTTCAATCATTCTGGCACTGCTCCAGTCGGCTGGATTTCAGATTTGAACGATGAACGCGCAATCCCATAATGCCACACTACAGTAAGTTAGTGTAAAAACCAGGAGCTACAGTGACAACACCTGCTTCTTGTAAATTAATTACAGTTGACATGGAAATATACTGTTAACAACTGTAAAACCTTATTTGACCCATAATGCATTGCGAATTACAGCTACATCTTGTAAAATGTCTAAACAGTAATATTCTGTAAAATTTTGCTGTAGAAACTACAGCAATTGTTTACAGTGTTAGGGAGCCAGTGCAGTGTGGACAGAACCAGCTTTCAACAACACCTTGTTACGCACAACCAAGAAATGTATTGACCAGCGTTATCATAGGAAATCCTCTTAACGGTTGAAAGGGTAGTACAACAAAGATACTTCTTTGCTCAGTGGACATTCAAACAAATGTTTTATTCGGAATATGAGAATGAGCTGAAGAATGAATGTTGTATCAGATGCTGTATCTCATAATACTACATAATACAGTGAGCTTTCAACTGCATTGAAGCAACTCAACATTCCTTTGTTACTAGCTCTAAAGTGACGTTTTCAATTTAATAACGGAGGCTTGGGCTCGTCTGTTAAACTGTAAACTTGAGATTTGAATGATGAAAGTAGTTCCACAAATGTGTTTTTATAAGATACTCTCTGGTTGGTTGTTTCTTATTTATTTACAGACTTGTGCTTTCAATCTGTTGTATAAATGCAATATCACACTAATTGCTGTGCAGTATACCTCTTTATCAGCACATCTGTGATTACCTAAAGCTATCTGCCTGTGGCCTCACGTTTACGGCCAAATCACAGCTGTGATATAGCTACTCATATAATATGGCTACTCATGTGATATTGCACATAGAAACACTCACATTTAAAGGGGTCATCGGATGCTAAATTCACTTTTATATGTTGTTTGAACATAAATGTGTGTTGGCAGCAGAGGTTGCGTTAGACTTTAACAGTATCTGTCATTTTGACGGACAGGGTTGTAAAAATTCCGTCATAATCTATTATTACCCGACATTTTAATTTTCATATTTTAATTATAATAACACATTTAATTTCTTTTATTTTTGTTCACGTTTTCATTTTTAATAATGAAACTAGAGGACCAGCATATAGGCTTATGCATTTATTTATTTATGAAGAGAACAGATGAACAGAGACTGCGTTGCGTGTTCAAAACCACAGTGACAGCGGAGGAAACTAAAAACAACAAAATATGCTAGGGCTGGGTTAAAAAACAAAAAACAATTTCTCTATTTTAATAGATTCTTATTTTTATGAACCAATATTGTTTCTTAACTCCCAATCAATGCTCTTTTCATTTGATGAATGCACAGTAGGCTACATACAGTATAGTGCGCCTCCCATTCAGTAAATCGCAATAGGCTAAGCTTTGTGCGTTGTTACTTTTGATATGAAATACAGTCTCGGATTTCAAATTCTGTTCATTTTATTAGGAAATGCAAGCAATAAATACCGTTTTGGTGCTCTTTAATGTGCCGTGATAGATCGCTGTAGACACCTCAGATCAAGCAATTCGCTTTACTATACTCGCCTGTGCGTAATCAAAGGCATAGCAAAAGACTACTGAGTTTTATTTTTGTTCTGGAGCTGATGATCCCGTTCTCTGCTGCTTCACTGGAGAGCACTCGCCACCAACTGGACAGGGGTGGGAATTACAGTTACAAATTACAACAGATCACCCTTAGTGTAATCTGTCAAAGTGACGGACGGCCTTCAGATTTTTCTGTCATTCCGGTTAACGCAACCTCTGGTTGGCAGTGTGTGTACACATCTACCCTATAATGATAAAAATTCACCCAGTGGTTTTTATTTAATCCCTAAAAATAATATCCCCTTTTTCAAATCAGGCCGTTCTCAGCTTCTTGTCTGTGTGACATCACACAGACGAAGGCCGCTCCCATGATTGTTGATTGACACGGCTGTCTTAACTTAGACCCGCCCTGAGTGAGCTGTCATCAGTCCGCCATTGTTTCGACACTGGAGCAGGAGTAGACAAGAATGTCTCCATAGCAATTGAGGTGTTCTGTTGTTGGATGTAATAATGAACATAGCAGTCGTCATTTACTCCCGACATCTGAGCCGGTGAAGACGCAGAGGATTACGTTTTGTTTGTGAAAGGAATGCGCCTCCCGATCTGCCTAAATACATCTATGTTCGCACAAATCATTCGTGATCCAGCTTCACTTACAGCAGAAGTGAGTATAAGGTTTTTTTTATGGATCTTTGCAATCGCCTTTCCTAATAACGTGCTAGTTAGCAAGTTCCGCGGCTAAAGAAAACAGTATCATGAGAACGGCTCGCCACCCCACAGAAGAGAGGGGCGGGGCCAGCAGAGCTCATTAGTATTTAAAGCAACATGGACTAAAACGGGTTGATGTCTGCAGAGCTGATTTTGACAGGGTAAAAAGGGTGTTGTTTTACACTACCATTGAGAAATTTTAACCAAAGTATGTTATAGTCTTTTCATTAAGACTCTAAAGAATCATATCAACTTGTGGAAAATGGGCATCCGATGACTCCTTTAAGATTTAAGGACTATGGTTTTAATGGTTATACCAAAAATCATTCAAATAAAACTTTTCTTGGCAATATTTTTTTTTTCCAAAAACATAATACATGAAAGGCAATGTAATAATAATAAAATATTTGTTCTTTATCATTAATATGGTTATAAATCATTGACACAATATTTAAATAATTTATGCAGTATTTTTGATTGCCCTCAAATAACATTAAACTGATTTAGTTTGCTTTAAATTCTTTATTTGGTTTCTCATTTTTGTCAGACCCATAATTCCTCAGTACAAGACCTTCACCACCACTATGGATGCCCCCTCTGAACATGTTGCCATGGAGCTGGACTTCGGCCATTTTGATGAGCGGGACAAGGCATCTCGTACCCCACGAGGTGGACGTGCCAATGGTCTCCCAAGCCCCACCCACAGCGCTCACTGCAGTTTTTACCGTACACGCACCCTCCAGGCTCTGACCAGCGAGAAAAAGGCTAAGAAGGTGCGATTCTACCGCAATGGTGACCGCTACTTCAAGGGCATCGTGTATGCAGTGGCCAATGACCGTTTCCGCACATTTGATGCTCTACTGGCTGACTTAACCCGCTCTCTCTCTGACCATATCAATCTGCCACAAGGGGTCAGATACATTTTTACCATCGACGGATCAAGGAAGATTAGCAGTCTGGATGAGCTAGAGGAAGGTGAGTGAGTTTGGCAGTAAGATTTGAGGAAACATTTTTGAAAAGCTTGGAAAACTTGCATGATGGTGTCTCTATAATTCGCATACCATTATTGAGCAATACATCTCCACATGAACAGTTACTCTGACACATTTCAGACAAGCTACATTATATATATATATACACACACATTATATTATATACACATTATACAATATTCATTTTTATTGGTTCATTTACAAAGAAACACACAGACAAACAAACAAACAATAAATAAACAAACCAACTTCTTAAACTACTCTGACCACATGTTTTACAGTATCAAACACAATACTACACTTCACTCTGTAACTTGCAGCACTCAAGTTTATTTTCTGGAAAACTTGCAAAATAAAAACTTAATAGTTTAACATTTGGAAATTTGGACAGTAATATTAGTAATGTAAATTCACTATACTGTAAAAGTATTATTATTATTATTATTATTATTTCAGCACATTATTATTTGTATTATTTGAAAAATTATTTATTTTTTGTTTTATATTTGTATTAATCAATCATAATAAAAATCTTAATTATTATTCTTATTTTATAGTCATATTGAATGGATCAAAAACAGCAGGAATGTGACCTATGCAAAATAATTTTAATAAACATTTTAAGAGGGATCAGAAAATAGCATTCTTTTGTACCTAAATAAGCTATTTCACATAACAGATGTTTATCTGTATACTCCACATGACAAAATAGTAACTTAATTTCTAAAACTGATCCTGTTCCAAAGTTTACATTCCCTTAAAGGGATAGTTCATCCAAAAATTGTAATTCTGTCATTAAATACTTATTTCTTGACACTTATTTCTGTCATTATTTTTGTTTTCTTTGTGCACAAAAAAAGTATTCTCGTAGATTCATAGCATTACGGTTGAACCACAGATGTCACATGGACAATTTTACTAATGTTTTTACTACGTTTCTGGACCATAAAACATTTCTGTTGTGTTGCTGTCTTTGAAGGGTCAGAAAGCTCTCGGATTTCATCAAAAATATCTTAATTTCCATTCCGAAGATTAGGGCCACTGCTGGCCAAATGGATGCCCTAAGCAGGATTGTATTGTTGTGCCCCTCCCTCAAATATTATGGAAGTAAAACAAAAACACCTACTATAGGGGTCAAAATAGAACTTTAATAAAATATAAAAGTAAATAAATAAATAAATTGTAATTAAATTGTATTATTTACAAATTACAGTTGTAGCTAGTTACAGACAGTTACTTATGGCTAGCTATTATTTTATTAATACTGTTGTCTGATTGATTTTTGATCTCAAGCATTCAGAAATCACACAAAAGAAAATTAAGCAGTTTTACTACGATAATACCATGGTTAATTTTTGTAAGGGTTGTGATGTCCACATGTTTTTTTGTTGAAGAAATTATAGAGGCTGTGTCATCTATAGCAAAAAGGTGGCCAGAAATTAAAGATTACGTGGATATTTGAATGAAATGTTTGGTCAATAGCCTATTAAACAAGGATATGATCGTCCTGTAAGTGTAACAGCAGCAATGACCAGGCCTTTGGCACCCTTTACAGGCATTTGAAACATGTAATGTTGAAAAAAAAACAATAGACATCACTAAATTTGTAATGGTTTTACTGGTTATAATGGGACTTGTATTGGTTTTAATGGAAACTGTAATGGACCCTGTTGGTCTCTACTGGTAATTGGTCACCTTCTATAATGGTGGCTTGTTAAAACCAATAAATCCTAATGGAATATGTCCCAAAACACACTACAGAAAACCATTTTTTTAATGGTTAAAAACGTATGGTTTGTAATGTTTGTATTGGTATTTGTGATTCATTTGTGATGGTATTAGAATTTTCTGTAATGGTTCTATAGTTTTTTTCAGCAGGGTTACCTCATTGTTTTTATATAATGCATTTTAAGTCATTTAAAGGCTGATGTTGGCTTAGTTTTTATAACCACAAAAAAATATTATCTTAATACTTCTTTGTATATGCCTATTATTAATTGAAGTAACAACACCATGGTTAATATATATGCGGTTACCATGGCTATAAGAACCATGATATTTTATTATTTTTTTATTTGTGTTAAAACCATGGCTAACTTTCGTTAGGGAACATGAAAACTTGGAAAGAATATTAGACGCGTTGGTGGTGGTGAAATTAGCATTAAAACACGTTATTAACCTCAAAACCCAAAAAAGTTTCACAGGATTATTATTGTAGCCTATCTGAAAGTGACGCACGCAATAGGGTCTTCATCTTTTTTTTATTTTTTCTCCGGCTTTTATCTCTTTCCCCGCCTGCGTTTTTAAAAAATTTGCTAGCCACCGCCAGCATTTTTGATGATTTTCACTAAAATTTCATGGCCCCCAGAATATTTTGTTGTATGAATATCTAAACATGCAATACATCAAAATAAAGAACAGACCCTCTACTTAAAAATAAATAAATTAATTAATTAATTAAAAAAAACTTTTTTTAACACTTGAATATATATAGGTTTCATAAAAAAGCAACATTTTGAGCAAAAAGCTGAGAAAATCGCATTTTTATCAAATACTACATCTGGATCAAATTCAGTACTATGATCACAGCAAAGATGCAGTAGATGACTTCCATCAGCACTCCCAACGCTTGCACAGTCCTTTATTGGAAAATGTCTCATTTTCTGTGACTGACTACAGCTCAAATTCAATTAAATTCAATTCAAGTTTATTTGTATAGCGCCTTTTACGATACAATCGTTGCAAAGCAGCTTTACAGGAAATTAAGTCTCTACAATATATTTATATACTGTAGAAACTTAATATATTTAACTTATGGCAAAATTTGGTAATTCTGTATGTTGTCTGAGGGGTTGGCATCATCTCTTCTCAGGTGTTTGGTCATCTCAGATCATTTAAGGGTTGGATCCAGACTGAAGCTTGTGTAATTCCTAGTTACGCAGAAACAGAGAAACAAAAGAGATGTGTCTTTAATCTAGATTTAAACAGAGAGAGTGTGTCTGAACCCCGAACATTATCAGGAAGGCTATTCCAGAGTTTGGGAGCCAAATATGAAAAAGCTCTACCTCCTTTAGTGGACTTTGCTATCCTAGGTACTACCAAGAGTCCAGAGTTTTGCGACAGTTTTGTGACATCAAATCCACTTTCTGTTTGATTCAGGAGTGTGTGTGTGTGTGTGTGTGTTTGTGACATATGAGGACACACATTTGTATAATGACATGGGTATGACATAGGTATTACAAGAAGAAGATGATTTATGAGGACATTTCTCCATGTCCCCATATTTCTTGTAGGTTTAGGTGTAGGGTTGGTGTAGGGCGATAGAAAATATGGTTTGTACAGTATAAAAACCATTATGCCTATGGAATGCCCCCACAATTCACAAAAACAAACATGTGTGTGTGTGTAAATTAGATTACTAGAACAAACTTCCCTAACTGTATTTATGCTTAATGAACACTCAACTCCAGTGTACTGAGGTAAAGAACATGTAGATCTAACAAAAAAAACTGTGTAAATTTGTGTGTATGTACACACGTGGTCAGAATTGTTGGTACCCTTGGTAAATATGATCAAAGAAGGCAGTGAAAATAAGGCCCCGTTTACACTAGTGCGTTTTTGTTTTAAAACGGCATTTTAGAATGAAAACGATCCCTGTTTACACTGGTGTTTCCGCTGCATTTCAGAAACGATCTCCGTTTACACTACACAACCGAAAACGCAAGTCACATGACCATTCATACAGGTACAACCATAGATTTGTATAGGTAGATCCGTATTATTTAGATGGCGGACACGTCTACATGCTTAGAACGGTTGAATGGGGGAATCTACCCATACATATCTATGGGTACAATAATGAGCATGATGTTATTGTGTACACGGTCGTCAAGGATACGCAGTGCGAATATGGGCAGCCACGCCAGCGTTTTCAAAAGTCTCCATTTTCGACCTTGTAAACGCCGGAGTAGTGTAAACGATATGTGTAACCGTAGCAAAAGTTATGCATTTTAAAACGAAAACGTACTAGTGTAAACGGGGCCTAAATGTGCATTGTTAATCCTTTTGATCTTTTATTTAAAAAAATCACAAAAATCTAAGCTTTCATTGGAGAATAAGAATTTAAAACGGGGGGAAATATCATTATGAAATAAATGTTTTTTTCTCAATTACATGTTGGACACAATTACTGGTACCCCTAGAGATTCTTATGAGTAAAATATATCTGAAATATATTCCCATTCATATTCACAATTTTGAGCACACCAGCGTGATTATGAACATGAAATTATCCAGCCATGGCTTCCTGTTTCACAGAAATATAAATAGGAGGGAAAACAAAGGCCAAATTCCAAATTAATCACCCATCACAATGAGAAAAACCAAAGAATATATTTCTGATGTGCAGCAAAAGATAATTGAGCTTCACAAATTAGAAAGTGGCTTTAAGAAAAGAGCTAGAGCAGTGAAAATTCTCATTTCCACCTTCAGGGCAATAATTAAGAAGTTCCAATCAACAGAAAATGTTATAAATCTGCCTGGAAGAGGACGTGTGTCTATATCGTCCTAATGCACGGTGCGAAGGAGAGTTTGAGTGGCTAAAGACTCTTCAAGGATCACAGCTGGAGAATTACAGAAAAAAAAGTGAGTTTCGGGGTCAGAAAACCTTAAAAAAAATTATCAAACAGCACCTACATCACCACATGTTGTTTGGGAGGGCGTCAAGAAAAAAATCAAGAAACGAAAATGCTTTCACCAAAAAACAATCTCCAGCATATTCAGTTGTCAGACACGACTGGGACTTCAAATGGGACTGGCTTCTATGGTCAGATGTACAACCCCAAATCAGAAAAAGTTGGGACAGTATGGAAAACACAAATAAAAAAAGAAAGTAGTGATTTCTAAATTTACTTTGACTTGTATTTCATTGCAGACAATATGAACACAAAATATTTCATGTTTTGTCTGGTCAACTTCATGTCATTTGTAAATATACATCCTTTCCTGTCATTCAGACCTGCAACACATTCCAAAAAAAGTTGGGACAGGAGCAATTTAGGGCTAGTAATGAGGTAAATTGGTTAAATAATGATGTGTTTTGAAACAGTTGATGTCAACAGGTGATTGTAATTATGATTTGGTACAAAAGCAGCATCCAAGAAAGGTCTAGTCCTTTAGGAGCAAAGATGGGCCGAGGATTGCCAGTTTGCCAACAAATACGTGAGAAAATTATTGAAATGTTTAAAAACAATGTTCCTCAAAGAAAGATAGGAAGAGATTTGGATATTTCACCTTCAACAGTGCATAACATAATTAAAAGATTCAAGGAATCTGGAGGAATTTCAGTGCATGATCTGCACTGCATCAAGAATCGTCATTCATCTATAAGCGATATCACCACATGGGCTCAGGACTACTTTGGCAAACCTTTGTCAAGTACCACAATATGTAGTTACATACACAAATGCCAGTTAAAACTGTACTGTGCCAAAAGGAAGACCTATGTTAACAGTGTCCAGAAGCGCCGTCGACTTCTCCGGGCTCGGAGGCATCTGGGATGGAGCATCACACAGTGGAAACGTGTACTGTGGTCAGATGAATCAGTATTTCAGGTATTTTTTGGGAGGAATGGACGCCATGTGTTCCGGACCAAAGAAGAAAAGGATCATCCAGACTGTTACCAGCAATAAGTCCAAAAGCCAGGGTCTGTCATGGTATGGGGTTGTGTCAGTGCCCTTGGCAAAGGTAACTTGCACTTCTGTGATGGCACCATTAATGCTGAAAAGTACATAGAGATTTTGGAGCACAATATGCTGCCTTCAAGAAGACATCTTTTCCAGGGACGTCCATGCATATTTCAACAAGACAATGCAAAACCACATTCTGCACACATTACAAAGTCCTGGCTGCGGAGGAAGAGGGTACGTGTACTTGACTGGCCTGCCTGCAGTCCCGTCCTGTCTCCAATAGAGAATGTGAGGCGCATTTTGAAGTGCAAAATGCGACAGCGAAGACCCCGTACTGTTGCCCACCTTAAGCCTTGTTTGCAGGAAGAATGGGACAAAATTACACCTGAAACACTTCATCACTTGGTGTCTTCAGTCCCTAAACGTCTTTTAAGTGTTGTGAAAAGGAATGGCAACATTACAAAGTGGTAAATGCTTTACTGTCCCAACTTTTTTTGGAATGTGTTGCAGGTCTGAATGACAGGAAAGGATGTATATTTACAAATGACATGAAGTTGACCAGACAAAACATGAAATATTTTGTGTTCATATTGTCTGCAATGAAATACAAGTCAAAGTAAATTTAGAAATCACTACTTTCTTTTTTTATTTGCATTTTCCATACTGTCCCAACTTTTTCTGATTTCATTGCAGACAATATGAACACAAAATATTTCATGTTTTGTCTGGTCAACTTCATGTCATTTGTAAATATACATCCTTTCCTGTCATTCAGACCTGCAACACATTCCAAAAAAAAGTTGAGACAGGAGCAATTTAGGGCTAGTAATGAGGAAAATTGGTTAAATAATGATGTGATTTGAAACAGTTGATGTCAACAGGTGATTGTAATTATGATTTGGTACAAAAGCAGTTTAGAAATCACTACTTTACACAATTTGAGTTACATCCTCGTCTCCGTGTTCCTCGTTCCTCCCTGCTGTGTGCACCGTGACATATATCTGATTCTGTTGCATAGAACCGGACAAAATTAATACACTTATTTTTAATAGTAATATATTTTCTGTCCAATTTTATTGTTACATTCAATACAAGCGTGGTTATTTTATTTGCATATATATATATATTTTTATTTTTTATTTTATTTTATTAGTTCAGTGTCATTAAAATTAAGTTAAATTAAAAAGTAAGAATTTTCATTTTGGTGCATCCCTAGTTAGAATCTTTTTCACAATACTTTGGCATGCCCATTATAATGAAAAATAAACAATCATTGCAATTTAATATTTTTAGCATTAAAATAATGTCTTAAATCTATCTTAAACCAAGCATTTTGTCATGTCCCTGAGGTACTTCACTGAGTTTGTACTTAGAAAATTATAAACAAAATGTGCATAGTGTCTTTTTTTAATAATAATGTAACAATAATATAAGCATTTATGTGTGTTCCTTGTGAAAAAAAAAAAAAATAAAAAAAAAAAAAGCTGTTTTATAAAAACAGACTTTGATTATGTCTTTGAGTTATGTCCCTCAGTCTTAACTCAACCCCGTCATACTAAGCATTCTACACCCATAATAATATAGACTCCACTTATATGTGACATTTACCAGGAGTCTATTTAACCTGTAGTGGTGCAGAAAAATGGATTGTAGTATCATACACTTTTTATTCATATTTTTGAAGTGTACTATCGTAACTCAACCCCGTCACATGAAAAATTAAGATGGAAAATTATTATTTTTCAATTTATTATTTTAATCCATATATGTACTTATTTTATTGCTGCCATAAATGGTCTACTTTTCTACACTACATGAGGAGCAGTGTCTATTTTGAGTGAAAAACCACAACCCCATCACATATATATATATATACAGTCAGGTCCATAAATATTGGGACATCGACACAATTCTAACATTTTTGGCTCTATACACCACCACTATGGATTTCAAATGAAACGAACAAGATGTGCTTTAACTGCAGACTGTCAGCTTTAATTTGAGGGTATTTACATCCAAATCAGGTGAACGGTGTAGGAATTACAACAGTTTGCATATGTGCCTCCCACTTGTTAAGGGACCAAAAGTAATGGGACAGAATAATAATCATAAATCAAACTTTCACTTTTTAATACTTGGTTGCAAATCCTTTGCAGTCAATTACAGCCTGAAGTCTGGAACGCATAGACATCACCAGACGCTGGGTTTCATCCCTGGTGATGCTCTGCCAGGCCTCTACTGCAACCGTCTTCAGTTCCTGCTTGTTCTTGGGGCATTTTCCCTTCAGTTTTGTCTTCAGCAAGTGAAATGCATGCTCAATCGGATTCAGGTCAGGTGATTGACTTGGCCATTGCATAACAGTCCACTTCTTTCCCTTCAAAAACTCTTTGGTTGCTTTTGCAGTATGCTTTGGGTCATTGTCCATCTGCACTGTGAACCGCCGTCCAATGAGTTCTGAAGCATTTGGCTGAATATGAGCAGATAATATTGCCCGAAACACTTCAGAATTCATCCTGCTGCTTTTGTCAGTAGTCACATCATCAATAAATACAAGAGAACCAGTTCCACTGGCAGCCATACATGCCCACGCTACCACCACCATGCTTCACTGATGAGGTGGTATGCTTAGGATCATGAGCAGTCCCTTGCCTTCACAGTTCTGGAACAACATCCTATGGACAGATGAGACCAAGATCAACTTGTACCAGAGTGATGGGAAGAGAAGAGTATGGAGAAGGAAAGGAACTGCTTTTCTATATCACATGGTCCTAAGTATTCAGACCCTTTGCTCAGTATTTAGTAGAAGCACCCTTTTGATTTAATACAGCCATGAGTCTTTTTGGGAAAGATGCAACAAGTTTTTCACACCTGGATTTGGGGATCCTCTGCCATTCATCCTTGCAGATCCTCTCCAGTTCTGTCAGGTTGGATGGTAAACGTTGGTGGACAGCCATTTTTAGGTCTCTCCAGAGATGCTCAATTGGGTTTAAGTCAGGGCTCTGGCTGGGCCATTCAAGAACAGTCACGGAGTTGTTGTAAAGCCACTCCTTCGTTATTTTAGCTGTGTGCTTAGGGTCATTGTCTTGTTGGAAGGTAAACCTTCGGCCCAGTCTGAGGTCCTGAGCACTCTGGAGAAGGTTTTCGTCCAGGATATCCCTGTACTTGGCCGCATTCATCTTTCCCTCGATTGCAACCAGTCGTCCTGTCCCTGCAGCTGAAAAACACCCCCACAGCATGATGCTGCCACCACCATGCTTCACTGTTGGGACTGTATTGGACAGGTGATGAGCAGTGCCTGGTTTTCTCCACACATACCGCTTAGAATTAAGGCCAAAAAGTTCTATCTTGGTCTCATCAGACCAGAGAATCCTTCAGGTGTTTTTTAGCAAACTCCATGCGGGCTTTCATGTGTCTTGCACTGAGGAGAGGCTTCCGTCGGGCCACTCTGCCATAAAGCCCCGACTGGTGGAGGGCTGCAGTGATGGTTGACTTTCTACAACTTTCTCCCATCTCCTGAATGCATCTCTGGAGCTCAGCCACAGTGATCTTTGGGTTCTTCTTTACCTCTCTCACCAAGGCTCTTCTCCCCCGATAGCTCAGTTTGGCCGGACGGCCAGCTCTAGGAAGGGTTCTGGTCGTCCCAAACGTCTTCCATTTAAGGATTATGGAGGCCACTGTGCTCTTAGGAACCTTAAGTGCAGCAGAAATTGTTTTGTAATATTTTATCAGAATGTTTATCAGAATCTACTGCTGCTGCACGAAAACTGCTGTAAGCCCTGTTGAAAAAGCAAAGTAATAAATGCCTATTGCACTTTAAAATGTTAATTTACCCTCCATGAGTTATCACTAAAATGTAATGCAACTAAAGTGCTTTCTGCTGCCGCTGCTATATTAGCAACAATAATAATATGACTTGCTGTGCATGCTGCTGCTAATATTATTTCTAACCTTGCATCTGAATTTGCTATGCATGCTATAAAATTGGCTAACATTGCGATCTGAATAGCTATGCATACTGCTGCACGAAAGTACTTAGAATTGCTACTGCCCCTTTATTAAATAGTTAATAAAAATAATATTTTTCTGTCAATATGGGGTGCTGTGTGTACATTAATGAGGAAAAAAAATGAACTTAAATGATTTTAGCAAATGGCTGCAATATAACAAAGAGTGAAAAATTTAAGGGGGTCTGAATACTTTCCGTAACCACTGTACTTAAAATGAGGGAACAAATTATTAGATTGAGCTAGTTTTCGATATTTCCACCCTTTAATTGATTTTCAGGGACTTTTTTTTCTAACATTATAAAATGTATGTGTCATCTCAGAGGTAGCATGAATGTATTTACACTGTACAACTGCATAAACAAGAACAGAAGAATTAATTCAACTCATGCCAAGTTCACACCACAGGATTTTAAGCCTGATTTGCAAGTTAATTCACCCAAAAATTCAAATTATGTCATTAATTACTCACCCTCATGTCGTTCCAAACCCGTAAGACCTTCATTCAACTTCGGAACACAAATTAAGATATTTTTGAGGAAATCTGAAAGCTCTCTGACACTCCATAGACAGCAATGATATATTCTTAAGGAAATATATATGTATTAGGGGTGGAACGATACATGTATTCGTACCGAACCTTCACGGTATGGACATCTCGGTTCGGTGCATGAGGCCTTACAACGAATACAGGCAATTCACCTCCAATCCAGAAGGGGGTGCCCACAGTAATGCAATGTTGTTTGATAACCGCCAGCAGAAGAACAGCGAATGCAATGAGTTGTAGTGATGGGAAGTCCGGTTCTTTTCCGCAAACCGGTTCTTTCGGACAGTTCGTTTCAATGAACCGGTTAAAAAAAAACGGTTCATCAGTTCTTTTATGCCCTAACGTAATGACGTCATTCGCGATGACGTAATGATATAATCTATCGTCCCGGGCTGGGATGAAAATACACATTCAAATTTATAAAGTCAGTAACCATAACTTTCAGTCAGTTAAAACATCATAATCATGATCTTTAAAGTTTACATTAAGCACCCAAATACAGGTATTTCATAAATCATCCCTTATTCCTATTAAAAAGAGTCTTAATTATGGTCCAACATCCCTGACAAACCTCTTTGTCCTATAACCTAACAGAATCTTCAACTGAACGAAGTACACAGATTTCATTTTTTTTTTTTGTTTATAAAATGTTTTATATTATCACACTTTCTGATGTTTAACAATACTTGGATAACATGCTTTTCATCCGCTTGAAAACATACACACATGTGCAGTATCATCAGATCATCGGTTCTCAAATCGGACGTGTCCGAAAGAAACGGTTCTCGGTTCAGTGTACTGGTGATCCGAAAACCGCTGCAACCTGTTCTTGACTCGATAACGAGAACCGCTCTAGCAGTGGGCGTGTTCGTTCGTTACCCGGCTCGCTGCACACATGCTGCTCTGCTCCTGTTCATCATCAGTTCTCTCTTCACAGCAGTTCATTCAGTGTACTGTTTGAGTAAATTAATAACTCCAGGATATTGGTTTATTTCGAGACAGAGGGAGTGTCAGGCACGTTGAAAAAAGTGAATAATTTAAGTAATTTGTGGATTAGTGCTCACTGGAGATGCGAACTGTTTCAAACGATTCAGTCCGATTAACTAGTGGCTTAACAATGTGAACCTGGGTGCTGTACACTTAGGTTTATTTAACTAATGACCTAAATAACTATGTGTGTCTGAGCCAATAGCTCAAACTTACCTAGGTAGAAATGCACACTATGTGTGTCATTAACAAACAGGAATCACACTGCAGGCTGATAGATGAAGTAACTCTAAGCAACCACCTGACTCAGGCTCGGGTGGCCTGAGCAAATAGTTTTAAATTTGTCATTCAAGAGTTGTAATGTTTTTTTTTTTGGTTTTCTTTCATTAATGTTCATCAACGTTATTGCAATGGAAATACTTACCTTTAATTTATTAATAAGCTAACTAAATATTTGGCGAAATAACAAATCACTGTACACCCTGTAGTTGTGGTGTCATATGCCCAGGACTAATTCTGCCTCAAAAGCAGCTGCTCATTTATATTTTGATCATTTAAAATATATATATTGCATACTCAGAACAATAATGTTTGCATTGTATGAACACATCATTGCTAAATGCATGGCTCGTTCCAAGATGGTCTTGAGCAAAACACTACAGTGACTTTACTTAAATGCAGTTGTCTGCTTTTATATTAATTGTGTCCAAATTAAAATTTGCAACATAGAAATGCTGTGCATGCTGCTGCTGAGAAAATCTCGATGACTGAATGCCTATTCAAGCTGTTGCTACTGCACAAGAGACTGAACTGCTGAGAGCTCCATTAATTAGGCATATAAGTAGCTAGGCGAATGCCTATTTTACTCTAACATGGTGACTACGCCAGATGTGAGCGACACAACATGACAAAGTCAATAAACCCGTTACGATAGGTAGAGCTGTCCGCAATGTATGCATTGCGATACGGCCAAGGCAACAATACGTCTGCTACTGCTACTATTGATAATATTCACTAACATTTCAATACTCAGTTGAAGTACATGCTGTTGCTGTTAATGATATTGTTGCAGTAGGAATTTACTGTGCGATTTGTTGCGGTTGTAATATTTTATCAGAATGTTTATCAGAATCTACTGCTGCTGCACGAAAACTGCTGTAAGCCCTGTTGAAAAAGCAAAGTAATAAATGCCTATTGCACTTTAAAATGTTAATTTACCCTCCATGAGTTATCACTAAAATGTAATGCAACTAAAGTGCTTTCTGCTGCCGCTGCTATATTAGCAACAATAATAATATGACTTGCTGTGCATGCTGCTGCTAATATTATTTCTAACCTTGCATCTGAATTTGCTATGCATGCTATAAAATTGGCTAACATTGCGATCTGAATAGCTATGCATACTGCTGCACGAAAGTACTTAGAATTGCTACTGCCCCTTTATTAAATAACCAAACACAACCAATTAATGCTTATTTCGCTTTGAAGAGTTCTATAAACCCTGTTGAATTGAATAGCAAAGTAATAAAATGCCTATTTCACCTAAAAAATTTACAAAATGTACTTTCTGCTGCCACTGCTATATTAGCAACAATGATAATTGGATTTCCATGCAGACTGCTACTAATATTTCTACCATTGCATCTGAATTTTGCTATGCGTGCTGCTGCTATTAAAATTCACTAAACTAGCGACCTGAATAGCTATGCATACTGCTGCTACAGCTGCACAAATGTACTTAGAATTGATATAGCGTCTTTATTAACAAGCAAACGCAATCAAATAATAAATCATTTCACTTTGAAGAGTTCACAAAAATCTACTGTAAGCCCTGTTAAATAAGCAAAGAAATAAAATGCCTATTTCACTTTAAAGAGTTACTTACCCCAAGCATTATCACTGAAATTTCAAGCAACTAAAGTACTTTCTGCTATCGCTGCTATATTAGTAACAATAATTTGACTTCCTGCTGCTAATATTATTTCTAACATTGCATATGAATTTGCTATGCATGCTGCTGCTATTAAATTCACTACATGCGATCTGAATAACTATGCATACTGCTGCTACAGCTGCACAAAGGTACTTAGAATTGCTATAAGCAAATTTTAAATAAATGAAATGCAAATGATGCCTATTCGCTTGAGGAGTTCACATACCATCCATTCAGTTTTAGTCACTGAAACATCAGCATGTCAGGGTTCTGTGGTATGTGTCATCTGTTCCCGCCTCTTGTGTCCATATTTGGTTTGTTTCCTGTCCTTGTTTCATTAGTTAATTTGTGTCCAGGTGTGTTTATGTGTTTAATGTGATTATGTGTAAATTACCCTGTGTATTTAAGTCCTGTCTTTTGAGTTTGATTTCGTCTGGCCTACTCGTTACTTCCCCGGTGTATCCTGTCCCCAAGTCCTACCTTGATGTCTACATTAAAGACTATTATTTGAGTTTATGTCCTCGTCTGCGTGTTCCTGTTTCCTCCTCGTGTGTGCACCGTGACACAGCAATTGTAAGTCGCTTTGGATAAGCGTCTGCAAAATGAATAAATGTAAATGTAAACTACGGTCTACCTACTGCTGCCGCAACTAAACGCATCATTTGATTTGCTATGCATACTGCTATTAATAATTCGCTAATAATGCAATCTGAAAATCTATGGATACTGCTGCTACCCTCCACGAAAGTACTAGAATTGCTGCAGCCCATTCATGCATTATCACTGAAATTCCATGCAACTAAAGTACTTTCTGCTGCCCCTGCTATATTAGCAATAATAATTGGTTGCTGTGCAGACTGCTGCTAATATTATTTCTAACATTGCCTCTGAATTTGCTATGCCATTCTGCTGCTGTTAAATTTTCAAAAAATTGCTATGCATACTGCTGCTACAGCTACACGAAAGTACTTAGGATTACTTTAAGCGTCTTTATTAAACAATGAAACGCAAACATAATGCCTATTTCGCTTTGAAGAGTTCACAATATCGCTGTACGCCCTGTTAAATAAACGAAGTAATAAAAACCTATTTCAATTTTATAGAGTTACTTACCCCATGTGTTCAACTTTGTACCCCACTGAAATTTCATGCAACCAGATACTTTCTGCTGCCACTGCTATAAACAACAGTAATAATTTGACTTGATTTTCTATGCATACTGCTATTAACAATTCGCTAATAACGTGATCTGAATTCTATGATACTGCTGCTACACTCCATGAAAGTATTATAATTGCTGTAAGCCCAACTGAATACACAAATAGTAAATTCCAGTTTAAGAGTGTCCTACTATTAGCTACATTAGCTATATTGTATATGTTCTACTGATTGGAAATTATTTATTATTGGTAGTATCTTTATATTTTAAATGAATTATTGATTAATTATCTTTAACCTATCACTAAACATGACTTTCATAATAAACTCTTCCTGCTTCATCGCTGAACCAAGGTAATGAGTGAAATAGAGATGTGGCCCCTTTAAGAATGAGTACTTCTTCTGCAGTGCATTGCAATGCGGCACGAGTACACGTATGAGCGGGTATATTATTTTCTGTTGCTCATTAAGTTGTTATGGTTAAATAGCTATAACAACTGGGCTACTGATTGGAAATTATTTATTATTGGTAGTATCTTTATATTTTAAATGAATTCCTGATTAATTATCTTTAAACTATCACTAAACATGACTTTCATAATAAACTCTTCCTGATTCCTGCTTCATCGCTGAACCAAGGTAACGAGTGAAATAGAGATGTGGCCCCTTCAAGAATGAGCGCTTCTTCTGCAGTGCATTGCAATGCGGCATGAGTACACATAAGAGCGGGTATATTATTTTTTGTTGCTCATTAAGTTGTTATGGTTAAATAGGTAAGGCTGTTGACAGTATGATGTTTATGAAAGACAGTTATACGGGTTCACCTTGACTTGAAACTGTGAACAACTGTGAAACGCCAACTGCAAACCGAACTCACTAGTGAGGTGTGCATCTGAAAGCGATCTGTTTGCGGTTAATGTACAAATGAATGCCCACAGAAGATATTAAAAGCATTGGAGATTTCGGGCAAATAAGGTAATCCCCAATTCACTTGACTGTTCTAAAATCCGCAACGCTTGACGTTGTATTCTCACATACATGCAGTGATGGGAATAACGGCGTTATAAATAAACGGCGTCACTAACGGCGTTATTGTTTTCAGTAACGAGTAATCAAACTAATTACTGTTTCCCCCGTTACAACGCCGTTACTGTTACTGACAATAAAATGCGGCGTTACTATAATTTATTATAATATTATTATCATTTTATTTTTCAGTTCATCTGAATGGATGCGCAGTGTAGCTGTATTTGACGTACCGTAAACTCTAGTGTGAAGCGCACGGCTCGCCATAGCTTTGTCTCTCTCACACACACACACACACATGCGCGTGCGCACGCACGCGAAGAAAGATACAGAGCGAGAGAGTCTTTCATAACATGCAAAATTGACGCGCTACATGTAAACGATATTCTTTGTTGTATTTTCCTGTCAAAATAACGGAGTTCCTTTGGAATTCTTCAGCTTTTAAGTACTGCAAATATTTGAACATTTAAAAAAAAAAGTAATGCAATAGTTACTTTCCCTGGTAATTAGTTACTTTTATAATGATGTAACTCAGTTACTAACTCAGTTACTATTTGTGAGAAGTAACTAGTAACTATAACTAATTACTTTTTTAAAGTAATGTGCCCAACACTGCACACATGAACTAGAAAAACTGCTTGCTGCTAATGCTACTGCTGTTATATGAACAAGACATGCTTAGTAATTACACCTCACTCGAATAACCTGCACATAGTTTTACAACTTGTATGTTTTCTAGTTTTAAAATGTAAATCTGACGAACGCAATTATGCACTGAAATCAGAGTGAAGACTGTTTACTTATCTAGCTGTAGTGTTTCAGAGAAACCTTGAATCGTGCTGCAAGAATCTCAAGTGAATGCTAGCCAGCCATATAAATGCAAGGCAGTAAGCTCATTGGCTGCATATGCAGCATGAACCAATCAGCTTGTGCCAAGTCATTTAACTCTCTGAATATCATCAGTTACGTTAACAACTCATCAGCCTGCGCCATCTAGAGTTTCATGATTTAACTATAAATGGTTCAGTCAATATCACTGTAGGGTGCCTTTTGGCAACACGGTCTCACTCCCAACTTGTCACATATTGAAGCTTGGTCAGGACCACTTGGCTTCGCTTTTTGACTCTCAAGGTACCCCTTTAGTGTAATGTTTCGACATGCAGGGTCCTCCGTTGCTTTAAATAAGAAACCCTTGGCGTCAATATGCCGACGCGATACTGGGAATTTTATCGTCATAATTAAATTATATATTGGGTAATAACATTGCCATTATTGAATATATGTTGGGGTGTGATTTTTCAATGTAAACAGTCACAACTGTTTTATTTATATTACATTATTTACACATTTATGAGCACGTAACCCAACCCCTGCCCCTAAACCTACCATTTGTAAATAAAACACAAGATATAACAGGCAGATACAACTACCGTCATAATTTATTTAAAAAGTATTAATATTCCAAGTCTTCCAAGGCAAAATGATTGATTTGTGAGAGGAATAGACGCGATCGCCATCTCCGTCCGCCGTAAAGCTCTTCCTGTGCGCAAATTCAAAAGATGCTGCCAGTAGAAGCCTTACGTCAGCCTTGGTTGTGAAATGCCATTGGCTCTTGTGTGTCTCATGATCGATTGCATCATGCTGTTGTGAAATGTTATTGGCTCTTGTGTGTCTCGTGACCGATTGCGTCACGCTATGGAGTATGCTTTTGAATGATGATCACTCAGATGTGAGCGCTTTAACGGAGCGGGATCATTTTCAGCGATTAAATCCTTATGTTTTACTCTTTTCTTCACATAAAGACTTTGTATGCCTTCAGAAGACTTGGAATGCAACTCGACTTGTTTGTAATGCTTTTATACTGCTTGTTTATGGTCAGTTTTTGCAATAAATACCTGTGACTGCACTTATATTTGCCTGTTACGTGTTTTATATTGTTTAGAAAAGGGTAAGTTTAGGGTAGGGGTGGGGTTAGGTGCTCCAGTGAAAGTACAAATTTATATAAAATTATTTCAATTTTTTACAAATGCTTGAAAACCATTCAATTAAGACAAACTACTGAAAACAACAGAGGACCCTGCATGTCGAAAAATGCCAAATGTCAAAAAGCGATGCCAAGCGGTCCTGACCAAGCGGCAATATGTGACGAGTTGGGAGTGAGACCATGTTGCTTTTGGTGTCCTGTACATAAATAACTTGTTTGCCATGATAACTTAGCATAAAAATGACTATGAAAGGGTGTGTTATATTAGGCTAAGTTTTTATATTAATGACAAAAGTATTACTTGGCTCTTCAGATACATTTCTAGATTTTTTTAGAAAGAGAAGATCAAGAGGATGCATGTTATTTTGCTATGTCCCATGCACTGCTCATTAAATTTGAATGATAGTAGAATATTGTCAGATCATAAAATTTTTAAATGTTGTTCTCCAATTAATATTTTGGTAAATATGAGATTACTCAGTTTGAGTGTATTGATCATTTGGTAATAAAAACAATATTTTTATTTATTAAAAAAATAAGAGTTTTTCCATGTCCCTTGAATGGTTGTCCACCCTGTCGTATTGGGGAATCCGCCCCTTTAAGAAAAGGCCATCTCCTTTAATGACATCAGGACAACAGATTTTTTGTCTCTTCAGTGGTGGGAATTTCAACGGCTTAGGTGAATAAGTTAGTGACTTTTCAATTGACAAATTTTCTTCGTATGAGTTTGCTTACTTGCTTTGCCAAAGCTTCTTAATTTTGCAATGAAAATGTATTTAACAGTAATATATATATACTGTATATGTCCATGACAGGGTGGACATATTTTATGGTTTATGCTATATATATATGAATTTTATTCTCGTAGCTTCGTAAAGTTATGGTTAAACCCCTGATGTCACATGGACTATTTTACCGATGTCCTTACTACGTTTCTGTGCCTTGATTGTGATAGTATCCTTGCTGTCTATGGAGGATCAGAGAGCTTTCAGATTTGATCAAAAATATCTTAATTTGTGTTCCGAAGATGAACGAATTTCTTAAGGGTTTGGAACGACATGAGGGTGAGTAATTAATGAATTTTCATTTTTGGGTGAACTAACCCTTTAACTAGCTCGCCGAAAGGTTGTACTGTGATTGGGGGCAAATCAGAGGGTGATCAGTGCTCATCAATCTAGCATGCTAAATATCTGGACCAGTCGGCAGACTCGACATCCTGTTGTGTCAGGTGTCGCAAGGTGTGGTTACAAACTATAACCAATGAGAGAGCGAGGCATGGTTTGAGGTCACCAGAAGAAAAACAGCAGCAGCATGGCTTTAACCCCCTGGGGTCGAAGCCCGCACCGGTGCTGTCTGTCTCGTATTTTCTTTATGACCGCGAAAAGAACTAAAAATACTCTGTCAGTTTTGATCGTACAGATAAGAATAAAGTATCATTTGAAAATGCAAAGGGTCTACTTTTATTTGTGTATAGTCATAATTACAACAATATAATGTGCTCTGTCACCTCTCTTCACAGACATGTAAATAAAACAACATGAATCTCAGCGAATACTTACCTCAAAGACATGAGAAATATATGTATAGAAAGCTTGAAATGTCTACTTTTAAATGAAGTAAGTCACAACCAAAACAAATATTCTCTGTTAAAGTAATCCATATGAAACCAACAGGATGTCCAGTTTTTCCCGTCTCAACTCATTATCTCTAATGCAGTCACGCCTACGAGCCGATTGCGCTTTTCAAATTCTAAACATCCACGTGAGACGCGCGCGCATGTAAAGGCCCACATCGCCTACGAGTAAACAAACAAGTTCATCCAGTCTACTTTTTTGTTTCTGGAAGAAGATGCGCTGTGAGGAATAACCCAGAATTTACCTCCGAAAAAGAAGTAGAACACAACATGTTGCGTTGCGCTGCTGGATCCAGTGGAGGATATCACTCTGATGAGTAGCCTAAGATTACTTGCATCTGTTGTTATTGTGTTATTGTGACATAACTTGTACACATTTTACTATTTAGACTTTTCCCAAACTATAATTCCTGACTTCATGTATGAAATCAAGTGAAACTTTTTGAAATATGTGTCATTTCATTGTCTAAATGTCTCACAACGCCAGGATGTTTGTTTAATGTTTTATAACATAAAAAAAACACAATATATAAAAGTAGTGTGAGTTTAACTCTATGAATGAATGTTTGGCACAAAGGTGTGTTACTGTTCAAGTCTCAGTGTTCAGATCAGTATGTTCAATCATGTGTCCGTGACCTTCATTGTAAATAAATGTGGCCGGCTTGACGTCCTCCTTATATGTTAAGGGAAAAGACAAAGCCAAGCTATCTAACAAAATTATTAATTTATTCCTGACTGAGCCTAAAAAGGGGACTCAGCATTAATGTTTTTTTTGGGGGGGAAATGTTTTGGGATTCTAATCCAATTAAATGAGAAAAAAATTAAAAAACAGAGTAACAAAAACAAAGACAAACACCCACTTTGGTACAGTCAATGGGTACAGGACATAAAATAGTAAGCAATAATATGAAAAAGGGTTCTTCACACAATTCATCTCAAATCAAAAACTCCAAATCACAAGCCCCATTCAACTTAAACTGGTGCAAACCAGGTTACAAACTTATAAAGGGTGTACAAAGCAACGGCAGTGGCCTGTTTGTGCCTAATAAAACAAATGGCAACACACTTTGGGAGAATAAAAGGAACAAAACTCACTCCTATTAAGCCTCTGAAGCACACAGAAAAATCTCACGTGTAATTGGCACTTGTGTGATCTCACGTATCGTTTATCTCCTCTCTAACACAGTATAAAGGACAAGAGTTACTGCATGTTCAGTTAATATATGAAATAAACAGTTATTTAACGTTTTAACAGCTCTTACAACATATTTTAGGTTAACTAACGCTCCATCTCTGTCAACGTGATCTGAATTCCCCTCCCCCATGGGAGATCTCTCACGTGCAGGAACACAATGCTTGTATGATCAGCAAACTAAACCATCCACTCAATAAAATCACACGACTGTAATCACCACACACTCACAAGTTGATATAAAGCTGGAAATTTCCTCTCTTTAACAGATTTATCAACTATTTCTTTCCCTGTGTAACTCCCGTTTCTAACTATGCTCTCTTTCAGTCTGACATGCACTTCCCTCCAGCGCATGCACAAACTCTTAATGTTGTGACAAACTCACAAACTTAGTTAATGCAACAAAGGTGAATTACTGGGGAACTTAATCAAGTATAAGTTGAATCTTGCCCCGGTCACATAAAATACAAATAATCATCAAAAACACACATTATGTTACTCTCCTCACACTCTTTCTTACCCGCCTCGTCACATTCTTATTGATGGCACATTATGGGAGGCTCTTTGTCTCTCAGGTGTGAATCACTAAATATTCATGGCCATTGTTACTCCCTCGCATAAGGGCATTCTATCACAAATGTAAGGATTATTAGCTCTTATTTTAGCTTTTGGGGAATCGATTCTTAAAGGTTCGATATTGATTTGATTAAATTGATCTGATTCAACATTTATAATTACACCTTATCGACTAGTCCGTCCAGCACTTAGTGTATCTTAGTAATTCTGCTTACTTCGTGGCCAACAAAGTTAGCATTAACTAGTATTTTATTTGTTATGAGCAAGGTAACAAAGGATCGACAGCGCAAGGCAGTAACTGATTAAGTACAAAACACAAACACTGCTCTGTAAAATGAAACAAGTTTATTTTCTATTCTACGGCACAGTAAACTAAAATGCACGCACACACACACATACACACGGTTCAGGAAAATGAGTTATGTGTTCTGAAGAAAGTCTTAAGTCTAGCACTCATTGCTAGTTCGTCAAATTCACCTGAGGAAGATCGCAAGCAGAGATTCTCAGCTGTCTTTACTGCTTAAAGATCAACTCGCCCAGTTTCCAGCAAAAGACATGGACAGCTGGCTCGTTTTCCTTTCCTGGCAGAGGGCACCCTGAGGCTGCTGATTGGCTGCTGATGCGTTCGTTGTCTGACACATTTCTGGGGATGTCCTCCGGTGATTGGTTGGTTTCTTTGTGACGTGATGACGCTCTGAAAATCCTTCTCAGATTTCTTTGCGTGGCTTCTGGCTTCTAAAAGTTTCTTCAGTCAGAAGTTTGCGGAGCCCCGCCCCGCACTGTTCCTCTTTGGACACAAATTAACCTAATATTTAACCCTTCGCTTCCGGGGCTGCTCTGTTCAGTCGACGTTAAGGATGGCTCCGCTCAATTTGTGCTTTTATATACTTTTTTACATATTTTTTCTTTCTCTTTTTACACGCATAATGTCTGCACTGTTTATATACGACAAAATAACAGTTTTGGACATTGGACACTGCTGCACTAACCTGCTTCAGGACACTTTATCCACGGATCCAGCATGGCCATTTGAGATACTTCGGAACACCGAGGTTAACAAAGGCCGCCTGAATAATCCCAGGAGGCGAAAGAAACACCGCGGGCAACGCGCAGGAATTCATGACAGACTGAGAAAAAGGGCTCACAGTCCTCCTCTACCGAGTATACCGAGAATAAGATGGACGATCTTAGAGCCAGGATAAGTTTCCAACGGGACATTAGGGACTGTAACGTCCTTTGTTTGACTGAAACATGGCTCACTCCCTCGGTCCCGGATACCGCTGTAACACCGTCTGATAACTTTTCTGTTTTACGGATGGACAGAACAGCCGAGGCCGGAAAAACCAAAGGTGGTGGAGTGTGTTTCATGATTAACAAGAAATGGTGTGACCCCAAGAATATCTCCATTCTGTCGCGTTCCTGCTCGCCTCATCTGGAACATCTCTCCATTATCTGCCGCCCATTCTATTTACCCTGTGAGTTTCCATCGATCATCACTACTGTCGTTTACATTCCACCACAGGCAGACACGAGCTTGGCTTTGTCCAAACTCCACGATGAGCTTAGCGGCTACATCAACAAACACCCTTGACGCTGCCTCTATCATCGCAGGGGACTTTAACAAAGCCAACCTCAGGAAGGTCATGCCGACCTTCCATCAGCATGTATCCTGTCCGACTAGAGGACCGAATACACTGGATCATTGCTACACTCAGTTTAAGAATGCTTACAAAGCTCGTTCCCTGCCGGCTCTTGGCAAATCGGACCATGCCGCCATTTTCCTCACACCGGAATACAAACAAAGGATCGTTCAGGAATCCCCGGGGGAGAGGGAAGTGACTGTGTGTCCTCTCACAGCTCCACTTCTAATGTTAAATTTGCTGATGATACTGTGGTTCTGGGCCTCATTTCCAACAATGATGAGACCGCATACTTGGGTGAGGTAGAGAGACTTACATCATGGTGCCAGGACAACTGTCTCTCTCTGAACGTGAGCAAAACTAAAGAGCTGATTGTAGACTTCAGGAAGAGACAGCAGCGGCCCTACACTCCTCTTATGATCAGCGGGACCCCTGAGGAGAGGGTGAGCAGCTTCAAGTACCTCGGTGTAAACATCTCAGAGGACCTGACTTGGACTGCACACATTCAAACACAGGTCAAGAAAGCCAGGCAAAGACTGTACCATCTGCGACAGCTGAGGAAATTCAGGGTCTCACCAGCAATCCTGAAAACTTTCTATTCATGGGCCATAGAAAGTGTATTGACTCAGTGCATCTCAGTGTGGTATAGCAACGCCACAAATCAGGACTGCAAAGCTCTGCAGAGAGTCGTGCGCTTAGCTGAGCGCATCTCAGGGTCTACCTTCTCCTCTCTGCAGGACATATACTTCAAACGCTGCAAAAGCAGAGCTGCAAAAATAATCAAGGACTCAAATCACCCTGGTAACCGTCTTTTCATCCCACTGCCATCTGGCAAGCACTTCAGGAGCATGATGGCAAAAACTGAGAGACCGAGGAGGAGCTTCTTCCCTCAGGCCATCAGGCTCCTAAACTCAGGCTCCTAAACTCAGTCTCATAACATCTACAGGACTCAATTTAATAAACTGTAAAAACATTAATTATTCTCCATCATCAGCATTGCTGCTATGTGTACATACCCGGTAAAACCTTTTTGCACATTCCTCTTGCACATCCCTGTTTATATTAATATTTATTAAATCCACAGTAGACTGTATTGCACATTTTATTTCATTGCACATTTTACTCCTTATTTTATTTTATTTTTTTCTTTCTTATTTTTTTTTTTTATTCTTACCTATATTTATATATATTCTCTTGTGTTATGTTTCATTTTTTACTTTTTTTTATGCACTGTCCATTGAGCGGACCTGTCCTGACCTACATTTCACTACTGATTATACCCTGTATGATTGTGTATGTGACAAATAATAAAGAAACTTGAACCTTCCACGTGGGGAAACATTTATAAGAAGTTATTATCATCATTCGTATGATGCTGAATATCACCTTTCATTCACACCAATGTTCTGCAATTAAAATAAGCTTCCTTCCAAGACTAAATATCACATAGTTCACACACGTTAATAGCTTTTCCTGCTAAAACAAAAGGATTATAAGTCAAAGATAAAAATAAAACACAGCAAACAGAAAGCACGTTATTTGGGAGTATATTGCTCCAATACTTTAAATGATTTTTAAATGATTGTCTTTTGAAATCGTTTATGTAAGTTTGAGTTTTTTTGTCTGCAAAAGAAGAGAAAAGGGCATGTTCCTCTTGGAATGCAGGAAAGAGAAGGGGGAGATGTCCTGATGTCAGAAATTCATTTCTGTGGAGATCTGCTGAGCGTCTGTGTCAATGTATATCTGTCTTTTTGTTGATTAAATCATTGATTTAATCAACGCATCTTTCTTTTAAGATGGCGCCGCAGATGGCAGCTACAGTGCTTTGCTCTTCAGTCTTTGTACTGTATTTGTTTGTTTTTCCCGGAAAAACAAGGATTTTTCAAACTCTGCTGCTCTGTGTTTCACGGAAACCTGGCTGAATGATGCCATACCGGACAGCATGCTACATCTGCCTAACTTCAGAGCAGATCGTGATGCAGAATCAACGGGGAAACCGCACGGCGGCGGAACGTGCTTTTACATCAATGAGAGGTGGTGTACAGATGTAACTGTGTTAAAGATGTACTGTTCTGATCTAGAAAAGCTCTTCATTAACTGCAAGCCGTTCTATTCACCGCAGGAGATTTGTTCGTTCGTTCTCGTGAGTGTCTACATTCCACTGCAAGCGAACGCGAGATCAGCTTTACATAAACTCGCTGATCTGATCACAGACACAGAACAACAACACCCGGACTCTGTTTTAATCATTCTCGGGGACTTTAATAAAGCAAATCTCTCCCTCGAACTGCCAAAATACAGACAGCACATCACATGTCCCACCAGAGACAGTAATATACTGGATCACTGTTACACAGCGATAAAGGACGCATATCACTCTGTCCCACGGGCAGCTTTAGGACTCTCTGATCTCTGTTTGGTTCATCTCATACCGACCTACAGGCAGAAACTTAAATCTGCTAAACCTGTATTAAGAACTGTTAAAAGATAGACTAATGAAACAGAGCGGGTTTTACAAGACTGTTTCTCTCTCACTGATTGGACTGTTTTTGAAGCTGCTGCAAACGATCTGGACGAGCTCACAGAGACTGTAACATCTTATATCAGTTTCTGTGAGGATATGTGCATTCCTACCAGGACTCATCTAACTTACAACAACGACAAACCATGGTTCATTGCAAAACTCAGACAGCTCCATCAGGCCAAAGAAGATGCTTACAGAAAGGGGGATAAAGTCTTGTATAAACAGGCCAAATACACACTGGAAAATGAGATCAGAGTGGCAAAGAGGAATTATTCTGGCAAGCTAAGGAACAAATTCTCCTCCAGTGATTCTGCTTCAGTGTGGAAAGGTATGAAAGATATCACCAGTTACAAGACACCATCCCCCAGCACTCTGGAGAATCAACAACTGGCAGACGATCTGAATGAGTTCTACTGCAGGTTTGAAAAAAACACCCCACATCTGCCCTGAACACCTCTCCACAAAACCATTAACACCCCCAGCTACCCCCCTGTCCCCCACACTTGCAATTCAGATCAGTGAAGATGACGTGCGCCAGGTCTTCAGAAAGAACAAAAGAATGAAAGCACAAGGCCCAGACGGTGTGTCACCAGCCTGCCTAAACACCTGTGCTGACCAGCTGGCCCCCATCTTCACACAGATCTTCAACAGATCACTGGAGCTGTGCGAAGTCCCCTCATGCTTCAAACGCTCCACCATCATCCCCGTCCCAAAGAAACCCAAAATTACTGGATTTAATGACTACAGACCTGTGGCTCTAATGTCTGTGGCCATGAAATCATTTAAAAGACTGGTTTTGGCTTATCTGAAGGCCTCCACTGGACCCTTACTGGACCCCCTGCAGTTTGCCTACAGAGAAAACAGGTCTGTGGATGATGCAGTCAGCATGGGACTGCACTTCATCCTGCAGCATCTGGACAGACCAGGGACTTATGTGAGGATCCTGTTTGTAGACTTCAGCTCCGCTTTTAACACCATCATCCCGGACACCCTTCAGAATAAACTGAAACAGCTCTCCGTGCCCACATCCGTCTGTCAGTGGATCACCAGCTTCCTGACAGACAGGCAGCAGCTAGTGAGGCTGGGAAAATTCTCATCCAGCACCCGCACCACCAGCACTGGAGCTCCTCCGGGCTGCGTTCTCTCCCCACTGCTCTTCTCCCTCTACACCAGGGGTTCCCAAACTCGTTCCTGGAGTCTCCCCAACACTGCACATTTTGCATGTCTCCTTTATCAATCACACCTGATTCAACTCATCAGCTCATTAGTAACAATTCCAAGACCTGAAATGGGTGTGTCAGACAAAGGAGACATGCAAAATATACAGTGTTGGGGAGGCTCCAGGAACGTGTTTGGGAACCCCTGCTCTACACCAACGACTGCACATCTAAAGACCCCTCTGTCAAGCTCCTGAAGTTTGCAGACGACACCACACTGATCGGCCTCATCATGGACTGTGACGAGTCTGCTTACAGACAGGAAGTTAAGGAGCTGGCTGAACACGCTCAAGACAGTGGAGATTATTGTGGACTTCAGGAGAAACCCCCCTGCTCTCCCCCCACTCACCATCATGAACAGCACTGTGACTGCAGTGGAGTCATTCAGATTCCTGGGCACCACAATTTCTCAGGAACTGAAGTGGGACAATCACATTCAGTCCATTGTGAAAAAGGCCCAGCAGAGATTGTACTTCCTTCGCCAGCTGAGGAAGTTCAACCTGCCACAGGAGCTGCTGAAACAGTTCTACTCCGCCATCATTGAATCCGTCCTCTGCACTTCAATAACTGTCTGGTTAAGCTCAGCTACCAAATCTGACCTCAGAAGACTACAGAGGGTAGTCCGGACTGCTGAGCGAATCATTGATACAACCCTCCCCACTCTCCAAGAACTGTACTTATCCAGAGTAAGCAAAAGGGCTGGCAAAATCACTCTGGACCCCTCACATCCAGCACACTCCCTCTTTGAACTGTTACCGTCTGGTCGACGCTACAGAGCTCTGAGCACCAGAACGACCAGACACAGAAACAGTTTCTTCCCTCAAGCAATCCATCTCATGAACACTTGACATTAAATGTGGAACACACAACACTTTTATACATTATTTTTTCACCACACATACTTATTTTTTCATTTCAAATTTGCACATATCAGACTTGTACACACATCATTGTCTATATTATATATTGTGTCTTTGCTACTTTGTACATTGCCTATTTGTATATTTGTATGTTATTCTTTTGTTATCTGTGTCCTGTACTGTTGCTGTCTTTCTGTTGCACTGTAGAGCTTCTGTCATTATAACAAATTCCTTGTATGTGCCTTTATTTGGCAAAAGAAACTATCGCTAAGTTACGTCCCCCTCAGATGACAGGTGCGTCACAGCGTGCGTCACGCGCCGTCACGAGGGAGCGCCAGAATTCAAATAAACAATCTTCTGCTTATCTTTAACTTTTTTGTTTTTGGATGGTCTCATTCTGTCTGTGAGACTGTAAGCTACAAAACTGTGATGTTTTTTACCACCAAGATTAGTCTAACAACTGCAGATTATATGTATATATATATATATATATATATATATATATATAGTGACGCAACAACGGGGTATGCAGCGTATGCAGTGCATAGGGGCGCCACACATAGGGGGGGGGGGGGGGGGGGGGGGGGGGCGCTATTTTGCCTAAATCATTCTGTGAAAATCTTCTTTAATAAAACGTCATAAATAATCAAAAGCTTAGTTATTAAAAATAATCAATGCAACATTAGTATTCCACGGTTTTTAGCATTTAATGTGTCACGAATCCTGGCCATGAACTTCCAGTCACTCACCTCTAGAGGTCACTCACCCACCACATGGACTTTCACACCACACAGTCAGTCACAGATCACTCAAGGACTACATTTCCCATCATCCACTGCACCAACACAGCTGTTTGCACTGATCACGCACACACCTGTTTTCCATCTCACAATCACCAGCACCCAATCACACACACACACACACACTATATAAACCATGGACTTCCTCTCACACACTGCCGAGTATTGTTAGCCTAGCTACTTACCAAGCGTTTCCCAAGTATCCCGAGTTTGATTTCCTCTGTTCTTATTCCTGCCTGTGTTCCTGGTTTATTCTCTCCGCCTAGCCCTCTGGATATTGTACGCTGATCGCCGACCCTCGCTTGCCCTTGGATTATTCTTGTGTCTTGCCCATGCCATACCTGTTTGCTACTGCCCGACCCTGCCTGTTTTGACCATGTTTCATAATAAAAAGCTTGCACTTGGATCCGCATGTCTCACGTCTCGTCAGCTCCGTAACAGAATACTCGGCCACAAAAGGATCCAGCGGCTTTTCATATGGATATTGGCCAGGTATGGACATTGCACGGATGTTGTTGCACCTCGAGCAGGGCTCGCTTCCACTCGAGGACTATGTACAAGACTATTTAGATCTCGCCCATTTCTCTGATCTGCCGGACTGTGTACTCATAGACTTCTTTTGTGAGGGCATTACTCAACCGCTGAAGTCTCAGCTAATCCGTGAGGGTCCCCGTTCATCTTTCAGTCAGTTCCTGGACTATGCTTTGCTATGTGTTGGCTCTTCGTTCACTGTGGGGGTCGCAGAGGAACGAGACACCGCACCCAATTGTGTGGACACAGCCACACTAGATCACGCTCACAAAATGGCGGCAACAACAACACCCCGTAGCGTCATTGCTGCCAATCACAAGCCAGGTCAGTTCCCAGCTGATGTTAAAGAGTCAAGTCAAGTCACCGCTGATGTTAAAAAGCCAAGTCAAGTCACCGCTGATGTTAAAGAGTCAAGTCAAGTCACCGCTGATGTTAAAGAGTCAAGTCAGGTCACCGCTGATGTAAAAGAGTCAAGTCAAGTCACCGCTAATGTTAAAAAGCCAAGTCAAGTCACCGCTGATGTTAAAAAGCCAGGTCAAGTCACCGCTGATGTTAAGGAGTCAAGTCAAGTCACCGCTGATGTTGAAGAACCAAGTCAAGTCACAGCCTATGTTAAAAGGTCAAGTCAAGCCACAGTTGATCATCACAAGTCAAACCAAGCCACAGTTGATCGTCACAAGTCCAACCAAAGCACAGTTGATCATCACAAGTCAAGCCAAAGCACAGTTGATCATCACAAGTCAAGCCAAGCCACAGTTGATCGTCACGAGTCCAACCAAAGCACAGTTGATCATCACAAGTCAAGCCAAGCCACCAGTGATCTCCGTGAGTCAAGCCAAGCCACAGTTGATCGTCACGAGTCAAGCCAAGCCACCAGTGATCTCCGTGAGTCAAGCCAAGCCACAGTTAATCGTCACAAGTCAAGCCAAAGCACAGTTGATCATCACAAGTCAAGCCAAAGTACAGTTGATCATCACAAGTCAAGCCAAGCCACAGTTGATCGTCACGAGTCCAACCAAAGCACAGTTGATCATCACAAGTCAAGCCAAGCCACCAGTGATCTCCGTGAGTCAAGCCAAGCCACCGTTGATCGTCACGTGTCAAGCCAAGCCACCTGTGATCTCCATAAGTCAAGCCAAGCCACAGTTGATCGTCACGAGTCACGCCAAGTCACAGTTGATCGTCACGAGTCACACCACGTCTCAGCTCTCCAGCCAGAGTCACGCCACGTCACAGCTGACCAGCCAGAGTCACGCCACGTCACAGCTGACCAGCCAGAGTCACGCCACGTCACAGCTGACCAGCCAGAGTCACGCCACGTCACAGCTGACCAGCCAGAGTCACGCCACGTCTCAGGTCCTCAGCCAGAGCCTCTTCACGTCTCAGCTCCTCAGCCAGAGCCTCTTCACGTCTCAGCTCCTCAGCCAGAGCCTCTTCACGTCTCAGCTCCTCAGCCAGAACTTCTTCACGTCTCAGCTTCTCAGCCAGAGCCTCTTCACGTCTCAGCTCCTCAGTCAGAGCCTCTTCACGTCTCAGCTCCTCAGCCAGAACCTCTTCACGTCTCAGCTCCTCAGCCAGAACCTATTCCACCCAGAGACTCAAGGTCAGTCCTTCAAGTTCTCCGGTTGATATCCAACGTGAGGGATGCACAGCTGGTGTCTGTACGCACTGCTGGTATCTCCAAATCCACTCACTCTGACCCCCCTGTGCATGAACTGATTACCCTGTCTGAAGCGCTTCCCAGGGTGGGGATTGCACTATGTTGCATTTGGGCCACATACACCACCACGTTACTGCCCCAGGGGAAGGCATCTGCCGCAGAACCTCCCCAAGCGGTGGTGCTCGCCTCAGTCCCTTGCAAGGTGGTGGCGCCCAGCAATATACTCTCACCCGGTGATGGTACCACCGTAGAACCTCCAGAGGTGGCGGCGTTAGCTGCAGAACCTCCAGAGGTGTCGGTGGTATCCTCCTATGAGCTCTCATCCTGTCCTGTCACGGCTATGGAGGCCGTCTGTGAACTCTCGCCCTGTCCTGTCACGGCTAGGAAGGCCGTCTGTGAGCTCTCACCCTGTCCTGTCACGGCTATGGAGGCCGTCTGTGAACTCTCACCCTGTCCTGTCACGGCTAAGAAGGCCGTCTGTGAGCTCTCATCCTGTCCTGTCACGGCTATGGAGGCCGTCTGTGAGCTCTCACCCTGTCCTGTCACGGCTATGGAGGCCGTCTGTGAACTCTCACCCTGTCCTGTCACGGCTAAGAAGGCCGTCTGTGAGCTCTCATCCTGTCCTGTCACGGCTATGGAGGCCGTCTGTGAACTCTCGCCCTGTCCTGTCACGGCTATGGAGGCCGTCTGTGAGCTCTCATCCTGTCCTGTCACGGCTATGGAGGCCGTCTGTGAGCTCTCATCCGGCCCTGTCACGGCTATGAAGGCCGTCTGTGATTTCCTGTCCTGCCCCGATGTCACGGCTATGGAAGCCATCTGGGATTGCCTGTCCTGCCCTGGCATGGCTATGGAGGCCGCCTGTGATTCCCAGACCTGCTCTGCCACAGCCCCTGAGACCAGGAAGGCTCTCCCTGTGTTGTCTGTCTCTACTCTCCCTGTGTTGTCTGTCTCTACTCTCCCTGTGTTGTCTGTCTCTACCCTCTCTGTGTTGTCTGTCTCTGTTCCCCCCAGATCTCAGACTCTGATATGGGTTCCTGCCCGGTCTGCTTTCCTGCGGTGGTCTACTACTCCGGTCTGGTGGGCTCCTGTCACGCCTGCTCCACCCTGGGGGGCTCCAGTCCCGTCCGCTCCGCCCTGGGGGGCTCCAGGTCCGTCTGCTCCGCCCTGGTGGGCTCCAGGTCCGTCTGCTCCGCCCTGGTGGGCTCCAGATCCGCCTGCTCCGCCCTGGTGGGTTCCAGTTCCATCCTCTCCGCCCTGGCTTCCACATGGACCTGGCCCTCCGTCCCTCCCCCTGTTCCGCCTCCGCTCCACCGCCCTCCTAGGATTGCTTTAGAGCGTCTGGAAGCCGCTCCTTGGGGGGGGCTATGTCACGAATCCTGGCCATGAACTTCCAGTCACTCACCTCTAGAGGTCACTCACCCACCACATGGACTTTCACACCACACAGTCAGTCACAGATCACTCAAGGACTACATTTCCCATCATCCACTGCACCAACACAGCTGTTTGCACTGATCACGCACACACCTGTTTTCCATCTCACAATCACCAGCACCCAATCACACACACACACACACACTATATAAACCATGGACTTCCTCTCACACACTGCCGAGTATTGTTAGCCTAGCTACTTACCAAGCGTTTCCCAAGTATCCCGAGTTTGATTTCCTCTGTTCTTATTCCTGCCTGTGTTCCTGGTTTATTCTCTCCGCCTAGCCCTCTGGATATTGTACGCTGATCGCCGACCCTCGCTTGCCCTTGGATTATTCTTGTGTCTTGCCCATGCCATACCTGTTTGCTACTGCCCGACCCTGCCTGTTTTGACCATGTTTCATAATAAAAAGCTTGCACTTGGATCCGCATGTCTCACGTCTCGTCAGCTCCGTCACATAATGAGTTCAAAAATGTATTTATTAAAAACGTATTAAGACGCGGAACGGCCGTATCTCTTTGCGACCACATCAAATGGGAGACTTTTCAGACGCGCACTTCAGCTTTCCCTCAGCACCAGGCGCGAGTCAAACAAGCGCGGAAAAGGTAGGCTACGGGTCCCAAATGAGCTTCAGTAGAAAAACAGGGAACTGCGGTCTGATGAGATATTGTTATATGTCATTAAACCAACTTTCCTATTCTGTCAGCCGTTTTACTGTGCTCACGGCACACGCTCTTCAACTGTACGTGAATATGAGGCGCACGCTCACTTCATAAATAAACCGCACTAGGAACTGCGAGCATACATCGTCAGTTTAGTCACGAAAATTACCAAAATGGCAATTAAAACTGTGCATGCATGTATGTGCATTCGATTTAAATGCTTGCAGCCTACTGAAATATTCTGCCATTCGAGATCCCAATAGGACGCAAGATGATAGGCTATGTAAATTTTTATTCATAATTTAATGCACAAGTAGACCAAATATGCATTCATATGCGCAAATTTTTCGTTAATTTGTAAAGTATGAAAATGAAAATAAAATGAAACCATATTTAAATGCATGAAATAACTAATTTTACATTCTTACATTATTTTCCTTTGTACAGAGCTCGATTTAGGTATGACAAAAGTGCTGCAATGAATTCATTTTGACAACTTGAATTCATTTGCAATGAATTCAAATTTTGGACAAATGTTATGGCAATGTCAAAAATGCATATGCAGCTAAGTCAAAGCCCCCTCTGTCCAACTCGGATCATAATGTAGTACATCTGATTCCTTCTTATAAGTCAGTGTTTAAGACATGTAAACCAGAGCACAAAATGGTTAATGTATGGACAGAGGATTCTATGGAAACACTTAAGGGCTGTTTTTTGTGCACAGATTGGTCCATATTTCACCAGTTAGAGCTTGATGACGCCACTGACACAATAAGTGATTATATCAACTTTTGTGTAGATAATGTGGTAGAAAAAAAGGATGTTGTTGTTTATCCTAACAACAAGCCCTATATTACAAAGGACATTAAAAAGTGCATAAATAACAAAAAGCTGGCATTTAGGAATAAGGATAAGGTAGGACTGTTAGTGGCACAGAAGGAATTAAAATATAATTTGAAACAAGCAAAGGAACAGCACAGGCAAACTATGGAACACAGTTTTAATACTTCTAACACAAGAAAACTTTGGGAAACAATGAAATTGGTTACCAATATGAACCCTGCTAAGAAACATATTACAACAGTGGACAATCTACAAAGAGCAAATGAGCTAAATGATTTTTATTTGAGATTTGAGGCACAAAATGATTTAGAGGAATGTCATAGCTTATTGCAATCACTGTCTGACACCAAAGACATTCCTTGGGTGGAAGTAGACCCACGTGATGTGCAGCACCTTTTCAGGTGCTTGCACACCAACAAGGCTACTGGGCCAGATGGGTTACCAGCTTTTTTGCTAAAAAACTGTGCTGAAGAGCTTGCTATAGCATGGTGTCCCCTATTTCAGCGATCTCTTGATACCCACACTGTGCCGGCTCTGTGGAAAAAGTCCTACATAACACCAATCCCTAAAAAACCTGGTGCTAGAGAAAATAATGATCTTCGCCCTGTGGCTCTGACTTCAAATGTCATGAAGTGTTTTGAGAAATTTGTAATTTCATTGCTGGAAAAAGAAGTACAGCCACTGCTAGACACCTGTCAGTTTGCCTATAAGCAGAATAGGGGTACTGAGGATGCTGCTCCTAACATTGTTCATCTTGTGTCTAAGCATCTTGAGAATACTAAAGCCTATGCTCGTATTTTATTTGTTGATTTTAGTTCTGCATTTAATACAGTGCAGACACATTTGCTTTTAGAGAAGTTGCACAGCATGGGTGTTAGTACTCTTTTAATCAAATGGTTTCATTCTTTTTTAAGTAATAGAACTCAGCAGGTCAGGGTCAATGGGACACTTTCTGAGGTCAGATATAGTAATACAGGAGTGCCACAAGGTTGTGTTTCATCGCCTGTGCTTTTTTCTTTGTACACAAATGATTGCAGGAGCACATATACTAATAATTATATCATGAAATATGCTGATGACACTGTCATTTTAAGTCTCTTACATAAAGACATGGACTTATCATCTTACCACAGTGAAATAGATATTTTCATTCAGTGGTGTGACAAGAACTGTCTTGTTTTAAATGTAAAAAAAACACAGGAAATGGTCCTTGACCCAAGAAGTGTATCTGAATATAAGCCTGTGATCATTAAAGACACAATGATAGAGCAGGTGACATCTTACAGATACCTGGGGTTTTATATGGACAGTATTCTTTGTTGGAAGACACACATTGATAGTCTGTGTACACGATTACAACAGAGGCTCTATTTTTTAAGAAGGCTGAGACTGTATGGGGTGGGTAGCAATATCTTGCTTGTTTTTTATCGAGCCATGCTTGAAAGTCTCATTCGCTATGGAATCACAGTCTGGTTTGGAAACTTGTCTGTTCAACTGAAAAATAAATTGGCTAATATCCACAAAACAGCCATGAAAATCATTGGAATAAAACAATATGAGCCTATACAGACTTTATATGAACAAGCAGTGTTGAGAAGGGCAATAAGTATTAGCACTGATCCCGATCATCCTCTTTTTAGCGAATACCAGCCGCTGCCATCAGGAAAGAGACTGAGAATGCCTATGTGTAAAACTAATAGACTGAAGCTATCATTTGTTCCTGCCTCGATAAAAATGTTGAATTCTAACAAGAACAACGCACCTATAGCACATTAGCACTTTACTGTGTTTCATATTTATATTACACATTGTTGTATTTTAATGTATGCTCTTAATTGTTTTATTTAATGTTTTGTCTATTATTGTATGTAATTTGTCTAGAGCAACACTGTAGCACTTTGCCCGAGACAAATTTCTCTTCGGGGACAAATAAAGTTTATCAATACATCAAATTTCCTTTTATGAACACGGTCAATTTTGAGAGTCATGACTAATCACTGGTGCCGGTACTCTGCTGGCATTTTGTGAATTTATATCACAAAGATTTATATATTTTTTTTCAAATAATTACTTTACAAATAATTTGAATTTGAAAAAAAAAATTTGTCTTTTTAATTATCTTCTTGTTAATAGTACTTGCTGCAATTAGATCCACACCTCTATAACTTGTTCTTTGCATGCATGTATCCTACCTATATTTATATATACTCTCCTGTTGTTACATGTCAGTTTCTGTTTAGTTCCTGTTTGCCCTTATTTGGTATTTCCTGTCCTTGTTTCGTGTAATTACTTCATCATCGTTAAGTCCTATCACCTGTGTTTGATTAATTATCCTGTTTAGCTCATTCGTTTGTCCCTTTATAAGTCCTGAGTTCTCCCCTTGTCTTTGTCGGTGTTTAACGTTGTTAAATGGATTTAAGTGTGCTGATGTTTAATAAATTCTCAGTTTTGAACTTCTTCTTCTTCGAGCGCTACTTACTACAGCCATAACAGAAACACCGACCAAATACAGAAGACTTACCCTACTAATGAGGATGGAGTTTTTTGACCACCTCCTCACTTTAATTCTGCGTAAGCTCCCCTTCGTTGAGTACGCAGAGGAATTCTGCAAGCTCGCCGCGGCAGCTGAGCTTCACGACGCGGCTATCCTCCACCTGTTCCGGCTCGGGGCCTGCTATCACCACCCGATGGGTCTCCCAGACACCACCGGATTAAGTTGGAGAGTGGGGATTTCAGTGTCTGGGAAGGGTCCGAGTTGGAACCAATCCTCCGCCCGCTGCGATGATGACTCCACTGTCCTCGATGATGATGGTTCCGCCGCCCGAGACGGCAATGATGGTGCTGCCGCCCGTGACGGTGATGATGGTTCCGCCGCCCGCGACGGAGATAGTCCCGCCGCCCGAGACGACGAAGATAGTTCTGCCGCCCAAGATGGCGATGATGCCGCCGGCCGTGGCGAAGTGCCCTCGCATGTGCCCTCTAGTGCCTGCTCCTCGCATGTACCCTCCAGAGCCTGCTCCTCGCATGTGCCCTCCAGTGCCTGCTCCTCGAATGTGCCCTCCAGTGCCTGCTCCTCGCATGTGCCCTCCAGTGCCTGCTCCTCGCATGTGCCCTCCAGTGCCTGCTCCTCGCATGTGCCCTCCAGTGCCTGCTGGCATGTGCCCTCCAGTGCCTGCTCCTCGCATGTGCCTTCCAGTGCCTGCTCCACGCAGGTGTCCTCCAGTGCCTGCTCCTCGCAAGTGCCCTCCAGTGGGCACCCCAGAGCCCACTCTTCGTCAGCGCACCCCAGAGCCCGCTCCTCGCCAACGCACCCCAGAGCCCGCTCCTTCAGAGCGCCCCCTGGTGCCCGCTCCTCCAGAGCGCCCCAAGCGCCCGCTCCTCCTGAGTGCCCACCAGAGGGGATCTTCCCCAAGAAGATTTTGGGGGGGGGGCATATATCCTCTGCCTGGGTGGCCGGGCCCAGAGCCAAGGCCACGGAGCTCCCTGACCCACCTTGGCCACCTGAAAAAATAAGGCCCGAGTCTCCTGCTCCGCCATGGCCTCCCGAGTCCCCTGCTCCGCCATGGCCTCCCGAGTCCCCTGCTCCGCCATGGCCTCCCGAGTCCCCGGATCCGCCATGTCCTCCCGAAGCCCGGATCCGCCATGGCCTCCCGAGCCTCCAGTCCCGCTATGGCTCCCCGAGCCTCCAGTCCCGCCATGGCTCCTGGAGTCCCCTGACCCGCCCTGGAGGCTTCCCATGTCTCCTCCACGTCCTGGCTCTGCTCCAGCCTCCAGGGCGCCCGCCCCCCCCCCCCCCCCTCCCTCGATGTTGCTGTTACGGCGCGGGACGCGCCTTCCGGGAGGGGGCGATAACTGTTACATGTTAGTTTCTGTTTAGTTCCTGTTTGCCCTTATTTGGTATTTCCTGTCCTTGTTTCGTGTAATTAGTTCATCATCGTTAAGTCCTATCACCTGTGTTTGGTTAATTATCCTGTTTAGCTCATTCGTTTGTCCCTTTATAAGTCCTGAGTTCTCCCCTTGTCTTTGTCGGTGTTTAACATTGTTAAATGGATTTAAGTGTGCTGATGTTTAATAAATTCTCAGTTTTGAACTTCTTCTTCTTTGAGCGCTACTTACTACAGCCACAGCCTGTGTTATGTTTCATCTTTTATTTTATTGTTTTGCACTGTCCATTGAGCGGACCCGTCCTGACCTACATTTCACTACTGATTATACCCTGTATGATTGTGTATGTGACAAATAAATAAACAAGAACCTTGATGTTATACCCTAACAGAAATGGCTTATAAGTGTGTGATGAGCACTGAACCAGTTGTTAGTAAAACACACACTGTCCACCTGTACTCAGCTCTAAGAGCTAAAAGCAGATTGGTTGGCCTGCCTGGTTGCCATGCCAACAGTAATATGCCCATTAAAGGTTGCCACCAGCTTTTAATCCCGTATATTGACAATCACACATGTCTAAGGCAAATACGAAGTCAGGAGCAAATACGAGGTCAGAGATAATAAATATGGGCTAGATATATATTTTCTTTAGAAAACAAATATAGCCAAATAAAACCGAATAAAGAAGAAATTGAGGCCTAAAGTAGAAAACACAAAATAATGAAGTTGGTATTTTATGTATTGCAGGATGAATTAATTGCAGTGTATTACTTAGGGTTAGCATTTTTGAACAAACTATAACATATGTTCAATAAATATCAATACAGTACTGGCATAGAATGATAACTCAAATGATCAGTTTCTAATCAAATTGCTTGATACATCTGGTTGAGCTTGGTTTAAATTTCGATCTGATTTAAAGGGCTGTTGTAGACATGAAATAATCTGATCAACAGCAAAACAGAAAATGTGTGTGTAAACTCTTGAATCCAACCATTTCTGACTCAAAAATACCTTGCACAAATGCACAGTGCCATAATGTGTATGTTTACATACGTTTTACATAATACGCATGTGCATATATTTTACATCTTGTCTTACAAACTGGGCCGCGTTTCCCAAAAGCAGTCCTAAATTGATCATAGTTCCTTTGGTGACAACTGGTTCTATGATTCGACTTAGGCTTATGATGCTTTTGGGCAGTGCCGATCCTAGACTTCTGGGGTCCCTACGCAAAACTGTGTTGCCGGCCGGTGGGGGGTGGGGGGTTGAGGAATGGATGAAACGCATTTGTCCGTGTTTCACTCAGTCTCGATTCGCGCTTGCGGAAGGTGCTCGAGAAACAGTATCTCTTCGCGGTACGCTTTCAACTTTTTTTTTTCTCAAACAAGAGACTGTAAGACATTCACGTTACATGATTTTTACATAGAGAAGGGTGACAGCGCACCGCATTAAAATAAATGATCATTCATTTTTTCAGAACAGCTGGCCAAATTCAAAAATGAAACTAAAATTAAAACATCTTTGAGAGCAAGGGGGCCCCCTGGTTAGCCTTTGTTATTGTTTTGAAAGTGCGACCTAAGAGCCCAAACTTAAATTCAATGACTATTTATTTTTAAATATAATAATCAACACTCAACTAAAAAAATAATAAAAAAATGCAAACATGTAAATTGCAAATAATGCAGTTTTAAATTAACTTCTAAATTATAAAATGTGTTGTTGATATTCATATACTCATTTATTATTTATTATATTCATTTACACAGTGGCTGTCATAACTTGTTTCATAACAGATTTATTTAAACATGCATTAAATAATTAAGACATCACTAACAGGTAAAGTCAAATATAATGAGTATATAGTCCAATATTTCGCGAAATGCTCTTCTCTAGACTTAATTTCTCTAGCAAACTAACGAGCTGTGGACACTGATGACTTGCCTGAGGTAAAAGAAATGCTACTTGACATTTTGTTTAGAACTGTTTTATTGATGTCTTTCCACAGTTGAAACACTGATTGAGTGATTACATGAGATGTTCATTCATGTTTATTTCACATTAAAACTTGTAAGAAAGAGGAAGGGATGATAGCGCTCACTCATGCTCCGCTCCGCAGTTTGAACCGAGGCGTTTATACAGCGATCTGTCTCAACACATCAAAGAGAGTCAAAACGGCATGTGTTGTTTGAATTTCCTGAAAAAAATGACAATTTCAAAAATGAGACTTTGTTTCTTATCAAACATAACAATATATTTAACTGGAAGTTTCTAATTAAGTTCCACTTGTGCAGTGGTTAAAACAATGCTGTATTTTTTCGGTACATATTCGTACCGAACCAAAAGACAGAATCCAGAAAGACAGAAAATTTTCGGTACGAATACGTGTACCGTTAAACCTCTAGTAGTCTCAGCCTCAGACATCACGCCCACGGACCGTTGGCTAAACGGCTGATGCATATGGCACACTTATCTGGAAACACTTCAGGAGTGTCGAAGTTGTCGTCGGATTGGTTGAATTATACAGGATTTCCAGGAGACTCGTGTGTCGTGTTCTTTAACGTTACGCCTGGAAACAAAAATGCCGTGGCACCAAACCCCCTCACAAAAGAAGAAAGCTGTCTTGTTTACAAATGTGATGACGAACGCTTATCAGGATCAACTAAATGCTGGATTTTCAAAAGTATGTGAAATATTTAAAGTTTGCGGCATAGAATCTTTAAAATACATCCAAGAGTTTCACACACCGGTCTGTTATTGTGGCGACATTTCCACGTTCCGAAACGTGACGCTGAACGAAACGAACTGTGATTGGTTGTTTGACATGTTGGTCAAACGGCCTCATGTGCGGCCCTTGGCCAATGAAAGCTACTATACATTCCAGACATTCAGCCGTCAGTCTGAAGGTCTGGCTACGTGAGACTACACCTCTAGTAGCTACCTTTTAATTTAGGGCCTGAAGAAATCCATTTCAATTTTGCCTAAATTAAGTTTTCCATTTTATTTTTTATGGATTCTGTGTTTTATGATTCAGTATAAATTTATTATAAAAAATGTTGTCTAACAAAATTAATAAAACTCTGACAATTTAAAGAGTCTTTTAAAATGTAATCAAATGAAAGTCAGTTTAAAACAAAACATTTAATTTGGCAAATAAGATGCTGCACAACGGAACTGTTCAAATTAATAATTTTAGTATACAGTAGTCATATATTTCTGTCATAATTTATTCAAGATAAACCGGACTTTTATTTTGACGGGTTGTCGTGAAGGTCTTTCAGTTTTACTTTCAGTTTTAGTGTGTTTGATGGTAGTTTTTCTCAAATGAAACTGTGTAAAGATGCTGAGGGGACTCCCAGAGCAGTTAATGTGTTCATGCACTCATATATTGAGACTTAGGCACTGAAAACACTGCAAGCATCAGGTGTGTTTGAGTTTGTGTATTGGACAATACCGCTACATTCATTCACACAGAACATGCGGATTTATTAGTGGCATGCGCTGACTGGTTTCTGTCTGGCTTGCTTTCTGCTTTGTGACTGGATGTTAGATTAATCCATATTGAGTAAAAACATCCAGAGCTTATCATCATTGTTCACATAAATTTGTTTCACATCATTGTTCACATAAAAACTTTTTTTCTGTGTTATCCAACTCTCCAGGTGAGAGCTATGTTTGCGCAACTGAGAACTACTACAAGAATGTAGACTACACCAAAAATGTGAACCCCAACTGGTCAGTGAATGTGAAAGCATCAGCCAGCCAGAAGAACATGCTGGCTAACCGCACAGCTAGTGAGCCGAAGGAGAACAAGGACTTTGTGCGACCGAAGTTGGTGACAGTGATGAGGAGCGGAGTGAAGCCACGGAAGGCCGTCCGTGTGCTGCTCAATAAGAAGACGGCACACTCTTTTGAGCAGGTGCTCACCGACATCACAGAGGCCATTAAACTCGAAAGCGGAGCAGTGAAAAGGATCTATACACTGGATGGCAAACAGGTATGGGAGGAGTACATCAATATACTATGAAACACTATGTTTGGGAATTAAATATTTCTGTATTGCTTACTCTGTTCTGCAGTCTATGACATGTACTTTTTTAAATTGTATGTGAAACCGTATATACATTATTTATATCTGAAGGTATATATAGAGTATACCTTCAGAACCCCTGAAATATAATATGGCACAAGTTGCATAGGATTATTTTACAACACATTAAAACAAAGTGAAAGTCACAATTCTCTGCCATTAAAATAATAAGTGTAAGCAGGAACATTTTTTATCTATTTTTTTGTGTGTTCCAAAAAAGCAGATAATAAGCTTTTAGAACAACATCAAGGTGAGTTGTTGTATAGTTTAAACAGTTTCAATAAGTTACGATGGGTTAAATAAACTCTAAGCAGATAAACACACCTCCAGTCAAGTGCAGACCAGCATTGAAATGTAAATACAGAGCAGTCATAACTTTGTTTTTGCTGAGTTTATTTCATTGATATTGGGTATTAATTGATGTAAAACAAAATGGTGTGTTTTATTTTCTCTGCCAACTAAACTTCCAAAGCAAGTCGTTGTGCATTCTCTCCTCACTTTCCAGTGTAAACATTATAAGCACTATTAACGTTTGCTTCCTCTCACTCCAAGGCAAATCCTTAAATGAATGGTATTCAATATATATACTGTATATATATATATATATATATATATATATATATATATATATATCAAATAAATCATCTGGTCCTTGGCATGCCTTAAAATTTGCAAAATAAAACCTCAGACGAACAAAAAAACATGACTTATCACACCGTGTCATAATTTATTTAACAAAAATAAAGCCAAGAGGGAAAAGACATGTGTGACAAAGTTAGGACACCCTATGATTCAATTGCCTGTAGATCCACTTTCAGCAGAAATAATCATTTACTGTATGACTTTATCAGTCTCTCACATCATTCTGGAGGAATTTTGGCCCACTTTTCTTTACAGTTTATTGGGGTTTGTGGGTTTATGCACAGCTCTCACCACAGCATTTCAGTCAGGATGAGCTCTGAACTTTGACTGGACTGCTGTAACCCCTTGAATCTTTTATTTTCAGCCATTCTGTTGTAGATTTGCTGGTGAGCTTGGGATCATTGTCCAGTTGCATGACCCAGTTTTGGCCCAACTTTAGCTGTCGGATGGATGGCCTCAAATTTGACTCTATCCCTAAAACAGGCAACGTGTACCACAAGATACATTCTCTTTAGTCTCTTGTAGGAGGCACGAGGAATAATTTTTCATCCAATACTGTTATCATTATCATAATTGAGGTTGTTTGGACTATGGGGGTCACATCACTTGGTTCAAATTCTCTGTGCTCGTTTTGTTAGTTTGACCTAAAGCCAACATGTCTGCCCATGGTGCTGGACATTCAGAAAACATAGAAAGTAGGCATATATTAACCTTACTTATTTCAGCAAAAAAAAAATGCAATACAGCTATTAGTATTAATTGTGAACATTGTCTTGAAATGTTAAAAAAGAAAATTAAGACATATGTTGTTCGTGTTGTTTTTTATCGCATTTTGAAATATCCGTATCTCCTGAGATACGTTGCCTGTTTAGGGTATAAAAAAAGGATTATCCCCAGTATTTACAATGAATGGTGTCACAAGGTAAATTGTGCCCTAAGTTCTGGTTCTTTCATTATTGTGAATTCTGGGGTAGAATGGGGTGGGGTGTTTGGGGGGTTGGCGTTCCCCATTGGTGGTTATGTGGGATGGGAGTGGTGTAGAAAATACACAGAAAATACACAGAAGTCACAGAAACCACATAAAATACAAGGGGGAGCCCCTTGATAAAAAATAAATAAATAAAATATCTCAGAGAAGTGAGGTGGGGGGGTGGATGGGGGATATAAATCGCATCAAGGAGAGCATATCCCCCTCAGTAGAAATTGCATTCCAGGGCCAGGGGCCCTTAGGGAAGAGCCTTATAGGCCTTCCTGGCCTCTAAGCCCCCTGTACACAGTCCCCTTTCTATTTATTTTGAGTTAAAAAATTGTGCAAATGTTAATATTTGCATGTAAAACGGATAAAATTACATTTAGTTGACTACATCTTTGCAATTTTTAACAAGATTTTTCCCTTGCAGGGTTTCACACAGCTAATTTTATGGTAGAACAGGGGTGTCCAACCCTGCTCCTATAGGGCCACCATCCTGCAGCGTTTAGCTTAAACCCTGATCAAACACATCTCAAAAACCTGACAAAAGTCTTCAGGATTACATAAAAATATATATTTTGTTACATAAATTACATTATATGATTGTTTAGGGATGGCGCTAAACTGTGCAGGACAGTGGACCTCAAGGGTTGGAATTGCCCACCCCTGAGGATAAAGATGAGACAGTAAAAAAAAAATTAAATATAAAAAATGTCTATGCCTCAATTTTAGGACACTTAGACATGTCATACATGCAACATATTTTGCATATTCCATATTTGTTTGCATTAAATAAATCATAGAATTATTGATGACTTGGGCTGTTTTTTATACCCTAAACAGGCAGTGTGACCTGGGAGAAACAACTCATAAAATCCAAAATATACTAAATGATGTTTTATTAACAAAGTTCGGGAGGAGCACGTTCAGATAATTAACCTAATTAGCACAAGAGGAGCACAATCAGTAATCAACCCAGTTAACAAGATAAGAGGTGTGTATATATACACAGCAGACTTACCTCTGTTCCTTGACAGTTTTCCAGCATCCCTCCGCCACCCCTTCTCCGCACTTACAACTATTCCTGTCCTAAACCTATGGGGGGTATTCAGGGTTCGGGCCAAAGTTCCGAGCTCGAAGCCCTCCCCTCGGACAGCACGCCAAATACGCATAAACTTTATTCTATTTATTATATGTAAGTGTGAACTAGTGAAATATTATAAAAATTATTTTGAATATGTTTTACTTAAGTCCAGTTGATATAAAAAGTGACATGAAATGATTTTTTGCTGATCATTTTCCACTCTTGCCTGTTTTAGGGCTAGAGTACTTTGGTATACAGAAGAGTTCATGGTCGACTCAATGCAGGTGAGGTGGCCAGATCCTGTGGCTACAAAACAAGCCCAAAATCATCAGCCCTCCAAAAGCATGCTTGACTTTTGGGATGAGGTGTTTGTGCTGATATGCTCTTTAGGTTTTCACCAAACTTGGCACTGTGCATTATGGCCAAACATCTCCACTTTGGTTTCATCTATTCAAAGGATATTGTTCTAGAAGTTTTAGGGTTTTTACAGATGCAACTTTGCAAACCTAAACCAAACATGCCATACTTGTCCCATATTTTTCTAATTGTAATGTCATGAACTCTATCATTTAACATGTTATCTGAGGCTTGTAGATTCTGCGGTGAAGTTCTTGGGTTGTCTGCCATGCCAGTGTTACATGGTCTGATCTTGGGATGAATTTGCTGGGATGTCCAGTCCTGGGAGGATTGGTGTCTGTTTTGAATGTCTTGTACTTGTGAATAATCTTCCTCACTGTAGAATGATGGACTTCAAATTGTTTGGAAATGGCCATGTTACCCTTCCCAGATTGATTACAGCAACAATTGCTTCTCTAAGATCATTGCTGATATCTTTCCTCTTTGGCATTGTGTTAACACACACCTGAAGGCTCTAGTCCAGCAAACTGCCAAAACTTCTGCTTTTATAGAAGTGCTCACACTTGCTGATGATCAGTTAATCAAAGGCTTTTGATTAGCAGTGCCTGACTGCTACTTACCCTCTTAATTCCTATGTTAACACTAAGGGTGTCCTCACTTTGTCACAAATGGCTTTTCCATTTTGGCTTTATTTTTGTTAAATAATGACACATAAATAAATAATGCAGCATGTCATGTGCTGTTGTTCATCTGAGGTTTATTTATTTATATAAGACCTGCCAAGGACAAGATAATGTTTTTTTTTATATCCTGATGCAGAAAAGCATGGAATTCAATAGGGTGTCCTAACTTTTTCACATGACTGTATATATATATATATATATATATATATATATATATATATATTTGTGCTGTCAATCGATTAAAAAAACAACAACTAATTAATCGCACATTTTTCTAAAATTAATCGCGATTAATCCCACCTAACATTAAAGTTTTTAAATATACTTTTATATTGCAATAATTTCACATTCAATCTTCAAATGTACACTGTACAAACAACATAAAGACAGTAGATTTTTTATATTTCATTAATGGCATCTTTTTTATGATTGAAGGCCAGCATCACTGATATCAATACTACCGATGTCTCTATAAAATTGTTTTTCCCCCTTAATATTTAACCATTGACTGTAGCCATTCAGCATTACAGTATAATTGACAGCTATCAATTTTAACATTTATTAGACTTAACTTCTAATTTAAGTGAACTTAAAACAATCTTCACACGAACCCATTATAATAAATGACATATTTAGCTACCTGTGCCCTTCAGCAGAAATATAGCCTACAGAAAATGAATAGTAACCAAACACTAAATTCTAAATTAAATATAGATGAACCCCTTAAAGCTATAAAAGTTATTGATTTCCTCCTTTTTTTTTTTTCTTTTGTTCTTGGATTAATAGACATCACAGCAGCTGGATATTATCTTATTTGCCTGCTATTGCTTTAAACGCTGCTGCTGCTTTCTGACCCACTTCAGGTCTTAAAGTCTCTACTAATGAGCGGACGAGTTGAATCGGGTGTGTTAGATGAGGGAGACAGTGCTGGGGTGCCTCAGGACAGTTTTTAAAACCATTTCAGAGACATGTTCTTAAATATGACGCATATATAACATATTGCATGCATGCACATAGTTTTAAGGCAGCTTTAATCGCCTTTTTGGTAACTTCATGCCTTAACTGACAGCATAACTAGGACATTGCATGCACGTAGTTTCTTTCTCTGTTTGATATGAAATGATACAGGCTACAGCGCGCGCCGGAACCTTTGTGCGTGTATTTGAAGAGCGCACGCTACGAGCACAGTATCTTTTCCACGCTCGTTTTACTCGCGCCTGTCGCGGAGGTGACGTTAGAGCGCACGTCTGAAACGTCTCCCATTTGATGTGGTCATAAAGACGTTCTGCATCTAAATAAACGCAATCCTTTTCAAGAAAAAAGAGACAGAGGCAGCAGTTGTGAATGGGGTGGCCAACCCTAGCCCCGCCCCTGCGTTAATTGCGTTAAATATTTTTAATACGTTAATCTGAAAAAATTGATCTCCCACGCTAATGCGCTAATTTTGACACCATTTTTTTTTTGGTTTTGCACCACTGCGAGTACGTCGATTGTGCCGTTGGAGCCACTTGCACGGCGACTGGAGGCGTTGCTTGCGCTGCCCAGCCCGTCTCGTTGGCTCACGCACACAATTCGACTCAGCTATGCGATTCAGTTGACCAGGCGACCTCCCAAGTTCAGCGGCGTACTCAAGACTGCGTTGGCAGCTCGGAACGCTCCTGTCTTGCGCGAGGAGATTGCTGTCCTCCTGGCAAAGGATGCAATCGAGCCGGTCCCTCCAGCCGAGATGAGGCAGGCCGAGATGAGGCAGGGGTTTTACAGCCCTTATTTCATCTTACCCAAGAAAGGCGGTGGTCTTCGACCAATCCTGGATTGTGACTCCTGAACCGGGCCCTGCACAGGCTCCTGTTCAAGATGTTGACGCACAGGCGCATGATCAAATGCATACAGCCCCGGGATTGGTTCAAAGACAATTTTTGAAGAACAAATGCATATGTTTATGAAGTGTGAAGTCTGGTCTTTGAGAAAATATAAAGGGACCCTAACTTCAAATCTTTCATTGTTTTTTTTTTTCTTTTCTTTTTTTTTTACATTTTTTACTGAACTGTACCATAAATTTGTCTTATGGTGTGACATAGTAAAAATTAAGAGAAAATTAAGAAAAAAGAAACACTTAAAATTATATAAATAGCATGAGATAGATTTATCTTCATTGTTAGACACTTATTTTCATATAGTGTTATTTATTTAATATGAAATTATAATTAACATAATTTTTTCCCCATGACTTGTTGGACAATTTCAAGACAAACTTTGACAATAAGACAAAGTTTGCTGTCATCCGTTCAAAACTGCTGAAAATTAAACCATTTTAAGATGAGAGATATTTCTATTTCAATAATCAACTGTTTTTTTTTTTAGATATTTTGACATAAAAACAAATCTGTGCTTCTTTTATGTGTGTCACACCATAGGACATTACGTCACACCATATGACATTACGTCACACTAAAGGACAGAAATGGTAGTTCCCTATCTGTCAGTCACTACGAGTTATGTCGTGACGACATAGGGGATTTATTTGGAAGCCCCAATCATCTCTGACTAAGAGAAAACGCCAGTGAATATTGGCTAGTGGATTTTGCATACCTGAGCCACTCCCCGTGCACACGGGTATAAATAGGTGACAGGTGCATCCACTCATCAGATTTTTGCTTCGGAGCCGAGTGGATGAACGTGTTGATCTCCACAAAGCCATTCATCATCTGTCTGGAAGCTGTTCTGGTTGGCATTACGGTGCGAAAAGCGGTGTCCCTGTCTGCAGCGATTCCCCTGGGCACTTCAACTAAAAGAACAGATTTCCTAAAAGAGCAAAAATCACGGTCGGTTCGCGTCTTTTTAAAGATGCCGTTCCGGCCGTGTCCTCTTGGTTGCGGTCGTTTCCTATCCTCCGTCGACAGCCACGATCGTTGTCTTCAGTGTCTGGGCATCCAGCGCGCTAAAGCTGCGTTCGTGGATGGTTTATATTCCAAGGCCTTCTGTACCATCCAGCCTTACTCCCATTCGCTGCACCACTGCGGGTACGTCGATTGTGCCGTTGGAGCCACTTGCACGGCGTCTGGAGGCGTTGCTTGCGCTGCCCAGCCCGTCTCGTTGGCTCACGCACACAATTCGACTTGGCTACGCGATTCAGTTCGCCAGGTGACCTCCCAAGTTCAGCGGCGTACTCAAGACTGCGTTGGCAGCTTGGAACGCTCCTATCTTGTGCGAGGAGATTGCTGTCCTCCTGGCAAAGGATGCAATCGAGCCGGTCCCTCCAGCCGAGATGAGGCAGGGGTTTTACTGCCCTTATTTCATCGTACCCAAGAAAGGCGGTGGTCTTCGACCAATCCTGGATTGCGACTCCTGAACCGGGCCCTGCACAGGCTCCCGTTCAAGATGTTGACGCACAGGCGCATGATCAAATGCATACAGCCCCGGGATTGGTTTGCAGCGATCGACCTGAAGGATGCTTACTTTCATGTTTCGATCCTTCCGCGACACAGACCGTTCCTACAGTTTGCGTCCGAGGGTCGGGCATGGCAGTACAGGGTCCTCCCCTTCGGGCTCTCCCTGTCCACCCGTGTCTTCACGAAGGTCGCAGAGGGTGCCCTTGCCCCGTTATGGGAAGTGGGCATCAGAATCCTCAACTGTCTCGAGCATGGCCCGCGTGCGAGAACAGTTGTGCGATCACAGCAGTTGTGCTTTGGCACCTCAGCCAGTTGGGGCTTCGGGTCAACTGGGAAAAGAGCAAGCTCTCTCCTGCGCAGAGAATCTCTTTTCTTGGTGTGGAGTAGACTCGGTGAGTATGACGGCGTGCCTCACGGAAGAGCACGCCCAATCAGTGCTGTTCCTTCAGAGGCAGGACTGTGGTTCCGCTGAAACTGTTTCAGAGGCTCCTGGGGCATATGGCATCCGCAGCTGCAGTCACGCCGTTCGGATTGCTTCATATGAGACCACTTCAGCACTGGTTGCACTCCCGAGTCCCGAGGTGGGCATGGCGTCGCGGTGCACTTCGGGTGAACATCACACAGGAGTGTCGCTGCTCCTTCAGCCCCTGGACGGACCTTGCCTTTCTACGGGCCGGGGTGCCCTTAGAACAAGTGTCTCGGCATGTTGTTGTCACAACAGATGCCTCCAGCACGGGCTGGGGCGCTACATGCAACGGGCAGGCAGCCTCGGGGCTCTGGACAGGGCCTCGACTGCTTTGGCACATCAACTGCCTAGAGCTGCTGGCAGTGCATCTAGCCTTGCAGCAATTTCGGCCACTGCTGTTAAGCAAGCATGTGTTGGTCCGTATGGACAACACTGCGGCTGTGTCGTACATCAACCGGATGGGGGGTATACGATCACGCCGCATGTCACAGCTCGCCTGCCATCTCCTCCTCTGGAGTCACACGCGGCTCAAATCGCTGCGCGCTGTCCACATTCAGGGGGAGCTCAATCGTGCGGCCGATGCGCTCTCACAACAGCTCACTTCCCCGGAGAATGGCGACTCCATGCCGAGATGATCTGGCTGATCTGGAGTCGATTCGGGGAAGCTCAGGTAGACCTGTTTGCTTCCCGCGAGTCCTCCCACTGCCAGCTGTATTTCTCCCTGACCGAGGGCATCCTCGGCACGGACGCACTGGCACACAGCTGGCCTCGGGCTCTATGCAAGCATGCATTTCCCCCAGTGAGCCTGCTCGCACAGACACTGTGCAAGGTCAGGGAGGACGAGGAGCAGGTCCTGCTGGTCGTGCCGTTCTGGCCCTCCCAGACCTGGTTTCCCGAACTCAGGGGCTCGGCACCATTGGCACCCGCGTCCAGACCTGTGGAACCTCCATGTGTGGCTCCTGGACGGGACGCGGCAGACTTGAGTGGTCTCCCACAGGCGGTGGTAGAGACCATCACTCAGAATAGAGCTCCTTCTACAAGGCAAGCCTATGCACTGAAGTGGAGTCTGTTCGCAAACTGGTGTTCTTCTCGCCGAGAAGACCCCTGAAGATGCACGATTGGTGTAGTGCTTTCTTTCCTGCATGAAAGGTTGGAGGGTAGGCTGTCACCCTCCACCTTGAAAGTGTATGTGGCCGCTATCGCGGCCCATCACGATGCAGTGGATGGCCGGTCCCTGAGAAAGCATGATCTCATCATGAGGTTCCTGAGGGGTGCCAGGAGGTTGAATCCCGCTAGGCCACCCCAGATGCCCTCCTGGGACCTCTCTATCGTCCTGGCTGGACTTCAGAGGGGTCCCCTTGAGCCGCTGGACTCAGTCGAGCTGAAATACCTGTCGGCTAAGACAGTGCTCCTGACCACGCTCACTTCCATCAAGAGGGTCGGGGACCTCCAAGCATTTTCGGTGAGTGAAGAGTGCCTTGTGTTTGGGCCGGACTACTCTCACGTTGTCCTGAGACCCCGACCTGGATACGTGCCCAAGGTTCCCACCACACCCTTCCGCGATCAGGTGGTGAACCTGCAAGCACTGCCTTCGGAGGAGGCAGACCCAGCCTTGGAGTTTCTGTGCAACGTAAGAGCATTGCGCATATACGTGGACCGCACCCAGAGCTTCAGAAGCTCTGAGCAGCTCTTGGTCTATTACGGAGGTCAGCAGAAAGGGAAGGCTGTCTCCAAGCAGAGGTTGGCCCACTGGATAGTGGATGCCATCACCTTGGCGTACCAATCCCAAGGCGAGCCGTGCCCCCTGGGGGTGAGGGCTCACTCCACATGGAGTGTTGCCTCCTCCTATGCATTGGCGCATGGCGCCTCTCTGGCAGACATCTGTAGAGCTGCGGGCTGGGCGACACCGAACACCTTCGCGAGATTCTACAGTCTCCGTGTTGAGCCAGTTTCTTCCCATGTGTTGGGTAACAGGTAAGTGGCGGGAAGAACTGGCCAGTGTCACGCTTGCTGCGCCATTCCCCCTCACCCGGGGATACGAGCGCCTGTTTTCTCCTCCAGTTCAGTTCCCCGGACGGCGAACCCTGGTGTAGTTCCTCCAGCACCCCCGGCAGTCAGATTGGGCGGAGCATTCTGACGCCAGGCCCAGTACTTGTGCTAGCTCGCCCGGGTCTCCGGTCAGCCCCTGTACCCGGCTAGGTGTCCGTATGGCTCTGATTCCCTTCGGGTAATCCCATACGTGTATTCGTCTACGGCAAGGTTTCCCTCACGGTAAACCCGTGTCTTCCCTTTGACAGAGCTCTCTGTCAGGCCCTGCTGGCAGCCCTCCTCCCTACTCCTAGGTAGGATCTGCCCCAGGGTCCAGTCGTATGTAGTACTGCCCCAGGCCTGGGTCAGTCCATATCAGTATCTACACATGGTACCTCCCTTCGGGCAGGATGTGGCCTCCGTAGCGCCCTTCTCCGGAAGGCTCGCTTCCCCGTCGTTACTGCCAAGCTGTAACAACAAACAGGAAAGACGTGAAGCATCTTTCATTGAAGGTCGAAATCCCTTCCGACTTCTGGGGAAAGGAACAGCGGCTTGGCTATCTCCAGCAGCGATGTACTCAGTGGTCCCTGCGGGCACCAAGGTTAGCGAATTTGCACTGGGGCGACGGGAAGGTTGCGACCTTTCGCATGGCATTTGTCTGTCACGCGCTCGCTTGTCAGCATCTGCATGCCACAAGGTCGTGACGGGGTTCAGGTTGTGGCGCTTTCCATAGAACCCCTATGTCGTCACGACATAACTCGTAGTGACCGACAGATAGGGAACGTCTCGGTTACGTACGTAACCCTCATTCCCTGATGGAGGGAACGGAGACGTTATGTCCCCATGCCACAATCTTGAACCATCGCTGGCTGCCAGGGACACGTTCTCGGCTCCTCAGCGTAAAACCTGATGAGTGGATGCACCTGTCGCCTATTTATACCCATGTGCACAGGGAGTGGCTCAGGTATGCAAAATCCACTAGCCAATATTCATTGGCATTTTCTCTTAGTCAGAGATGATTAGGGCTTCCAAGTAAATCCCCTATGTCGTCACGACATAACATCTCCGTTCCCTCCATCAGGGAACGAGGGTTACGTACGTAACCGAGACGTTATTAAAGTATTTCTATTTAATTTTGAGCATGTCAAATGAAAAAGAAAGTTTAATTTTGATACAAACAATATCAACATGTTTTTAAAACAAAACAAAATAATTTTCAGCAACAAAATTCAGTCTCGTAGTCAATCGGTATGTTACTGAAACTCTTCTAGCCCCCCTGCTGCATGTACGGCACTGCTAAATATGATTGATATTTATGATACAGCTAAATATTATTGATATATGATTGAAACTATATTCAATAAGATGTGAATGATTTTAAAAAAACGATATAGCTACTCTTTTTAAGGCATGATTTTGATTCTATTTACTTTCTGCATTATTCTCTTAGGATCTCCTCCCTCCTGGTGAATCCCTGTTAATTTTCTATCTATATTTCCACGTCCTCTCTCTTCCACTATTTTTTCTCCCGCAATTTTTTTTCTGTTTCAAAAACAAAGTATCACATTTTATACTTATTTTCATGACACTTTATAACAGTACAAGTTTTCTGCAAAAATATCAGAAAATAGTTTAATTAATGTAATTATTGCATTTAAGAACACTGAAAATAATCAGAAAAGAATAAAAAGGAGTTAAACCAATCTTATTTAATTATTTGAAATGCTTTTTAAAGAGACTCCTCTGGTGTGACATCTTTATCCTATGGTGTGACAGTACAGGCGTCACACCGGAGGACATTTTCTGTCACACAATAGGACGTTTCAGCCTTTTGTGTCAATTAATGACCTTGCTATTCCAAGCTAACCTGTCATTAGCAGTTTGCAAGACACATTTGCATAATTTTCCATGATTTTCCATTTAACATGCAGTTTTTTTTTTTGTTATTGTTTTTTTATTGATATTCCACAAACTGCAAGTCACAATAGACAAAGACATCAACAACATCCATTAATTTTGATCTTAGGAAAAGAAAGAACTAAAACAAGCAAAGTAAAAAACAAACAAAAAAAAACCGCTCAATTGTCCAAATTTCAACATATTGGTCGAAGTCCTCATCGTTCAGAAGTACAGAAGTTTTCATCCATGAAATCCAAGCAGCATAATATTGGCAATCCCAGGGTTCAAATAATTTACAAATGGTTCCCATACTTTGTAGAAAAGGTCCGTCTTTGAATGAATTATACAAGTAAGGTATTCCAGTGGTAATAGCTCCATTAACACTTTTTGCCAACCCTTCACAGAGGGGGCTTTATCAGAGATCCACTGCAAAATAATATTTTTCAGTGCCGAAAACGTCATGACATCAAAGAGCCTTCTTTTAGCCAGAGAAGTTACCTTACTATCAGGCAATCCTAGTAACAATGACAAAGGGTTTAAATCTAGATCCAAACTCAAAATCTTTTGCATTTCACAAAGTATTTTACACCAGTAATCCTGTATCAAACGGCATGACCATAAACAGTGAGTCAGAGTACCAATTTAAGTCTTACATTTAAGACATAATGGGGAAAAGGAACTGTTAAAAGTATGTCTACGATTAGGAGATATATGTAGTCTGTGCAGTATCTTCAGCTGAATTGCTCTTGCACGGTTACAGACTGATATTTTTTAGCACACTCCCAGACTTCCTCCCAAACGTCCTCATCAATCGGAATTGATAGTTCCTTTTCCCACTTCTTCCTAATATTCTGTGAGTCAGTGCCATTCATAGAGCATAAAGTGTTATAGAAAAGGCTAATCGACGTTCTCCCAGTTGTTTAAAAAAGCAGTCTTTCAACTGGAGATATTTCAAAATTGTCTTTTAAAGTTGTACTCTTTTGGATGAAATGCCTAATTTGTAAAAATCTGAAAAATTCTGATTTTGATAACTCATATTTATCCTTTATTTGTTGAAATGACATTAAATTATTATCAATAAACAGATATTGTAGCTTAACAATGCCCTTTTCACACCAGAGCTTAAAGCCAGTATCCATCATTCCTGGTTGAAAATCTGGATTATGTAAAATTGGAGAAAATACAGAGGTAAATTTAGACCTACCCTCCAGGCGTCTAACTAGCCGCCATGCTCTAAGTGTATTAAGAGTAACAGGATTAACACAACTTTCTTTAATGATTTTAAAACTTTTAAAAAGCAATAGGTCTGGTAACGAATATTTGGATAAACTTGTTTCAATATCTAACCATACTGAGGAGACATCTTTTGTTATCCAATTAGAAATATTTCTCAAATGGGCACCTAACTGATATGTTCTAATATTGGGTAGATCTAAACCCCATTTAGATCCTGGCAATTGTAAGACTGGCATCTTAAGCCTTGGTCGTCTTTTTCTCCATATGAAAGAGCTTAACCATCTATTCAAATCTTTTAGGACCCTTTTAGAGAACACAACTGGGATCATCTGAATAGGATAAAGCAACCTAGGTAGAACGTTCATCTTAACTAATGATATCCTACCCAGCCATGAAACTGGAAGGGAGTTCCAATGATCAAGATCCTGTTTTATTTTCTCAAACAAGGGCGTGAAATTCATTTTATGCATCTGATTAAAATTAGGAGTCAAGTACCTATTCCCAAGTACCTAAATCCTGCAGGGGACCATTTAAAGGGAAACGGAGATATAGTACTTGGCATATCAATTAAGCTACCAAGAGGCATGGCTTCAGACTTAGTTAAGTTAATTTTGTATCCAGAAAACAAACTAAATAGAGTAATAATATTAATGAGAGGAGGTGTTGATGACTCAGGTGAAGATAAAAATAACAAAACGTCATCCGCATAAAGGCTTATTTTATGCTGTGTAGTACCTATAGCCAATCCTTGAATGGATGTAGATGATCTAACAGCCTCTGCCAGTGGCTCTAGTGCCATCGCAAAGTGGAGGGGTGACAGAGGGCAACCCTGTCTAGTCCCCCTATACTGTATGTAATAAAACTGTCCGATCAAAGACCATTGGTAACGACCGCAGCCCGTGGATGATCATACAATATTCTGATCCATTTTACAAAATTGTCTCCTAGTCCAAACTTTATCAGTACTGAAAATAAATAAGGCCATTCTATGCGGTCAAAGGCCTTTTCAGCGTCTAGTGAAAAAACCAAGCCATCCATCCCTCTTTGCTTAAATACCTCAATTATGTTTAAAAGACGCCTAACATTATCACATGAATTTCGTCCTTTTATGAAACCAGTTTGATCTGCTTTAATACAGTAATTAATGGTAGTATGCCTTCTAAACGAACAGCCACAATTTTGGACAGTACTTTGCGATTGACATTCAGTAAGGCTATAGGTCTGTATGATGAGCAGGATTCTGGAGGTTTACCCTTTTTAAGGATAACTGATATGTTTGTGTCTTGCAATGTTTGAGGCAGGCCTTTACCTGACAGTGAGTCTTTAAACATCTCAAACATTGGGTCTAATAACACATCATTAAACTCTTTATAAAACTCACTATTAAGACCATCAGGTCCTGGGGCTTTCCCATTTTGTAGCAACTTTATTGCATTCAACACCTCCTCTCGAGTAATAGGAGCATTGAGAATAATTCTTTGCTCTTCTGTAATCGCTGGCAGACTAATACTAGAGAAAAAATAATCCATTGCCCTTGATGATGTATTAGTTAATTCTGAGGTATAAAGATCAGTGTAAAAGTCTTTAAAACAAATATTTATTCTTTTGTTATCATAATACTGACTACCATTAGAGCCAGTAATAGATGTAATGTATTGAGAGACAGATCTCTTCTTGGTAAGATATGCCAAATACATTCCTGGTTTGTCTCCGTGTTCATAATACTATTGCTTAACATATTTAACTTTTTTCTCAGCATTTTGTGTCAGAAGAGCGTCCAAGGTGGATCTGAGAGCTGTAATCTCATTCAGTAATATGGGAGAAGGAGATTTAAAATACACTTCCTCTTTCTTCGCTAAATCTTTTTCTAGTACTTCCTGCTTCTCTTGTTTTTTCCGTTTCATATTAACTGAAAATAAAATAATTAAACCTCTGGCATAGGCCTTACTTGTCTCCCATAAAAGAGATAGGTCATCTGGGGTCAGAGGTCAGATTTTTGGTTTATATCAAAAAATTAACTAATCTCATTTCTAAAGTAAGATGTGAAATTGTTATCCTTCAAAATGGTAGAATTAAATCTCCAATGTCTGATCTGTCCAAAATCTCCTTTCAAATTAACAGTTATTGTTACACAAGCATGGTCTGATATAACTATTTTCCCAATACAACTATCGGATATGATGTCCAGTGAGGTTCTTGGTATAAATAAATAATCTATTCTTGTGTGACACCCATGGGGTGCTGAAAAATAGGTAAACTCCTTGCTCAGGAGATGAAAAAATCTCCAGACGTCTACAAAACCCAAGTCCCTGCAAACTGCATTTAAAGATTTTGCTTGCGGAGAGAGTGGGGATATTTGTTGGGGAAATCTATCCATAATAGGGTTTAAAATACAATTGAAATCCCCTCCTACTATAGAATTTTCACTATTCATTGCTGAGATTTCTAAAAATATTTTAGTGAGGAAATCTGTTGGGTGTGCTGGAGGGCAGTACACATTCATCAAAGAAATTCCGTGTCCCTGAACAGAACCTTTAATCATAACATATCGCCCATATTTATCATTCGCCGATATTTCCAATTTAAAGGGTAAATTCTTACTTATTAATATTGCTACACCTCTACTTTTTGATGAAAATGACGAGAAAAACACCTGTCCAAAGCCACCTTGCTGTAACTTCATATGTTCTATATTGTCTAGATGGGTTTCTTGGAGAAGTGCAATGTCGATCTTTTCTTTTCTTAGATAGCAAATAATTTTTTTTCCGTTTTATAGGGCTGTGGAACCACCGAACATTCCATGTACAAATTTTCAGGCTGCTGTTTATCATAATATTATTTTATAACATTCAGGTATATTTGAGCTTTGTACTTCACAATTGTTCCACCGATTTCTGTACCAGTATGTGCTACAATCTTTAAACAGGTTATTGAGCTGTCCAAAATAAAAAAAAAATTAAAAAAAATAACAAACATGAACAAGCAAACATAATCAAACGAACTTGGGCGTAATCCCTGTTATTTAACTTACAAGGGAATTCCTTCTTATCCCTAAACTGGTCATCTACAGCCTCAAATGAATTACGTAACAAACAAACAAAAACAAAAAAAAAAGATGAGGCTATCCCACTTCAAAGCGCTCCTGTCCTTAGACAGATTTAAATCCTAACCCACATGATCCATCCAAGGCATGCTTGCAAATAAGAAAAACATTATAATATGGGGCTGTTAAACAAAATATATACTCTGTTATAAAGAGTAGTAATTCACTATAACGTCCCACTTGTAGATGACAAACCTGCACAAATTTACTCCAAAGTGTCCACAAAAGCAGATGCTTCTTCCGGGCTACTCAGTTTCTTGGGTTTTCCGTCGACCATCACCCTCAATATTGCCGGGTACAGAAGAGCATAATCGATCTTTTTCTCCTTCAGCCGTGCCTTCACCTGATCAAATGCCTTCCGTTTCTTTACCAATGCCGCTGAGAAACCATTAAAGAATAAGACTCTCGGCGATTTATCGCCTCCGACGCGTCGTGCTGCCTCCATAACACGTTGTTTATCCGTGAAGTTGTGGAACTTCAAGATCACAGACCTGGGACGTTGATTCAGACCCAGTTTCGGAGCTAGCGATCAATGCGCTCGATCCATCTTGATGCGCCCAGCTTTAGTGGCAATTTGAAGATGATCAGGAATCCACTTTTCAAAGAATTGAACTGGGTCCGAGCCCTCGGTTCCTTCCGGCAATCCGACAACTCGAACATTGCATCTGCGTCCACGGTTTTCCAGGTCGTTGACATGGTCTTCCAAATCACGCACCTGTTTCTCCAAGGCCGCTGTTTTTACATCCACGGATGAAGTCAGGGTCTCAACAGCAGCGATCCTCTCGCGTCACCAATTCGCTGACTCATCGCTTGAAGTTGGACTGTTTGATCATGTATTGCTTCCAGGACCGTACTAATTTTAGTGTCCATAGCACACATGATATTTTCTGTCATTATATTCTAAACTCTACTGCGCCATCCCCCCCCCCAACATGCAGTTTTTGATAAAAACATATAATTTAGGGGTGTCACACCAAAGGACAACAAAACTTAAAACTTTTGTAGTGGTTCCAAAAAAGTTAAATATTTGAACAATTCTGAGACAAAAATTGACCATCTGCTCATGTCATGGGCTTGACAGTGGGCTTCAGTAACACAACCATGAATGGGGTCCTTCAACTAATTAAAGTTTTCTCTGGAATTGGCAGATTTAAAATCAGGATATGGTGTCACACCATAGGACATGGTTTTCAGAGACAAAATGTATCAAGTTCCTACACTTTCAGAATAATATGGATGAAAAAAAAGATTGCCATTTACTAAAATAGAAACTTGTACAATTATGCCTGAGGTATTTATTAACATTTTTATGCTTTCCTTTTTAATTTATAAAAGTTGTAATTTATGGAACCATGCTTGAGACAGTCACACCATAGGACAATTCTGACATTTGGCTCAAAAATTTACAAAATCAAATAACACTGCAGCTTTTCTAATAACAGTTCCATGTAGGACAAATAAATGTTTAATGATTTACAGCATTTTAAATAACGACAATATTAATTATATTAATTTTTATCTTGTGGGACAGTGAAATGCCATGTCACGTCAACAACCCATGTGTGTATATATATATATATATATATATATATATATATATAGGGTACAACGGGGCTAAAGGCACATCTTAAGAAAAAAAATTGCTATTAACTGCGCCTAAAATGTATAATTGCAGAAAAAATATATATGTATGTATTGAACATTACTGGAGCAACAGATTTTGTGTGAAAATAAATCATTCAAGTTGTTTATTTTGTTTAAAAATCTTATAAATGTATGAGGTGGCAAAGGGGGCCTTTTACCCCACACACGGGGTAAAAGGCACATGGTATTTATACAAATACTTAAGCTAAAACCCTCTAAGTGCCAAAGTCGCAAAATTGCGACAAGACGTCATACTTAATCAAATAGACTTTAGTTCCTAATATGGTGTAATATCTCATTTGTATTCCCTACCACTAGATGGCAGACATGTAGTAAACTTCGATTATAAACCAAAATTACGTCATGTTCCTATTCAAAGTGTTCGAGAAAATAGCAGAGCAAGTGAGCGATCGTGTCATTGATGCGGAAACAGTTCAGCTCATAGCGTGCCAGTAAATTGTGAGATTTGTGAGAGAAAATCACCAAATGGCTAATAAAAAGTTGTGATCATTTGACCCTTTGCCCAACGTGGATAGGGGTGGCAGGGGTGAACGTGGTCGTAGTGTCCATAGGAGAGCTGTTGCTCTCTGAGCTCACTGAGCGCCACTGGCTCCGCGTTGCTGATGATTGGCCAGATTGCGTCTATTGTTCTGATTGCGCGCAAAAAGTAGGCTACTCTTCACATGCGTTTTACTACTATATTGTATAGTAATATGGTAAAAATTTAGTACTTTCTCTTGTTTTATTGTTGGTTTCCTCTTTTCTGATCATTTGGAATGAGGATAAAAAGACAAAAAAACATGCAAATAAGTTCAAACATCAATTCAATATCTACTATTTCCTGAATATTATGAAATTCAAGAGGGCCGCCCCCTGATGACGTCATAATGTGCAAATTAGATTAGTTTATTTACATCCCACATAAACTTTAGGTCATGCCCAACATTTTTCTAATTTACAGTAGATCTCTATCTTTAAGCCCTTTCAAGCCACAAGCTTTTGTCAAGTCAAGTCAAGTCACTATTATTTGTATAGCGCTTTTAACAATGCAAATTGTGTCAAAGCAGCTTTACATCCGCTTGATATAAAGCTGGGTGGCTTTATATCAGCTTTACAGTATTTAGACGGGGACATGTGTGTCGAAATAGTGTAATTCTCCTCTGGCCAGACAAAATCAGCAGTTTAAATCTAGGCTAAAGCAGAGTCAGATCTATACAGTCTGGATCTGGGTGGCTACGGTGACCTCGGAATAAGAAAGAAACAGACTAATATTAGCATAGATGCCATTCTTCTAATGATGTAACAAGTACATCGGGTGTTTTGGGAAGTGTTCCCGGTTCCGGTTGACCTAATTAATGGAGCCTAACTATCCTTTAACGGATTTGAATTATAGAAATGTGGTAGTGTATTATGTTTAAGCCAGGTTAAAGAGACAGAGTGTGTCTGCTTCCCGAACAGTGTTAGGTAGATTGTTCCAGAGTTTGGGCGCTAAACAGGAAAACGATCTCCAGCCCGCAGTTGATTTTGATATTCTAGGTATTATCAAATGGCCAGAGTTTTAAGATCGCAGCGGACGTGAAGGACTATAGTGTGATAAGAGCTCACTCAAATACTGAGGTGACAAACCATTCAGGGCCTTATAGGTAATTAGCAAGATCTTAAAATGTATACGATGTTTAATAGGGAGCCAGTGCAGTGTTGACAGAACCGGGCTAATGTGGTCATACTTCCTGGTTTTAGTAACTCTAGCTGCTGAATTTTGAACCAGCTGTAGTTTGTTTATTAAATGTGCAGAGCAACCACCCAATAAAGCATTACAATAGTCTAGCCTCGAGGTCATGAACGCATTAATTAATGTTTCTGCATTTGACATTGAGAGCATAGGTCGTAATTTAGATATATTTTTAAGATGGAAAAATGCAGTTTTACAAATGCTAGAAACATGTTTTTCTAAGGAAATATTGCTATCAAAAAGTATGCCTAGGTTCCTAGCTGATGACGAAGAATTTACAGAGCAGCCATCAAGTATTAGACAGTGATCTAGGTTATTACATGCAAAAGTTTTTGGTCCAATAATTAACACCTCTGATTTTTCAGAATTTAACAGTAAGAAATTGCTAGTCATCCAGTTTTTGATATCAACTATACATTCCGTTAGTTTTGCAAATTGATAAGTTTCATCGGGTCAAGAAGAAATATAGAGCTGAGTATCATCAGCATAACACTGAAAGCTAACACTGTGTTTCCTACTGATATCTCCCAAGGGTAACATGTAAAGCGTGAAAAGTAAGGGGCCAAGTACTGAGCCTTGAGGTACTCCATACTGCACTTGTGATACCTCTTCATTTACTGCCACGTATTGATGGAGGTCAGATAAGTACGATTTGAACCATGCCAGTGCACTTCCTCTAATGTCAACATAATTTTGTAGTCTACTTAAAAGAATGTTGTGGTCGATAGTGTCAAACGCGGCACTAAAATCCAGTAGCACTAATAGAGAGATACAACCACGATCAGATGACAAAAGCAGGTCATTTGTAACTCTAATGAGAGCAGTCTCAGTACTATGATATGGTCTAAAACTTGACTGGAAATCCTCAGATATATCATTTTTCTTTAAGAAGGAACATAGTTGTGATGATACTACCTTTTCTAATATCTTTGACAGAAAAGGGAGATTTGAGACCTAACCATTAGGCCTCTGCAACAAGATGGCGCTGCTATGTTCGGTCGCCGTCCGGGCCACTCCGCTCAGACTGTGCTTTTATTTACTTTTTTACTTACTTTTGATTTCTCTTTTTACACACATAACGTCGGCACTGATCACCTACGACAAAAGTACACTCTTGGACATTGGAAACCGCTTCACTAACCTGGTTCAGGACACTTTATCACCGAATCGGAATCCATCGTGGCCTCTTGAGATTCTTCGGAACGCGGAGAACAAAGGACATAGGAGACGGAATAAAAAACACAGTGGAAATAGCGCTGGTATTCGAAACAGATTGAGGAAAAGGGCTCACAGTCCTCCTTTACCGAGCATTCTGCTCGCTAATGTCCAATCCTTGGAGAATAAGATGGACGATCTTAGAGCCAGGATAAGTTTCCAACGGGACATAAGGGACTGTAACATCATCTGTTTGACTGAAACATGGCTCACGCCCTCGGTCCCGGATACTGCTGTAACACTGTCTGACAACTTTTCTGTTTTACGGATGGACAGAACAGCGAAGGCCGGTAAATCCAAAGGTGGAGGAGTGTGTTTCATGACTAACAAGAAATGGTGTGACCCCAGGAATATCTCCTCTTTGTCGCGATCCTGCTCGCCTCATCTGGAACATCTATCCATTATTTGCCGCCCATTCTATTTACCCCGCGAGTTCTCCACGGTCATCGTTACTGCTGCTTACATTCCATCTCAGGCAGACACCGGCTTGGCTTTGTCTAAACTTCACGACGTGATCAGCGGCTACATTAACAAACATCCTGACGCTGCCTTTATCATCGCGGGGGATTTTAACAAAGCCAACCTCAAGCAGGTCATGCCGAACTTTCACCAGCATGTATCCTGTCCAACTAGAGGACCGAATACACTGGATCACTGCTACTCTCAGTTTAAGAATGCCTACAAGGCCCACTCACTACCGGCTTTTGGTAAATCGGACCACGCAGCCATTTTTCTCACACCGGAATATAAACAAAGGCTCGCACAGGAACCCCCGGTGAAGAGGGAAGTGACGCGTTGGTCCTCCCACTCTGAAGCTATGCTGCAGGCGGCTCTTGATGACGTCGACTGGGACATGTTCAGGGCGAGCTCATCTGACGTCAGCGAGTTCACGGATGTAGCAGTGAGCTTTGTAAACACACTTACCGAACAAGCTACAGAAACGATTACTGTAAGGACCTTCCCTAATCAGAAACCGTGGGTGGACAGATCAATCCGTGATGCGGTTAACAAACGCACTGCCGCATACAATAAGGCTCTTTTATCTGGGAATATGAGCGTGTACAAAGCATCATGTTATGCTCTCAGACGAGCAGTAAGTGCCGCCAAACATCGATACAAAGAGAGAATTGAGTCTCATTTTCAGCTCAATGACTCTCGACGCATGTGGCAGGGACTAAGGACCATCTGTGCCTTTGGAAACAAATCCTCCGCGGAGGTGAGTGCAGATCCGTCGCTGGCCGACGAGTTAAACACCTTCTACGGCCGCTTTGAATGCAATGGCGGCAGCGCGGCTCTGCCGAGCAGCGCGTCAGGAAGCAGCAGGCAGAGAAGCGAGAATCATGTGATCACCGTGTCGGAGGACGAGGTTCGGAGGGCACTAAAGGGAGTGAACATCAGGAAAGCGGCTGGACCTGACGGGATCACAGGCCGGGTTCTGAGATCATGCGCTGATCAGCTTGCTGGTTTGTTCACTTCTATCTTCAACGAGTCCCTTGCTACCTTTGTAGTTCCCACCTCCTTTAAAAAATCCATCATCATCCCTGTGCCTAAGAACAATAAACCCTCTTGCCTGAATGACTATCGACCAGTGGCCCTCACATCAATAGTCATGAAGGTTTTTGAGAGACTTGTTAAGAGCCACATTAGCTCATCCATCCCTGTTACTTTGGACCCTCTTCAGTTTGCTTATCGCCCCAATAGATCAACTGATGATGCCATCTCTCACATCAAAGTCAAAGTCAAAAGTCAAAGTCAAAGTCAAAGTCAAAGTCAAAGTCAAAAGTCAAAGTCAGCTTTATTGTCAATTCTACCACATGTACCGTACATACATACAGAGAATTGAAATTGCATTACTCTCTTACTCCCTGGTGCATACAGATAACACTAAACACTAACAGTAGAACGCACAAATATACAAATAAGGACATGTAGAAAAAAATAAAAATAAAAATAATAATAATAATAATAAAAAATAGATAAAGTGGCATAAGGCACATGGTAAATAGTGCAAACCAGTGAAATACACAGACAGTGCAGAATATGAATGGTGTAGTGCAAAGAGCTTATTAAGTCTATTTTATTAAAGTGACAAAAAGAGAGCAGTCTTTATTCAGACTGTCAGAAGAGGTAGTTGAATGAGGTCAGTCCAATGCTGTACAAAGTGACTGGTGCTTGTCACAGTGTGTGTGTGTGTGTGTGTGTGGTGTGCGGGGGGTGGGGGGGTCAGAGTTCAGTGGTGCGTGGTGTAAGAGAGGGGAGGGGGGGCAAGGACGGGAGGGAGTTCAGCTTCCTGACAGCCTGGTGGATGAAGCTGTCCTTCAGTCTGTTGGTCCTGGCCTGGAGACTCCGCAGTCTTCTCCCTGATGGTAGCAGACTGAAGAAGCTGTGTGTCGGGTGGGTGGTATCACCTGCAATGTAGAGGGCTTTGTGGGTGAGACGGGTGCTGTAGATGTCCTGGAGGGAGGGGAGAGAGACACCAACGATCTTCTCAGCTGCTCTCACTATCCGTTGAAGAGACTTGCGGCAGGACGCGTTGCAGGCGCCATACCACACAGTGATGTAGCTAGTCAGAATGCTCTCGATGGTGCCTCTGTAGAAGGTGCACATGATGGGGGCCGGGGCTCTGGCTCTTCTGAGTTTGCGGAGGAAGTAGAGACGCTGTTGTGTTTTCTTGGCTAGTGCTGCAGTGTTGTTGGTCCAGGAGAGGTCCTCTGTGATGTGTACACCCAGGAACTTGGTGATGCTCACTCTCTCGACGGTCGCACCATTGACGGTCAGAGGAGCATGCTGAGTGTGCACTCTCCTGAAGTCAACAACAATCTCCTTCGTCTTCTCCACATTCAGAGAGAGATTGTTGTCACTGCACCACCCGGCCAGGCGGCTCACCTCGCTCCTGTAGTTTGTCTCATCTCTGTTGCTGATGAGACCCACCACAGTCGTGTCATCCGCAAATTTAATGAAGAGGTTGGAGTTGTGTGACGGTGTGCAGTCGTGGGTCAGCAGAGTGAAGAGGAGGTGGCTCAGCACACATCCTTGGGGGGGGGCCTGTGTTCAGTGTGATGGTGCTGGATGTGTTACTACCGACCCGTACTGCCTGAGGTCTCCAGGTCAGAAAGTCCAACAGCCAGTTGCACAGCGATGTATTGAGCCCCAGATGGACCAGTTTATGAATGAGCTGTTGAGGGATGATTGTGTTGAATGCTGAACTGAAGTCTATGAACAGCAATCTGACATACGTGTCCGTTTTGTCCAGATGTGTGAGGGCTGGGTGGAGGGCAGTGGCGATGGCATCATCGGTCGAGCGATTGGACCTATATGCAAACTGGAAGGGGTCCAGGGAGGGGGGGAGGAAAGATTTGATGTGTTGCATGACTACTATTGAATAAATACTTTGGGTTGTGTTTGTTTTCTTCTAAAAGTGTTAACAAAACAAGCCAATGACAGTTGGCGTGTGTGTTTCGCCAAGCGCACCCCGCCCCGCGGGTATAAAAGGAGAGTGCGTGCAAATGCACATCAGCACATCAGGTGGTGAACTTGCAAGCCCTGCTCCAGGAGGAGGCAGACCCAGCCATTGCTCTGTTCTATCCCGTCTGCGCCTTGCGCGTTTACTTGGACCGCACACAGAGCTTCAGGACCTCAGACCAGCTCTTTGTCTGCTTCGGAGGACAGCAGAAGGAAAAGGCTGTCTCCAAACAAAGACTTGCCCACTGGATAGTGGATGTTATACTCTTGGCATACCAGGCCCGGCGCTTACCGTGCCCCCTCGGAGTAAGAGCACACTCTACGAGAGGCTTTGCTTCTTCTTGGGCATTGGCACGGGGCGTCTCGTTAGCAGACATCTGTAGAGCTGCCGGCTGGGCGACACCTAACACGTTTGCGAGATTCTATAATCTCTGTGAAGAGCCTGTGTCCTCCCGTGTACTTGCCTCAGGTGGCCAGTAACACCGGACCCGCTCGGTGTCGATCACGCTTGCTGCGCCATTCCCCTCTACGGACCGGATACGTGCGCTTTTACTGCTTTTCAGTTCAGTTCCCCTTGGCGAACCCTGTTGAAGTTCCTCCCGCACCATCGGCAGTCAGGCGTAGCGGAGCGCCAGACGCCAGGTCCAGCACTCGTGTGTTGCCCTAGGTCAACCCTTGTGCTGGGCTAGGTGCCCGTGTGTAGTGATTTCCCTTCGGGTGATCCCACATGTTTATTCTTCTCACGGTGACCCCATGTCTTTCCCTGGCAGAGACCTTCTGCCGTCTCTGCTGTGTATTGATCTCACCCCAGGCTGGCTGAGTCTACCTCAGAGAATTCCATATGTAGTACTGCCCTTGGCCAGTCCATATGTGTAATCTCCACGTTACCTCCTTTATGCAGGATGTGGCTTCTGTAGCATTCCCCTACTTGGGTACGCTTTCCCATTGTTATCCATACCCACTGTACGGAACAGCAGTGGCTCTCATCTCTGCCTAAGCCCTGTCCTATCTTCCATCCCAACTGGTGTGGGGGGACTTGCCGGCTTCCACAGGGCACTGGAGGGGGTCAGCAATAGTGCCGTTTTTATAGGGATCCCATTTACGTCAGTCACTTGACGTTATGTCGAACGTGACTGACTGAAAGGGAATGTCTCGGTTACGTATGTAACGTCCCATCGCCACAGTTGCTGTACCACAGCTGTACGGCCGGGGCACACAGTCTCGGCTCCTCAGCGAAAAATTGATGTGCGTTTGCACGTGCTCTCCTTTTATACCTGAGCTGCGGGGAGGGGTGTGCGTGGTGAAACATGCACGCCAACTGTCATTGGCTTGTTTTGTTAACACTCAAAGGTGATTACGTCAGTCATTTGACGTTACGTCTCCGTTCCCTCCTTCAGGGAACAAAGTTTACATACGTAACCGAGATGTTTTCTCCAGCTGCGCTCCATTTTCCGGGTTGCTCTCTTTAGGGCCCAAGTGTGCTCATTATACCACGGTGTTGGACTTTTTTCCTTAATCTTTCTTAAGCTTAAAGGAGCAACCGTATCTAAAGTGCTAGAAAAGAGAAAGTCCATAGTTTCTGTTACATCATCAAGTTGTTCTGAGCTTTTGGATATGCTGAAGAACTGAGATAAGTCAGGAAGATTGTTTATGAAGCAGTCTTTTGTGGTAGAAGTGATGGTTCTACAATATTTGTAACAAGGAGTTGGCTTTACAACTTTAGCTATATGGAATATACACAAAACTAGAAAATGATCTGAGATAACATCGCTCTGCTGCAAAATTTCAACGCCACTGACATCAATTCCATATGACAGTATTAAATCTAGAGTATGATTTCGACAATGAGTAGGTCCTGAGACATCAACACCAATAGAGTTTAGAATGTCTATAAATGCTGATCACAACAAATATTTTTCATTATCAACATGGATATTAAGATCACCAACAATTAGGACTGAATCGGCAGCCAGCACTAACTCAGATAGAAAATCAGCAAATTCTTTAATAAAGTCTGTATGGTGCCCTGGTGGCCTGTATTCAGTAGCCAGTACAAACATCACAGGGGATTTATCATTAACACTTGTTTCTTTGGATAACGTTATATTAAGTTATACGAACGTTATACGAACTAATTATACTTGAAACCCGACCGCTGAAAAATACTGAAAATATTGCTATAAATTGTAGCAACACCTCCCCCTTTACCTTTTGGACGCGGTTCATGTTTGTAACAGTAATCTTGGGGGCTGGACTCGTTTAAAGTAATGTAATCATCTGGTTTTAGCCAGGATTCTGTCAAACAAAGCACATCTAGTTTATGGTCAGTGATCATATCATTTACAAAACGTGCTTTTGTAGAAAGGGATCTAATATTCAATAAGCCAAGCTTTATCATTTGTTTATCTGTATTATATCTGTTTTTTTATGTGTTGAACATCAGTTAAATTGTTACTCTTACTTTGGTTTGGATGTTTTCTGTATTTTCTAGTTCGGGGAATAGACACAGTCTCTATAGTGTGATATCTAGGTGAAGGAGTCTCTATGTGCTGAGAATTAACTGACTTCTGTGATGTGAGGCGGCTAGCAGATGGTCGGTGTAGCCAGTCTGTCTGCTTCCTGACCTGGGCCCCAGTTAGTAAAGTACGAACTCTAAGACTATGTGCCATATTTCTAGAGAGAAGTGCAGCGGCACCACCCCAGGAGGGATGAAGACCATCTCTTTTCAACAGGTCAGCTCTGCCCCAAAAATTATTCCAATTGTCTATAAAACCGATGTTATTCTGCGGGCACTACTTAGACATCCAGCTATTGAGTGACGACAGTCTGCTATGAATCTCATCACCCCGGTAAGCAGGGAGTGGGCCAGAGCATATTACAGTGTCTGACATCGTACTTGCAAGTTCACACACCTCTTTAACATTATTTTTAGTGATCTCCGACTGGCGAAGTCGAACATCATTAGCACCGACGTGAATAACAATCTTACTGAATTTAAGTTTAGCATTAGCCAGCACTTTTAAATTTGCCAAGATGTCAGGCGCTCTGGCTCCCAGTAAACATTGGACTATGGTAGCTGGTGTCTCTTTTCACGTTCCGTACAGTAGAATCACCAATAACTAGAGCACTTTCATCAGGTTTCTCAGTGGGTGCGTTACTGAGTGGGGAGAACCTGTTTGATGTTTTGATTGGAACGGAAGAGCGGTGTTTTGGCCCGCGACTATGCCGCCTCACAGTCACCCAGTTGCCCTGCTGCACGGGCTCTAATACCGGAACCGAACAATGTACAGGACTCCCTGAGCTAGTCGCATCCAAAGCACTATCTACAGCCCTCACATTCTTACTGTCCTCAACTAAAGTTTGGATGCGTGTCTCTAATTCTGAAATCTTCTCTGTCAGCCTAATTATTTCCCTGCATTTTTCACATGTGAATCCCTCGCTGCTGACAGAGACAGATAAACTGTACATGTGGCAAGCGGTGCAAGTGACGATGCAAGGAGAAGCCATTACTCACTGTGATTGATGAATGATTCACTTACCACTGTTGTTTGATTAACTCGTGAAAAACAGAGCGAGACAGAAATGAAACGGAGCGAGAAAAAAGAAAACAATAATAGGCATGAATAAAAACACGAATGGAACCGCGAGTGACAAGCTAACCGGCTAACAAATGCTAATGCGCTGCACTCGCGGTTTTAAAAAGGAACAGGAACAGACAGAAACAATCAATCTTTTGAAATCTTGATGTCAAAATCCTGCATTTTTTCCAAAAATCCCTGGCGCCTAAAGGGTTAATACTTGTTCAAAACTATCACTATAGCTGTAACGGAGCCGACGAGACATGAGGCGTACGGATCCATGTGCAAGCTTTATTTAGAAACGTAGTCAAACATAGGCAGGGTCAAACATCAGTAAACAGATAAATTGAGGGCAAGACACAAGAGTATTCCGAGAGCATGCGTGGGTCATCGATCGGCGAACAATGTCCAAAGGGCTTGATAATAGGGGTAATCCTGGCAAGACTAAGACTAAGACTAAGAAACCATTAAAGGCTCCGTAAAGTAGCTATCAACAATGCCCGTGATAAACGCTAAACAATCAGAATCAGCTTTATTCGCCAAGTGTGCGCAAACACACAAAGGATTTCTTGTGGTTTTAAGAAGCTCTTGGTACATACATGCATACATGCATACATACAGTACATACATACATACATATCTGACATGAGAACAGAACATTTAAATAGGACTTAACAATAATAATAATAATAATGTGTATGAATCTGGAACAGAAGATTTATGTACAGATTTGTGCCTTATTTACTCTATATGTACAGCTGTATAGAAAATTATGCATACATATTTACATAGTACTAGAGAGAGAGTAAATAATTAGAGATGGGGGATGAATTACAGGCATGAATTACAGAACACAGGTAATAATTCCTGTGTTAGTTGTTTAGGCTGGAGATGGCATGGGGGAAAAAAATGTTTTTATGCCTAGATGTTCTAGTGCACAGAGATCTGTAGTGTCTGCCTGAAGGGAGAAGTGCAAACAGGTCGTGTCCAGGGTGAGAGGGGTCTGTGATGATGTTAACTTCCCGTTTCTTCACTCTGGAGTAGTACAAGTCCTGAAGGCTGGGCAGGTGCACACTAATGATCCTTTCTGCTGTCCTAACAGTCCGCTGCAGTCTTCTTATATCTGATTTGCTGGCTGACCCAAACCATACAGTTATAGAAGAGCACAGAACCGACTCAATAACAGCAGAGTAAAACTGTGTCATGTGCGCCTGTGGCAGGTTGAACTTTTTTCAGTTAATGAAGAAAGTACATTCTCTGCTGGGCCTTTTTCACAATGGAGTCGATGTGAGTGTCCCACTTCAGGTCCTGAGAGATGGTGGTTCCCAGGAACCTGAATGACTCCACTGCAGTCACAGTGTTGTTCATGATAGTGAGTGGGGGGAGAGCTGGGGGGTTTCTCCTGAAGTCCACGATCATCTCCACAATTTTGAGCGTGTTGAGCTCCAGGTTGTTTAGACTGCACCAAACAGCCAGCTAGCTCCTTAACCTCCTGTCTATAAGCAGACTCGTCACCGTCCTGGATGAGGCCGATGAGTGTGGTGTCATCTACAAACTTCAGGAGTTTGACAGAGGGATCTTTAGAGGTGCAGTCGTTGGTGTAGAGGGAGAAGAGCAGTGGGGAGAGAATACAACCCTGAGGAGCTCCAGTGCTGATGGTGCAGGTGTTGGATGAGAATTTTCACAGCCTCACTAGCTGCTGCCTGTCTGTCAGGAAGCTGGTGATCCACTGACAGATGGAGGTGGGCACGGAGAGCTATGTCAGTTTATTCTGAAGGGTGTCCAGGATGATGGTGTTGAAAGCGGAGCTGAAGTCCACAAACAGGATCCTTGCATATGTCCCTGGTTTGTCCAGATGTTGGAGGATGTAGTGCAATCCCATGTCGACTGCATCATCCACAGACCTGTTTGCTCGGTAAGCAAACTGCAGGGGGTCCAGCAAGGGTCCAGTAATGTCCTTCAGGTGGGCCAACACGAGCCTCTCAAATGACTTAATCACCACAGACGTTAAAGCAACAGGTCTGTAGTCATTAAGTCCTGTGATTTTTGGTTTCTTGGGTACAGGGATGATGGTGGAGCGTTTGAAGCAGGAGGGGACTTCACACAGCTCCAGTGATCTGTTGAAGATCAATGTGAGGATGGATGATAGCTGGACAGCACTGGCTTTGAGGCAGGCTGGAGAGACACCATCTGGGCCTTTGGCTTTCCTTATCTTCTTTCTCCTGAAGACTTTGCTTACATCTTCTTCACATATCTTGATTACAGGCTGTGAAACAGTAGGGGGGAGGGAGGGGGAGGGTGTTGATGGCTGTGTTGTGAGACGGTCAGAGTGGGTGTGGGGTGTCAGACCAGGCTTTTGTTTTTGAAACCTACAGTAAAAAATGTTCAGGTCTTCAGCCAGTTGTTGATTGGCCTCAGTGCTGGGGGGAGGGGTCTTGTAGCTGGTAACGGCTTTCAGGCCTTTCCACACTGATGTAGAGTCGTTACTTGAAAGCTGTTTTTTTAGCTTTCCAGTGTAGCTTTTCTTTGCCACTCTTATCTTCCTATTTAGTGTGTATTTGGCCTGTTTGTACAAGGCTTTTTCCCCACTCCTGTAGTCCTCTTTGGCCTGGCGAAGCTGTTTGAGTTTTGTACTGAACCAAGGTTTGTCATTGTTAAATGTTAAATAAGTCCTGGTGAGTACACACATGTCCTCACAGAAACTAATGTAGGATGTCACGGTGTCAGTGAGCTCATCCAAATCAGTAGCTGCAGCCTCAAAAACACTCCAATCAGTAAGTTCGAAGCAGGCTTGTAAATCCTGCTCTGCTTCAACAGTCCATCTCTTTACAGTTCTTAAGACAGGCTTAGACGATTTAAGTTTCTGCCTGTAGGCTGGTAGAAGATGAAACAAACAGCGATCAGAGAGTCCCAGCGCTGCACGGGGGACAGAGTGGTATGCATCCTTTTAAAACCTTTAAAAAATACTCTGCGATAAGAGAGAAGTCCAAGGCTTATAAAGCATGTCTGATGGGATTCAGCTGTGTAATCAGTGCAATGTGTGATTGGTGACAGCTGTATGATCGGTGCAATGGATGATGGGAAATGCAGTCCAGTGTGACGTGCAACAGTCTGTGTGGTGTGAGAGTCAATTTGATGGAAGAGTGACCTCTGGTGGTGAGTGAACGGAAGTTCACAGACCGGATTCGTGACAGAGCCCCCCCCCCCCCCCCCCCCCCCCACTGGTAGCTGGAGCTGGTAGGACAGAGGACCAAGGCAGAGCAGAAACCCAGAGTGAAACCGACAGAGCTGGGAGCCCACCAGGGCAGAGCAGACGGAACAGGAGCCCACCAGGGCAGAGCGGATGAGACTGGAGCCCACCAGAGCAGAGCAGAAGACCACCAGACCAGAGTAGAAGACCACCAGACTGGAGCAGACAGAGCAGAAGACCACCAGACCTGAGCAGAAGACCACCTCGGTGGAGCAGATGGAACAGAAGACCACCAGAGCGGAGCAGACGGACCTGAAGACCACAGCAGGGTCTGGGACCTAGGGAATACTGAGACACACGAGACAGACAGAGTATTTATGGCCCCATGGGACGAGGCAGAGAACACTACAAGTTCATCGACAGTCTCCTTGATGACCACTGAGTGGGTAAATAGTTCATATTCAGGCTCACTGACTGTAACTGGACCAACAGACAGTTCATAATCAAATGCATTGGCTGGAACAGGACTGACAGATTGCTCAAAATCTGGGGCATAGACAGAGACTGAAGTAGACAGTTCAGTGACAGAAACTGGCAAGACAGACAGTTCAAAAACAAACTCAATGAGGGAAACTGGACTGACAGACATTTCAGTGACTGAACCTGGACTAGCAGACAGTTCAAAATCAGGCTCTTTGGTTGAAACAGGACAGACATATGGTTTAAACTTAGACTCCTTGACTGAGACAGGATGGGGAAACAGTTCATTAATGGTTTCTTTGGCAATGACAGGGATAACGGGACAGACATAGAGTGCATTTAAAGTTTCTGAGTTCATGACAGGCAGGTTTAAGAGTTCAAAGGCGGGTCTTTGGGCTGTGACAAGGCAACTGGAGCCTACATGGAGCTCAGGTAAGGTTTCTGGGGTCGTGACTGGACTAATGGGGCAAATAACAAGTTCATTGATAGCAATAGGTCTGACAGAAACTTCATCAGATACATTACTTGAAATGGAACTGACAGATGGCTCAACATCAGACACAGATAGTTCATTAGTGGTTATTTGGTTGGCGACAGGGTTAACAAGGCTTACAGAAAGTTCATTTATTATTACATTATTTATTACAGCTTTCATGGCTGTGACAGGCAGGGAGGAGGATTCATGAACGGCCCCTATAGGCGCAACGCAACAGTCAGGAAGTTCACCAATAACCTCCTCAGTTGTGACTGATGGGACTGGCAGTTCAAAGGCAGCCTCTTCGGCTGGGTCAGGGCAGGACAACAGTTCATAGGCCGTGACATGAGCAAAGGAAGGATCATTATTGGCCTCATTATTATCGAGGATTCATAGATGGTTACCACTGACACCTCTGTAGGTTCTGCAGCAGACGCTGCCACCTCTGGAGGTTCTACAGTGGTAACATCAGGAAACAGGTAGCGTTCATTAACAGGACAGGTACAGTGCTCATCTACGGTTCCTTCGACCATGACATGATGGGCTGGACGTGCATTGCTGGGCGCCACCACCATGCAAGGAGCTGAAGCGAGCACCGTCGCTTCGGGAGGATCTGCAGCATGTGCCGCCACCTCTGGAGAGACTGCAGCAGGCACCATCGCTTCGAGGAACACCGTAGTGGGTGCCACTACCTCAAGAGGTTCTGCAGCGTCAGCCGCCACCTCTAGAGACACCATAGTGGACGCTGCCACCTCTGGAGGTTCTGTGGTGGTGTACGCAGCCCAAACACACCAAAAAGCGATCCCCATCATGGGAAGCACTTCAGACAGGGGAATTAGTTCAGGAACAGGAGGGCTAAAGTGAGTGAGTTTGGGGATACCAGCTGTGCGTGCAGACACCAGCGGTGCATCCCTCACACTGGATACCAGACTAGGATACTGAGGGACTGACCTTGAATATCTGGGTGTGGCAGACAGGACGTGACAAGACTCTGTATGATCAGCTGTGACGTGATGTGGTTCTGGATGAACAGCTGTGACGTGACGTGACTCTGGATGAACAGCTGTGACGTGACGTGGTTCTGGATGAACAGCTGTGACGTGACTCTGGATGAACAGCTGTGACGTGACTCTGGATGAACAGCTGTGACGTTATGGGACTCTGGAAGACCAGCGGTGATGTGAAGAGACTCTGGAAGATCAGCGGAGACGTGAAGAGACTCTGGAAGATCAGCGGAGACGTGAAGAGACTCTGGAAGGTCAGCAGAGACGTGAAGAGACTCTGGAAGGTCAGCGGAGACATGAAGAGACTCTCGAAGGTCAGTGGAGACGTGATGAGACTCTGGAAAATCCGCTGAGACGTGATTTGCCTCGTGACGATTAGTTGAGACATGACTTGACTCGTGAAGATTAACTGTGACTTGGTTGGACTCACGAAGATCAACTTTGACTTGACTGAACTCTGGCAGATCAGACGATACATAGCGAGGTTCTGGCAGATCATACGAGACATACACAGGCTCTGATGCAGCAGCCGCGATGTTAATGGGTTCTGAGGCAGCAGCCGCGGGATGAATGGTGTCCGAAATAACAACCGCGACATGTTTAGGATCAGGAACGATGGTAGTGTCAACACAGTACTTTTTTGTCGCCGCCATTTTGTGAGTTCGCTCCGTGGCTGCCATTACACGAGCAGACTCGGAGTCACGTTCTTCCACGACACCCACAGTGAACGCCGAACCAAAGGTCAACAAAGCATAGTCCATAAACTGAGCGAGCGATGAACGCGCACCCTCACGTCTAAGCTCAGATCGCAGAGGTTGATTAATGCCATCACAGAAAAACTCTATCAACAAACAGTCCGGTAAATCAGAGTAATATGCAATGGCTAGATACTCCTGAATATAGTCCTCAAGTGATCGCGTGCCTTGTTTAAGAGCTAATAATATACGTGCTGTGTCCATACCTGGCCAATGTTCCTCTGAAAAGCTGCTGGATCCTTGTGTGGCCGAGTATTCTGTAACGGAGCCAATGAGACAAGAGGCGTACGGATCCATGTGCAAGCTTTATTTAGAAACGTAGTCAAACATAGGCAGGGTCAAACATCAGTAAACAGATAAATTGAGGGCAAGACACAAGAGTATTCTGAGAGCATGCGTGGGTCGTCGATCGGCGAACAATGTCCAAAGGGCTTGACAATAGGGGTAATCCGAGTGCACGAGCAATAATCCAAATAGGGGCAAACAGAGTCCAAAAGGCAAGATGATAGGGCAATCCAAAAATACAAAAGCAATAATCAAAACACAGGTAAACAGGCTTGACAAGACTAAGAAACCAGGAAAGGCTACATAGAGTAGCTATCAGAAATGACTATGATAATGACTATGAAATGACGCTAAACAGTACTCGGCAATGAGCGAGAGGAAGGCTTATAAAGCGTGTCTGATGGGATTCAGCTGTGTAATCAGTGCAATGTGTGATTGGTGACAGCTGTGTGATCGGTGGAATGGATGATGGGAAATGCAGTCCAGTGTGACGTGCAACAGTCGGTGTGGTGTGAGAGTCAATATGATGGAAGAGTGACCTCTGGTGGTGAGTGAACGGAAGTTCATAGACCGGATTTGTAACAATAGCAGTTTGTACTATTTTCTGCTCATTTTGAAAAATAAAATAATTAATTTTTGTTCAATAAATATATTGTCATTAAAATATGTTAATATAAAAATATATATTTTAAAATACAGAAACTATTCTGCCCTCATAAGAGTTCCCCTTCTTTAACTAGGTAGATAGATAACTCCTTCCACATGTGACTTTCAACCCATTACTTTTCTGGATTGCTTCAGGACTGATTTCATGTATTTTTATATGAAATTAAAAAAAAATTCAGTGTGGTACAATTTTTATCAAGGCACTTCAGTGTCTATAATGTGGCGGGAGGAGCAAACGACAGACACAGTGGGTGTTGCGTCAGGCCTCGGAGAGGCTTTTATTAAACAGAAATAATAAAATAAAAGGTGTCCAAAGGGGTTGAAGTGTCCAAAATAAACAGGGGATCTGGTGTCCTCGTCGTGCTGCGAGGTTTGTGAAGGATGGGTAGTGTTCAAGAAGGAAGTGTCCAGGTAAGGGGCGGAGTCCGGCGGCCGCACGCGCTCCCCTCTGAGGTCCGGGGCGCGAGGGACGGTGGCTTCTCTAGCGACTTCGTCTACCTCTAGGTCCACGGCAGCACTCGACGGGTCTAGTCGGCCCGGCATCCTGGCCCGACGGCCGTCTCGCGGGTGCGGTCCTCGTCCGGACCGCGGGTCCGGCAGCTCGCGCCTTCGGCGGCACCCGTTCCCTCAACGCTCCCTTCCTGGACCCACGAGGACACCAGTGTGCATGCACAGGGAAGAGACCGGTCTCCAGAGGAGAGGCGCAACCGGCATATAACAGCGGCGGTGATGAGGCTCCACTCACTTCAGGTGTGTGCCTCATCACACGCCGCCAGACCTGGCTGTTTCAGCGCCCCTCCTCTCTCACACACCCACTCCCGTCGGGAGCCTGGGGAAGGGCGGCGATTAAGGGACGGGGAGATGCTGATAATTAGGGGGGAGGCAGCCGACTCGTCACAATAACTTTTTATATTTTTGAGCATTATCAACTCTGGATGATGTATAGTAAAGCCCAAAGGGTCTTCTTTCCAAAGACACCAAAATTGTGTGTGTGGCACACTGAAGTCAGGAACTGTTACCATTTTCAGCTGTGATTCCCAATATGGGGGGGGGGCACTGGTTAACAGGTTAACTTGTGAGCACAAAACACAAGATACTTCTCTTTTCAATATAAACAAGGCTTTATTTGATAAATCTAAGACATGTAAACTAATCTAACACATGAACACATGCATTCACACATTCACACGTTGCAGAAAGAGAGAAATTAGGGAAAGGATGAGTTTAAGAGAATGAAAATATGAAATCCCACGTTTACAGCAATATGTGCAATTGCATAGACCTGAACAACCATCAATCACTTATTTAACCCTCGCATTGAGTTTCTCAATGAGGCTAAAATTTGTATTAAATGCACCAATTCAGTAAAACTGGAAGTTACTTGCTTGCTTTGACAAAGGGATTCCCTTTTGTTGTAGTCGTTGCAGAAAAGGGGTTTTCCCAGGTTGCTGGTTGGCTGACAGTTCAGTGGTCTTTCGTAGTGACGTCTTGGGCGTTGGCTGACCAATGGTCTGAGTCCGTTGCTAGTTAAAGTTTGAAGCAGGTGCAGTCAGAGCTGGACTTTGCGGCAAACTTAACTTTTGAACATGACACTCAACGGAAAGAAAAGAAACTAAAGTAAAATAATACATGGATGTAAATAGACTAGGTTATATTTCTTCTCATCATGGTGTTAGCTGGCATGCAAGGCCGAAGCACATGGCGCTCAAAGAGCGCTAAAACGCAGCGTTGAAGCAAAAAGAGAAGAGGAGAAGAGAGAGAGATTGTAAGAGTGTTTGATGGCATTTTGAGTTTTTAAACTCTGCTCTTTGACACCTCCCACTGGTTGTCTTGACCAATTAGATACTGTCCTGGCTCGGGGTGTTGCTCATTTTCTCCACCCAATAAATAAATCAACATGTTATCTGGTCAGTCAGATGTCCAAACTTTACAGTCTCTTGCAAAGTATACTTTTGGACATGATTTCTATAACAAGACTATGATATATTTGACAAAGAATTGATTGGAAGAAACATTTAAAGCATGATTTTTCAAACTCATACATACCAAACATGCATATGAATCCTTCAGCTATTCAATAATTATTAAAAAGACATACATAATATTTGATTAAAACATGATAGTTAATTGTGTGGGTTACATACATGATATGGAGTTATGCATAAAATACTTATTAGTTGCTAACAAGTCTTTTAAGATGATTTTAGGTGCCTATGGAAAAGGCAGTCTCTGTGTAGGACATAGAGACATGTTCAGTAAAGACAAGAGAGAGGTTAAAAGGTATCCTAAGGAATTTTAGTCTCAGTCTTTGTCTTGTATGTGGGGGGGGGGGGGGGGGGTCAATCTAAAGAAGCTCGTGATTTCTAGCGTGGAACGCATGTGATGGCCATCTCTTTGACCATCAGTCTTGATTACTTTGCCCACATTTGACAGTCTCCTTCCTGAATTGGAATTATCAATAAGTGTTCTTTTGTCTCAATGTTGCAAGCTGTTATGTGAAAGAGGCTTGCTGGTTAGGCTTGCTCCAGACTCAATGCGCCAGGGTACCATGGACAGATTTATGACATTGTCTTGTTCTCCTGTTTATGGAATTCGGCTCATCATGTTTCAACCATGTTCTGATCGAATCTTAAGTTGTCTGATTCAGTCTCTGATATTCTACATAACCCCCTTCGATCGGCGAGGTGTTTAGCTGAAGACATCGTCGAGCGCTGGAAAAACAAAGGCAGAAGAAGCAGACAACAACACAGCAAGCAACAAGACAACACCTCCATGACAGTTACTGTACTGGTGCAGGGCATCAGGTTATTTAGGTACAGGAGGTTATATTCAATTAGTCAATATAGTTTAGTAAATTGAACAGTTCAATTTGGAAATCGTTGTTCTAATTTGGTTCAATATTTTGATTGTTCGATCAAGTTTTGTGATTAAATTTGTTTGTTTCTTCTAAGTTGTCTTAACTTAAGAATGTTCACCTTTAGTTTCTGGTGACATCATTTGTGGTAAAATGAATTGACCTATGGTGCGTGGAGCTCTCTGGCTTCCCTTCAGTTTAGAGTGGCTTGCGGATATTAGGTGTGGTGAGTCAATCCTAATATCAGACCTTTGACCCTTGCAGGGTGTCTAGGTGTTTCACCAACTAAAGAAAGAGGGGAAGGAATAGGATAGGTGAAAGAGGAACAAAACAAAACAAAGCTGCTGTGGATTTCTTCCTGGCATGGTTTTCAACTACTGTTGAGCTATGTTGTCATGTGCTGCTATGGAGTCTTGTACCTTAACTTAGTGTTATACTGATAATAAAAAAAATTAAAAAAATAGCCTGAATGCACTTTGTAAGTCGCTTTGGATAAAAGTGTCTCCTAAATGCATAAATGTAAATGTGTCAGGTGTTCTACCTATTGTGAAGATAGCTGCATGTTTCTTCATGGTGGTGTATGTAACTTTGTTACGCTAAAATTTGTATATTCTACTTGTGGGAAGAATATGTTTGTTGAATGTGTTATCAGTAGATGTGGTTACCTCTGGGTGTAGGTAATGTTGTGTGTGTTACTGATGTAGTGTAAGTGTGGTCAGATCTGTTTCAGTCTGTGTGGTCTCCCCCCTTTACTGGTATGTCAGTGAAGACTGGCTCTCTGCATCCTTGGCTTGGATGAGGGCATGTCCATGATCTAATGGGGGTCAGTCCAGCAGGGCAGGAAGTTCTTTAGCAGACAGTCGGAGGTAGTTTGGCATGGCTGTGTGAAGCTGGGATGCAAACTTTGTCTCTTATGTTGCATTCCTCCTGTGCTGCCTTCTGGATGTGGCAGACTTTCTGACCTTCTGTGCTTTGGTGGTTGCGGTTGCACAGACAGGAATGTGGCTCTTGGAATTGGAGTACATTTAGTAGGTTGCTAGTGAGTGATGAGGGAGTGAGGTGATGTTCTCTGGTACCTCAGTTTTTATCAACGGTTGGCCGTGAGAGACTTACTCATTTTGGGTGGTTGTTGAACAGGTGCTTGTCATCTCTGATATGGTGGTGTACCATGTGATCGCCGGCCTTCCGTTCTGTTGCTGGTCACAGCGTGCTTGACTCAATTTTGTAATCATCCGTGTTCAGCTTATCTTGAAGGAACTCGTTCAGTTGTCTCATGACTTGTTCCATGTCTTCTGATGGTAAGCTGTCTTGTTCTTGTGTATACACAGCACTGTGCATGTCTGAGTGGTGCTGAGGTGGGTTTCGTTGTCGCTTACCCACACGAGTTGCTCTTGGATGAGTAAGGCGATTACCTTTGGATGTCTGGTTAGGTTTCCAGTTGTTCTTATCTTTTAGTTTTCTTGCAAAGCGTGCCTGGTCCCATGGATTTTTCCAGCGGTTGGGCTGATAGCTGTCATGGACATGGGGGTCATGTTCTCTGTGCTCTTGATGGAGGACTCTGGTGTTGTGATGCAACTGGGTGTCGTCCAGTGCAAGGCTTGAGTCTTTGTTGACAGATTTCAAGAGTGTGGATGTTTTGTTACCTTTCTTTGAGGCCATCTTCTGCTTGTTGTAGGCCTTCTGTGTTAGGTCACGCAACTGTTGGATGGTCATGGAGCGTGGACAGGCCATGACGCCTAGATGGTGGCTGATTGCAGGGTGCAGATTTCTTAGGAAGAGGCTTTTGAAGTTCACATCCTCTTCAAGATCAGGTTCGTTGTGTGCACCAAAGTAGGCTTGTCGGAGTGGGTTGTAGTAAGCTTGTGGAGCCTCTTGTCGACCTTGTTTGGTTTCTAAGGCAGTTAACAGTCCATTTTCTGAGTCAGGGTCAGAAAACTCTTTAATCAGGACCTCACGAAGTAGCTGGTAGTCTGACTTCGTTCGACTGGGCTGTCGATCTAGGAAGTTTCGTTCCTCGGAACTGGACGTGGCTCTAAGGAGGTATAACCTGTCTCTGTCAGTCACATGAGGTCTCATTTCTAGATAAAAATCAATAACTTGCAGATGGGCCTGGATGGTGTAGCCCTCTGTGGAGATCGGGTTGAACTTGCTGATGTTTTTAGACAGCTTGTCGAGGTCTTTGATGGTCATCCCATGTACAGCTCCAAGGTCTGCTTGGATGGGAGACTCCCTTTCATTGACAGGAAAGACTTCTGTGGCGAAGGCAGGTGAGTTTTTGGGTTGTGGCCCTTCGCTTCTTTCACTGTATACCAGTTCTTGGATGTGGGACTCTGCTCAGCAGAGGTGAGGCTGAGTGATGTTTCTCTCGCCTTGGCTCTTGTTTCTGCTCATAAGCATGTTTAAGTTCTCTTCTGACCATGTAGAGCTCATCATTTTTATCGCCTAGTTGTTGGGTCAGATTGTCTATTTCAGCTCTGTACCTTTCAAGGTGGTCTTTCAAGGCACTGATTTCAGCATCCTTGTCACTGATGTCACTCCTGGCTTTTTCTAGTAGCTGTTCGGCATACTGGAGTCTGTTTACCAGGTCTTTCTGGGCAGCCTTTGCATGTTGTTGGTCGAGCTGAGCTGATGTCAGGGCTGCTTGTAGCTCCTTAACTTGTTCCGTTGTTTCCTGCTCCCTCTCGTTGGGTGCTTTGAGTTGATCTGAAACTTTCACTTCCAGCTTGTCTATGCGGCGTTGAGCACGTGTCAGCTCCTTTTGTAAGTGGGTGATGTGCTTGTCGCTCAGTTTCAGCTGGGTCATGAAGGCATAGCTTAGGGAGCTGGTGATTTTGACTACCTCCTCGTGGTTGTTGTTCTGGCTTGAATCTTGTGTCAGGAATCTTCTCAGAATTAGGATTATTATTAAAAATAATAACAGTTCAAATGTCTTGGGGGTGAGGCTGTCTGTCGTGCCTCTCAGCCAAGTGTTCACATCTTCCCCTTGGGCAAAAGGGTCTGCAGTCTGCGGCATGTTGGCACGCTGGGGAGAAGAGAGACTGACACAGATCTGTGTGGAGTAAAAGCCTATGTGTGGTGCGACAACTAAGTGTTGTGTCAGTGATTTTGAACTACCAGTGAAGTGTGGTGATGACTGTGTTGGTCTCAGGGTGTCTAGGTAGACTAGGGATGTGAAGGCTTCGTCACTCTAATGAGGAAGAGGGAAAAGAGAGAAACAGGTGAAAAACAAATTAAATTAAAAGAAACAATTCCTTTTTTTTCAAATGAGGAAAATTATTATTTTTCTTTCAATTAAAATGTTATCATCAAGGAGGCAAACAATATTATTAAATCTCTGTTTTAGACAAATGAACATAATCATATTTTTGATATCTATTTCGAAATAACAACCGCGACATGTTTAGGATCAGGAACGATGGTAGTGTCAACACAGTACTTTTTTGTCGCCGCCATTTTGTGAGTTCGCTCCGTGGCTGCCATTACACGAGCAGACTCGGAGTCACGTTCTTCCACGACACCCACAGTGAACGCCGAACCAAAGGTCAACAAAGCATAGTCCATAAACTGAGCGAGCGATGAACGCGCACCCTCACGTCTAAGCTCAGATCGCAGAGGTTGATTAATGCCATCACAGAAAAACTCTATCAACAAACAGTCCGGTAAATCAGAGTAATATGCAATGGCTAGATACTCCTGAATATAGTCCTCAAGTGATCGCGTGCCTTGTTTAAGAGCTAATAATATACGTGCTGTGTCCATACCTGGCCAATGTTCCTCTGAAAAGCTGCTGGATCCTTGTGTGGCCGAGTATTCTGTAACGGAGCCAATGAGACAAGAGGCGTACGGATCCATGTGCAAGCTTTATTTAGAAACGTAGTCAAACATAGGCAGGGTCAAACATCAGTAAACAGATAAATTGAGGGCAAGACACAAGAGTATTCTGAGAGCATGCGTGGGTCGTCGATCGGCGAACAATGTCCAAAGGGCTTGACAATAGGGGTAATCCGAGTGCACGAGCAATAATCCAAATAGGGGCAAACAGAGTCCAAAAGGCAAGATGATAGGGCAATCCAAAAATACAAAAGCAATAATCAAAACACAGGTAAACAGGCTTGACAAGACTAAGAAACCAGGAAAGGCTACATAGAGTAGCTATCAGAAATGACTATGATAATGACTATGAAATGACGCTAAACAGTACTCGGCAATGAGCGAGAGGAAGGCTTATAAAGCGTGTCTGATGGGATTCAGCTGTGTAATCAGTGCAATGTGTGATTGGTGACAGCTGTGTGATCGGTGGAATGGATGATGGGAAATGCAGTCCAGTGTGACGTGCAACAGTCGGTGTGGTGTGAGAGTCAATATGATGGAAGAGTGACCTCTGGTGGTGAGTGAACGGAAGTTCATAGACCGGATTTGTAACAATAGCAGTTTGTACTATTTTCTGCTCATTTTGAAAAATAAAATAATTAATTTTTGTTCAATAAATATATTGTCATTAAAATATGTTAATATAAAAATATATATTTTAAAATACAGAAACTATTCTGCCCTCATAAGAGTTCCCCTTCTTTAACTAGGTAGATAGATAACTCCTTCCACATGTGACTTTCAACCCATTACTTTTCTGGATTGCTTCAGGACTGATTTCATGTATTTTTATATGAAATTAAAAAAAAATTCAGTGTGGTACAATTTTTATCAAGGCACTTCAGTGTCTATAATGTGGCGGGAGGAGCAAACGACAGACACAGTGGGTGTTGCGTCAGGCCTCGGAGAGGCTTTTATTAAACAGAAATAATAAAATAAAAGGTGTCCAAAGGGGTTGAAGTGTCCAAAATAAACAGGGGATCTGGTGTCCTCGTCGTGCTGCGAGGTTTGTGAAGGATGGGTAGTGTTCAAGAAGGAAGTGTCCAGGTAAGGGGCGGAGTCCGGCGGCCGCACGCGCTCCCCTCTGAGGTCCGGGGCGCGAGGGACGGTGGCTTCTCTAGCGACTTCGTCTACCTCTAGGTCCACGGCAGCACTCGACGGGTCTAGTCGGCCCGGCATCCTGGCCCGACGGCCGTCTCGCGGGTGCGGTCCTCGTCCGGACCGCGGGTCCGGCAGCTCGCGCCTTCGGCGGCACCCGTTCCCTCAACGCTCCCTTCCTGGACCCACGAGGACACCAGTGTGCATGCACAGGGAAGAGACCGGTCTCCAGAGGAGAGGCGCAACCGGCATATAACAGCGGCGGTGATGAGGCTCCACTCACTTCAGGTGTGTGCCTCATCACACGCCGCCAGACCTGGCTGTTTCAGCGCCCCTCCTCTCTCACACACCCACTCCCGTCGGGAGCCTGGGGAAGGGCGGCGATTAAGGGACGGGGAGATGCTGATAATTAGGGGGGAGGCAGCCGACTCGTCACAATAACTTTTTATATTTTTGAGCATTATCAACTCTGGATGATGTATAGTAAAGCCCAAAGGGTCTTCTTTCCAAAGACACCAAAATTGTGTGTGTGGCACACTGAAGTCAGGAACTGTTACCATTTTCAGCTGTGATTCCCAATATGGGGGGGGGGCACTGGTTAACAGGTTAACTTGTGAGCACAAAACACAAGATACTTCTCTTTTCAATATAAACAAGGCTTTATTTGATAAATCTAAGACATGTAAACTAATCTAACACATGAACACATGCATTCACACATTCACACGTTGCAGAAAGAGAGAAATTAGGGAAAGGATGAGTTTAAGAGAATGAAAATATGAAATCCCACGTTTACAGCAATATGTGCAATTGCATAGACCTGAACAACCATCAATCACTTATTTAACCCTCGCATTGAGTTTCTCAATGAGGCTAAAATTTGTATTAAATGCACCAATTCAGTAAAACTGGAAGTTACTTGCTTGCTTTGACAAAGGGATTCCCTTTTGTTGTAGTCGTTGCAGAAAAGGGGTTTTCCCAGGTTGCTGGTTGGCTGACAGTTCAGTGGTCTTTCGTAGTGACGTCTTGGGCGTTGGCTGACCAATGGTCTGAGTCCGTTGCTAGTTAAAGTTTGAAGCAGGTGCAGTCAGAGCTGGACTTTGCGGCAAACTTAACTTTTGAACATGACACTCAACGGAAAGAAAAGAAACTAAAGTAAAATAATACATGGATGTAAATAGACTAGGTTATATTTCTTCTCATCATGGTGTTAGCTGGCATGCAAGGCCGAAGCACATGGCGCTCAAAGAGCGCTAAAACGCAGCGTTGAAGCAAAAAGAGAAGAGGAGAAGAGAGAGAGATTGTAAGAGTGTTTGATGGCATTTTGAGTTTTTAAACTCTGCTCTTTGACACCTCCCACTGGTTGTCTTGACCAATTAGATACTGTCCTGGCTCGGGGTGTTGCTCATTTTCTCCACCCAATAAATAAATCAACATGTTATCTGGTCAGTCAGATGTCCAAACTTTACAGTCTCTTGCAAAGTATACTTTTGGACATGATTTCTATAACAAGACTATGATATATTTGACAAAGAATTGATTGGAAGAAACATTTAAAGCATGATTTTTCAAACTCATACATACCAAACATGCATATGAATCCTTCAGCTATTCAATAATTATTAAAAAGACATACATAATATTTGATTAAAACATGATAGTTAATTGTGTGGGTTACATACATGATATGGAGTTATGCATAAAATACTTATTAGTTGCTAACAAGTCTTTTAAGATGATTTTAGGTGCCTATGGAAAAGGCAGTCTCTGTGTAGGACATAGAGACATGTTCAGTAAAGACAAGAGAGAGGTTAAAAGGTATCCTAAGGAATTTTAGTCTCAGTCTTTGTCTTGTATGTGGGGGGGGGGGGGGGGGTCAATCTAAAGAAGCTCGTGATTTCTAGCGTGGAACGCATGTGATGGCCATCTCTTTGACCATCAGTCTTGATTACTTTGCCCACATTTGACAGTCTCCTTCCTGAATTGGAATTATCAATAAGTGTTCTTTTGTCTCAATGTTGCAAGCTGTTATGTGAAAGAGGCTTGCTGGTTAGGCTTGCTCCAGACTCAATGCGCCAGGGTACCATGGACAGATTTATGACATTGTCTTGTTCTCCTGTTTATGGAATTCGGCTCATCATGTTTCAACCATGTTCTGATCGAATCTTAAGTTGTCTGATTCAGTCTCTGATATTCTACATAACCCCCTTCGATCGGCGAGGTGTTTAGCTGAAGACATCGTCGAGCGCTGGAAAAACAAAGGCAGAAGAAGCAGACAACAACACAGCAAGCAACAAGACAACACCTCCATGACAGTTACTGTACTGGTGCAGGGCATCAGGTTATTTAGGTACAGGAGGTTATATTCAATTAGTCAATATAGTTTAGTAAATTGAACAGTTCAATTTGGAAATCGTTGTTCTAATTTGGTTCAATATTTTGATTGTTCGATCAAGTTTTGTGATTAAATTTGTTTGTTTCTTCTAAGTTGTCTTAACTTAAGAATGTTCACCTTTAGTTTCTGGTGACATCATTTGTGGTAAAATGAATTGACCTATGGTGCGTGGAGCTCTCTGGCTTCCCTTCAGTTTAGAGTGGCTTGCGGATATTAGGTGTGGTGAGTCAATCCTAATATCAGACCTTTGACCCTTGCAGGGTGTCTAGGTGTTTCACCAACTAAAGAAAGAGGGGAAGGAATAGGATAGGTGAAAGAGGAACAAAACAAAACAAAGCTGCTGTGGATTTCTTCCTGGCATGGTTTTCAACTACTGTTGAGCTATGTTGTCATGTGCTGCTATGGAGTCTTGTACCTTAACTTAGTGTTATACTGATAATAAAAAAAATTAAAAAAATAGCCTGAATGCACTTTGTAAGTCGCTTTGGATAAAAGTGTCTCCTAAATGCATAAATGTAAATGTGTCAGGTGTTCTACCTATTGTGAAGATAGCTGCATGTTTCTTCATGGTGGTGTATGTAACTTTGTTACGCTAAAATTTGTATATTCTACTTGTGGGAAGAATATGTTTGTTGAATGTGTTATCAGTAGATGTGGTTACCTCTGGGTGTAGGTAATGTTGTGTGTGTTACTGATGTAGTGTAAGTGTGGTCAGATCTGTTTCAGTCTGTGTGGTCTCCCCCCTTTACTGGTATGTCAGTGAAGACTGGCTCTCTGCATCCTTGGCTTGGATGAGGGCATGTCCATGATCTAATGGGGGTCAGTCCAGCAGGGCAGGAAGTTCTTTAGCAGACAGTCGGAGGTAGTTTGGCATGGCTGTGTGAAGCTGGGATGCAAACTTTGTCTCTTATGTTGCATTCCTCCTGTGCTGCCTTCTGGATGTGGCAGACTTTCTGACCTTCTGTGCTTTGGTGGTTGCGGTTGCACAGACAGGAATGTGGCTCTTGGAATTGGAGTACATTTAGTAGGTTGCTAGTGAGTGATGAGGGAGTGAGGTGATGTTCTCTGGTACCTCAGTTTTTATCAACGGTTGGCCGTGAGAGACTTACTCATTTTGGGTGGTTGTTGAACAGGTGCTTGTCATCTCTGATATGGTGGTGTACCATGTGATCGCCGGCCTTCCGTTCTGTTGCTGGTCACAGCGTGCTTGACTCAATTTTGTAATCATCCGTGTTCAGCTTATCTTGAAGGAACTCGTTCAGTTGTCTCATGACTTGTTCCATGTCTTCTGATGGTAAGCTGTCTTGTTCTTGTGTATACACAGCACTGTGCATGTCTGAGTGGTGCTGAGGTGGGTTTCGTTGTCGCTTACCCACACGAGTTGCTCTTGGATGAGTAAGGCGATTACCTTTGGATGTCTGGTTAGGTTTCCAGTTGTTCTTATCTTTTAGTTTTCTTGCAAAGCGTGCCTGGTCCCATGGATTTTTCCAGCGGTTGGGCTGATAGCTGTCATGGACATGGGGGTCATGTTCTCTGTGCTCTTGATGGAGGACTCTGGTGTTGTGATGCAACTGGGTGTCGTCCAGTGCAAGGCTTGAGTCTTTGTTGACAGATTTCAAGAGTGTGGATGTTTTGTTACCTTTCTTTGAGGCCATCTTCTGCTTGTTGTAGGCCTTCTGTGTTAGGTCACGCAACTGTTGGATGGTCATGGAGCGTGGACAGGCCATGACGCCTAGATGGTGGCTGATTGCAGGGTGCAGATTTCTTAGGAAGAGGCTTTTGAAGTTCACATCCTCTTCAAGATCAGGTTCGTTGTGTGCACCAAAGTAGGCTTGTCGGAGTGGGTTGTAGTAAGCTTGTGGAGCCTCTTGTCGACCTTGTTTGGTTTCTAAGGCAGTTAACAGTCCATTTTCTGAGTCAGGGTCAGAAAACTCTTTAATCAGGACCTCACGAAGTAGCTGGTAGTCTGACTTCGTTCGACTGGGCTGTCGATCTAGGAAGTTTCGTTCCTCGGAACTGGACGTGGCTCTAAGGAGGTATAACCTGTCTCTGTCAGTCACATGAGGTCTCATTTCTAGATAAAAATCAATAACTTGCAGATGGGCCTGGATGGTGTAGCCCTCTGTGGAGATCGGGTTGAACTTGCTGATGTTTTTAGACAGCTTGTCGAGGTCTTTGATGGTCATCCCATGTACAGCTCCAAGGTCTGCTTGGATGGGAGACTCCCTTTCATTGACAGGAAAGACTTCTGTGGCGAAGGCAGGTGAGTTTTTGGGTTGTGGCCCTTCGCTTCTTTCACTGTATACCAGTTCTTGGATGTGGGACTCTGCTCAGCAGAGGTGAGGCTGAGTGATGTTTCTCTCGCCTTGGCTCTTGTTTCTGCTCATAAGCATGTTTAAGTTCTCTTCTGACCATGTAGAGCTCATCATTTTTATCGCCTAGTTGTTGGGTCAGATTGTCTATTTCAGCTCTGTACCTTTCAAGGTGGTCTTTCAAGGCACTGATTTCAGCATCCTTGTCACTGATGTCACTCCTGGCTTTTTCTAGTAGCTGTTCGGCATACTGGAGTCTGTTTACCAGGTCTTTCTGGGCAGCCTTTGCATGTTGTTGGTCGAGCTGAGCTGATGTCAGGGCTGCTTGTAGCTCCTTAACTTGTTCCGTTGTTTCCTGCTCCCTCTCGTTGGGTGCTTTGAGTTGATCTGAAACTTTCACTTCCAGCTTGTCTATGCGGCGTTGAGCACGTGTCAGCTCCTTTTGTAAGTGGGTGATGTGCTTGTCGCTCAGTTTCAGCTGGGTCATGAAGGCATAGCTTAGGGAGCTGGTGATTTTGACTACCTCCTCGTGGTTGTTGTTCTGGCTTGAATCTTGTGTCAGGAATCTTCTCAGAATTAGGATTATTATTAAAAATAATAACAGTTCAAATGTCTTGGGGGTGAGGCTGTCTGTCGTGCCTCTCAGCCAAGTGTTCACATCTTCCCCTTGGGCAAAAGGGTCTGCAGTCTGCGGCATGTTGGCACGCTGGGGAGAAGAGAGACTGACACAGATCTGTGTGGAGTAAAAGCCTATGTGTGGTGCGACAACTAAGTGTTGTGTCAGTGATTTTGAACTACCAGTGAAGTGTGGTGATGACTGTGTTGGTCTCAGGGTGTCTAGGTAGACTAGGGATGTGAAGGCTTCGTCACTCTAATGAGGAAGAGGGAAAAGAGAGAAACAGGTGAAAAACAAATTAAATTAAAAGAAACAATTCCTTTTTTTTCAAATGAGGAAAATTATTATTTTTCTTTCAATTAAAATGTTATCATCAAGGAGGCAAACAATATTATTAAATCTCTGTTTTAGACAAATGAACATAATCATATTTTTGATATCTCTTTCCTTAGTCTGACAGGATTGACAACCGTACACCTTACAGTTGGACCACTCACCAGGGAGGCTGCGAAGGCAACGATTGCTCAAACAACCTGGTCTCACAGAATTTCGTGTAATGACCATGGACCCTTAACTCCGAATCTGTGGTGGCATCACGGAATCGCAGAAAATTCTGTGATGGGCTCACAGAACTGATACCAATGTAAGTCAGTGACAGTCATCAGCCGTGGTCCACGCACGGATCCACTGGTTGCATATATGTTGGGGTGTGATTTTTCAATGTAAACAGCCACAACAGTTTTATTTATATTACATTACACATTTATGAGCACGTAACCCAACCCCTGCCCCTAAACCTACCATTTGTCAATAAAACAGAAGATTTAACATTCAAAAAGTATTAATGTTCCAAGCCTTCCGAGGCTAAACGATTGATTTGTGAGAGGAATAGACGCGATCGCCGTCTCCGTCCGCCGTAAAAGCTCTTCCTATGTGCTGCAGTCTCTGTGCGTAAATTCAAAAAATGCCGCCAGAAGAAGCCTTACGTCAGCTTTGGTTGTGAAATGCCATTGGCTCTTGCATGTCTCGTGATCGATTGCGTCATGCTACGGGACGGGAGTATCTTTTTGAATGAGATGTGAGCGCATTAACGGAGCGGGATCATTTTCAGGATTAAAACCTTGTGTTTTACTCTCTTCTTCGCATAAAGACTTCGTATGGCTTCAGAAGACTTGGAATGCAACACGACTTGTTTGTAATGCTTTTATACTGCTTGTTTATGGTCAGTTTTTACAATAAATACCTGTGACTGCACTTATCTTTGCCTGTTCCGTGTTTTATATTGTTCAGAGGTGGGTAGGTTTAGGGTAGGGGTGGGTTAGGTGCTCCAGTGAAAGTATAAATTCATATACAAATATAACTGCATCGAAGTCACTCTTTTTACGTGGTCCACACACGTCAATTGAGGCAGCGCTGGTGTTGAACCAGTGGATCCGTGCGTGGACCACGGCCGATGCCTGTCACTGACTTACATTGGTATCACTTCTGTGAGCCCATCATGGAATTTTCGGCGATTCCGTGATGCCACCACAGATTCGGAGTTAAGGGTCCGTGGTCATTACACGGAATTCTGTGAGATCAGGTTGGCTCAAAACTTATCTCTATCAAAATTGATCTCAGCGTTGAATGAGATGTTAAAATTTGGATTGCATTTTCAAATGTGCGGAGTCTAGGAAGAACGAAAGAGTGTTTGATTACAATAAAATTTGTAAAGATGAGTAGTCTTTTTTTTCAAGATTGTGTATCTCATTCACTTAGAATTGATTGATGGTACTTACAGGTCCCTACAAATGTGAAAAGTGAAGAGGAAAGAAAGCAGGAGAGAATGGAAGGAGACAGTAAACTGAGTGGATCGGGTCCACTAGCAAGCGGTTATGCCCGACTACGAGTAGAGTTGCTTTCAGTTGTTCAGTTGTTTTCAGTTGCTACACAACTATCAACAAAAATAAATTTTGGGTGAAAGAGATTTGTCTCTCTAATTTATTTGAACTCGTAGTGAGGGATAACAATGTCTCCTATTAAGGCTCAGGTGAGACAAAGTAAAATTAAAAGTAATAAATGGCCAAATAAAAAAAAAATCGAAATTAAATAAAGGAGGAAATCAGTAAATAAAAATAGTGGCTAAGTGTATAACCAAAACCGGAAGAATGAGGTGGTAAAACGCAATAAAGCAATGAGTGAATATAAGTCGCAATAGAATCTAATAATATGGGTAATAAATCAATTAGGTAGAATAAGTTTACTTAAACTTTCAAAGTTCCAGACTTATTTGTACCTAAAATGATTGGGCCCAGAAGAGAATTCTAGAAATAATGATCATATGAAATTATCTGAGGGGGAAATTTAAATGATTCCAAATAAATGTAATGTTTTAAATAAATTTTAAATTTGGCACAATTAATAATTGTGAACTCGTATTTCCGTTTCTAGTAAAAATCCAAATAAGTGGTAAGAAGTGAGAAATTAGAAAAATAAGAAAGAAAGACCAACAAGTGTATTAGTTGAGATGTTTAAAGGGTTAAACCACTTTAGCCTTTTCAAACACACATTATATTCAACCACTGGATGTTAATGCTAACTGCTAACCTTTGAGTCTAATGGCTTTAGCATATACTTCACTGTAAACACAACCGTTTCATTAGCTTAGCAACAGCATGGAGTTTTGTTTACAGTAGAGTCGATGTGCTGCGCGTACGCAGTTCCGAGTTGCTCCGGAAGTAGGATAAGACTCCCGTGTCACGATAGTCACTGTGGCAACCAAAACAAACTCTAGTAGACTAGCGTCTTTGCATTGCAAGTACAGTTAAGCATGTTACATGAACTGTCAGCGCATTTCAACACTGTACAAATAACAACACTGCTTTTAGTTAGTTATGCGATGTGACGCTTAAACTCTCAGTACGTTCAGAGTTTGATTAAACTTTATTAAAATAGCAGCTTGGTGCTGAAGTTGAGGAGAACAGTGATCGGTGTATCAAAGGCCGTGCCAGTTTCTCTCTGGACATATAAACACAACATGTTTTCTTCGCTGTTGGTTCAAAGTTAAACTTTACTTGATCAAGCTTTTTCAAAGTTGATTTGACGATGGAACCCGCATCGACAATTGAACTATGAATAATAAGACTTTGATAAATAGATTGAGGAATACATTCAAACTATTCTTTAGCCCCGATTTATTTCCCCGTTTAATCACTGCAGTTTAGCTCCGTTCAGCTAACTGACTGAGATTCAGGAGTATAGCTTTTGAATGACAAACACTGGAACACGCAATTATATCAATTCAGCTATAAAACAAGGCATTACAGAAAAGAGGAATACGCTGAATTTTTACCTTATCGTACGATCTCAGATGTTAACTTTAAATTCCCTTACTGCAGTTTAAACACTGGAGAGGTGGACTGGAGTTATTTCTAGGTCTAGCTTCTCTGCCCTCATTCACTGGCTGCTGGCCAGTGCGATGTCAGCGTGTCTCCCTTCAGCGGGGAGTGAGACAGGGAGAAGAACAGCAGGCAATATGCATTCTCGAGCTCGTGGTGAACAGATCCACCTCCGCTGCCCCGTAGCGAGTCCAAATCATCCGAACCGACTCAGGGTGCAACCTCCACTCTCCTTGAGGAATCCCCTTCCTCGAAAGCATGTCCGCCCTGTGGTTCAGAAGACTGGGGATGTGCGCTGCTCTGATTGAGAGAAAGTGACGGTCCGCACATAGCAGGAGATTCGCTGCATGCTTGTTGGATCGTACGCCTCCTTGGTGATTTATGTACGAAACCACAGACATGTTGTCGGTGCGAATCAATACATGCCGCTGTTCCAGCTGCGGCCGAAAATCCTTAGAGCTAAGAACACTGCTTCCAGCTCCAAGCGGTTTATGTGCCAACGGCTCTGAGGTTCTGACCACAGCCCTAAAGTCGGCATGCCCTCGCACACTGCTCACCGGCCTCCAGTCAATGCGTCAGTCGTGACCACGACACGTGACGTCACCAAGCCCAGGGGAACACCCAGCTGAAGAGACTTTAGCGGCACGGCCTCAGAGCTTCGATGCAGCCACGGGGGACCATGATGCGCAAACGGCCCGAAGTCCACGCCGTCCAAGTGACTCGAGATTTCAGCCAAAACTGCAGCGGGCGCATGTGTAGTAAACTGTCCAGTTTGAAAAGGCACAGGGAAGACAAACTGGCGGCCGAGCGCGCATCTCCACTGCTTTTAGTCGAAGCACACTCCCAGATACGTTAGACTGACTCGGGGCAAGAATGCTCTTACGCATATTCACGCATAGCCTCAAGAACTCCAAGTGACGAAGCAGTTTGTCTATATGGCTGGCTGGCGTGTCCCGTGACTGAGCTAATATCAGCTAGTCATCTAAATAATTGAGAACGCGCATTCCGCTCGCTCTGAGGGGATGGGAGGAGCTGCGTCCATGCACTTCGGGAAAGTGCGCGGGGGCCAAAGCCAGCCCAAACAGGAGAACAGGGTATTGGTACGCTGTGCCCTCGAGAGCAAACCTCAGAAAGCGTCTGTGATGCGGTGCTACCTGAATGTGAAAGTATTCACATTCAGGTAGCACATCAGGTGACTCCTCGCTTTTGCACGCTGTTTCATAATATGACTCACTGCCGCTCTGAGGCGCGGGCCGCTTGACTATTGGCGAGTGGGTGAGCGACTGAAGCAGGGGCTCCATGTCACCTTGAATGAGTGAGAGAGCGGAGTCCTCTACACACGGCAGCCGCTGATGTGAGGCTGGTATCGTGTGAATAAAAGAGCAGTGTCTTCCAAACACGGCAGTCCGCTGTGGGGGGGCTGATATCGTGTGAATAACAGAGCAGTGTCTTCCAAACACGGCAGCCGCTGATGAGGGGCTGGTATTGTGTGAATGAGTGAGGAGCCGAATGATTGTGCTTTGTACACGGCAGAGGGGCTGCATGCTTAGACAGTGGGCCGTGCGGCATCTGCGGCGACATAGGAACCCTTAGCTCCGGTATCTGCACTCGGCTCTCCGCTCCATCATGGAAGGGGGACGTGAGAAGCCGGGCTGATGTCCTGTCCTGCAGGTTCGATGGGTGAGAGGAATGCGGACATTTAGTCGGCATGAGCTCATCACCAGAGTCCAGGTCCACCGCTGATCGAGGGCAGACGGACTCATCTTAAGAAAAACATCATACTCACCTGAACGCTGCAGAGGAGCGGCCATACAGAGACCGCCCTCTGATGAGCGAACCTCAACTGTGAGCTTTAATAGTTTATAAGCCATAAATCTAGGTTGTTCAGCAAAGTGAAGGAGAAGATTCTGACGTAATTGTCGCCTGCACCGCATTTTATACTGCCTCTCAGCTTGTCAGTATTTGCATGCGATGTGCATACTTCGCGACAATTGGCCAGTCATTTTACTGGCGTGAGCCAATAGGACTTCAAGAAAGGTTGGAAGGAAAGAGTTCCCATAACGGAGAATTCTCCGTGATGTCTTTTGAAAGCTCGAGAGGGAACCGGAGGTAATCCTGTCCCTAAGCTCTGCCCACAGAAAAACGTCACAATGTTTACTAACAGAAAAAGGGTCTATATAAAATGCACTAAGGATTAATGAGCTGTTGGGTTCATGAATATTAATCACGTAGTCTGCGTTCGCTCGAATTGATTTGCTGAAATCAAAACAGGGATGATAATAGTTGAGCGCAGGCCAATGAGATTGTCGTTTGCGCATTAGTTTGCCCACTACAAGGGAAACCGGCAGTTCTTAACAGCTGAAGAATTCCAAAGGAACTCAGTTATTTTTTTTGTTATCAACAATTTTTATTATTATTATTATTATTTTTTTCACACACAACACAACATAATATCCAAAATAAAACAAAACAAAACAGCAGACACATACTCAACATCTCAAGGTTCAATCAAAAGGGAGGGAGAGAGGGAAGGACAACAAGAACACAAAAGTTACTCCTTTAAATAATTACGTATATTCAACAAAAAACACTGCCAAGCCTCAATGGTTGAAGGCCTGGCCCCACCGACTCGCGCCGTTGTACATTCACATGAGACAATTTGCAGGAGGCTACAGATCCAATATGCCTCTCTACACATGTGTGGTGTAAACCAGTTCTGAATTATTGTCTTCTTCACAGCTGTAAAACCAGCAAACAACATTCTCTTTTGCATTGAACTAATACAGAGATCATAATCATCATTAAGAAGACATAAACTTGGGTTAACAGACCAATCAATTCTCAGTAATGATGACAAAACCAGGTTTACATGTGTCCATAGACTGATGACGACAGGACATTCCCAAAACATATGCAGAAAAGTGCCTGATGATGTAGTGTTACATATATGGCAGTTAAAATTTGACTGCAGTTTCATTTTAAATCTTTTGTAAGGAGTTATGTATGCTCTGTGAAGGACCTTGAAGTGAATAAGACGATGAGACAGATTTTTAGATGTTAAGCTGAGATTAGACCACACTCTCTCCCAGTCGACAGATAAATTAAGATCAGATAATTCCCTATTCCAAATAGTTTTAATAGAAAGAGGTTTTGTAATACAATCAATAATTTTATTATATATTAAGGAAACAGATGGCCGACCAGCAGATGGTGCAATCCAGTCCCGCATAGGATGAGAGGAAATGGAAGAAGACCAAGGAACGCCATACGCTTTGAGAGCAGAACGTAATTGAAGAAAAACAAAATATGCAGATGCTGGAAGACAAAATTTGGCTCTCAATGCCTGAAATGAACAGAGGCCCTGGTTATCATACATATCACCGCACGTGTTCACACCTAAAGAGGACCAAGAGGGTTGGACAAATGGACGATTTCCACATACAAAGTTCAAATTGTGCCATAAAGGTGTACTGTTACAGAATTTGAAGGGTCCACCTATCCGACGTTCAACCGTTTTCCAGATTTTAATAGAGTTAGCCACAACCGGACCAAATTTATAATTATCCCCTTTTTTTCCTGTGCCAGTAAATAAAATATCTTGAAGTCTATTTGGTTTAACCTTGTCAGCTTCAATCACCCTCCATGAAACTGTAGATTGAGGATCAACCCAATTATGAAGGGCCTTAAGCTGGAACGACCAATAATATAATTCAAAATTTGGTACAGCCAGTCCTCCTGCGCTATTAGGATGTTGTAATGTGGTAAGTTTAATTCTGGGACATTTATCATTCCAGATAAACTTAGAAATTATGGAGTTGATCTCCTTAAAGTAACCTGGAGGGGGAGAAAGTGGTAGCATAGAGAAAAAAAAATTAAATCGAGGTAACAAATTCATCTTAACAGTGGAGATTCTTCCTTGGAGAGAGACTTTAAGATTCTTCCATCTTTGAATGTCATTTTTGACCTTAACGAAAATGTTATTAAAATTGTCTCTGGCAATCTTATGAATGTTTTTATATATGGTAATGCCCAAATAGATGAAAGATTCCTTAATAGGGATAAATGAGGGAATAGAAAAATTAACCTTAACATTGTTAATTGGCATTAAAGCAGATTTGCTCCAATTTACTTTATATCCTGATAGGCTACTAAAATTATCAAATTCCTTAATTACACTAGAGACTGAAACATCAAAGTGGTCTAAATATAGAATAATATCATCAGCGTATAATGAAATACAATGATTATGGTCATGAATCTTAATCGATACTTCAGATTTCCTGATGGCTTGTGCTAAGGGTTCGAGAGATAGACAAAACAATAAGGGGGAAAGTGGACACCCCTGTCTCGTTCCCCGCTGTAAAGGGAATGAGGGGGAAATAATATTACCAGTTATGACTGATGCTGCAGGTGAGTGTTATAATGTCTTAATCATAGAAACGAAGTGTTCACCGAAGCCGAAACATTGCAGAACTGCCCACATATAATTCCACTCTAGCCTGTCAAAGGCTTTTTCTGCATCAAGTGAAAAGACCGCACAAGGTGTGGGGTGGGAGTCCGCAAAGTCAAGAATATGAAGGAGTCGACGCATATTGTCAGATGCATTGCGCCCCTTGATGAAACCAGTTTGGTCCTCCTTGATCAGACTGTGAATTACCTTCTCCAAACGAGAAGCAAAAACTTTAGCATAGATTTTTAGATCACATGGGATAAGCGAAATCGGTCTATAGCTGGAACAATCTAATGGATCTTTCCCTTTTTTAAGAAGTAATGAAATCAGTGATGTTTTTTGATCTCTATGAAATGCCCCATGTTCAATTGCAAAATTAAATGAGTTAAGCATAAGTATCCCTACCAAATCCCAAATTTCTAAATATAATTCAGGGGGGAGACCATCTAGACCCGGCGATTTGCCCTTTTGAAGGCTTTTTAGAGAGACGTGAAGTTCCTCCAAACTTAATGGGGCCTCCAAAGATTCTTTATCCATCTGTGAGATCCGAGGCAGTTCCAATTTATCTAAATACTGCTTACAAATTGGTTCATCAAAATCTGTTTCGGCTTTATACAGATTTGTGTAAAAACCTTTAAATATGTCATTAATTGCCACAGGGTTCGTAGTGACCTGATCATCCGATGATTTTATTGCGCTAATATATGCCTTAGACTCGCATTCTTTCAACCTAAGGGCCAATAAATGACTAGGTCTCTCTGATTCAAAATAATATTTTTGTCTAGTCCTATGTAAAATAAATTCTGCCTTTGAGTGTGAAAGTAAATCATATTCTTCTTTTAAAGAGGACAGCTGTGTAGCCTGTTGCTCAGTAAAATGTTGTTTTTGTAGGTTTTGTAATGATTGGATTTTATTTTCTAATTGTGTAAACTGGTGAGTTCTCGCTTTGGCAAGAGTAGAAGAGAAAGATATACAGAAACCTCGTATAGCACACTTAGTCGTTTCCCACAGTATCTGAGGATCCACATCAGAGGGCATATTCATTTCAAGAAAGTCCTTAATATATTCTTTTAGAGAGGTAATAAAAGTCTGATTACTTAATAATGATATGTTAAAGCGCCATCTAGGGGACTTGGCTTTGACATCGGAAAGAGGAACACTGCACAACATAGCAGAATGATCAGATAATAAAATTGGTAATATAGATATAGAGGAATTAGATGAAATTAAAGATGGGCTGAGAAATATGTAGTCTATCCTAGAGAAAGTCTTGTGTCTATTAGAAAAAAAAGTGAAGTCCTTAGCTTTAGTGTTCTGAATTCTCCATAAATCGATTAAGTTGAGCTCAGTGATAAATTTATTCAATAATTTAGAGGATGTATTGGCTGTTGTATCAGATTGAGACTTATCTAAAGCAGGATTTATGACAGCATTAAAATCACCACCCACCACTAGAGGGCAATCAATCTCCTCAAGTAAAGTTTTGGAAATCTGTGTAAGGAATGCACTGTCTGTCTCATTCGGACCATAAATAGAGACCAATGCTAACCTATTATTATATATTTTGCATCGGATAAAAACAAATCTACCCTTCTCATCACTACCAAGGTGTTCAATTGTTAAATTTAACTTCCTGTTAACAAGGATAAGCACCCCCTTAGTTTTATTTTGAGTGCAGGAAAAAGCTATTAATTTGTAATACTTATTCTGGAAACGTGCCACGTCAGATTGTTTTAAATGTGTCTCTTGTATTAAGGCACAGGAGATAGATTTACGGTGTAAATATTCTAATACACGGGTTCTTTTAACAGCAGAATTCAAACCATTCACATTCAGTGATAAAATATTCAAAGTATGCATTGAATATTCATAATCCCAAGACTGTACTCAATAAATGCAAAAAACAAAAAAAAACAAAAAACAGAAGCACTTCCATTCCGTAAATAACACGTAAACACTGATGTGTATTTTAGATACCAAACCTCCTATATGAAAAATCCCTTTAGAAATAATGTAAAATAGTCAAAAGTATAAATGTCTGCTGTAAAAAACAAAAACAACATAAAAATGTGAACAACCGACAACCATAAACAAAGAACAACTCAGACCGCACATTACCGAGAACATAGGTCTGACTGAGCTGTTTTTTGAAAAAAAACAGTGATAGGTTGTGACCGATCCACCCTAACGCAAGACATGTCTCCCGAAAGGCTCACACAGCCAAAAAAAAAATATATTTTTTAGTGATTAAACATACTCTCCATTAGTCCCCTCCAAAACAGAAAAATGGAGTGTCAGTCTTACCAGCAAAGAGATCGTTGTACCGGATAAATAAGGACAATATCCCAGTATAAGAGAAGAAAACGCAAACAATAAGTTTAGCAAGCATCCACGGCCATCCTGCTATCATCCCCTTCTGGGCAGCTAGGGCCAAGTCCATCCCGGCCGTCACGCCCCTCCTGCCGAACTGGAGAAACAGCGGCCGCTGCTCCCCCTTCGTCCCCCCGAAGAGCGGCGGCATCGGACTTCTGCTGAGACATGGAACTGATAAAATCCTCCGCTTCCTGAGGGGAATCGAAGCTTCTCTGTTCTCCTTTGTGCCGTAGCTTAATCACCGCTGGATAGATGAGGAAGGGCTGGAGACCAAGTGCAGTCATCTTCTTCAAAACCGGACCAAATGCCTTTCTCCTGATCGCTGTAGCCGGACTAAAGTCAAGAAAAAACAGCAGTGTGACATTGTTCTGTGCGCACTTCACCGGATACGCCTGCCGAGCACCTTTCAGGATATCTGATCTGTCATGCCATCTCAGTACACGGAAGATGAGAGTGCGCGGCCGATCTGAGCCCCTCCCTCCGTCATACACGCGATGCGCCCGATCAATCTCAATGTCACGGCCCCTCAAGGAAGGAATCCACTTGGAAAGATTAGCTCGGAGGAAACTAGCTGCATCTGGACCCTCCATCCCTTCTGGGAGTCCCACCAGTCTTACGTTGTTCCGCCTGCACCTGTCCTCCATATCTGTCATCTTCTCGGTGAGTCGCTCCAGCTGATCCTTTAAGTCCGTGACTGTTCTCTTATCTTCCCGCGCCGCTGCCTGAACAGAATCAACGCGGTCACGTGTCTGCTTCGTCTTGGTAACTATGGCCTCAAACTCCTCTCTTAGCTCTTTAACAGACTTATTGGTCGCTAGTATGTCCTCACGCAGTTCGTGCAATGCTGGAATCAGCACAGAGTCCATCGCATCTCTTACTGCCGAGTTCACAACCGAATTCAAAGTGCTTTGGTGTTCTTTAAATGCTAGTTCAATGCGGCTAGCAATAGCACTGTCCAGCTCCTCACTGGAGATGGCTGAATCTCTGAATTTTTTCTTCATTGGCGATTGCTCAATCTCCCTTTTCCGATCTCCTTTGTCTGCCTTAGCACTCATGATGGGTCTAATGCAGAGTGGTTCAAATTTCACTGACAGGATCGTGAAATATTTGGCAAAGTGAGCGGAGCGAAAAACTAAGCCTGCATCACCGTCGAGGGGTCACGTGATCCTTCGGAACTCTGTTATTTTGACAGGAAAATACAACAAAGAATATCATTTACATGTAGCGTGTCAATTCTGCATGTTATGTAAGACTCTCTTGCTCTGTATCTTTATTTGCGGGTGTGTGAGACAAAGCGACGGTGAGTCGTGCGCCTTCACACTAGAGTTTACAGTACGTCAAATACAGGTAGCTTACACTGCGTTAACGGTAACGGCGTTGTAACGGGGAAACAGTAATTTGTTTGATTACTTTTTACTGAAAAAAATGCCGTTATTCCCATCACTGGTAACAAGAAAGGCACATCCCACACGACTTGAATTTTCAACTCTAATAACTGAAATGAGGTCCACTGGTCTGGACAACAGCAATATCGCAGTACCACAACACACTACAAAAGTAGAAGAGTAGAATAGAAGCTAGAGCAGAAGGACAAATGCAGAAGTAAAAAAAATCTTATTTTAGTAGCTGCTTTTGTATTGTAAAAAATGTTATACAAATGCAGTAGAATGGAAGAGATATCACTCCACCTGTTTTTGTCACTTTTTCAGTATGTGTCACTGCCTCTTCCAAGATTAAATTGTACTTCTAATTGTTTGTCCAAGATAGCTATGGCCCCAAAGGAAAAGCAAAAATGGAGGGAGAGAAAGAGAAAGTCAGACAGCTATTGTTCAAGGTTCTTCAGTAGCCACGAGGCATACGTATTCACCTCAAACTCTCTTTTCCTCTAAGGCTTGTGTCTCTGAAGGGTTTGCCAGCCTCTTTGCTGTGTGAGTGAATTTCCTTTGTATTAATGTGATGCACACAACACACATGCTAACAGAAGGAGGTTATAGGATTAGAGTGTTCTACAGAGTTAAAGCCAAGCTGTTTCTGTCCCACCCACTCTTCTTTGATATGGGTAATTACAGCATTTGCTGTGGTCCCACTGAAGTAACTTATGTCTTATGCACTAAAACACTGATAACAATGATCTCTTCACTTCTGGCTGAGGGATTCAGAGTCAAGATTTGTTAGGATTTGTACTCACATTTCACTGCTGGACTCACATTTCACTGCTGGTTATACAATCTCTGTATAGTCGTGTATGTGACAAATAAAACTTGAACTTGGATGTCACCCATTACAGCCAGGGGAAAAATACAGTCGCCCGAATGAGTATTTGGAGAGTCAGAAGCCAAGTTAGAAGTGGCCACATCTGTTCTTATATTACAAATTGATTGGAGGGAACTCTGAAAACTTACACCATTTTACTATTCTGGCTATGAACTGCCCACTTAGGTATGAAGAGCCTACCTATAGGGCTAGGGGTCATTTCCTGTGTAAGTGAGCATTTAGGGCCAGTTTTACTAACAGCTTGCGCCAGCGCAAACCGTCTTTTGGCGTTAAAATAGTACTGTCAGGTTTTACTGAAGACACGCAGTGAAGAATTAGCACTGAAAAGGCATGGACACAGTTATTTTTTGCATCTGACCTTATTGAATATGTATTTCTAGGAGTTTCCCTTTCAGATGCAAAATTTATGGGAGGAGAGTATTCAAATGAATCATGCAACACATTCTACTAACATTTACACTCGTCAAATTACTGGTATTTGCACCATTATTTAATGCCCAAAAAAGCACGTCAAACTATTTTGCGCTTGAAATGGCTGCAATTATTGTTGCTAGTAGGAGGCGCCGCAGAGATGAGAGAGTGTGTGGTAGAAGGTAGAGGATTTTTTCTACATCATTTATTTGGAGTGCAAGAAGAACACAAAAATATCGTTTGCCAAGCCATGTTATTTTTCTTCAGAAAATAAAAGACGACTTGGAACCCTCAACTAGGAGTCATGCAATACCAGGTCGATCAAAACTTCTTGCAACTTCAAGCATTTTTTGGCCTCTGGTTCTTTTCAATGTAGCTACTATGGCTTCTTTATTTATTTATTCTTTATTTGCGACTGCTCTAATTTGCGCTGCGCTTGGTATATTGCATTGGTCGATATGTAAATGAGACGTTGCGTCTGTGTTCTTTAATTTGTGAATTGTTAGTAAATCACCCGCAGAATTTCCACGCCCAAAGGCGCTCTTTTGGAATTGCGCGTGCTAATTTGCCCTGTTTAGTAAAACTGGCCCTAGGTGTTGGTAGTAATTAGTGTTATTGTTCAATAATGGTAACAACTTACTTCCTTAACTTGTTTCTTCCTTTAGCTTGCCATTTCAGAGAAAGCTCTTGCCATTTGTGTGCTTGAGCTGCATCAAAATGTGGGTGTGGCATCTGAAGTTAACACTTTTTGCGCCATTTTTGCTTTAACAATTCCAAATGCACTAAGCTCTATGGAGTGGCCAGTTCTTTACCAGACAATTTGCGTATCATTGTGTGGATGGAATAGAAATCAAAACAAGATTGAAAAGATACTAGAAACATTTTGTTGTACGACACATGGCAAAGGCATATCATACATCATTGTTTTCTTTCTATGCTTGTACAATCGGTGTTCTGTGATGCTGTCTACAGCGATTTTCGTGTGGAGGTCAAAGTGCCGCATGATGCTTGTGTTGAGAGGTGCATCTCCTCTATTCTCTCTCAGTATCGGCAGCTGCTATGGCTGGTTGCTAGGCAACCACATCTCTGCACAAAGACGGAGCCCAGCTGGGGTGGACTTGTCTGCCAGTCAGCACGTCCTTCCGGAGGTATGACTGTGAATGTGTGAGTGTCTGTGGAGGGGTTATTGAGTTTACTGTATGTACAAGCAAAAACGCTTACAGATCCTTGTCGATTCATATGGCCATCAAGCAAACAGTGACTCTTGAAAAGCTTTAATCTGCACCACCCACTAGATTTTTACCTTTTTGAAAGAAAAAGATGCTTGCATGTGCAAAACTTGTCACCTTTTATTGTCTGCCAGGCAAAAATTGTAGTACACCAACAAGCCACATAATTTTAGGTATAATGCATGTCTGTAGTACAGCACTGCAGTAATGGTGTTGCTTGCCCTTGCAAATACCCCTAATAATTACTGAGTGGAATAACAATAATTTTGTTTATGCAGAATTGAGTGAAATTTAAAATACAGTGTAATTTGTTAGATCAGAGTTTGATTTTTCACTTTACTTTTTGTGCCTGAGAAACAGATGTTCACCCTTGATTAGAATGGAGTGCAATTTGGTTTAACATTCTAAAATAGGCATAATTGTTATCTGAAAACCGCACCCCTTAATTCTGGTATTTCTCCAGAATAACACAGGCAGAGAGAGGAGACAAAGAGACAGGGCCATTTTGTTTCTTTCTCTGTACTCGCCTGCAATCTAGTGGTTGTGCACTACACCATAAACCTTGTGCCCCCTGTCTAGTACTAAACTCAACAGTGTCACACCACACAGCCGAGAATGTTTAGTGTACCACATTTCTTAATTTCTGTATGAAATCAGAACATGAAATCAGGTCACAAACTGCATTTTTATGTTTCTAAAGGTGCACTTATAATATTAGTAAGATCTATACATCAAAAACATCAAGTAAGATTAATAAAATAGAAATAAAAGTCCATGCTCAGCACCGATTTTAGCCCTGTTTAAAGGGCTGTGTCTCCTTTAAGACCTCATTGTAAATGCAACTGTAAATATATTACACGTGGAACTGTTCTGAAATCTTATCTGCCAAGATTAACTAATCATGAAAAGTGATGATTGTAGTATTATATTTAGCTTACATTAAGCTAACATTACATATTATTGTAGTTTATCAAAGTCATGTCTTTTGGGGGCACGATTACAATGATCTCATCACTGCAACATGATTTCTGCACTCACACAAATGCTTTCATCATAACTAACAAAATTCAAACACAATTTAATTAAGAGATTCATTGTGCAGTGTGCATCATTGATTATAATAGGGTTTTAATCAGGGCGAAAATGCAGAACTGATTCACTGAGCTGATGTGACTGACAGCCACAGCGATGATCAAGGGAGTGTTCTATGTCTGCTTTCTTTAAGCATAATTTAAATAACAGTTGATTTTCATGCTGCTAAGAGGAATAACATGAAGTTGACTATTTAGACAGCGCATAAACAAAAGTAACGATTTTGCGACAAATAAAATCTGACTGTATTTGAGTCCTTACATCAGAGGTTGCGTTAGACTTTAACGCAACCTCCAACTTTAATTGCGTTAGACTTTAATCCACTTGATTGGCTCTATCTCTCTCTCCTCTCCACCTGTAGCTGGTGTGTGGTGAGCGCACTGGCGCCGTTGTCCTGTGGCTGCCGTCGCATCATCCAAGTGGATGCTGCACACTGGTGGTGGTTGAGGAGAGACCCCCTCATATGATTGTAAAGCGCTTTGGGTGTACAACAATACACAATAAAGCGCTATATAAATGCTTCATTCATTCATTCATTCATTCATTCATTCATTCATTCATTTAACATTGTCCGTGGACAGGGTCCTAAAAATTCCGTCATAATCAATTAGCACCCCTCATAATTATAATAGCACATTTAATTATTTTTGTTCACATTTTCATTTTTAATAATGAACCTACAGGACAAGCATATAGGCTTATGCATTTATTTATTTATAAGGAGAACAGATGAACAGAGACATCACTTTCATGTTCAACACCGCACCACACAGTGACAGCAGAGGCAACTAAAAAAAAAATATGCTAGGGCTGGGTTAAAAAAAAAAAAGATTTCTCGATTTTAATAGATTCACATTTTTATGAATCAATCGATTCTGTTATGGGAGGCTACATATAGTGCGCCTCCCATCCAATAAATCACAGTAGGCTAGCTTTGTGCGTTGTTACTTTTGAAATGAAACAAGTCTCATATTTCAAATTCTGTCCATTTGTTAGGAAATTCAAGCACCGTTTTGGTTTTTGGTATTACTTTAATGTGGCGTGATAGATCGCTGTAGACACTTCAGATCAAGCGAAGCGGCATCATCTCTTTCGCTACTCACCTGTGTGTAATCAAAGGCATATCAAAACAGTGGTGTGCACAGGCCTCTGGAGGGGCAGGGGCGAAATGGCATTACGAGGGCACAATCACGCAGGGCGTGGGGGTGGGGGTGGTGGGTGGGGTGGGTGAGGTTGGGGGGTTCTCCTCTAACCAGGATATTATTGTTTATTTATTGTTTACTTATTTTTTTAATTAAAATTTTAAATGTATAAATGTATTCTATTTCTATTTTTATATTGTTGCAATTTCCAACAATAATAGTATTATGTAGTTAGGTATTTTATTATTATATTTTTAGTTATTTGTTTTATTTTTATTTTTATTGTATTTTAATCGAGGTCTTCACTGGGGATATGTCTCTGGGGCTCATCGCTGACGATCAGGGCCGCAGACATCATCTCCCGGTGCCGATCCACCATCTGATCCGGACACGGACTGAGAAACAGAATAAGAAAGAAACAAATATTAGCGTAAGATGTCAATCTTCTTACGATGTAACGAGTACATTGTGTGTTATGGGGAGTGTTCCCAGTTCCGGTTGATCTAATTAATGCAGCCTAACAATCCTTTAACGGATTTGAATAATAGAAGTGTAGTAATGTGTTATGTGTACGCCAGGTTAAAGAGATGGGTCTTTAATCTAGATTTAAACTGACAGAGTGTGTCTTCCTCCCGAACAGTGTTAGGTAGATTGTCCCAGAGTTTGGGAGCTAAATAGGAAAAGGATCTGCCGCCCGCAGTCGATTTTGATATTCTAGGTATTATCAAACGGCCAGAGTTTTGAGAACGCAGCGGACGTGAAGGAATATAGTGTGATAGGACCTCGCTCAAGTACTGAGGAGCTAAGCCAGTGGTTCTCAACCCGCGGCCCGCGGGCCGCATGCGGCCCGTCACGAATCCAAATGCGGCCCACCATGCTGAATGTTAGTCTATCTATGTGCTGAACACAATTAAGAAATAACTTTCAGTTTTACAATTCATTTTAGTTTTTACATTACTTTAAACATGTACTAAACAAATATAAGCTATAATGTTTTTATGTAAAATAATTTAGTTTTTCATATATTATTTTCAGACATGAGCAGACCTATGTACTCACGTAAATAATGTTACACATTTAACGATCACAAGCGCGCACTTTGGCAGAATTCAATTCAAATAGTCATCAGCAGCCATTAGTTCTGTAAAACTGAGCATCAGAATGGACAAATTTGTTAAGGGAGAACACGAAATGTGGAAAATGCCAGCGAAGGAACGCATTCAAACAAAGTGCTGGACTTTCGGTTTGCCCCGTGCCACTCACTTGAAGATGTTCAGGTAAATAGAAACACCCATAGGCTACTACGCAGCTATCATCCTTAATTACAGAAATGTGTCAAAACATCTCTGTAGAGAACCTCATATTATTAAATTCGAAAATGCTTTTCATATTTGGATCAACATAGGCTACATTATTTGTGGACGCACACTTTCTGCAGTGTTGCGGGTCAAGTCACGCTTCCGTGCGCGTCTTCTGCAACTTACAATAACAACTTAATTGTGCTGTTACTCCTTTCGAGCAGAACTTCACAAAATTGGTCAGCTCCCGACAGCATCAGGTGTTTTATTAATGGTGAGTAGAATTATTTATTTATTTCAATAAATGTAATCGTTTAGATATCATAATATTTAGGCAATAAATAATATTATAAATCTGGTTGGTTTGTATTGATGACATAATATGTAAATGACATGCGTGCGGCCCGTGAGACTTGCACTTGGACCATAGTGCGGCCCGGTGGAAAAAAAGGTTGAGAACCACTGAGCTAAGCCATTCAGGGCTTTATAAGTCATTAACAAGATTTTAAAATCTATACGATGTTTGATAGGGAGCCAGTGCAGTGTTGACAGAACCGGGCTAATATGGTCATAATTCCTTGTTCTAGTAAGAACTCTAGCTGCTGCATTTTGGACCAACTGTAGTTTGTTGATCAAGCGTGCAGAACAACCACCCAGTAAAGCATTACAATAGTCTAACCTTGAGGTCATAAACGCATGAATTAGCATTTCTGCTTTTGGCGTTGAGAGCATAGGGCGCAATTTAGATATGTTTTTGAGATGGAAGAACGCAGTTTTACAGATGCTAGAAACATGGCTTTCAAAAGAAAGATTGCTATCAAACAGCACACCTAGGTTCCTGACTGATGAAGAAGAAGAATTTACAGAGCAGCCGTCAAGTGTTAGGTAGTGTTCTAAGTTATTACATGTGGGGTTTTTAGGTCCGATAATTAACTACTCTGTTTTTTCAGAATTTAGCAGTAAGAAATTACTCATCATCCAGTCAGTTTCTCAATTTGGTGTGTTTCATCGGGCCATGAAGAAATATAGAGCTGAGTATCATCAGCATAACAGTGAAAGCTAACACTGTGTTTCCTGATAATATCTTCCAAGGGTAACATGTAAAGCATGAAAAGTAACGGCCCTAGTACTGAGCCTTGAGGTACTCCATACCGCACTTGTGATCGATATGATACCTCTTCATTCACTGCTACGAACTGATGGCGGTCAGATAAGTACGAGTTGAACCATGCTAAGGCACTTCCACTAATGCCAACAAAGTTTTCTAGTCTATTTAAAAGAATGTTGTGGTCGATGGTGTCGAACGCAGCGCTAAGATCCAGTAGAACTAATAAAGAGATACAACCACAATCAGATGATAGAAGCAGATCATTTTTAACTCTAATGAGAGCAGTCTCAGTACTATGATATGGTCTAAATCCTGACTGGAATTCCTCACAGATACCATTTTTCTCTAAGAAGGAATATAATTGTGAGGATATTACCTTTTCTAGTATCTTTGACAGAAAAGGGAGTTTTGAGATCAGTCTGTAATTAACTAGATCTTTGGGGTCAAGTTGTGTTTTTTTAATGAGAGGCTTAATAACAGCCAGTTTGAAGGTTTTGGGGACATATCCTAATGACAATGATGAATTAATAATAGCCAAAAGAGGATCTATGACTTCTGGAAGCAGCTCTTTTAGTAGTTTAGATGGAATAGGGTCTAACATACATGTTGTTGGTTTAGATGATTTAACAAGTTTATACAATTCTTCCGCTCCTATAGTAGAGAATGAGTGGAATTGTTCCTCAGGGGATCTATAATCTGATGCGATACTGTAGCTGACGGCTGCATGGTTACAATTTTATCTCTGATAGTATCAATCTTGGAAGTAAAGTAGTTCATAAAATCATTACTGCTGTGCTCTTGAGAAATGCCAACACCTGTTGATGCTTTATTTTTTGTTAATTTAGTGACCATATTGAATAAATAGCGGGGGTTTATTTTGTTTTCTTCTAGAAGAGTTTAAAAGTAATCGGATCTAGCAGTTTTTAATGCTTTTCTGTAGGATAGGATACTTTCCCACCAAGCTTTACGAAATACCTCTAGTTTTGTTTTCCTCCAGCTGTGCTCCATTTTCCGGGCTGCTCTCTTTAGAGTGTGAGTGTGCTCATTATACCACGGTGTTGGACTCTTTTCCTTAATCTTCCTTAAGCGTAAAGGAGCAACCGTATCTAAAGTGCTAGAAAAGAGAGAGTCCATAGTTTCTGTTACATCATTAAGTTGTTCTGAGCTGTTGGATATGCTGAGGAATTGAGATAAATCAGGAAGATTACTTACAAAGCAGTCTTTTGTGGTAGAAGTGATGGTTCTACCATATTTGTAAGAAGGAATTTAATTTACAGCTTTAACTATATGGAGTTTACACAAGACTAGATAATGATCTGATATATCATCGCTTTGCTGCAGAATTTCAACACCACTAACATCAATTCCATGTGACAGTATTAAATCTAGAGTATGATTTCGACTATGAGTAGGTCCTGAAACGTGTTGTCTAACCCCGATAGAGTTCAGAATGTCTATGAATGCTGATCCTAATGCATCTTTTTCATTATCAACGTGGATATTAATATCACACACAATTATGACTTTATCTGCTGCCAGCACTAACTCTGATAGAAAATCAGCAAATTCTTTAATAAAGTCTGTATGGTGCCCTGGTGGCCTGTATACAGTAGCCAGTACAAACGTCACGGGGGATTTATCATTAATAGTTTTTTCTCTAGATAATGTTATATGAAGCACCATTACATCAAAGGAGTTATACTTAAAGCCGGTCTTCTGAGAAATACTGAGAATATTGTTATAAATTGTAGCAACACCTCCCCCTTTGCCTTTTGGACGTGGCTCATATTTGTAACAGTAATCTTGGGGGGTAGATTTGTTTAAAATAATGTATTCATCTGGTTTTAGCAATGTTTCTGTCAAACAGAGCAAATCTAGTTTATGATCATTAATCAAATCATTTACAAAAAGTGCTTTTGTAGAAAGGGACCTGATATTCAGTAAGCCAAGTTTTATCAATTGTTTCTGTGCATTGTAAACATTTTTTATTTGTTGAACATCAATTAAATGGTTACTCATAAATTGGTTTTGACATTTTCTGTATTTTCTAGTTCGGGGAACAGACACAGTCTCTATAGTGTGATATCTAGGTGAAGGAGTCTCTATGTGCTGAGAATTAACTGACTTCTGTGACGTGAGGCGGCTAGCAGACGGTCGGTTTAGCCAGTCTGTCTGCTTCCTGACCTGGGCTCCAGTTAGTCAAGTATGAACTCTAAGACTATGTGCCATATTTCTAGAGAGAAGAGTGGCACCACCCCAGGAGGGATGAACACCATCTCTTTTCAACAGGTCAGGTCTGCCCCAAAAACTCGTCCAATTGTCTATAAAACCTATGTTGTTTTGCGGGCACCACTTAGACATCCAGCCATTGAGTGACGACAGTCTGCTATGAATCTCATCACCCCGGTAAGCAGGGAGGGGGCCAGAGCATATTACAGTGTCTGACATCATACTTGCAAGTTCACACACCTCTTTAACATTATTTTTAGTGATCTCCGACTGGCGAAGTCGAACATCATTAGCGCCGGTGTGGATAACAATCTTACTGAATTTACGTTTAGCATTAGCCAGCACTTTTAAATTTGCCAAGATGTCAGGCGCTCTTGCTCCCGGTAAACAATGGACTATGGTGGCTGGTGTCTCTATTTTCATGTTCTGTACAATAGAATCGCCAATAACTAGAGCACTTTCACCAGGTTTCTCAGTGGGTTCATCACTGAGTGGGGAGAACCTGTTTGATGTTTTGATCGGAACGGAAGATCGGTGTTTTGACCCGTGACTATGCCGCCTCACTGTCACCCAGTTGCCCTGCTGCACGGGCGCTAATGCCGGAACCGAACAATGTACAGGAGTCCCTGAGCTAATCACATCCAAAGCAGTATCTACAGCCCTCGCATTCTTACTGTCCTCAACTAAAGTTTGGATGCGTGTCTCTAGTTCTAAAACCTTCTCTGTCAGCCTAACTATTTCCCTGCATTTATCACATGTGAATCCCTCATCAACGACAGAGATAGATAAACTGTACATGTGGCAAACTGTGCAAATAACAATAGCAGGCGAAGAAGCCATTACTCACCGTGATTGATGAATGAGACCAACTTAACTTACCACTCCACTTACCACTTACCACTGTTGTTTGATGAACTCATGAAAAATGGAGCGAGAGAGAAATGAAAACGGAGCAAGAAAAAAGCAAACAATAATAGGCGCGAATAGCAACACGAATGGAACCGCGAATGACAAGCTAACCGGCTAACGAATGCTAACGCGCTTCACTCGCGGTTTTAGAAGCGAGCGATCAAATTAGTTTGATAGATAATACCAGAAATATGGTGGGAATTAAGTTATATATTATCACTTTAAACAACAGAGAGTGAAAGTAAGGTAAAGATTCAATAAAAAAGCGGAGCTACAATCACAAACCTCACAGCTGCACAACAGACAGAAACAGACTGAAGCAATAAAGCCGAAACAGATTTTGATGAACCAATTTGTAAGCAGTATTTAGATAAATTGGAACTGCCTCAGATCTCACAGATGGATAAAGAATCTTTGGAGGCCCCATTAAGTTTGGAGGAACTCCACGTCTCTCTAAAAAAACCTTCAAAAGGGCAAATCGCTGGGTCTAGATGGTCTCCCCACCTGAATTATATTTAGAAATTTGGGATTTGGTAGGGATACTTATGCTTAATTCATTTAATTTTGCAATTGAACATGGGGTATTTCATAGAGATCAAAAAACTTCATTGATATCATTACTTCTTAAAAAAGGGAAAGATACATTAGATTGTTCCAGCTACAGACCGATTTCCCCCTTATTGTTTTGTCTATCTCTTGAACCCTTAGCACAAGCCATCAGCAAAACTGAAGTATCGATTAAGATTCATGATCATAATCATAGTATTTCATTACACGCAGATGATATTATTCTATATTTAGACCACTTTGATGTTTCAGTCTCTAGTATTATTAAGGAATTTGATCATTTTAGAAGCTTATCAGGATATAAAATTAAACTGGAGCAAATCTGCTTTAATGCAAATTAACAATGTTAAGGTTAATTTTTCTATTCCCTCATTTATCCCTATTAAAGAATCTTTCATCTATTTGGGCATTATCATATATAAAAACATTCATAAGATTGCCAGAGACAATTTTAATAATATTTTAGTTAAAGGGATAGTTCACTTTGAAATTAAAATTTGGTATATATCAGCTTACCCCAAGGGCATCCAAGATGTAGGTGTCTTTTTTTCTTCAGTAGATCCAATTTTGATGTTTTTAGGTCAAACCATTCTAGTCTGTCAGTCATATAATGGCAGGTATAGGTCACTGTCTCTATAAGAGGGAAAAAGAACATGCACAGAGAAATCCAAATTAAACAATTCCCCATCGTAACTACACATTGATGGCCTAAGACACGAAACGAGCGGTTTGTGTGGGAAAACGAACAGTATTTATATAGTTTTTTTACCGCTTGTACACAACCATGTCCAAGTGATCTGAGTGCGCAAAGACTACTTCAGTCTGTGTGCATTGAATTTATTTAATACATGAGTTTCACAATTTGAGTTGAATTACTGAAATAAATGAACTTTTCCACGACATTCTAATTTATTGAGATGCACCTGTAGTTACTTTCCGCCTCTGCAAAGAGATGATGATGAAGAAGTAGGCATTGATCTGTGACTGTGCAGGCAGTCTTGTGCTGATGTATTCATCTCTATTACATAACAAAGAGGAGGAAGTAGTCATTTTGGCAGCTTGGTTTCAACAAAAGCTGTTTTTAGACTAATGTCAAATTCTTCCCATAGGGGATGCTACAACTGTTTTGTTTCAGTTTTTTTCTTTTTTTTAACTTCACTGCCATATGATCAAGTCAAATAAGTATTCATCTTCTTTGGGGCAAATTCTCACTTTTTCTTCAAATATCACTTTGACAAAAAAAAATTAACAAGCTTCAAGCTTCAGCAGCTTATAATGTCAAATCTGAAAGTCAACTGTTATGAAATTTGTCAGATAAATACAAGGGGCCCTCATTTATGAAACAAACATACGACAGAAAAGTGAGCGTATGCTTGTTTCTACACAAAACTTGGAATTTATCAATATGGACGTGAGTGGTGTCTACGATCAAATCTCACGTCAGTTTTGAGTTGAACCTGCATGCAGCCTAGTAAATCTCTTGGAAAATTGTACAAATGACAGCATTTTGTTCATTTAGATTATTTTCCTGACCAACAAATGTAGCTCCATTAGTCAATCTCTTTTTTTTTCTTTTTTTTTTGTAGGGCTTTAGCTTTTGTGTGGGCAAATTGCAGCAAAAACAACAGACCGTGAAGATTCACACATTGTTACATCATGCACCTGCAGACCTTCTGTGAACAGAGAAAAACAGAAATTAAGTATAGGCTATAAAATAAATAAAATAAATATGGCTACACAAAATATATTCATCTTAAAGCTGCAGTCTGTAACTTTATTTGATTTAAAATTATCCAAAATCAATATTTGAGCAAGTACATAACCAGCCAGTGTTCAAAATTATCGCCTTACATTAGCCGGATTCACAACGGTTTGCGTATTAAAATGTTTTCTAATTTGAGTGGTACGGGTAGGTTCTCGTGGGAAATTCGAGGATGGCACTGCGTCATTACGTCACGTCTGTAAACATAAAGAAGTTGTCCTGGCTAGTAGGCAATCGCATGTGAGGATCCTGCAGGTGGCAGATCGTTTATAGCCTTTTCTCACAGCAGCTAGTATAATTAAATGTATCATTTTGACGGCGGATTGTAATCCAGAAAGGATTATGTGTTTATGAAACACGTGAATTAAATTAATTTATATTCCCATTTTAAATGTGCTGATTACAGATAGCCTGGGATTACACAAGATTTGTATTTTAAAGAAAACCAGTTCGAAGGGAGCATAATTTGCTTTTTGGCTTAAAATAATTTCTTAATATGAAATTTGAATGGCATGACAATTAGATTAGACTGTACAGAAATTGAAATCTACACGTTAATACACACTATACGCATAGTCAAGTCTGTCCTCCCCCCCTCCCTGGACCCCTTCCAGTTTGCATATAGGTCCAACCGCTGGACCGATGATGCCATCGCCACTGCCCTCCACCCAGCCCTCACACATCTGGACAAAAAAGACTCATATGTCAGAATGCTGTTCATATACTTCAGTTCAGCATTCAACACAATCATCCCTCAACAGCTCATTCATAAATTGGTCCAGTTGGGGCTCAATACGTCGCTGTGCAACTGTCTGTTGGACTTTCTGACCGCGAGACCTCAGGCAATACGGGTCGGCAGTAACACATCCAGCACCATCACACTGAACACAGGGGCCCCCCAAGGATGTGTGCTGAGCCCCCTCCTCTTCACTCTGCTGACCCATGACTGCACACCGTCACACAACTCCAACCTCTTCATTAAATTTGCGGATGACACGACTGTGGTGGGTCTCATCAGCAACAGAGTTGAGACAAACTACAGGAGCGAGGTGAGCCGCCTGGCCGGGTGGTGCAGTGACAACAATCTCTCTCTGAATGTGGAGAAGATGAAGGAGATTGTTGTTGACTTCAGGAGAGTGCACACTCAGCAGGCTCCTTTGATCATCAATGGTGCGACTGTGGAGAGAGTGAGCAGCACCAAGTTCCTGGGTGTACACATCACAGAGGATCTCTCCTGGACTAACAACACTGCAGCACTGGACAAAAAAGCACAGCAGCGTCTCTACTTCCTCCGCAAACTCAGAAGAGCCAGAGCCCCGGCCTCCATCATGTGCACCTTCTACAGAGGCACCATCGAGAGCATCCTGACTACCACTGTGTGGTATGGCGCCTGCAACGCGTCCTGCCGCAAGACCCTTCAACGGATAGTGAGCAGCTGAGAAGATTGTTGGTGTCTCTCTCCCCTCCTTCCAGGACATCTACTGCACCCGTCTCACCCGCAAAGCCCTCTGCATTGCAGGTGATCCCACCCACCCGACACACAGCTTCTTCAGTCTGCTGCCATCAGGGAGGAGACTGCGGAGTCTCCAGGCCAGGACCAGCAGACTGAAGGACAGCTTCATCCATCAGGCTGTTAGGAAGCTGAACTCCCTCCCGATCTTGCCCCCCCTCCCCTCTCTTACCCCACGCACCACTGAACTCTGACCCCCCCCCACCACCACCGCACACACACACACACACACACACGCACACACACAGTGACCAGCACCAGTCACTTTGTACAGCATTGGACTGACCTCATTCAACTACCTCTTCTGACTGCTCTAAAGACTGCTCTCTGAGCTTTATGTCACTTTAAATAGATTGATAAGCTCTTTTGCACTACACCATTTATATCTGCACTGTTGTTTATTTCACTGGTTTGCACTCTATCTACCATGTGCCTTATGCTACTTTATCTATTTTTTATTATTATTATTATTTTTTACATGTCCTTATTTGTATATTTGTAATAGTTGCATTCTATATGTGTATATATATATATATATATATATGTATATGTGTATATATATATATATATATATATATATATATATTTGATTTGTATTTATCTGTATTTTTACATTCTACTGTTAGTGTTATCTGTATGCACCAAGGGTCTGAGAGTAATGCAATTTCAATTCTCTGTATGTATGTACGGTACATGTGGCAGAATTGACAATAAAGCAGACTTTGACTTTGACTTTGATAGTCACACAATGCTGATGTTGTTAACATTAATAATTTGAGAATAAAGTATAACAATACAATAATAATAATTTGCACGGTTTGGTGTGATATGAGCTAGCTAATCATTAGATTTAATCACCATTGGTAGCGCGATTTATTGTAATGTTTTTTTCCCTCAGTTGGTCAGAACAAACATGGTAGACTTGTTTCTTACTTGTTCAGATGACAATATACGGTTAAAATTCTTATTTGGGTCATATATTCCAAGATGTAGGCTAGAATCTGTGATTCTGAAGTACAGTGAATAACCTCACCGGTGCGGTGACTGACTGTCACACATTCACCTCAAAACATTAGATTCATCCGCGCTGGAGCCGTACCAGAGGGCATCCCACGCAAGCAAGATAATTCCGGAAGTAACTGCAATTCCAGGTTTTCAAACAGAGATGGTGACTTACATCTTAAATAATTAACAGATTAACATAAAAAAAAAAAAAAACTGTACGACAAGTATAGGCTATGCTCATTTTTGTGACACTCTTAATGTGTTTATTTGTTTTCTTTATAACTTCCCTAGTGAAAAATAAATATACTAAAATATATACAGTATCTCACAGAAGTGAGTACACCCCTCACATTTTTGTAAATATTTTATTAAATCTTTTCATGTGACAACACTGAAGAAATGACACTTTGCTACAATGTAAACTAGTGAGTGTACAGCTTGTATAACAGTGTAAATTTGCTGTCCCTTCAAAATAACTCAACACACAGCCATTAATGTCTAAACCGCTGGCCACAAAAGTAAATACACCCCTAAGTGAAAATGTCCAAATTGGGCCCAAAGTGTCAATATTTTGTGTGGCCACCATTATTTTCCAGCACTGCCTTAACCCTCTTGGGCATGGAGTTCACCAGAGCTTCACAGGTTGCCACTGGAGTCCTCTTCCACTCCTCCATGACAATATCACGGAGCTGGTGGATGTTAGAGACCTTGCGCTCCTCCACCTTCCATTTGAGGATGCCCCACAGATGCTCAATAGGGTTAAGGTCTTGAGACATGCTTAGCCAGTCCATCAACTTTACCCTCAGCTTCTTTAACAAGGCAGTGGTCATTATCATGTTGGAATACTGCCCTGCAGCCCAGTCTCCAAAGGGAGGGGATCATGCTCTGCTTCAGTATGTCACAGTACATGTTGGCATTCATGGTTCCCTCAATGAACCGCAGCTCCCCAGTACCAGCAGCACACATACAGCCCCAGACCATGACACTCCCACCACCATGCTTGACTGTAGGCAAGACACACTTGTCTTTGGACACACTTGTCCTCACCTGGTTGCCGTCACACACGCTTGACACCATCTGAACCAAATAAGTTTATCTTGGTCTCATCAGACCACAGGACATGGTTCCAGTAATCCATGTCCTTAGTCTGCTTGTCTTCAGCAATCTGTTTGCAGGCTTTCTTGTGCATCATCTTTAGAAGAGGCTTCCTTCTGGGACGACAGCCATGCAGACCAATTTGATGCAGTGTGCGGCGTATGGTCTGAGCACTGACAGGCTGACCCCCACCCCTTCAACCTCTGCAGCAATGCTGGCAGCACTCATACGTCTATTTCCCAAACACAACCGCTGGATATGATGCTGAGCACGTGCACTCAACTTCTTTGGTCGACCATGGCGAGGCCTGTTCTGAGTGGAACCTGTCCTGTTAAACCGCTGTATGGTCTTGGCCACCGTGCTGCAGCTCAGTTTCAGGGTCTTGGCAATCTTCTTATAGCCTATGCCATCTTTAAGTAGAGCAACAATTCTTTTTTTCAGATCCTCAGAGAGTTCTTTGCCATGAGGTGCCATGTTGAACTTCCAGTGACCAGTATGAGAGAGTGAGAGCGATAACACCAATTTTAACACACCTGCTCCCCATTCACACCTGAGACCTTGTAACACTAACGAGTCACATGACACCAGGGAGAGAAAATGTCTAATTTGGCCCAATTTGGATATTTTCACTTAGGGGTGTACTCACTTTTGTGGCCAGCGGTTTAGACATTAATGGCTGTGTGTTGAGTTATTTTGAGGGGACAGCAAATGTACACCATTATACAAGCTGTACACTCACTACTTTACATTGTAGCAAAGTGTAATTTCTTCAGTGTTGTCACATGAAAAGATATAATAAAATATTTACAAAACATGTGAGGGGTGTACTCACTTCTGTGAGATACTGTATGAAATACCTTTATTTCATGCTAAGTATACTACAAATACATTTTCATATTTATGTACTTAATAAAATGTCCTGCAATTGTACTTTTAGTATACTAAATTGTATACTTAAAGTCTGTTAAATTTGAACAACTAATTTTGTACTTAATGCACTTTAATTGGGCAGAAGTAGTGCTAAAGTACAATTAAAGATATACTTAGTGCATTTTATTGTGCTGAAGTGGAACTATTGCGCTAAAGTGGAACTATTGCAAGTATACTTCAGGTACACTTTAAATATTTTGCATTTAAGTAGTATGCCAAGTAAAGTTTAATTATAATTTTTATATCAATAAATCTCGAGTTATCTGTCAGTAAATATGTTAATAGATTTTAACTATTCTTAGTATGAAATAATTGTATTTTAAATATATTACTTTTTTTCTAGGATTTAATTTATTAACTGATCGTGCGGGCATCTCACACGCACACACAACATATCAGTTCTTGTGTTGCTAACTTGACATTTCAGCCATTCATCATTATAAAAAAAAATAAAAAGGTCCACTGTAAAATCAGTGTGCAGTGCCCAAACAAACTGGCATGTGAAGGATGAACACAAGTGAAGTACAAAGCCTTGTTTACATAATAGTTTAGCAACCAAATGTTACATGGCTAAAATGGAAGCAATTGGATTATTGTTAAGTGAAGGAGGCTCATGAGCCCAATGCCATTTCAGTTTCACTTTAAATAAATTCATTTTAGATTGACGTTTGTATGCTGTTTATTATGAATGGCACTATAGCCTAATTTGTGTTTTATTTTATAGTTTAATATATAGTTTTATAACTACGTATTTTTCATTCTTGTTCTGTTCTGAAAATCTGTAAGCCACCACATTTATCATTGTGTATCAATTTGTATGTTGGGGTTAGCGGCATACAAATGTTTCATGATTCATGCGTGAACCCTGTCATAAATTGATTTGTGCGCTTAACATTAGATTGATAAATGAGGTCCAAGGTGTCTATATAGTAAACTATGTAATCAATTGGTATAAGAACTGGCCACAAAGTGGCACTACAACTCGGGAACTGTGATGGTTAAAATAAAAATGTGTTATTTCTCTGAATCCTTGAGTGCCCCACAATCAACTGATTTAAAGGGTATCCATCTTTACAAGATTCTATTTTTTTTTTTTTTGGTATTTTATATTTTTTTTAAAAACTACTTTTAAAATTGCATGAAATTATGACATACTCCTGACAAAAAATATATTAAAAAGAATGTGAAGATAAATGTGAAAATATTTGTGAGCATGGCTTGTAAATATTTCTGATGCTCTAGGGGCTAACAGCAATTTCTTAAATATCAGCAATTCTTATTAATGGGAGTGTGTCTCATAGTTTTAGTGTAAATATAATTATTATGAAAGGATTATAAAAATACTGAATTTCCATCATCTCCAACATTATAAGTATTACCTCAATGTGTATATATTCCAGGTGTTACTGATAAACATAGTTGTCAAGTTGGCAGACATGACCGAACATATTGATACACGGCAGTTGTATCACCATATCATCTACATGAGCCGTTGGTGCTTAAACCCTGATAATCACAGTTTGTGGCTTTATTTTATCATTTTATTTTATTTTAACCAAATGAGGCAAACCATTTGTTTTATAAAGACCACCACCAAGGTCCAGTGTGGTTCATTTTCTTTGCCCAGCAGTTCCTTTGTATTCCATTCCGTGACTAGTGTGTGCAGTACTAAGATATCTCTCCTTCAGCACCAATGCTGTAAGTGCAGTTAGAGGAGGGGTGGATACAGTTACCTTCAGAGGAAGACGGCCACCCAGTATTAAAATTCAGCACAGTTGTTGCGCTGCCAGAAACAAAACTACGATAGAACCTTCTTAATATGCGGATGATCTCACTCACAGCCAATCAGAGTCTTTCATTTCCTCACACATACACTTATGTGTCTATCCATTCAGGACAAGGATTTTTTTTCTTTCTTTCTCTCTGTTTTGCTGAGTGAGCGGGCTATAGACTGCAAGTAATCACAGAGGATGTTGCTATGGCGACAACAAATCTGCAGGGGGATTGAGGGTGCAGCAGTTGCTGTGACAATAGTGCTGCAGGAATACACTGAGTGGAGGCTTTATGTTTAGCTTGACAAGGTCAGATATGTGGGGGGACAAGAACCCATCAAATTCTACTGTACGACCCTCAGATTACATACCACAGTGCATTTCTGTACTGTATTTACTGCAATGATCCCTGACAGCTACACCCAACCTCCTGTATACTGTGTGACTGCAAATAATGTTAGTTAGTTAGTTTGTTTGTTTCAGGCAGAAATGTATAGCTACCCACAGTTTCCAAAGTGAAGGGCTTTTATGTAGAATAAGGTCAAGTGACGGTTGCCAAGTCATTTGATTGTTATTATTTTTAAATGATTTATTTACAGTATAGGGCTGCCTAATTTGGCCAAATCAACATTGTGATTATTTCATTATGTATTGTGATTGTGATTCGAACATAATCATTTAATCTCATATGAATACCACTTTTTTTTTTGGTGCTACTGAGACATCCAGGCAAAAAACAAAAAAACAAAAAACAAGACCACACTCCTCTACCAATAGTTGCTTTTTAAGGGTATTCACACTTGGGTTCACTCTTTAAAACAAGACCTCTTACAGGATTACAGGAATCAAACTGAAACTTTCACTCTTTTTGTAATTCATTTTTACCTAGTCATTTTTTTTCTTTGTTCTCCTCTTTACCTTTTTGTAGTTCTGTGTCTTTTACCTTCTTTGCCCTTATTTTCTTTGCTCTGAACGTGCTCTGTAGAGAGCACCTTTGGTACATAACCAAATGTTATGTGGTACATAACCAAATGCTTGACCGATGCTAGCACTAGTAGCAGGGCGGTCTTTAGCGACAGGGATCGTAGGTCGACAGCCTGTAGCGGCTCAAAGGGAGGGCCCTTCAGAGCCCTCAGAACAGTGAGCAGATCCCAAGTAAGGATTATGAAGGGGGCGAGGGGGGTTCAGCCTCCTGGACCCTTTCAGAAAACGAACAACTAGGTTGTTCCTGCCCACCGACTGGCCCGCTATAGGAGCGTGTGAGGCTGCTATAGCTGCTACATAGACCTTGAGCGTGGAGGGAGAATGTCCCTTGTCCAACAGCTCTTGTAGGAAGGACAATATCAGCGATATGTCACAGGAAATTGGGTCTGTGCCGCGGGTTGAGCACCAGGCGGCGAAAGCAGACCATTCAAGGGCATAGAGGCGTCTCGTAGATGGGGCTCTAGCCTGAGTGATTGTGTCTTGAATGCTCTCGGGGAGGTCTGCGAGCTCCCCTCAAGAGGCCAAAGGTGCAGGGCCCACAGCTCGGGCCGGGGATGCCACATTGTTCTGTTCGCCTGAGAGAGGATGTCCCATCTCAGTGGAATGGGCCAGGGGGCTGCGGTGAGCAGCTGAGACAGCGCTGAGAACCAATGCTGGTTCCTCCAGAGCGGGGCCACTAAAAGAACTTTGTGTTTGTGTTCCCTGATTCGTCTGATGACCTGAGGGATCAGAGCGATCAGGGGAAATGCATAAAGGAGGAGGTTGGGCCAATCGTGGGCCAACGCATCCATGTCCTTCGAATAATACGTTAGGCAGTGAGAGTTGTCTTTTGAGGTGAAGAGATTGGCCTCTGCCTTGCCAAAGATCTCCCATATTTCCTGAACCACTTGCAGATGGAGGGTCCACTCTTCTGAGGAGACGTTGCTCCATGACAGCATGTCTGCACCCTGGTTCAGTTTGCCTGGCTCATGCGTTGCTCTGAGCGAACGCAGGTTGTGCTGTGCCCATTCCAAGAGGCGTTCCACTAAAGTGAAGAGGCGCCTCGAGGAGAGCCCTCCTTAGTGGTTTATGTAGGCCACCACGGTCATGCTGTCCGAGCGGACCAGAACGTGGTGCCCCTTCAGGTCTGGTAAAAAGGCATGAAGGGCTCGACACACTGCTAGCATTTCCAGGCAGTTGATGTCGAGACTTCCTTCCTCCTTCGACCACAGGCCGAAGGCCAGTCGGCCTTTGCACAGAGCTCCCCAACCCGTGTTTGAAGTATCTTTCGAGACCACCTTCCTTCTGCAGACCATTACCAAGGGTACGCCCTGTTCCATCCACTGATGACATTTCCAAGGGCCCGGGGCTGTCACGCAGGCCCGGTCCACCTTGATTCGCAGGCGTCCGTGATGCCAGGCGTCGGATGGAACCCTCGGTTTCAGCCAGCACTGAAGGGGCCGCATACAAATCAGGCCCAGCTGTAGCACTGGGGATGAGGAGGCCATGAGTCCCAACATTCTCTGAAACAATTTTAGAGGGCGAGAGGCTCCTGTTGCAAAAGAGGCCACCTCTGACTGGGCGAGAACGAACCAGTCGTCGAGGTAGTTGATAATGCGGATTCCCATCTGTCTTAGAGGGGAAAGGGCCGTGTCCATGCACTTCGTAAATGTTCGGGGAGCCAGGGACAGTCCAAAGGGCAGGACCGTGTACTGATAAGCCACACCCTCAAAGGCAAATCTCAAGAATGGCCTGTGGTGAGGGGCTATCTGGATGTGAAAGTAAGCATCTTTCAGATCCAGGGAAAATAACCAGTCCCCGGGGCATATTTGCGAGAGGATCTGTTTCATGTAATCATCCTGAACGGCCGTCTCATGAGGGTTCTGAGATCGAGGATGGGCCATAGGCCGCCATCCTTTTTGGGGACGAGGAAGTAACGGTTGTAGAAGCCTGACTCGCTCTGGGCTGGAGGGACCGTTTCTACGGAGCCTTTTGCCAGCAAAGCCATCACCTTGGAGCACAGGGCGTGTGCATCCTTGCTCTGAACAAGGGTGGGGACCACGCCGCTGAAGCGCGGGGGTCTTTGAGCGAACTGTAGTGAGTAACCTTGTTTTATTATTCCCATAACCCAATCTGACACCCCGGGGATGTCCTGCCAGGCCTCGGACCGCATGAAAAGGGGTTGGATTGCTTCGAGCGGTTTGTCGCCATGTGTGGAAGGGCCACTCGTGTTGTGTGGAAGAGGAAATTTGCTCTCTTTTTGAGAATGTTTGTGTTTTATTATATCCGCTATAGCAGCGGTAGGCGCAGTGACTGCGAAAAACACATTGCCCTCGGCACCCGGAACTGAACAGTGTGTTTGGAGGTTCAACCGAGGCAGCTTGGGGGTTGGTCCGGCAACCGCGGGACTTGGCCCCTCCCTCTTCCTGTCCCGTAGATCAGGAAGACGCCTTGGGCGCTGGGTCCAGCACAATCTTGGGCCGGGGTCCTTGGCGCTTAGGAGGCGGGCGGCGTCTAGCCGAATGAGATCTGTCTCGAGGCGCAGGCCTAGGTTCTGGCTGGGTAGCCGGTGGCGCTGTCTTGGCAGGCTGGGGAGTCGGCGCAGATCTGGGGTGACTCGAGCCAGCTGCAGAGCTGGAGCGCTTTGGCAGGAAGGGTCGCATTGCCTGGGACGACTTCTGAGCATCAGTGAAGCGCTATGCGAACCCTTCCACAGCGGGTCCGAACAGGCCAGTGGGGGAGACTGGTGAGTCCAGGAAGGGTACCATGTCTGCATCCTTGATCTCCATCAGCGTCAACCACAGATGGTGCTCGAGCACCACTAGGCTGGCCATTGACCTGCCGATCGCCTGGGCTGTGGTCTTGGTGGCGCGTAAAGCCAGGTCGGTCGTGCTGCGCAGTTCTCTGAACGCTGCGGGGTCTGGGCCAGCCTCGTCCATGCACTGGAGGAGTTTGGCCTGGAAGACCTGGAGGACCGCCATGGAGTGGAGACTCATCGAGTGGAGGCAGTTTCCCGTAGCCCTTTTCCTCAGTGCCGTCTACCGAAGTGAGGGCGGATGAAGAGGAAGCACGTAGGTGGGCCGAGAGCGGCGAGTTAGCAGGCAGATCAGCCGAGTAGAGGTCTTGATCCGCTTCGAAGGGTGGTCAACGGCGAGAAGGGCTTCGAGTCTCGTAGATCAGTGAAGAGAAGTCGTCGTCGCTGAAGGAGAAGAAATCTGAGGATCCTATCGCGAAGCAGGCGCTTATATAGACAGACGCCCCGCCCATTCTGGCGGGCTTTGGCGAGGTTTGGCAGGCACCGCTGCTGAGTACCGTGCAGTACTGTAAAAACGAACCAATGGCCTTTTAAATAAAAGACGCAGTACGAGTGAAGTATTGAAAGGGAACTAATTTATTACTCTTATTAAATCTGTACACACCTATTTTTTTAATGAACAAAATTCTTTTGCATCCTAGATATATCAGTCATCTGAATAGCTTAACTGTAGCTAAATTATAGGCTGAGGATCCGTAATTAGATCATCGGTAATTGCAATTGGTATCATCTCTCTCTCTCTCTCTCTCTCTCTCTATATATATATATATATATACAGTATATATATATATATGATGGAAAATGATAACTGGCAAGAGAGTAATACACGTCAGCAAGTGTCAACTTTGATTGATTGCTTTGACCTTTGTGATCTCATAACAATATTAATGATAACCATATGTGACCTTTGATCTCATAACGAGTTTCAGATGCGGAAAATCAGCAAGCGTGAAATTCCGACGTCATCTGTGGATGAGTTGTTGTTGTTGTACGTGTCTATCCGTTGACAGGAGATAAAATGAAGCCCTGAGGAATGTCTTGAAGATTTGATGGGGTGCTTTTTGAATTATTCTCATGGGAGCATCTGTGTGGCGCGCCCCTCCCCATCTGCGGAGCGCTAGTGGTGTCCGGTTGCGTGCTCTCTCTCCCTCTCTCTCTCTTTATGGGAGAGCTGTGAGAAAAAAGATATTGGATTTAAAGGCAATTTTAACAGATTATACGTGCATATCACAATACCCACAATATATTCTGTTGGTTTTTTTCAAGAGAAAAAAAGTCTTCTCCCTCGTGCAAGGACACCCATTCTTCAAATGAGTGGTTTACAAAATTGTGTTTAGTTTAAGCTGGAAAAACGTTATCTCTCTTTCCCTCCATGAGCATGCTCGTGTGTGTGTGACACAGGCACCCACCACCCCCGTCCGTTGTGAGTGAGAAAACGGATAAGCTTTAATGTTTAAATAACAGAATTACATCTGAAGTACATTTTAACTTATTTCACATCAAATAAAATGTTCTTATTTTATTTATCGTCTTCAAAATTGTACACACGGTGGGATGAAACAAAAAGTCTTTCTGTATGTTTTTTAAAACCAAAACATTTCAAATGTCATGCAGCAGCATGATGGCTTGGTGGACTATGTTGCTGTGATGCAAACAGATTCTCATTTTGATAAGCGTATCGAATCCCGACTCGGGAGCGTATCAAAACTTTTTTTAATTATTTATCTAAAACTGCAACTAATCAACCTTTATTCTTAGAATTTAATGTTGGTTGTATTTATCTCACAATGTTTTGTTTATTTCACAATCTTTCAGAAATTCGTTACAGAGACCCCCATGCATTGTTGGAATGTTTACAGACCGTTATGTTTTGTTTAAATAACAGTGCTAGGTGTTTGTACATACAGGTGCATCTCAATAAATTAGAATGTCGTGAAAAAGTTCATTTTTTCTTGTAACTTATTTCAAAAAGTGAAACTTTCATATATTTTAGATTCATTACATGTAAAGTAAAACATTTAAAAAGTTTGTTTTGTTTTAATTTTGATGATTAGAGCTTACAGCTCATGAAAGTCAAAAATCAGTATCTCAATATATTAGAATATTTACATTTGAGTTTCAATAGATGACCATCCATACAGTATAAATTCTGGGAATCTCTTGTTCTTTGAAACCACAATAATGGGGAAGACTGCTGACTTGACAATGATCCAGAAGACAAACATTGACACCCTCCACAAAGAGGGTAATTCACAGAAGGTCATTACTGAAAGGTGTGGCTGTTTACAGAGTGCTGTATCAAAGCATATTAAATGCAAAGTTGACTGGAAGGAACAATTTGGGTAGGAAAAGGTGCACAAGCAACAGGGATGACTGCAAGCTTGAGAATACAGTCAAGCAAAGCCGATTCAAACACTTGGGAGAGCTTCACAAGGAGTGGACTGAAGCTGGAGTCAGTGCATCAAGAGTCACCACGCTCAGACGTCTTCAGGAAAAGGGCTACCAAGCCACTTCTGAACCAGAGACAATGTCAGAAGCATCTTACCTGGGCTGTGGAGAAAAGTAACTGGACTGTTGCTCAGTGGTCCAAAGTCCTCTTTTCAGATGAAAGTAAATTTTGCATTTAATTTGGAAATCAAGGTCCCAGAGTCTGGAGGAAGAGTGGAGAGGCACAGAATCCATGTTGCTTGAAGTCCAGTGTGAAGTTTCCACAGTCAGTGATGATTTGGGCTGCCATGTCATCTGCTGGTGTTGGTCCACTGTGTTTTCTGAAGTCCACAGACAACGCAGCCATCTACCAGGAAATTTTAGAGCACTTCATGCTTCCTTCTGCTGACAAGCTTTATGGAGATGCTGATTTCATTTTCCAGCAGGACTTGGCACCTGCCCACACTGCCAAAGGTCCAAAAGCTGGTTCAACGACCATGGTGTTACTGTGCTTGATTGGCCAGCAAACTCGCCTGACCTGAACCCCATAGAGAATCTATGGGGTATTGTCAAGAGGAAGATGAGAGACACCAGACCCAACAATGCAGATGACCTGAAGGCCGCTGTCAAAGAAACCTGGGCTTCCATACCACCTCAGCAGTGCCACAAACTGATCACCTCCATGCCATGCCAAATTGAGGCAGTAATTAAAGCAAAAGGAGCCCCTACCAAGTATTGAGTACATACACAGTAAATTAACATACTTTCCAGAAGGCCAACAATTCACTAAAAAATTTTTTTATTGGTCTTATGAAGTATTCTAATTTGTTGAGATAGTGAATTGGTGGGTTTTTGTTAAATGTGAGCCTAAATCATCACAATTAAAAGAACCAAAGACTTAAACTACTTCAGTCTGTGTGCATTGAATTTATTTAATACACGAGTTTCACAATTTGAGTTGAATTATTGAAATAAATGAACTTTTCCATGACATTCTAATTTATTGAGATGCACCTGTATGTTTCAGTTGTAGCCGTGACAAAATAAATTAGACATGCCGTAATGTCCCGGTTAGTCTCACAGACTTTCAGGTTCTGTTTATGTAAACAGAATACTATGCTTACTCATGTGCTAGTAATTTGGAAATGTATCTTATTTTTTCAGTTACAGAAGCTCTCTCTCTCTCTCACACACACACAGTACAGTGTAATTATCTAAAGATAATTATACATTTTACAACCCATCACAGAAAACATTTACATCTTAGAAAATAAATAAATAATTAATGTGCTTTATAAGTAATTTACTCATGGGACCAATAAAATGTTCCCTCTCTCTCTAGGATACTTGTCCCCACACCGTATGTTAAACAAGTACACAGACACACATGTCCCGAGTCTTATACTAGTCTTTTAAATGAAAATAAATAAATAAATCATGCGAACACACACGATATAAAACATTGACACTAGTTTTAGGTAACAAAAAAATTATAATGAGGAACCAGCGACGTCGAAATAAGTAAAGGGGGGAAAAATAAATATTTTAACAGGCAAACGGTAAGGGCTATTGGGGTCCTCTACATGTTCGGACATGTCATGTTTGAAGGCCATAAACATTATTTTCCAATGTTTTATTTCCATAGACATATTTAAATTCAATTCACGGTTATTTGTATAATTTTTTCACAAAACAAATTGTTGCAAAGCAGTTTCACAGAAACGTAAAGTTTCTACATCATATTTACAAACTTTTATATTCATATTTACATTATATTAATGAATTTTATACTGTATCATCCCCCTAAACCTACCCATCGCAGTAAACTTTCTACATTTTTTTTTTATATTTTCATGAACATCATTTAGTATAATTCAAAAAGCTGTTATGCACAGGTCAAACATTTGAAGTATTACTAGGCATTTGATTTGCGGGGACACTCCATAGACAAAATTATTTATATATATATATATATATATATATATATATATATATATATATTTATTTATTTTACTATACAAACTGTACGCCTACCCATCACACAAAAATTTCTGCCTATACATACATTTTTGATAAAATATTGATTGTAAGCTATCTTAATTATGAAAACTCAAGAAATTGCATCATAAATTTGCAAAACACAAACATGTACATTCATGATGCTAACATATTATTGTAACTCAGTTTGTACTGAATACACTATAATCAGGCCATTAATATGTGTTAAGATATGGAAAAAACACAATTGTCAAAACTTCAGGCCCAAAACCCCTCAGACCAGAGGGTTAAATTATATGGTAATCAAATATATAATTATAAAACACATAGTAAAAAACATGTTACTAAAGCAAAGCAAAATATTGATCATACATTTTTAAAAAGTATTCAACATTTAAGTTTATTGAACTTATAAAACACATAATTCTCTTATTTTAAAGACGGTGGTAAAAAACTGTGATTATATATAACATACTGTATAAAAAATAAACATTTTACATCATTCTGGGGGCAATGATGTTCATACCTTGAATGAAATGTTTACAAAATGTTCCTAAGTTGGGAAATTAAGTCCTGCTTTGAGCTCTTCTAACTCACAAGAGTAAAATGTCATTCTGAGTTGGGCGAGCTGACACACACACGTTGGTTTTTATGTTTCTGGGGATGTCCTTTTTTAAATAAAATATTGTTTGCAAGCTATCTTAATTACGAGGACTCAGGAAATGTAATCATAAACCACATTTACGTTGTTATTTAAATTTGTGTACTGATAAATCATATAAACACACATACATAAACATTCATGCTGCTCACATATTATTGTAGCACAGTATAATCAGACTTTAGCCATTAATATGATTTTAAGATTCTGAAAAACACCAATGGTAATACATATATAATTATATATGACAGCATTCTATATAAAAATAAAACATTTACAAGTCTTAGGTGATAATAAAATGTCTTACATTTTTTTCTGTGAACAATGATGTCCACTCTGTGAATGAAATGTTTCCAACAAAATAGATAAATATAAAAATAAAACAAAAAAATGTTTAAGTTATATACTTTATTAAATATCCATCATCCAGAGTGGATAATGCTCAAAAATATAAAAAGTTATAGACACTGAAGTGCCTTGATAAAAATTGTACCACACTGAATTTCTTTTTAATTTCATATAAAATACATGAAATCAGTCCTGAAGCAATCCAGAAAAGTAATGGGTTGAAAGTCACGTCTCATGAGTTTATATTTCAAATCTGAAGAAGATACCATGAAAAATGAGATTCCTGCAGCCATTTTTCTAGTCCCACCCCCCCTGTTTGAGGAAAATATTTACCAAATTATTGAAGGGTTCTACTACTAACTATTTAGTCATTATGCATGCCACTGCAGTTTTTCAATTATAAAACAGTAGACAGAATCTTAGAAATCGTATAAGTGATTTATTTGAGCACTAGAAAAATACAATAATAATTTTTGAGTGATGAAAAAAAAAACAATAATAATAAAAAAAAAAACTTAAGAACATACTCTGATTTCCTGACATATAGATGCTCCTGTATATCAGTAATCACAGGCTGAGGATCATTCATACAGATGCTAATCATACAGATGGCCCATATTGTCAATAATCACATTATAATGGCCTTTTATATAGACTGCATTCACACTGATATCTGTGAACAGTCAGTAATTACATGCTGATTATCAGCCATACAGATGGTAATCATACAGATACAGGCAATTCCCCACAAAACACGCAAACATATATGAAAAATGTTGAAAAAAGAAAAAGGATTATTTGTGCAAAAAAGATCGCTAAGTTGTGCCCCCATCAGATGACAGGTGCGTCACAGCGTGCATCACGCACCGTCACGAGGGAGCGCCAGAATTCAAATAAACAATTTTCCGTGTATCTTTGACTTTTTTCTTTTTGGATGATCTCATTCTGTTTGGGACATTGCCTGCTACAAAATCATGCTGGTTTTTTTACCACCAAGACGCTGTTTTTGAGCGTAATTTGTTCCATAACGGACACAAACAATAACTCTCCCTGAAGAGATGAGACATAAACAAAGGAATAACGATCCAAATTACAACTTTATTGTTTCTTTGGACTAAAAGTGCTCTTTGGGATGTTGTTCCGTGGACACTTATTTCTCAAACTAAACCGGGATTTACAGCAGTGGATACACTTGAGAGTCGTTATCAGGATGAATCTGGTATGTACTGCGGTTTTTTTATACATGTTTTGATGTGTACTGCTTACACAAATTTAGCAAATACATTCCTTATAAGCTTTCTATCGAAAAACAGCGATCTATCGTCGATGCTTGAGGCTTAGACCTTCAAAATGATATATAGTTTGTCAAGATTAATTTTGTCCTGTTTCATTTTATTTATTTGAAAACAATGACATGTGCAAACAAAGAGCAAACAAAGAGCTTTCAGTGCGCTGGCATCCTGGTGCATGTTAACAGGTTAAGTCAACGACAGACATGTCACCACGACGCGCATTCTTTGGAGTTGTAAACTGCTCTTGAATGAATCAGCACATGCGAGGAACTTCGTATGTGGATCAATGGGTTCCCCTGAGAATATTTAATTACGCTTTAAAAGCACAGAACAAGCTAAATGAATGTCCGCCGGTATGAAAATACCTACGTTGTTAAATCCTATATACAATATGTATTAAACATATGCTTTTGTTGTTATGACTGCTTATTGATAGTGGTAATACTGTTATTAAGTTTTAATGGTTCAAAAGTCTCATAGATCTACGTTGTATATTATTTTTATTTATTTATTTATTTATTACTTTTCCTATTTTTACAAAGATTAAATTCCTAGTAAATATAAGGCCAAACACGATATTACAAAAGAATCATGTTGACAAATGTGGTTGTCGCAGTGTTTTTTAAAATTGATTATTTTAAAAATAATCCAAACAGATCCTCACACACACACACACACACACACACACATAAAATGACGTCATTCAGGAATGTCAGCAGTTCAGATTAGCATATGTAAGCTAGTTTTCAAACTTTTTCCCAAAATCTTCATTCAATTTTATATATTTATTTATTTTTATTATTATTATTTATGCACGAGTACCACGGTTTCGTGTCTTTCTAATACTTTTTCTAATGCATCAGAATGTGGATTTTTTTCACCATCCAACATGAAATTAAAGAGATGTATCATCCGAGCTTGTTTCAACTGTTTCTACTTGAGAGCATTTGAATAAGTCGGTATTTCTTTTTAGGACAATTATCCATCTCCATATCGCCCTCTTGAAAAGGCTACAGACAAAATATCAAGGATTTTTTGTGCACTCTATGTAACTCAAGAGACACAGTTACTAAGAAAATTACCATATGAATACAGACAATTCCGCTTGTGTAATACCCTTCGGTCATAAGCATCTGCCTCTTCCTAAAATCTTTCTGTTTTGTCCACTTTTGGCAGATTTGGTAGAGGGACTATGTCAACTTGTTGTAATGTGATAGCAATCAAGAACCATAACATTAAACTACATGCCCATGAAAAGGTCACAGACGTAGTCTTTTATAAAGGAAATATGTTTGCACAACAGAAATATGTATCGTATAACAAATACCTAATACTGAAATCCTCTCTTTTAAATATATTTAATGTTTTTAGTTTTAGTGGTGATTTTGATGGTCTACCCCAATAGCTGTATACTTTTTTCATTGTTTGTTTTTAGATGAAGTCCATTGTCAGATTCTGGTCAGATTCTGGTCAAATATGCAGCAAGTCATAATGAGAACAAATACAGTATAAGATAATTAAGTCAAGAGAGTGTTTAAACTGAGATTGTGGTGTACAGATTACTGGTCTGTCTACAAAGAGGCCACGCGACACAAGGCCTCGATCTTACTATTTCACTGTTACATCTACTTCATTTAGAGCACATAAAGTTACGCATTACAAGTTGAAGATGGTGTGGAAACACTATTTTCTGTGTACGTGTCTCTAAATGTGACTTTAATAAATCACTGTTGTTTTAAGAGAAAGCGATGATTCAGTCCGTTTTATGCAGCCGTTGTGTTTTAGGTGTCCGCCTTTTTAGATTTGTTCCAGGAAGCAGGTACGACTGTAACTGTCTGTTCTTTAAGTAAACATGTGGCCGGCAGTCTTTAACACGTCTTAAATCTCTTAATTTTCCACATTCGCAAATGTTTGTTTAGCTTAAATATTAGTTTTTTAGTCAGTTACAAAAGTGTCAGGCATGTTGCTTATATGTATTTTTAAATAATTATGATAAAGTTACAGGTTACATGGGCGAACGCTGGACAGAGTGTTACTCAATCAGTCCTCTGCGTCGTCTTTTAATAAAATATTCAATCGAATGTCACTAAGACAAATTCTGTAACAGCGTTCATAAATGTATATAAACGTACAAATCTTTATAGAGACAATAAGAACAATACGGTCTAACATCACAAACACAAATGCTTGTTCTAACTTTTTCACACCAGACAGATCCCTGGTAAGTACGCCTAAAACTGAGAGATATCTTGACTTTATCCGTGTGTTTAACAGCGCTAGGCCTTGTCACACCGTTGTGAGATATAAACGCAAAGTTTTTTTCATAGGCCTATGCTTTGAAACCAAAACAATTACATGACTTTGCGCATTCTTTCTGTTTGAATTTGTTTACCGCTCTTGTTGTATTTTCCCCATCTAACGGTAATTGTTAGGCCTTGCGCTTTGCTCCCTAGTTTTTTGCTGTCATGTTAGTTGTACACCATCGTAATCTTAGTGCTATTTATATCGTACAGAATTTATTCGCTCAAGGTAAATCGAGCAGGACCATCAGCTTGAACACAAATTATTTAATTTTGTTTAAAAAAACACGGGATGCTAATCAAGTGATGGTGCTGGGGAAGCAAATGTATCCGTCCAATGTGAAATACTTTATGGAGTGTTGTCAAGATGCTACCAGCCAACCTTATGGCTACCTCATGATAGACTATAAAGCAAAAACGCCCGAACAGTACCGGCTCAGAACGGGGTTGCTTTCCGATCGCCAAGTGATCTACCTCCAGAAAAGAAGAACGTGATAATTCGTCATGTCCGCCAAACTTTGTAAACACCTACCTCTGTTAACCTGTTAACATGCACCAGACCTGTTAACATGCACCAGGACGCCAGCGCACTGAAAGCTCTTTGTTTGCACATGTCATTGTTTTCAAATCAATAAAATGAACCTGGACAAAATTAATCTTGACAAACTATATATCATTTTGAAGGTCTAAGCCTCAAGCATCAACGACAGATCGCTGTTTTTCGATAGAAAGCTTATAAGGAATGTATTTGCTAAATTTGTGTAAGCAGTACACATCAAAACATGTATAAAAAAAACGCAGTACATACCAGATTCATCCTGCTAACGACTCTCAAACGTATCCACTGCTGTAAATCCCAGTTTAGTTTGAGAAATAAGGGTCCACGGAACAACATCCCAAAGAGCACTTTTAGTCCAAAGAAACAATAATGTTGTAATTTGGATCGTTATTCTTTTGTTTACGTCTCATCTCTTCAGGGAGAGTTATTGTTTGTGTCCGTTATGGAACAAATTATGCTCAAAAACAGCGTCTTGGTGGTAAAAAAAACAGCATGATTTTGTAGCAGGCAATGTCCCAAACGGAATGAGATCATCAAAAAAAAAAAGTCAAAAGATACACGGAAGATTGTTTATTTGAATTCTGGCGCTCCCTCGTGACGGCACGTGACGCACGCTGTGACGCACTTGTCATCTGATGGGGGCGTAACTTAGCGATCGCCTTTTTTGGACAAACCTTTTTTTTTTTTCTTCAACAGTTTTCATATATGTTTACTTGTTTTGTGGGGAATTGCCTGTATCTGTATGATTAACATCTGTATGGCTGATAATCAGCATGTAATCACTGACTGTTCACAGATATCAGTGTGAATGCAGTCTATATAAAAGGCCATTATAATGTGATTATTGACTATATGGGCGGCCATCTGTATGATTAGCATCTGTATGAATGATCGTCGGCATGTGATTACTAATGTATGAGCAGGAGCAACTGTATGTCAGGAAATCAGAGTATGTTCTTTTTATTTTATTTTATTTGCCTTTACACATAAGTGTAATTCCTTTAGTCATCCACGCACTGGCCGCAATATTTCGATACGTTGTACCTGTGCTTCTACTCATGTAATCTATCTAATTCGTTGCCCTTTTGGTCTTGCATACGTTGGTAAAACGTCAAGACAATTACGTACTCGCATTAGCGAACATCGCAGTAACATTAGAACTGGAGAATAGAATAGAAAGTTTTCAGGATTGCTGGTGAGACCCTGAATTTCCTCAGCTGTCGCAGATGGTACAGTCTTTGCCTGGCTTTCTTGACCTGTGTTTGAATGTGTGCAGTCCAAGTCAGGTCCTCGAAGATGTTTACACCGAGGTACTTGAAGCTGCTCACCCTCTCCACAGGGGTCCCGCTGATCATAAGAGGAGTGTAGGGCCGCTGCTGTCTCTTCCTGAAGTCTACAATCAGCTCTTTAGTTTTGCTCACGTTCAGAGAGAGACAGTTATCCTGGCACCATGATGTTAGTCTCTCTACCTCACCCAAGTATGCGGTCTCATCATTGTTGGAAATGAGGCCCAGAACCACAGTATCATCAGCAAATTTAACAATAGAAGTGGAGCTGTGAGAGGACACACAGTCGTGTGTGTAGAGAGAGTAGAGCAGGGGACTCAGAACGCAGCCCTGCGGGGCTCCTACGTTCAGGGTGATGGAGTTGGAGGTGAACTGGCCCATTTTCACCACTTGTGGTCTGCCGGTGAGGAAGTCTTGGATCCAGTCACAGAGTGTAGTGTTTAGGCCGAGGTCTGAGAGTTTGACAGCTAGCTTGGAGGGGACTATAGTATTGAAAGCTGAGCTATAGTCAATGAATAGCAGTCTGACATAGTTGCCATTTTTGCTGTCAATATGAGTGAGGGAGGAGTGCAGTACCTGAGAGATGGCATCATCAGTAGACCTATTTGGGCGATAGGCAAACTGAAGAGGGTCCAAGGTAGCAGGGATGGAGAAGCATATGTGTTTCTTTAAAAGTCTCTCAAAAACCTTCATGACTGTTGATGTGAGGGCAACTGGACGATAGTCATTCAGGCAAGAGGGTTTACTGTTCTTAGGCACAGGGATGATGACCGATTTCTTAAATGAGGTGGGAATCACAGAGGTAGCAAGGGACTCATTAAAGATGGAAGTAAACAAACCAGCAAGCTGATCGGCACACGATCTCAGGACGCGGCCGGTAATCCCATCAGGTCCGGCGGCTTTCCTGATGTTTACTCTCCTTAATTCTCTCCGAACCTCGTCCTCCGACACGGTGATAACATGATCAACATCGCTGCTCTGTCTGCTGCTTCCTGACGCGCTGATCGGCACAGCCGCGCCGCCGTTGCATTCGAAGCGGCCGTAGAAGGTGTTTAGCTCTTCGGCCAGCAATGGATCTGCACTCACCTCGGCAGAGGAGTTATTTCCAGAGGAACAGATGGTCTTCAGTCCCTGCCACATGCGTCGAGAGTCATTGAGCTGAAGATGTGACTCAATTCTCTCTCTGTATCGGAGTTTAGCATCTCTAACTGCTCGTCGGAGAGCATAACATGATGCTTTGTAATCGCTCATGTTTCCTGACAAAAGACAGCCGTTGTATGCGGCAGTGCATTGGTTAACCGCAGCCTGGATTGTTCTGTCCACCCACGGTTTCTGATTAGAGAATGTCCTTATTGTTACCGTTTCAGTGGCTTGGTCGGTTAGCATGTAAACAAAGCTTAATGCTACATCCGTGAACTCGCTGACGTCAGCTGAACTCGCCCGGAACATGTCCCAGTCGACGTCATCAAGAGACGCCTGTAGCATAGCTTCAGAGTGGGAGGACCAGCGCGTCACTTCCCTCACCCCCGGGGATTCCTGAACGATCCTTTGTTTATATTCCGGTGTGAGGAAAATGGCCGCGTGGTCCGATTTACCATAAGCCGGCAGGGTCCGAGCTTTATAGGCATTCTTGAACTGAGTGTAGCAGTGATCCAGTGTATTCGGTCCTCTAGTTGGACATGATACATGCTGATGGAAGTTCGGCATGACCTTCCTGAGGTTGGCTTTGTTAAAGTCCCCTGCGATGATAGAGGCAGCATCAGGGTGTTTGTTGATGTAGCCGCTGAGCTCTTCGTGGAGTTTGGACAAAGCCAAGCTCGTGTCTGCCTGAGGTGGAATGTAAACGGCAGTAGCGATGACCGAGGAGAACTCGCGGGGTAAATAGAATGGGCGGCAAATAATGGAGAGATGTTCCAGATGAGGCGAGCAGGAACGTGACAGAATGGAGATATTCCTGGGGTCGCACCATTTCTTGTTAATCATGAAACACACTCCACCACCCTTGAATTTTCCGGCCTCGGCTGTTCTGTCCATCCGTAAAACAAGAAAGTTATCAGACGGTGTTACAGCGGTGTCCGGGACCGAGGGAGTGAGCCATGTTTCAGACAAACAAAGGATGTTACAGTCCCTAATGTCCCGATGGTAACTTGTCCTGGCTCTAAGATCGTCCATCTTATTTTCCAAGGATTGGACATTTGCGAGCAGAATACTGGGGAGAGGGGGGCTGTGAGCTTTGTTTCTCAGTCTGTCACGAATTCCAGCGCTTCGCCCGCGGTGTTTCTTTCGCCTCCTGGGATTATTCGGGTGGCCTTTGTTAACCTCGGAGGAGGTTAACAACTTTGTTAACCTGGAGGAACGAGTTCTGTGATCCTACGAACCTGGGAACACACTGCTCATGTGGCCAGTCACATATTGTCTGCTTTAAATAAAATACATTTTATTTACAAATGTATTCTTATTATTGAGTAAAATGTATTAAAATACTTATTATTATGTAAAATGTATTCTTATTATTCCAAGCAAATTTTATAATGTATAATCCTATTTATTATTTAATTATTTAAATCTCCTGTTTAAAAATAGGAAAATAGACGCTCTATAGTTGTATTTAATTATAAGTGATATATATCTCTTTATAATACACATTTTAAAATTGTATTGCATACCTGCTGCTGCCATAATAAAGACCTATTTCGAATGTTTACGTGCTTTTCTTCTCTTTCTGCTCCCAGTCGCTGTGGTGGAGCAGCTGTGAAGTATTGTTCGTTTAAATACTTTCCAGCATTTCAGAAATAAATATGTATGCAAATCACACCGAAGTACAACGTTACCTTATGGTGTTCGGGAGTGCTCAAAAAGGGTTTAAACACTGAATTTTGAATCAATTTCTTCTCGTGAACTCAGAGATGTGGATTCGGATGGGGATTTTTACAGAGAAAAACACCTACATCCTGGATTCGGACGGCATAAAAATCACCAACTACCCCCTGTAAATGGTGAAAATCACTTACATCCCCCTGAGAAACAATTACCGTCCGAATAGGGCTTTTGTGACATATGTATGCAGATTATGAACATTATTTTGAACAGGACATATATGGAAATGATGCTTTCCACTGTGCTAGCACAAAGAAAATACCAGTTATAATGTTTTAAAAAAAACAATCAACTTTAGAGTCTCCTCACACACATGCACTAATGTGTACTTTATTTGCTATATTTTAAAAGAATTAACTTGGATGCACGGAATCATTTGAAATTTAAGCCAGGTTCCTTTTAGTGTGTGTGGGTGAGACAGGAACAGCACAATAGCGAGAAACTAATCAGCATGCATGCAAAGAGTTGTTCATCACACTCAAACAAATCTTTGTTTTTTTGTTTTTTTTATTGAACCCAACCCATATTACCTCTACAACAAACAGGGACACATCAAGTGGGCAAATGTTCAAAAGGACAGTGTGGTCAATGGCTGGATGATCAAAGTATGAACACTGTACTTTTATCCTCATCAACCAGACATTCTTATTCACTCATAACAATGTTATATGAATTAGTCTTTTATGTATTGTATAAATGTAACCTTGTAAAAAATAATTATAATGTGATTTATGGACTAATCTGGTGCTATTCTTAGTACTAACTAAAAATAAATTGGCCATTTTGCATTGATGTATGAAGTCAGATTACACAAGTTATCTATCAATGGTGTAGTTAAAAATTAACTTGTTAACGTTGAGTAAACAGTCAATAAAGGAAACTGTATTAAAGTATTTTAATAACTGTATTGTCTATCAATCAGTCAAATAAAATACAATAGAAGCAATTGTCACTCTCGGAGGGGAGAGCAAGGAGCGAGGAGACACAGAGATACTGCAAACATGGACTTTAATAAAAACAAGGAAGACATTTAATCACGGACATCAGACACGGGGAAAACCAAGGCTTAAGAATACTGGGGAGTAACGAGGAGAACTGAAACAGGTGGGGAGCAATCAAACACAGCTGGGAGGAATGATAAATCAAAGAACATACTTTGAATGTGGAACAGGAAAAACCATATAAGGACATAGGAGGGAAAACACGTGACATGGGGAACACAGGACTGACAGTACTCTGGAGAGCTGGACGGAACCAGCAGGGGCTCTGGAGAGCTGGGCGGAACCAGCAGGGGCTGTTGAGAGCGCAGTCGAGGAGCGGGCACTGGAGAGCTCTGGCGAGGATTAAGGCATATTTGGCTTGCCATACTCCTTGCCGGCTGGCAAGGGAGAGCCGCGGGCCGCGTTGGCGGGCTTGGGGGAGCCTCGGACGACGGCAGGCTGGTTCTGGCTCGGGCCCCGACACTCTCCAGACACTGGAGGATCCCCTCCCTCCAGCATAGTCCCTTGGTGTCTGGGAGGTCCACGGGACGATGGGAATTGGCCCCGTGCCAGAACAGAGAGAGGATGGTAGCGTCATCTAATGTCGCCTTGGCAAGCCTGCAGAACTTCCGCGAATACTCGAGGAAAGGGAGATCTCGGTGGGCAAGGGCGATGAAGCGGGCAGCGACTTCCATCGCCGCGGGAGCAAGGAAAAAAAAACAGGAAATAAAAAACTTTTAAAAAAACAGGAAAACAAAACCGAGGGAGAAGGAACGCCGCTTCTTACTGTTTTGGGTCCGTGATCCTGTCACACTCTCGGAGGGGAGAGCAAGGAGCGAGGAGACACGGAGATACTGCAAACATGGACTTTAATAAAAACAAGGAAGACATTTAATCACGGACATCAGACACGGGGAAAACCAAGGCTTAAGAATACTGGGGAGTAACGAGGAGAACTGAAACAGGTGGGGAGCAATCAAACACACAGCTGGGAGGAATGATAAATCAAAGAACATACTGGGAATGTGGAACAGGAAAAACCATATAAGGACATAGGAGGGAAAACACGTGACATGGGGAACACAGGACTGACAGCAATAGATATATTTTGAACTACAGCAGTGATAGGACAACAGTGTTAGGACATTTGTGTGAATGAATGAAAAATGACATTTAGTCCAGTTTGTTGAAAATTATTTAAGGAATTTAATTTAAGTTAAGGTCATTGCACACTGAGTCCGAAAATTTCGTCTGAAATTTTCGCACGTTAAAAAATAAATACAACGTTAGACGTTATGTCAATCACGTTTACACACTGCCTCCGATTTTTTTTTCTTTCTGTTCTTCACATCCGTAGCAAGCATTTTGGTGTTTTGACAGTTCAGAGCCACCATACAAGCGAACGCCAAAATCCAGAATGGCGATTGTCAAGTTCATCCACTTCATCTCGCAGCAAAAAGCACTGTTTACAGATCCTTGCACACTGAGTTCACAGAAACTGGTGGTCTTCTTTTTAATATGTGGCTCTAGTATCACTAGCAAAGCATCAAACTGAGCCACTGACATCCTGAAGTAAACTTTGAATCGCCCGTGATAATCCCGCTGCTCCTTAATAAGGAGGGGGGACTTTCCGTCCTCTATATCTCAGGATTGGATGGACCCAATAGTTCCTTTCTTTTTCTTTTTTAAGAAGCGAGAGGACAACAAAATCATCCTCAATGCTTGCAGACTCCATTTAGTAGGCTATTGTTTTGCTTTTTTTTTTGGCAACGGATGGATTAATACGCATCGGACTCAGTGTGCAATGTTTCTGTGCATCACAAATTTTTAGGATAATGAATATGAAAAAATGCATATGAAAATTTCGGACTCAGTGTGCAGAGAGCTTTAGTACGGTGACGCATTGCTGCCACACACATATTATTTTTTTCCATTCAATTGTGTCATAATAACGAGATATGTCGTTTTAACGACATCTTTTCTCGTAAAAACGAGATATGTCTTAAAACGACATAATTCTCTCATTAAAAGACATATTTTCTCGTAATAACGAGATATGTCGTTAAAAACGATGTAATTTTCTCATTAAAACGACATATTTTCTCGTTAAAATGACATCGTAATAACGACATTATGTCATAATAGATATATAGTAGCCTACATTATGTGAGCGAGCTGATTGTCCCCGCTACTGTTGCCACAGTCTGACATAAACGAGGATCTGAATGCTGCTGAATTGAAATACACTGTTTTAAATGTATTTTAATGTAATGGTTTTAATTGTAGCAGCATGTTTATTAGGATTAATCTCCAATCTGTCTACAATATAGTGCTATCCAATAACTGCACTCAGACCCATGACTTGTTTAGGCTATATGATCAGCTCAAAACAGTTATTTTTGAATAATCGACTCTGGGCTTGAATATTTCTTTATTTGAATGACTGAAGTTTGATTTAACAACAAATCGAAATATGAACAAAAAGAAATAAAGAGATTTTCTAATAGGTTAATAATAATAATAATAGGCCTAATTATATATAATAATAATTATATAATATATATTATAATATATAAATAAGATTATTATTATTATTATTATTTCGTTCTGTTTGAAAACGGGCAAACGAAAATTAAGCTAGATTTTTCGTAGGCCTATTTTTGTTCGTGGGTAAACAGATGAGCTGTTTTAATATTTGTTTCACATGTGATGGTGGCCTTGATAGCTACTTTAGTCTGATTATATATTAATTATGTATTAATGATTTTATATTATTAAATGATCTTTAGCTGAATCAAGCGCGCGCATCGCGTTCTTCTTATGGGTTAAATTCCAGGCTTTGCTTTATACTGAAGGAATAGGCTTGCTTTGCGCCTGGGTGTGAGCACAATAGTACAGATGAGCTCACGGGAAAGACAGTACCTCTTGTTGGATTTAGGCTATAGGAATTAAATAAACACAAATTTGTTTTCAATTGTTTTATTTAAGTAGACCTTTAGACATTACAATGCGCGACAGAAAGAGCACCCTGTTATTTTACAGAAGCAATTTGTAACGTTTTGTTCTTATTGTGTAAGTATATAAAATAAAGCAGTCGAATCGCGTCGGCGTCGCCGTACGGTGCCTGGGAGGGGCCCTCTTCCATTCACTTAGTTTTGTCGTGGCCACGACATATTAAGTCGTGGGAACCTGATAATATGTCGTGGCCACGAGATCATTTTGTCGAGGTAACAACATCCATTTCTGGTGGCCACGACTTCTTATGTTGAGGGAACGACATATTTTTCTCGTGGCCAGGAGTTTAATGCATAAACACACCTACTTGACCATAGCAACCCGGTATTATCAGAGATGGATAAAACATTTTTATTAACATTAAACATGTCATTTACTATGTGTATATTAGAATTATTATTATTATTAGGTTATATTAACTTGTTAGGGCTATATTGTTATATTTATTTCATATAAATATTATATTTTATTATTTCCCCTTTCAATTCGTGTATCGCTTTACCTAATTAACGTTCTGTATAATTATGCTATTTGCTACCATATATTTTGCAAATACTGTAAACTCCTGACAATTATGCCAATACTTTATGATTGTAGGCTATTTATGCCAGTGCGTGATGATAAATGAGCATGTTGTTTTTTCATTTACAAATGAAACTACGTGAATGATTCATTCCTCAACGAAACACTAGGCAGTAGGCTATAATATTAATAATTATTAATTCGCAGAAAAAAAAAAGAAATATATGCTAAATTCAACCTTTAAACTGCATTTCCAATAGGCTATCAGCATAATTAAAGCTTTATGTCGAGCTTTACAGTATGGCTTATTTACAAAACTGGTCAGAACGTTATGTAAAGAGATCGAAATGAAGGGAAAAAACTAATATAAAAATATAATAATAGGCTAATAATAACAATGATAATGATAATAGCTAATAATAATATACAAATATTATGGAAAAAGACGATCAGTTAATGGACACACACAGCTAGCAAGATTGTGGGATGGATTTTTTTTTTTTTCTTGTAGGTCTATTTTATTTTATGTACTTTATGTAACATTTAGCCTATTTGTGATAAACTTAATTCGAATGCTGGTTACATCGCATGCAATTGCCTACAGTCCGTAGCCTATGGTCAATATAATAATTTAATTATGTAATAATTTCTATAATAATAATTATAATGATTTCTTAATTAAAAATAAAATATTAATGAATCCCTGATAATCCTGGGTTGCTATGGTCACGTTTGTTTACACATTAAACTCGTGGCCACGAGAAAATTATGTTGTTCCCTCAACATAAGAAGTCGTGGCCACGAAATGGATGTTGTTCCCTCAACATAACATCTTGAGGCCAAGACTTCATGTTCCCACGAGTTAATATGTCGTTGCAACGACGAAACTAAGTGATCCGAAGACGGCCCCTCCCGGGCGGCACCGTAACTATTAAAGCAAGCTCATTTTTTAACCCACGAACAAAAAATACAAAAATTCTAGCTTAATTTTCGTTTGCCAAACAGAACGAAATAATAATAACATAATAGCCTTAATTATTATTGTTGTTATTATTATTATTAGCCTATTAGACAAACTCTTTATTTATTTTTGTTCATATTTCGATTTGTTGTTAAATCAAACTTCAGTCATTCAAATAAAGAAATATTCAAGCCCAGAGTCGAGCTGGGGTTTTGAGCTGATCATATAGCCTAAACAAGTCATGGGTCTGAGTGCAGTTATTGGATAGCACTATATTGTAGACAGATTGTAGATTAATCCTAATAAACATGCCGCTACAATTAAAACCATTACATTAAAATATATTTAAAAGAGTGTATTTCAATTCAGCAGCGTGAAGATCCTCGTTTATGTCAGACTGTGGCGACAGTAGCGCGGACAATCAGATCGCTCACATAATGTACCATATATCTATTATGACATAATGTCGTTATTACGAGAAAAAAATATGTCCTTTTAACGAGAAAAGATGTCGTTATAACGAGAAACTTATACCGTTTTTACGACATAACATCTCGTTATTTCGAGAAAAGATCTCGTTATTACGAGAAAAGATCTCGTTATAACGAGAAAATATCTCATTATTACGAGAAAAGATGTCGTTTTAATGAGCAAAGATCTCATTTAAACGAGAAAAGATGTCGTTATTACGAGAAAAGATCTTGTTATTATGACATAATTGAGTGGAAAAAATATTATGTCTGCGGCAGCAATGCGTCACCGTACTTTAGTCCTAAGTAAAACATCAGCAGCATTTGATTATAGATGCCACATGGTTTGCAATGAATGTAATTAACTTCTGACATTTTTAAGCGTGACTTAAGTATCCAAAAGTGTCTTTTTTATGTGTATATATGACAGTATACTGTATAACAGTGTTGTGAACTTGGTTCTTCTAAAGTGTAGAAAACTCAGAAGAAAAGACCAGGAGAAACCGGATGGATCGTCAGCAGGCTTCTTTATTGAGAACACAAGCTGTTGGTCTGCAGTCATCAAAATCTCTCAACTCAAGCAACTTTACAAAGTCATTTTTATAGGCATTTCTGGAGGGACTCTTGGAGGTTGGAGACAAACCCAATAACCAAATGCATAGACACTAATCCAATCAACCTAACGAATCAACGTCTGGGCCAGGGGCTCCGAAAGATAGACATTAATCCAATCAACCTAACGACTCAACGTCTGGGCCAGGGGTTCTTTGAATCAACGTCTGGGTTCTTTGAATCTCTGCCAATCAACATGACTTGATTGAGACAGAGCACAGTTGATAATAAGAATCTAAGTTAAACATTTAAATATAATTTGTAATCCCACAATCCCCCTTTGAGAGTTCTAATAACTCTCACAAAATACAAATTTAGACACTTGAAAGTTAATTCTTGTAACTTGTAATCGTTACAGGCACATTGTACATGTTCTGTGTTGCTTATATGTAATTGCATGCTGACACAGAAACAAAACATGCAATTAGGGTCCGTGAAGTTCTTACGGGTAATAATCTTTTCTGGTTGGAACTGTCATTTCCTCGTGAGAGGCGGGAGTCATTTGCTGAAAGAAACACTTGATACTGTGGATGCATAGATAGTACGCAAGTAGGAGAAACAACAGCAGAATTGCTATTTCCTTGATCCACAGCCAGGGTTTACCTAACAAGTTGCCGAACCATGAATAATTATCTTCAGTCATCTGGTGTAATTTTGCTGAAAGACCAAGAATGTGCAAACGTTCTTTCCAGCAAACAAAGAATCTTGACATATTCATCAGCTCTAAGAATATGTTGTTTCTGGGGTCTACACTTTGCGTGATGTCCATGATGGTTAATAGTACGAAAATCTTGATCATGTTGATGGATGACTGAAGTTCCCGTATGTGAGTCTCTGCGTTGTGTATTTTTTTCTTTCTTCTTTCTTGTGTGATAGTTGGCTCGGCAATGGGTCTAGTTGTTTTCTAGAGGTTGTGGCTTCATCCGCAGGTGAGAAGGGCGGTGCATATGGATCTCAGGACAGCCATCAAGTGGTATCTGCACAGAGGAAGCAAAAAACAAAACCAAAACAAACGAGAACAACCGCACATAGCAGTATTTGTTGTAGAGTCTGCAAACATTAGGGTTGTATCCTCTGTTCAAATATAGTCTGCTATTGTTGTTCCTTCTTTCCCTATTTCTCAATTCCTGCGACACCTAAAGAACAGTGAGGAAAGGATGGACTATTGGATGGGGAAACGCCTATGAGGAAATCTTCACCGCAGGGTTCCCCCCGAAGCCTGTTGCTTTCGGTTCTTCCCTGGGCTCCTCACTGGTCCGTGTGTCCTATCCTATCCCTGTAGGTGGGGGAACAACTTTACAGTGTGACACATGAGTCCAGGTTTTCCTTCCCTGACACAATACTGCAGCTTGAGCTGAAAAATGATCTGGAAGACGACCTGAAGCAACTACTTCAGTGGTGGAAGTTACTGCATATCCTGCTCGTCTGTTACCTTCAATAACTTGAGCTGAACCATCAACAAAACAACTCCAATTCTGCGTTCTCTATGGGAGTTTCTGCTATTTCACTTGTCGCTGCATATGTAAGCGTAACACAATCATGAGTCATTTCGCCTTCACCCTCTAACACAAATTCAGTCATTGCAGACATCATACATGAGGATGGGTTCGTGACTGGTGCACGCTGTATAACAATATTCGGGCTGTGAGAGTTGCTACTGTAATTTCTGCACCTGTATCAAGCAAAAAATCAATCTCTTTCTCTTTTATGCTACCTTTCACAAAAATTCTTTGGTCATTGTGTTGGATTACAGGGGAAAGTAGCTACTCACAGCCCCAACAATTAGTTTTTTTTCTTGGTCTTGTTGTGCTCTTAGAAGAGCCTGAACTAGCTGTCCTACAGTTTCAGTGGTCACTGGCGGAACTACTTCAGGGTTGTGTGCAGGCTGAGAAGGAGCAGAATTATGCATAGCATTTCTTTACTATCTTGCAACTTCTTCCTACACTCTTTCTCCCAATGTCCTAATTTTTCACAGTATTTGCATTTGCTTTCCTTTTAGACCATCTATTGTCTTGTTTCGTTGTGTTAAACGTAGCTGCTGCTACTCTTACTTTTGCCTTGACATCAGCATCTCTTTCCCATGTAGCTAACCTGTCTAGGTTACTTCTGAGAGTTCTGTTAGACCAAGTTAGATCTAAAAATGGTAAAGCTTTTCTGTATTCGGCTACAAGGCCATCTGACCAGATACGAACCAGGGGTCCCTTGTCATCTAGCACACTTTCAGGGTCATCAACAATTCCACTGTAAATTACAGCTGACTGACAACATCTCTCAGTATATTCACTCACAGATTCTTCTTTCCTTTGCACACCGTTAGTGATTCTGGACCAGTCTATTTTGGGTCCCATGATATTCTTTAGAATTTTCAAAACACCTTCTCTCAAATCGCTTTTACTGGCATGTTGTAGTTCAGAAGTAACAGCAGATTCAAAACTGTTGAATTCAGATTCAGTTAGGATTTGTGACATCAGCTGCGTGACTTCTGCCAACGACATGTCATAAAGACGCATTTTACTGATCAATGTTCTTCTAAATTCAGAAAAATGTGTGCGTGCTGACGGTAAACTCTGAGATAGTCTCTCTATATCTTTAGGACATAAAGCTTTGGCAACAGTTTGTACTTGGACAACAGAAGAGTTGGGGGAACACTTTCAATTCCCTCAATTCCCTGAGATCTCCTCCTAGCACACCACACACATTGACTGAATTTACAGGCACATCAGTTACTGATTGGAGAGCTATATCTGTTTCAAAAAACGCTTGTAAATCAGGGTAAATGTTATCAGGCTGACTAACTTTCACATCAGTTTTTGCTGCATCTTTCTTGAGGTTCAATTTCTTAGTCAAAGTGGATACTCTAGCACGGAGTTCATTGTTCTGTTTCTCTAGCTCTGAGTTACACTGAGACTGTTGTGTGGCTAATGTTAAACTGAATTCTCTGTGACAACAGATAATGCCTTTCACATTGTTCTTGCGAATACATGCTCCTAGTACCTTTTTACACTCTTCTACAGACCAAGGCTTGTCTGGATGAATCTCATATTTCTGAGTTAGTTCTTGTCTAACTTTCTCAGTGACTATTAGGTTCATTTGTTCCCCTAACAGCGTTTTGAATTCACTATCTGACCACAAAGAGTAATGCAATTTCGATTCTCTGTATGTATGTACGGTACATGTGGTAGAATTGACAATAAAGCTGACTTTGACTTTTGACTTTGACTTTTTGACAAAGGAGTCGCAAGACCACTCTTTTCTGTGGTTGGAATCAGCCTAGCATTCCTTCTAACCATTTTGTAGGTTTCTTCTGTACCACACAAACAAACACTAAACAAAAAACAAAACAAAACACTAAAACTTCTCTGATCCACAGAGGGTACGCTTGTTAACACATCAACTATTGTTAACCTTCCCTGGCAAAGCAGAGGATAACACAAATTACTAGCACTTTACGCTAATCTTCCCTGCTAAAACAGAGGGTAACCAGTTCTTCCCTGCTGAAACAGAGGATAACAAATATTAGCATGTGATGCTAATCTTCCCTGCCTGAACAGAGGATAAACAATATTAGCACGTAATGCTAATCTTCCCTGCCTGAACAGAGGATAAACAAATATTAGCACGTAATGCTAATCTTCCCTGCCTGAACAGAGGATAAACTTCATCTCTAAAAATATTTTTTTTAGAGGATAAACTTAGTTAAACCAAACCCTACAGCTGTCTGTTAACTCTTCTCTGACGGCGCAGAGGATAACAAATTTGTACTGGTCTTAAAGGTTCTTTGGATAGAGTGACACTCACCAAACCTTGGTTGTACAGAAGTTTCAATCTGGATTCAGGTGAGGAGCTCTATCCGGGTCGCGGCACCATCTGTTGTGAACTTGGTTCTTCTAAAGTGTAGAAAACTCAGAAGAGAAAGACCAGGAGAAACCGGATGGATCGTCAGCAGGCTTCTTTATTGAGAACACAAGCTGTTGGTCTGCAGTCATCAAAATCTCCCAACTCAAGCAACTTTACAAAGTCATTTTTATAGGCATTTCTGGAGGGACTCTTGGAGGTTGGAGACAAACCCAATAACCAAATGCATAGACACTAATCCAATCAACCTAACGAATCAACGTCTGGGCCAGGGGGCTCCGAAAGATAGACATTAATCCAATCAACCTAACGAATCAACGTCTGGGCCAGGGGTTCTTTGAATCAACGTCTGGGTTCTTTGAATCTCTGCCAATCAACATGACTTGATTGAGACAGAGCACAGTTGATAATAAGAATCTAAGTTAAACATTTAAATATAATTTGTAATCCCACAACAGCAAGTCTTTGTCTCACAGTGAAACTGCGTCTTTTCACAGAAACATTTAGTTTTTACTTTTAGTCAATGTAGTTTCCTCATATTAGAAAAAAATTGCATAGAAACATACCTAGTGAAAAAAATAAATAATAATGTACAAGGAAAATAGCCAAAGACAAAATATGCAGGTGGTAGAAGTTAAAGCAGTTAGAATTAAAAGCAAATATGATAATAATAATAATAATAATAATGTTTCACTTTGTCTGTGTGAAGGGCCCCTCTGCCCCTCCCCCTTTTTTTGATGCACTCTCCCTTCACTTCTCATCATGTCAAATGACAAAAAGCAACAGAACCCGTCCCTTAGACACGCACATAAACAGTGATCATGATCACAGCTACCTGTGAACTATAAGCAAACAACAAATTGTTTTGTTGATGGACAACATTATGAATTCCAACTGAATCTTTCAAAAACTATATGGTTACGGACTGAAATCAGCTCATTTGATTTGTTTCATTGACATGGGGAGGGTCACTATAAAAGACACCTGGGAGCCAGAAATCTTGCTGATTGATAGGGGATCAAATACTTATTTCACTCATTAAAATGCAAATCAATTTATAACTTTTTTGAAACTTAAAAAAAGTTTTTTGTTGTTATTCTGTCTCTCACTGTTAAAATAAACCTACCATTAAAATTATAGACTGATAATTTCTTTGTCAGTGGGCAAATGTACAAAATCAGCAGGGGATCAAATATTTTTTTCCCCCACTGTAATTAATTCCCATCACTTCTGGCAATGCAGGCTCTCTCTCTCTCTCTCTCTCTCTCTCTCTCTCTCTCTCTCTCTCTCTCTCTCTCTCTCTCACTCTCTCTCTCTCTCTCTCTCTCTCTCTCTCACACACACACATGCTTCATGTTCTTCCTGTTGCTCTACATCAGTGATCCTCAAATCTGGCTCGCGAGATCCACTTTCCTGCAGAGTTTAGCTCCAACCCTGATCAAGCTCACCTACCTGTGATTTTCTAATGATCCTGAAGACATTGATTAGCATGCTCAGGTGTGTTTGGTTAGGGTTAGAGCTAAACTCTGCAGGAAAGTGGATCTCGCGAACCAGATTTGAGTGTAGAGTTCAGCTTGTCACATTGGCTTACAGGAACAAACTCTGTTAGTAGTGTCTGGATGAGAGGAGACATGAGGTGACAGATGAGGGTCAGGCATTCATATATACACACCCTGAATCTTAGCTTCCAGTTACAGTGTTGATGTACTGCACTTGCACACTAAACCCACACACATGCATAAACAAAAAGGACAGATATCAGACCAATCCAACCCACTGCTCTTTGTTTATGTAAATTAGTGTTAGATAATTATTGTTATGTAAATTAAAGTTAATATTTTGAAAAGCAACTGTCTTTCTTTAACAGTCTTAAAGGGGTCATCAGGATGCAAAATTCACTTTTCAAGTTATTTGATCATAAATGTGTGTTGGAAATGTGTGTACACATCCATCCTAAAATGACAAAAATCCACCTTTTTTAAATCCCTATTTTAAAATCCCCTTTCTCAAATCAGGCTGTTCTGAGATTCCTGTCAGAATGACGCAGTTCTGCACAGACCGCTCCCATGTTAGTTGATTGACAAGGCAGTCTTACCTTAGATCTGCCCTGAGTGAGCTGTCATCAGTCCGCCATTGTGTCGATTCCGGTGCAGGGGAAGACAAGAATGTCTCCGATTGAGCGATTGAGGTGTTTTGTTGTTGGATGTAATAATGAATAAAGCAGTCATCATTTACTCCTCACATCTGAGCCACTGAAGATTACTTGTTACTTAAAATGTTACTTTCGCTTTGATGTGAATGCGCCGATCCCCGATCTGCCTAAATGCGTCTATGTTCGCACGAATCATTTGTGATCCAGCTTCATCTAAAGAAGGTGTTTTTTTACACTACCATTGAGAAATTTTAACCAAAGTATGTTATAGACTTTTCATTAAGACCCTAAAGAATCATATCAACTTGTGGAAAGTGGGCATCCGATGACCCCTTTAAGGGTAATTCACACTGTATTGTTAGATGCCAACCAAATACAACAACCACCTGTACATCAATCTACAAACATTCTGCAACCTGACAGCTGCTGTTCAACAGCAACAGATGCCAACATGGGTAACACACTGATCCAACAAAACCTCACAAACAAGTCTGTTGGTGTTGGTCGGCATCTGACTGTGTAGCGCGAATTAAGAGAAACACCATTCTACACTAATTCCAATATTTGTAAGAGTGCTTCCAAAATCAGCTCGACATAAAAAAATGCGAATAAGTTTCGACATTAAAATTAGTTTCAGATTACAGAATAAAATTTGTTAAAATAAAATAAAATAAATCAAAATATAACACTGATCTTATATACAAAATGAGTCATTAAATGTAATATTTATTATATTTATTACCGGGGTACTTCAAGTAAATAATTTCTTAAAAAAAATAAAAGTGAGTCCCTAAACATCTGGGCCCGTATTCATGAAAAATCTTAGTGCTAAGAGTTGCTCCTAGTAACAAAATTCTAAGAAAATTCTTAGAAATGTGGGTGTTTCCTCTTAAATTTAAAGAAAAGATCCTAGTAAAGAAAAAAGTAATTCAGAAAGCATCTTAACCCTTAAAAGAGGTCTTAAGGTCCAAAATTGTTAGGAGTACGGACGAGGACTTTTAAGAGGCTTAAGAGTTTCTTTAGCAGCGGAGAAAATGGATGAAACATGAAGAGGGAGAAGAAATGTGTTGCACACAATGCATGACAGTGAGTTAATAAGACGCTACACATTCGATCGTGCAGGGATCATGTTTGTGACCGAACTTATTAGAGACACGCTAACATCTCCGACACGCGCAGAAATGCCATAGCGCCAGAAATGGACGTAATCACTACATTAACTACATTAACATATTTGGCAACTGGAAAAATGCAACTATGCAGCAGCGATGATTTGGGTCTGTTACAGCACTTTCAGAACCTTATTATGTCGCTGTTAATTTCCTATAAAATATGCTAAGTATGACAGCATGGTAAATAAAAAATAAAGAATATAATGTGTGTGCGTGCGTGCGTGCGTGCGCGAGAGAGAGAGAGTACGGTAAAACAGGAAAAATTACACTTGTAATTTCAAAGTGAAGGCTTATAATAAACCCTACTCTTAAAAGCGCTCTTTCATTTCCTTCTTGGACAACCAACCAATCACAGTCTTCAAAAGACTGTGTCATAGCTAGCAACGGGGTCAGCCCCGCCTCCTCACTAAGATAAAAGTTTTTGTCTTTTCCTCGCTCAGAGTTGCTCTCAGATTGGTCCTGAATCACTTTTAAGCTAAGACTCCTAGCTAGAAATTTTTAAGCTAAATTAGGAGCTCTCTAAAAGGATTCTTAGAATCTTTATGAATACGGGCCCTGGTCTGTAAAAGTGACGATTTTTGATTACAAAAAAATAAAAAATACTTGCAGATGTGCTTCTAATGCAAAGGGCAGTTTTATTCTGTATATTTATATGTGCATTATGCCCCAGCATTGTTCTTTGGGAACATTGCTGTTTCCATGGTTTCATCACGCACCCCAGTATACCCTTGACCTTTGACCTCTTTGACCCTGAGGTCATCCAGTGCCCTGTGGGGGTCTCCAGAGCAAAAGGTTTGCATAAACTTGGATTTATATTTTGGACTGGACTGGATGTGTCTAAGAACAATTTGCAGATTATGTGTCCCATGAGGCCTTCTTTAATGGCCCATTTTTATGAGCAATTCTGACACACATTTTTGCCTCTTGAGTTTTCCCAGTTTCTCATATAATCAGCACAACACAGGAAGGGGAGTGGGGGCAGCAGGTGCAGGGGGCTCGACTGACATATGATTGACAGGCAGTTTGGATAATTATCAGAATCTGTAAGTAAATGTCACTCTGTTAAGCCAGTAAAGAGGTTTAACAAGATATTGTGATTCATTTATTTATTTTTTTGGACACAGACTCCCACCTTTTGGTTTCAACAGCAGGAAAGATGAACAGGTTATCATATGTTTTATTTTAGGTAAAAAAAAACAAGAACTATTAATTATGTGATTGTCATAGTATTGTAGTGATTTTATTGTTTTTTTTATACAGCTTTATAAATACTATAAATACACATTATAAGTAATAATTTAAAAATAATCAGGACAATAACAACAATATACAAAATGGCATTGAATATTAATAATAATAATAAAATCCACTGGGACAAAAGAGTAGCTACTCATCATACATATTGCCAGAATGTACCTACTGTCAGATGGGAGCAATTTAAATTATTTAAACAATGAGTTGCTAGAGTCAGCCATATTGAGTTGCTACAATTAACCAAATTGAATGGGCCTTTGTACAAGTCTCCTTAAATGAAGATTTTGTCAGATTTAGTTAATTGCTGGGTAATAATTTGTCCCCAAAATATGGTTAAGTAGGTAGAAGTATGTACGTACTGTGACGAGTCGGCTACCTCCCCCCCTAATTATCAGCATCTCCCCGTCCCTTAATCGCCGCCCTTCACCAGGCTCCCAACGGGAGTGGGTGTGTGAGAGAGGAGGGGCGCTGAATACAGCCAGGTCTGGCGGCGTGTGATGAGGCACACCTGAAGTGAATGGAGCCTCATCACCGCCGCTGTTATATGCCGAGTGCGCCTCTCCTCGGGGGACCGGTCTCTTCCCCGTGCATGCACGCTGGTGTCCTCGTGGGTCCAGGAAGGGAGCGTCGAGCGACGAGAACCGCACCCGCGAGACGGCTGATGGGCCAGGATGCCGGGCCGTATACCCCCGTAAGCGCCGCGGGCCAAAAGGAGGACTAAGCCGCTAAAGGAAGCCGCCGAACCTCGCGCCCCGGACCCTAGGTGCGGCCGCCGGACTCCGCCCCCTTACCTGGACCCTTCCTTCTCGAACACTGCCCCTCCTTCACGAACCCTGCAGCACGACGAGGACACCAGACCCCCTGTTTATTTTGGACTCTTCATTCCCTTTGGACACTATTTTATTATTTCTGTTCAATAAAAGCCTCTCCGAGGCCTGACGCCACACCCACTGTGTCTGTCGTTTGCTCCTCCCGCCACAGTACGTATATAAACACATACGTGCACACACACACATTTGTTTTTGTGAAAAGTGGGGACATCCCATAGGTGCTACTGCCCTACACCAACCCTACACCTAAACTTAGCCCTCACAGGAGACTGTGCATTTCGACTTTCCTCCAAAAAAACTTACTCTGTATGATTTATAAGCGTTTTGAAAAGTGGGGACATGGGGCAATGTCCTCATAAGTCACCTTCACCTTGTAATACCTATGTCATACCTGTGTCATTATACAAATCGATGTCCTCATTTGTCACAAAAACGCGTGCGCACACACACACACACACACACAAACACATCCAAGTATGCAGACACACACCCTACTGGCCAGCTGTTCATGACAAGGTCAGCATAGATTAGCTTTGTCATTTAACACTGTGTGTGTGTGTGTATGTGTTAGACTGGAGTCATTGGGGTGGGACTCTTTACTTGGCTGGTGGTGAACCATTTTTAGCATACAATGTCAATGTCAAATAGCAGTCTTCAACAATGTCCAAAATATTTATATCCTTGTTTATGAACAACTGGAGGAACGTAGTAAAGCCATAGACACATACAAATGTGTCTGTGTGTGAGCATCACTTAAACTGCCAATACATGGTAGAGACATGCTAAAATGCTGTGTTATAAACAGCACAATTTGGGACATTTTGGCAATTGGTGTGGCAGGGTCAAAAAGGGACAAGTTCAGCACTAGGTTGTTTTGACCCAGCAGGCTTGGTTACATGTTTATCACAAAATGCTGCGCTGTGTTTGTGTGTGATTTCAACTATTGTTTAAAATTAATAATTAATGGATTAAAATTTTAAACTAAACTAGGGTGACCATACGTCCTCTTTTCCCTGGACATGTCCTCTTTTTGGACCTAAAAAAATGTGTCCGGTCGGGATTTTTAAATCGCCCAAAATGTCCGGGATTCGGCTTTTGCTTTCTACAGTCACCATTCATTGTGTGCATTTTTGTATTAAAGCACTGTGCGACACTGTTTTCTTAATCCCCTATTGCTGAACTTCTGACCATACCGCCTGCTCACGCAAACATTCTAATATTAAATATAATTTTTGCGCATCAGGGAGCTGCAGAGTATTTAAATCTCTTATGAATGAGTGCTCGCTGTTCACTTTCACTTTCGATTTGCCGATCACGCGCACTCTCTGTAATGGGAGCACATCTTATAAGATCAGATATCTGTCAGTCTGCTGAGCAGCAAATTCTTCAGCATGGTCTGTCAGTCATCTCTCCTTACTCTCGACCCATGATGAGTTAAATCTTGGTCCAGCAGCATGTGTTGGATGCAAGGATTCCAAGTCCGCATTTTTTTCCTTGGAATTGGGCTACTGTTGCCATTGGTTGATTTACCCCCGTGGGTTAAAGGTTTACCCATGATAAACTGTGGTAGATGTTAATTTTTTGGCAAGGATTGCCACTGGTAAGAAGCCTTTTAGCTTTGTTTATAATCAATCTGCATAAAGGTGACTGTAAAATATGTATTTTAGGTATGGAAATGACATATTTTGAGTTTGAATATTATATAACCCCCCTCAAACCACCCACAAACCCACCCAACACCAATCAACCCCCAACCCCCCAAGTCTGCATCCCCAACTGTCCTATTTTTGGAAAACTGAAATGTGGTCACCCTAACTATGACAAGTTGTTTTTTTTCTCTGCCAGTGAAAATAGTCACACTATGGTCTCAGGGCTGTAGAGTTTGACTCCTGCCACATATCAAAGGGAATAAATCGCTCCTTTTTAATCGCTCATCTGAAATGCCATTCTACTCAACAATTACCAGACTCTGCTTGAGTGGTTTCTGTGTGAGAGAGAAAAACAACAACAAAAAAAAAAAAAAACTTTTAACCTTAACACATTCCTTGTTGCAGGCAGTTTCAAAGTTCTCTCAAAGTTCTTTGGTACTGGCACTCAGAGAATGGCTGGTGTGCATGCTCTCTTTCATGACCGCATTCCAAACCAGCACCATTGGGTTATATTTCTTTATACTCCGGTTATAGTAATTTAGCGTATTTTTTTTTGGCTGCACTGTCATATCATAATTAGTGTTCCATATTTTTGTTTGTTTGTTTGTTTATTTTAGGTGACTTGCTTGCAAGATTTCTTTGGTGATGACGACGTTTTCATTGCCTGTGGACCAGAAAAATTTCGCTATGCACAGGATGACTTCTCCCTGGATGAAAACGGTAGGTCATAGCTTTTAGTAAATAAATTTAAATTTTAAATTATTGACTATAAAATATATTGAGGTAACACTTTATAATAACTTTCATGAATTAATCATTAACAAATATTATATAATGCTTAACAGATCATTAGTTTTGCTTATGTACTTATGAAACATTACTTAAAGGGATAGTTCACCCAAAAATTTAAATTTGTTTTTTTATCCGCTTACCCCATGGGCATCCAAGATGTAGGTGACTTTGTTTCTTCAGTAGAACACAAACGAAGATTTTTAACTCAAACCGTTGCAGTCTGTCAGTCATATAATTGCAGTCAATGGGACTCACGGCTTTGAGAGAAAAAAAACAAACATACACAGACAAAATCAAATTAAACCCTGCGGCTCGTGACGATACATTGAGGTCTAAAGACACAAAAAGATCGGTCTGTGCAAGAAACTGAACAATATTTATATCCTTTTTTTTTACCTCTGATCCGCTGCACTGTCCAACTGTCCTGAGCACGTTCACAACATCTGGCGCGTGACGCGTCTTCTTTTTGCTTTACAGTGGATTGCAGACTTACAAGTGCATTACAGCCACCTATCTCTCAAATGGACCATTGACACTCTATCTACAATCTTAATTAGAAGTGTCAATGGTCCATTTGAGGTGGCAGTAATGCACTTATAAGTCTGCGATCCACCGTAAAGCAAGAAGAAGATGCGTCACGCGCCGGATGTTCAAGTTCAAGATTTATTTGTCACATACACAATTATACAGAGAGTATTAACCAGCAGTGGGATGTGAGTAAAAAAAAAAACCTTGCTCCAGGTGAGGCTCGAACTCACAGCCTCGGCATTGCTCTGCTGCGTACTGTCTTATAAGTATTGCGCGCTGACCAATTGCGCCACTGGAGCTGCTGAAATGTTGTGAACGCCCTCAGGACAGTTGGACAGTGCGGCAGATCAGAGGTAAAAAATGATATAAATACTGTTCAGTTTCTTGCACAGACCGATCGTTTCGTGTCTTTAGACCTCAATGTATCGTCACGAGCCACAGGGTTTCATTTGGTTTTGTCTGTGTATGTTTTTTTTGTTTTTCTCTCAAAGCCGTGAGTCCCATTGACTGCAATTATATGACTGACAGACTGCAACGGTTTGAGTTAAAAATCTTCTTTTGTGTTCTACTGAAGAAACAAAGTCACCTACATGTTGAATGCCCTTGGGGTAAGCAGATAAATACCAAATTTTCACTTTTGGGTGAACTATCACTTTAATGATTAACAGATCGTTATTTAATGTAAATTGAAATGCTTACAAATGTCATTAAACTGAAAATCTTCAAATGATTTTGATATTGTTTACAATGATTCAAAAATTATACAAAATGATTCAATGATACAAAAGCTTCATTAATTAATCATTAACAAACATTATATAATGCGGGATCTTTAGTTAATGTCATTACACTTGCAATTGATACGCTCATGCACTTTTTAAAAATCTATAAATGATTTCATCAGGAATTATGATGTACTTTTAATTAATTATTAATTAATAATTTAATAATAACAAAAGTACATTAATTATGTACTTTTGAATGCTAACAAATGTCATTAAACTTCAGTTCACATATTACCTAATGCTCTTTTTTACAAATGTTGTTTGTAAAAAAAAAAAAAATCTTAAGCATTTCACAAACTATTCATGTTACCATATTATTCATTAACTCATGATGCGTTTTTCTCACATCATGAAATTTGTTACTGCAAAAGTTGGTGACATCTCTACTTTGTATCCTTCAAGAATGTATTTTTCTTCATACTTTTAAAGGCATACCTTTACCTATGATTTGTCTCTTTTGCTCTTGCTGTAGAGTGTCGCGTGATGAAGACCCCCAATGGACAGAGGGGCTCTACTAAGAGTCCCGGTCCCGTCCGACGCTGCAAGTCTCCGGCTGATTCTAGTGAGCCTATAATTATGTGATTTGTGTCAGCTCAACACACATTTAACCCCATAATGAAGCTTTACTAATTAGTTAATTTCACATCACGGCTAAAGCACCACAATTTATTGCATGGATGATTGACAGGCTTTCTACAATAATACACTTTATTTTATTCTAAACAGCTTCTCCATGATATTATATTAGCACATTTTATTTTGTTTACATGGTTAAATTATGCATGATTATGAATTATCTGTTGTTTTATGTTTTTATGAGATTTTTAGCACCTTGTCACAACTTTTTGTTATTCTGTGATAATCACTTAATTGCCCATGTTTGTATGTGTTCTTGTATTAGCCTATGCAATTAACGTTCTGTGTCCATAAACGGTTAATATTTTCAAAATTACTTTAATACATATATAATATAATGCAATATGTTTCATACATGCAGATTTTCACTTTTAAAGGTCAAAGCAACTGGACTGAATGCTTCTAAATATGCACTTTCAGCTATTATGCCAGGGATGAGTCGGTTGTAGAAATATTCCAGGATCATAAATCTTTAGAAAATATCAGAGCACTGCTCTGAACATATCCAAATTTCAGATTCTTTGCTTGCTGGGAAAGCATCTCACAAAAGACTGATCAAAACGGCAGTCAAAACATATGTACTTAATATGCACAAAAACAAAACATGCACAAACATCATGCCCTTTTAATCCATTGACTAAAGAAAGAAAGAAAGAAAGAAAGAAAGAAAGAAAGAAAGAAAGAAAGAAAGAAAGAAAGAAAGAAAGAAAAAGCAAACATCTGTGTTTGGGTCTCTGAGGTCTCTCTGTGTTGTCTGTCACACAATTTTTAGTTTGATGTAAGCAGATAGATTTGCTCTATTACATGTTTAATATTTTAGAGAGGATGATCACTCAATCTTCTAAGCAAGACTTAGCCAGGGGACACTTTATATTCTGAGGATTAGGGCCAATGGGGTTTGTACAGGCCATCCTTTCATACTACAGGATCAACACAAATAAATAAGAAGCTATATGGAATATATGGCATCTACACAAAGAAACTCAGGCAAACAGTGTCCCATCAACACCTTCATATGGTCAAGTATAGGTATTACCCTGGCAGAGGTCCCCTAATTGCAAAGGTGGTGGCTAGGAAAGTGATGATATTTTAGTGACAAGGAAAAGGAAATCTTTAATATGTCCTCTTTGACCTTTTAATCCACAGTCAGCAGTGTCATGCATTTACTGCCATCTTGTGGTGGCAGAATCTCAGAGTTCTAAATCGTTTAAAGTTAAAGTGTAATTTCTGCACAACTGACTTCACCAAACAAAACTGAAAAAAAAAAAACGCTTTTTTTCACACAAGTTCCCTGAATAATTACTGAATATTCGCTTGTCAGAGTAAGTCTAGACTTTAAGTCTAAAAAACAAATAAATAAAAAATAAAATAAAATAATTAACTTTACCGCAGACAAGATTTGTCATCAACATTTTTGTTATGTTTTCTGGATGAATAAACATGTACATTTTAATTGTGTACATTTGCTAAAATGTTATTGAATTTAATAATTATTAGGAGTACACAGTAACACTTTACAATAAGGTGTCATTTGTTAACATTAGTTAATGTATTAACTAGGGCTGTCAATCGATTAAAAAAATTAATCGAGATTAATCACATGATTGTCATGAGTTAACTCGTGATTAATCACAATTAATCGCACATTTTTATTTGTTCTAAATGTACCTTAAATTAATACTTTTCAAATTTTTAATACTCTAATCAACATGGGCATGGACAAATATGGATGCTTTATGCAAAAGTACACTATATTGCCAAAAGTATAGGGTCGCCCCCTTCTAATGAACAGGTTTGACTACTTTAGTAATTTCTATGAGTACAAATCTTAATGTTAAAGCATATAATGATATTCTAGGAAATTGTGTGCTTCTAATATTATAGCAACAGTTTGGACAGGAGCCTTTTCTATTCTAACATGACAATGCCTCTGTGTTAGGGCTGCACGATATATTGCATGCGATAGTCGTGCGCATCTCGTCAGTAAAGACGGTTCTGTGATTAGCCGTAAATCTCCATCACCTGTTTTCAAATGGAGCGGCATTTAATACACAGAGCCGTAGATCACTGACAAGCTACGCAATTCACGCTCAGAATCGCAGATGAATCGCATGCGATAGTGAACGTGATATTGCGTAGCTTGTCAGTGAACTACGGGTCTGTGTATTAAATGCCGCTCCATTTGAAAACAGGTGATGGAGATTTACAGCTAATCACAGAACCGTCTTTACTGAAGAGATGCGCATGACTATCGCATTCAATATGTCGTGCAGCCCTACTCTGTGTATAAGACACGATTCAAAAAGAAAATGATTGATTAAGTCAGTGTGGAAGAACTTGACTGGTCTGCATAAAACCAAGTCCTAATCCCAGTTTAACACCTCTGGTGTGACTGTAAATGCAGACCTTGAGCCAAAAACTCATCACCAAACACCAATGACTTGTACATATGGGTACAGTCATTTTAGACACTTCCAAAACTGTTGCAACAGAGATGGAAATACAATTTTGAAATACATGAATTATGTTCCCATCGTTGTTGCCACAGATTTGGAAGTGCATTTTTCTGTTCTAAAGAAGGGGGTGTCCCAATACCTTTGTCTATATAGTGTATGTACAAGTCATTGGTGTTTGGTTATATAAATCCAGACCCGTCGTGCATTCAATTAGCACATGAAAGGCTAAGATCAGCACTTTTAGAGAAGTTTCACATATCTCCTTATCCAGGTTTTCCAACATCGACTGGCTTTTCTTCTGACATTCTCTTTGTTTTATTTATTCATTAGCTGGAACGGTCTTAAGTCCTGGCACTTGGTCCTTAGTTTTGTTTTTTGTTTTTTGTATTGCTTAAAATAAAAGCTCTGTTTTTGAAACAGCCTTTAGTACTTGAGTACACAGGATCACACCACTCTCACATGTAAACACAGTTCTAGTGTATCATAGCAACCTGCACTAGTCATAGAGAGATGTGTAAATGAGTCCCAGCATACAGATACAGAAGTTTACTAGCTATAGTTGACAACATGATTACACACGAGGAGGGGAGACAATGCTTAACCCCACAATTTGTCTGTTCTTTTACCTTAATATTTCTGTCCGTGGCTCTTCGTCTATCCCTCTCTTTCACATTTGTACTTTTTCTTTCTTTGTCTAGCTAATGGAACATGCTCCAGTAGTCAGCTCTCTACTCCCATCTCTAAGCAGTCTCCCATCTCGACCCCGACTAGCCCTGGCAACACTCGCAAACAGAAGGTACTGTTCTGTCAGTTCTTGCATCTATGTTAACCACCTAAACTACCATTCTTCAATTTTTATTTTATGAATATGCTTGTAATGGCACATTACCATACTATTTTTTGCAATAATAATATTTACTTGCACAAAAATACAGTATAACCAGAGCACACTGCATGGAATACTCTATTCCATAATGCAATGCGTTCAACTTAAACCTTCATTTCCAATCCAGTATCATGCAGCCAGAAAATATTTATTGCCTTTTTATAACACTTTTTTGAGCTGTTTTTAACAGCAACAACCATATTACACAATGTTGGATTTGGATCAATCCTGTCTGACTGATATTTGATCTGACAAAAAGTACCTCGTATAAGCAGCGTGCTAGTAATCCATTCCGGACACAGCCATATTCTTCATTATTGTGTAAACGTAACTCCAATATGTATTTTCACCTTGTCTTCCTACCCTGTCTTCACCTCTAGGATTTATGCTTGCCTTTGTCTCTGGAAGACGATGATTCACAGGGGGAGTCCATGTAGACTCTTTCCGTTTTCCGTATGTCAATCAACATGCCAGTCACAGAAGTATCTCTGGTGCTATTTGTCCTGAAAACATCAACATCACCGCCCTAGTGACCAGGGTGTATGCACGCATCACCTCTGCTGCCCCTTGGCCATCAGGCTTTAGACCTCAAGGCTTTGCAGCGATGGTCAGTGCACTATTTGCTGCTTGAGAATTTGTTACATTCATTTTCTGTGTTTTGATAATAGATTTGTAGTGACTGATGAAAAGTAGTATATGCAGGGCATATATTGCAGTTTGTATTATAACAACAAACGCCTAAATTTGTACACATGGTCTGCTGTTGAAATTCATTTTATATGTATGAAATTTTTTAGAAACTTTAATGTTAACACACAGCAGGTCAGTTTAGCTGTTTAAACATTTTTTTTAGACCAATAATTTTGACTTTTTCATATTACCTTTTTTTAAAGCTTGGTCTTATGAATTCCAAGCAGCAAATAGTAATTTTTCACAATGGTGTGATAGTCTGACTTGTACAAAAATGAAAAGAAAAATGTTGCACCATTAACAATTTTTATTAATTCTCTTTTTGTAACCCTCTCTCTTTCTCACTCGCTCACTCAATGTGCAATGGTTTAGTGCGTTTTAAAGCCATTAAGGTTGAAATAGCACCCACAGAAATATCCATATCTCCATATCACTGTAAATAATGTGTAAAGCCTACTCCAAGACACAAACACCATTAAAACATAGACAATGTTAAATGTTCATGGCTCTGAAGGTAATCATTGCAAATTAAGAGGAGGGGCCAAAAGCAGTCTAATAAGGTCCTTTTACTTTGAAAAACAAAAAAACAAAATTGGGAAAGACTTTATTTTAAGTACCAATTCTCACTATTAACTAGCATGCATATTACTAGCATGTTGGCTGTTTATTAATACTTATAAAGCACATATTAAAGCCTTATTCTGCATGACCGTATTTTAGATCCCTTAATCCTACACTATAACTACACTTAAGAACTACCTTACTATTAATAGGCAACAAATTAGGAGTTTGAGGCAAAAGTCGTAGTTAAAGGGTTAGTTCACCCAAAAATGAAAATTCTGCAATTAATTACTCGCCCTCATGTTGACGCATGCTTGTGGTGCTGCTGACGCAAAATCCGGCATTTTGACATATAACTTCCATCTCTCATAGTTCATCGTCTGTATATTCTGGTTCGGATAAGTAAGGCTGGGCAAAAAAATTGCAAGTCATCCCTTCTGTTGAAATCTTTAGACATGTTTATAAAGACTTTTTTTTATGTACAGCTTGCGTCTTCCACTGCTTGCAAACAAGGCGCAGTGCATCCTGGTTCTGTCAGAACGCCGGCTCCTGCGTCAGCAGCAACTCACGAATGCGTCGTGGTACTCTCGTGAATGCGTGTTGAAGACTGACATGGAAGAGAAGAAAATAAAGTCACTATTTTTGTTTTCTTTGTGAACAAAAAGTACTCTTGTAGCTTCATAAAATTAAGGTTGAACCACTGATGTCACATGGACTATTTTAATGATGTCCTTACTACTTTTCTGGGCCTTGAACATGGTAGTTGTGTTGCTGTCTATGGAGGGCCAGAAAGCTCTCGGATTTCATCAAAAATATCTTAATTTGTGTTCTGAAGACGAACGAAGGTCCTACAGGTTTGGAACGACATGAGGGTGAGTATTCCATTTTTGGGTGAACTAACCCTTTAATAGTTAGTTAATAGTGAGAATTGGACATTAAAATAAAGTGCGACCACAATCACATTAAATTTTGAAAAAGGCATAAGGTAGAATGACCTAATTAGGTAATAACAGCAGATTTATTTTCTGTTTGAAGGGATTTGATTAAGGAAATAGGAAAATGAAAACCAGTATGACTTTGTTTCTAAAATAGCAAAACTAATAAAAAGTTGTACATCATACTCCAAGTCTTCTAAAGACATATCATTGCTGTGTGTGGAACTTACCAAAATTCCTTATTCACTAAAAACCTTTCTCTCTGCTACAGATTTTTTTAATGGCATTAGCAAAAAGGCTGCACGGTTTTATTCCATTGGTTGTCATTTGTGTTATAACCAATTGTGACATCAAATTTGAATAATCAGGGAAGATTATCAGTTAATAATGACTATTATTTTATTTAATTTTATTTTCAAACAAAGCTATTATAAGCAACCCTAACCCTATGAACCACTTCTATGGTGCTGATTTGAAGCTCCAAGGTTTTTTTAATGAAAAGAGTGGCATGAACATTCTTCTGAATATCTACTTTGTCCAAGATAAGAAAAAAAGGGTGACTATTCCTTTGAGTTCAAAAATACCTTGTAAGGTAGAGTGTCATTTTTCAGAAAGCCAAAGTTATGTTGAAACGAGGGAAGCTGAAAAACAATATTTTCTCAATAATGTACATATTGGACTTTCTCATTCAGTGCTTTCATTTGAAGATAAACAGAATATCACACCTGAACATTTACATATTTGAAAACCAAATATATCTGATGAAATAAAATAACTTGTATATCAAAATGCATAATTTCTAAATTACAACATCACAGTGATCGCTGCATGTATTGTGATATTTGTTGATCATCTCTTTGACAGACCTAGCACAATGAACCTGCACAAACACACACACACACACACACACACACACACACAATTTCCATTCTCCTAATTTCAACTGAATATTCTAGAAGTGTCTCCAGATGATTTTTCACATTCCATGGTGCCTTTTTAAAACCATCCTTTGTGAAAAAATTAAAACAAATGAAAAAACACTCATATGTCACTTGTTTACTGTATCTTTTTGCATTGTTTGATATAAAGTGGGGCTCAAACATTAACTATAACTACAAACTCTGTAATCTGTTACTGTAGTAGTTTATCAGGGTAATTATTTAGACATGGTGCAGATGCTCTATTTTCTCCTGTAGTGCTGTAAACACAGTTGTTTGTGTACTGATATTTTTGAGCTTGGGGACATAAAAAAAAAAAAAAAATCTGACTTCCTCTCCGACTATCATGTACTTCCTGCTGTATCATCGTAACTTGTTTTGGTGATGTCATTCTGTGTATTAAACTTCTCTTTACTATTAAAATGAGATTATCTTCCTCTTATCTTCTGACTGCAATAATGCAGTCTTTGTGGTGTTTTTTCTGTTTTTTTTTCTGTTAGACATTTTGTTTCTTCTTTCTCTAAGCACATCATTTACATTCATGGTGTCATTTTTCCACTTTAAATGCCTAATTTAAAGGGGTCATGAACTAGGGTGACCACGTGTCCTGCAATTTGTGGCACAGTCCCTAATTTGGGAGCTTTGTCCCATGCCCTGCAAGACGTAAGCAGTCCTCATCAAAAGTCATTAAATAGAGCTATACCAGCCAGGAATTCTTCTAGACACATACTGGATAATAAAGTCCAGATCACACTTCAAAGTCATTCATAGAGCATACATAAATCCTTACAAAAGATTCAAAATGAAACTACAACCAAATTTGAACTACCATATATGTAATACTGCGTCATCAGGTACTTTTCTTCATATGTTTTGGGAATGTACTATCGTCATTAGTCTATGGACACATGCAAACCTGGTTTTATCATCCTTACTACAAATTGATTGGCTTGCTAACCCAAGTTTGTGTCTTCTTGATGATGATTCTGGTCTCTGTATAAGTTCAATACAAAAGAGAATGTTGTTTGCTGGTTTTACAGCTGCGAAGAAGACAATAATACAGAACTGGTTTACACCACACGTGTGGAAAAAACATATTGGATCCATAGCCTCCTGCAAATAGTGTCTTGTGAATGTACAACATCCCGAATTAATTGGGCTAAGCCTTCTACCACTGATGCTTGGCAGTGTTTTTTTCTTTAACATATGTGATTATATAAAGGAATGACTTGTTTTGTGTTTTCCTTGCCCTTCCCTCTCTCCCTCCCTTTTGACTGGACTTTTGAGATATTGAGTATATGTCTGTTGTTTTGTTTTGTTATTTTATTTATATTTTTTTAATGGATGTTATGTTATGATGTTGTGTGTGAAAAAAAAAAATGTTGATAACAAAAAAATAAAGTCCAGATCAAACTTGCCAGATCCAAAAAATAAATCAACAACAACAAAAATACAAGTTCAAGGTGAATACGGTTAAACACATGTATTGTTTGTATAGCCTAATAAAAGAAAATAAACTAGTCGCTATTTAAAGAAATCAATTTTAGTATTAAATGCAATTCTTACCTACTAGCATGTTATTTACTTCATTATATTTAGCAGATTGAATAGGTACCATGGAGTAAATTACATTGTATCAATTGAACCTGGGGGAAATTGAGTGTCAGTTACAGAGCCAGTCACAATTAATAAAGCTTACTGGCAATTTAAAACATGTTATCATATAAAGAAAGTAATGGCAAACAGGCTTTCCAACTAATGTAATATTACAATATTTACATAATATCATAGTTGTAAATTGGCTCAACGTTGGATTTTGGTTACTTTGCAACACAACCTAAAAAAAACAAAATAGCAACATCAGCTGACGTCGGTATTGGATGTCAAGTTAATGTTGTCATTAGACATTGGCTTGACATTGAATTTTGGTCACCTGACATCGCAACATAAATCTAACCAAATATCAACGTCTTATGACGTTGTGCGCCTGCTGGGTAAATGCTCCTTCACATTGTTCCTCTTAGTAGCATGAAATCACCTGTTTAAATTGAGATTAAATTATATGAAGAAATCAAGCATCAAGAATGTTATATTTAGAAATGCTGGAGCTATCAATGACTTCACTTTAGCACAAACTTAGGGCGTTCTGCACTCTTGCCAAAACATTATACAGCATTTGTGAGAGTGCTGAAATCAAGCTACAATAGCGAGATCATTGCAATTGCATGGCTACAAAACTGCAACTTTATTTAAAGGTGCAGTAGAACATCTTGGAAAATGCTAACTTTAGCCTGATAGTACTGAAAGTGAACATCCCACCCTCCCTCCAAATCGCCGTCCAAAGCCATGCCTCCTTAATGCATATACGCACACAGACCAGACGACCATATACAACATTACTACAATATATCATGTGTCATTCACCGGTGAGAAAATGTTATAGTACAGTTAGTAATAGTACTATAATACCAGGAAGGAAGATCAGGTTGTTGATGTTTGCCTGCCATTCTCACTCTGCACAGCGTACGTGAACGCACTGGTGATGTATCGTGTCTGTGCGAACAGGGTGCGCAGAGGTATGCAAATACATATGTTGACAGACAGGTAGGAAAGTCAATCAAAATGCTCGATGAAAATTTCTTGGTCCTACGCCTTCCACAGTATACATACGTAAATACAGACAAATAAATTTACTTAACTATGATTGCTATCAGGATGTGAAGAGACTTTCTGTCAGGGTGGTAAAGGAAGAGGAATCAGTTGCAGGGATAACAGAGATTTATTGAGTTTCAAACACAAAACAGGAACTCACTGTCTGAGAGGGTAACCAGGAGAGATTCCAGCCAGGTCTGTGGCAGAGAATGTCAGCTCAGAGGGAGGCGTCTGGGAAAGGGGTTTCTGAGTGATTGACAGAGAGCAACAGTCCAAAAGCTACAAGACAGACAAGCTCTCCAATGAACACCAGGGCACAGGGAATGACGACGGTGAGAGAGAGAGAGGGAGAGTGGTTCCAGGAGGATGAAGGCAGAAGCCTGGCTGACTTAACTGGGACATCCTGAGGCTGAAGGACGAGACTGATAATAGCTGAGTTGCTGGATGGATAGAACCGGAAGGGCAGGGAAGCAGGTAGAGCTGGACAGCGAGGGATGGGAGGGAGGAGGCAGGCAGTAGGGAGTCCAGCAGCCAGAGCCGAAGGGTAGTGATGCGACGTTCGACACCGAGGCTTCGAAGCTTGTATCAAAAAAACGAAACATCTCACATTGAAGCACTGTATCGGAGCTTGATTCATTTTGCCAAAAGCACGTGATCTATGACGTCCGAAGCTTCATTCGCCTGACAATCACGTGACTGCTTCAGTATCTAGTTCAAAACATGGTTCAAACGAAGCGAACCTTAGCACCGTTTCCTATAAACCTGCCATTATATGACTGACAGACTAGAACGGTTTGACCTATAAATATCAAAATTGGATCTACTGAAGAAAAAAAGACACCTACATCTTGGATGCCCTTGGGGTAAGCTGATAGATACCAAATTTTAATTTCAAAGTGAACTATCCCTTTAAATGCACGCGTGAGGTGCCGGCACGATCACTTGATTTTTTTTTCCCTTATAAAAGTGGAAACTTACAATAGCCTACTCCTTCATTTGTGGTCATATAAGAGTAAGACATTATTCAAAATCTAAATCTAAATATTTATTGTGTACATTCACAATAAAAACTAAACATTGTGCTTTTGTAAAATAAAGGAAACCAGCAGGATGCCACTTTCTCAAGAGCACATCACAAAAATGAACCGAAATTCTGCATATAGGCTGATAATTGTTGCACAGTTTTTTTCTTTCGTTTTGTTAATTCATTAATTATTTAGAAAAATATATTTTGCATATAGGCCTATTTATTTCTTTTATATAGCTTTATTATGTTTTTCTCCATTAGCAGAAGCGCTGCAGGTGCGTGACATGACCATGTGAATCCTCACGTTTTGTTGTTTATGCTGCTTTTTGCGTGTATAAAATGAATCCCTGGCAAACAAATTTAGGTATTTGTTTAAAGGTCACAGCCACCTATCAGTTCAAATTTAATTAAATTGTAATTTAACATAATCTTGTCGGTTAACAGTTAATAATGGCTTAATGAGCGTTGGTTGTTGGTTAGGAGAAATAAAATAACCGAAATAAACATTCCTATTTCTTAATCATAAAAATAATAATAATACAACTGCACCTGTTTATGATTATTGCTTGATGATCTAAATAGTCTATAACAAAGTACAAAAAAAAAAAAAAACTCATGACACTTGTTCATAAAAATAATTTTATGTAGGCCTATACAATTTAATATTAGGCTATAGTTTTGTTTCAAATGGATGAAGAACAGGCTACTAGCCTAATTTACGCAATAGATTAAATTATGTATGGAAACAGCTCAAGGGCAATTTTTTGGCAATACACCAAAACTTATGCGACAATTCATTTTTTTTTTTTTAGGGATGACGTCATCACGCAAACCATTTTATCAGTAAAAGGCCAGTTGGATGGAAGCAGGCTGTAGAAAGCAAATTTTGCAACGTTTTTTTTAAGCATATTTGTCCATAACAGAACAGCGCAAAAACTGGATGGAAACTTGGCTATATATGATGGCAGATACAAAAGCGCTACTTTTGTTAATAAAACTTTCAGAATGTTTCATAATGTTTCATAAAACATATCCTTATTCATTTTGTTAATAAAAGTTCAAAGTTTAATATAGGTGAATTTGTCATTGTACTATTTTATTGTGTAGCCTATATGTTTGTTGTTGTTGTTGTTGTTGTTGTTGTTTTCGATTAATAATAATGAGCCATGGGGGGATCACGTGACCCTTCGACAGCGATGCACGTTTAGTCTTTCGCTCTGCTCACTTTGCCACATATTGTGTAATCCTGTCAGTAAATTTTAAACCACTCTACATTGGACCCATCATGAGTGCTTCGGCAGAAAAAGGCGATCGGAAAAGAAAGATTGGGCAGTCGCCAATGAAGAAAAAATTCAAGGATTCCACCATCTCCAGAGAGGATCTCGACGATGCTATTGCTAACAGCATTAAGCTGGCGCTTAAAGAGCAGCAGGGCACTTTGAATTCGGTTGTGAATTTGGCAGTAAGAGATGTGACCGGGTTGATTCTGTTCAGGCAGCTGCACGTGAGGATAGGAGGATAGTCACGGACTTAAGAAATCAGCTGGAGCGACTCACCGAGAAGATGACGGATATGGAGGATAGGAGCAGGAGAAATAACGTATGACTGGTGGGGTTACCAGAGGGGGTGGAGGGCTCCAATGCGGCTGGTTTCCTCAGAGTTAATCTTTCCAAGTAGATTCCTTCGTTGAGGGGCCATGACATTGAGATTGACCGGGCACATCGCGTGTATGATGGAGGGAGGGGCTCCGATTGGCCGCGCACTCTCATCTTCCGTGTACTAAGATGGCATGACAGATCGGAGATCCTGAAAGGTGCTCGGCAGGCTTAACCGGTGAAATGCGCACAGGACAATGTCACACTACTATTTTTTCCCGACTTTAGTCCAGCCGTTGTGGATCAGGAGAAAGGCGTTTAATCCGGTTTTGAAGAAGATGACTTCACTTGGTCTCCAGCCCTTCCTCATCTATCCGGCGGTAATTAAACTACGGCACAAAGGGGAGCAGAAAAGTTTCGACTCTCCTCAGAAAGCGGAGGATTTTATCAGCTCCCTGTCTCAGCAGAAGACGTATGCCGCGGGAAGGCAACGGGAAAACAGCGGCCACTATCTCTCCGGCCCGGCGGGAGGGGCTTGATGGCCGGGATGGAGGCGGTCCTAGCTGCCCAGGAGCAGATGATGGCAGGATGGACATGGATGCTTGAACCTGTCTTTTGCTTTTTCTTCTCTCCTCTCTCCTACTGGGATATTGTCCCTATCTATCCGGTACAACGATTTCTTTGCTGGTAAGACTAACACCCTTTTTTCTTTTTTGGAGGGGACTAATGGAGAGTAGGTTTAATGACAATAATTGTTTGGCTGTGTGAGCCTTTCGGGGGAGATGTCTTGCGTTGGAGTGGATCGGTCACGTACCATCACTATTTTTTGCTGCTCAATCAAACCTACGTTCTCGGTAATGTGCGGTCTGAGTTGTTTTTTTGTTTATGGTTGTCGGTTGTTCGTGTTTCTATGTTGTTTTTATTTTTTACAACAGACATTTATACTTTTATTTATTTTACCCTATTTCTAAAAGGATTTTTCACCTAGGAGGTTTGGTATCTAAAATGCACATCAGCGTTTACATGTTACTTACAGAATGGAAGTGCTTTTGTTTTTTTTCATTTATTGAATACAATCTTGGGATTATGAATATTCAATGCATACTAGGGCTGTTACTTTTCATGCTTTACATGTTACCCTTGGGAGATATTATCAGGAAACACGGTGTTAGCTTTCACTGTTATGCTGATGATACTCAGCTCTATATTTCTTCACGGCCCGATGAAACACACCAAATTGAGAAAATAACGGAATGCATAGTCCATAAAAAAAACTGGATGACGAGTTTTTTACTGCTAAATTCTGAAAAAACAGAGGTGTTAATTATCGGACCTAAAAACCCCACATGTAATAACTTAGAACACTACCTAACAATTGACGGCTGCTCTGTAAATTCTTCTTCTTCATCAGTCAGGAACCTAGGTGTGCTGTTTGATAGCAATCTGTCTTTTGAAAGCCATGTTTCTAGCATCTGTAAAACTGCGTTCTTCCATCTCAAAAACATATCTAAATTGCGACCTATGCTCTCAACGTCAAATGCAGAAATGCTAATTCATGCGTTTATGACCTCAAGGTTAGACTATTGTAATGCTTTACTGGGTGGTTGTTCTGCATGCTTGATCAACAAACTACAGTTGGTCCAAAATGCAGCAGCTAGAGTTCTTACTAGAACAAGGAAGTATGACCACATTAGCCCAGTTCTGTCAACACTGCACTGGCTCCCTATCAAACATTGTATAGATTTTAAAATCTTGTTAATGACTTATAAAGCCCTGAATGTCTTGGCTCCTCAGTACTTGAGCGAGCTCCTATCACACTATATTCCTTCACGTCCGCTGCTTTCTCAAAACTCTGGCCATTTGATAATACCTAGAATATCAAAATCGACTGCGGGCGGCAGATACTTTTCCTATTTAGCTCCCAAACTCTGGAACAATCTACCTAACACTGTTCGGGAGGCAGACACACTCTGTCAGTTTAAATCTAGATTAAAGACCCATCCCTTTAACCTGGCGTACACATAACACACTACTACACTTCTATTATTCAAATCCGTTAAAGGATTGTTAGGCTGCATTAATTAGATCAACCGGAACCGGGAACACTCCCCATAACACACGATGTACTCGTTACATCGTAAGAAGATTGGCATCTACGCTAATATTTGTTTCTTTCTTATTCTGTTTCTCAGTCTGTGTCCGGATCAGATGGTGGATCGGCGCCACGAGATGATGTTTGTGGCCCTGATCATCAGCGATGAGCCCCAGAGACATATCCCCAGTGAAGACCTCGATTAAAATACAATACAACTAAAAATAAAATAAATAACTAAAAATATAATAATAAAATACCTAACTACATAATACTATTATTGTTGGAAATTGCAACAATATAAAATAGAAATAGAATACATTTATACATTTAAAATTTTAATTAAAACAATAAGTAAACAATAAATAAACAATAATATCCTGGCCAGAGGAGAACTGGCCCCCCGACTGAGCCTGGTTTCTCCCAAGGTTTTTTTTTCTCCATTCTGTCACAGAGGGAGTTTTGGTTCCTTGCCGCTGTCGCCTCTGGCTTGCTCAGTTGGGGACACTTAATTTCTAGCGATTATTGTCAATTGGATTTCACAGATACTATTTAACCCTCTGGGTCTGAGGTGATTTTGGGGCCCTTGAGATGTTTTGACATGCCCTGATATTTGTGCTTATTTCAGCTACTTATAACATACTAATGACCAACATGTATTTGTTTTTGTATTCAGCACAAACTTTGCTACAATATTATGTGACCAACATGGTTGTACATGTTTGCATTTTTTTAGAAAAAAAATATTATGCGTGGTTAGTAAGTTCTGGGGGAAAAATGTAGCTGAAATAAGGCCATAAAACCCACACTAAATAGTCCTGAATAAGACTTTTGTGTAATCAGTTTTGTCGGCTAGAATATTTACTTCACAATTAAGTGAGAATCATTCTGCTTACTCATTTACAGAAAACAATATATTGATTAAAATGTTTTAAGACATGTTTTGTGATTGAAAGCCTGTATGCGAGGGAGTGACAATGTCCTTGAATATTAAGTGATTCTCACCTGAGACACAAAGGGCCCTCCCCTAAAGGCTGCTAATGGCCCATCAGTGTGACTGTGACTTTGAGGCAGGTAAGAGAGAATGTGAGGAGATTGAACAAATGTTTTTTTTTTTAATTATTTGTATTTTATTTACAACACCGTATAATCAAAACATACATAATGAAGGTCAAAGACACATTATTGTGCACACTGATCTAACCACAGAGATGTGAACAAACTTTGAGTCATTCCTGCAACAGATTCTGTTCAACAAGTGACAAGTAAATCATGCCTGATATTTACGTGTGTTATTTAAGTGTTTCTGCTACTTTCCATGGATTCAAGAAGAAAAAAAACAATCAGTGGTCAAGGAGCTTGTTTTACCATTTAATATCAGTGTAGTTGGACATCTGATGTTGGTACAGCACTCTCAGAGGAAAACAGTTTGAAGAAAGTCATCAGGATTCATCATCTGTGGTGCAGGTATCTGATTCAATAAAATACAGACAACCAAAAAAAACAAAACATTTGTGAGCATGTTAATATCAGGAGCATCTTTTTATATATATGTTTTATAGACTCACGCATGCTTTGTACTATCGTAAACAAAAAAATACATTTTATATCTGAGAAACTAATTATTATTGTTTAGAAAAAAACAATTATGATTTTGCAGTCATATAGCCTAGTATGTATGATTTTATAGTAGATGTTATGATTCCGTATCCATAGACTCATGCATGCTTTGTACTATCGTAAACAAAAAAATACATTTTATATCTGAGAAACTAATTATTATTGTTGTTTGGAAAAAACGAACTATGATTTTGTAGTCATATAGCCTAGTATGTATGGCTTTGTACTACAAAAGATGTACTTTGTACTATAAAAAAAAGGATATTTTATATCTGAGAAACTAATTATTATCGTTTAGCACGCTATTAAATCCATTTGTGAACATTAAACATTTTTCTAAACATTGTAGCATTCATCATGTTGTCGTTTGGGAAAAAAAATAAACGCGTTCAAGTTTGAGTCACAATAACACGTTAACTAATGCAAAAAAAGAAACATTACTTACTCATCAGATCGCTCTTCTCTTCTGGATGAACTCTTGCTCTGATTTTGAGGCAAATCCAGCTTTTATTCAGCGTGTCTTCTTCCAGAAACGAACAGTAATGTTAGCCGCGAGGAACGATCTGGCTTTGTTTGCTGTTGGGCGTCTCCTTGAGCACGCGGCTCATGTGGTTATTTACATATGAACGCGAGGGGGCGGGATCGCATTAGAAATAATGAGTTAGACGGGACAGACTGAACATCGTGTTGGTTTCATATGGATTACTTCATCACAGAATGTTTGTTTTCGATAAGACTTACTTCATTTCAAAGTAGACACTCCCAGCGTTCTATAGATATAACTCCCATGTCCGTGTGTTGAGTTTTCGCCGAGTTACACTTCATTTTAGTGACGTATTTCGAAGAGCAGCTCGCGGAGACAGATAAGACAAAGAGCGCATCCTGTTTGTTTTCTTTTTTTTTCCAAAACCACAAAGTTTTGTTGTATTCGTGAGTGTACACACAAAAAAATAGACACTTCAAAGTTTCAATTGATGTATAACACTTATCTGTACGACCAAAATCGACGGAGTATTTTTAATGTCTTTTGCACTGGTCTTAAAAAAAACGAGTTGGTATCGCCGGCGATAAAGCCGTCCCCTTAGGGTTAAACTATACTGATCTAGACAATGACATCTCTGAATTCAATAATGAAATGCCCTTAACTGAAAATTGAGTGTTTAATCTTATTATTATACATTACTGACACTCTATCCTCCAACTTGATACTGTTAAGTGCTTTGACACAATCTGTATTGTTAAAAGCGCTATATAAATAAAGGTGACTTGACTCTAAATATTTTATCACTGAATGTGAATGGTTTAAATTATGCTGTTAAATGAACCCGTGTGTTAGAATATTTACACCGTAAATCTATTTCCTGTGCCCTAATACAAAAGACACATTTAAAACAATCTGACGTGGCACGTTTCCAGAATAAGTATTATAAGTTAGCAGCCTTTTCCTGCGCTCTCAATAAAACTAAGGGGGTGCTTATCCTTGTTAAACGGAAGTTAAATTTAACAATTGAACACCTTGGTAGTGATGAGAAGGGTAGATTTGTTTTTATCCGATGCAAAATATATAATAATAGGTTAGCATTGGTTTCTATTTATGGTACAAATGAGACAGACAGTGCATTCCTTACACAGATTTCCAAAACTCTACTTGAGCAGATTGATTGCCCTCTAGTGGTGGGTGGTGATTTTAATGCTGTCGTAAATCCTGCTTTAGATAAATCTCAATCTGATTCAACAGCCAATCCATCCTCTAAATTACTGAATAAATTTATCACTGAGCTCAACTTAATCGATCTTTGGAGAATTCAGAATACTAAATCTAAGGACTTCACTTTTTTTTCTAATAGACATAAGACTTTCTCTAGGATAGACTACATATTTCTCAGCCCATCTTTAATTTCGTCTAATTCCTCCATCACTATATTACCAATTTTATTATCTGATCATTCTGCTGTGTTGTGCAGTGTTCCTCTTTCCGATGTTAAAGCCAAGTCCCCTAGATGGCGCTTTAACATATCACTATTAAGTAATCAGACTTTAATTACTTCTCTAAAAGAATATATTAAGGAATTTCTTGAAATTAATATGCCCTCTGATGTGGATCCTCAAATACTGTGGGAAACGACTAAGTGTGCTATACGAGGTTTCTGTATATCTTTCTCTTCTACTCTTGCCAAAGCGAAAACTCACCAGTTTACACAATTAGAAAATAAAATCCAATCATTACAAAACCTACAAAAACAACATTTTACTGAGCAACAGGCTACACAGCTGTCCTCTTTAAAAGAAGAATATGATTTACTTTCACACTCAAAGGCGGAATTTATTTTACATAGGACTAGGCAAAAATATTATTTTGAATCAGAGAGACCTAGTCATTTATTGGCCCTTAGGTTGAAAGAATGCGAGTCTAAGGCATATATTAGCGCAAATAAAATCATCGGATGATAAGGTCACCACGAACCCTGTGGCAATTAATGAAATATTTAAAGGTTTTTACACAAATCTGTATAAAGCCAAAACAGATTTTGATGAACCAATTTGTAAGCAGTATTTAGATAAATTGGAACTGCCTCGGATCTCACAGATGGATAAAGAATCTTTGGAGGCCCCATTAAGTTTGGAGGAACTCCACGTCGCTCTAAAAAGCCTTCAAAAGGGCAAATCGCCTGGTCTAGATGGTCTCCCCCCTGAATTGTATTTAGAAATTTGGGATTTGGTAGGGATACTTATGCTCAATTCATTACATTTTGCAATTGAACATGGGGTATTTCATAGAGATAAAAAAACTTAATTGATATCATTACTTCTTAAAAAAGGGAAAGATCCATTAGATTGTTCCAGCTACAGACCGATTTCGCTTATCCCATGTGATCTAAAAATCTATGCTAAAGTTTTTGCTTCTCGTATGGAGAAGGTAATTCATAGTTTGATCAAGGAGGACCAAACCGGTTTCATCAAGGGGTGCAATGCATCTGACAATATGCGTCGACTCCATCATATTCTTGACTTTGGAGATACTCATCCAAGTCCTTGTGTGGTGTTTTCACTGGAAGCCTTTGACAGGCTAGAGTGGAATTATATGTGGGCAGTTCTGCAATGTTTCGGCTTCGGTGAACACTTCATTTCTATAATTAATACATTATACCACTCACCTGCAGCATCAATCATAACTGGTAATATTATTTCCCCCCCATTCCCTTTACAGCGGGGAACGAGGCAGGGATGTCCGCTTTCCCCCTTATTGTTTTGTCCATCTCTTGAACACTTAGCACAAGCCATCAGGAAATCTGAAGTATCGATTAAGATTCATGATCATAATGATAGTATTTCATTATACGCTGATGATATTATTCTATATTTAGACCACTTTGATGTTTCAGTCTCTAGTATAATTAAGGAATTTGATAATTTTAGTAGCTTATCAGGATATAAAATAAATTGGAGCAAATCTGCTTTAATGCCAATTAACAATGGTAATGTTAATTCTTCTATTCCCTTATTTATTCCTATTAAGGAATCTTTCATCTACTTGGGCATTACCAAATATAAAAACATTCATAAGATTGCCAGAGACAATTTTAATAATATTTTAGTTAAGGTCAAAAAGGACATTCAAAGATGGAAGAATCTTAAAGTCTCTCTCCAAGGAAGAATCTCCACTGTTAAGATGAATTTGTTACCTCGATTTTTTTTTCTTCTCTATGCTACCACTTTCTCCCCCTCCAGGTTACTTTAAGGAGATCAACTCCATAATTTCTAAGTTTATCTGGAATGATAAATGCCCCAGAATTAAACTTACCACATTACAACATACTAATCGCGCAGGAGGACTGGCTGTACCAAATTTTGAATTGTATTATTGGTCGTTCCAGCTTAAGGCTCTTCATAATTGGGTTGATCCTCAATCTACAGTTTTATGGAGGGTGATTGAAGCTGACAAGGTTAAACCAAATAGACTTCAATATATTTTATTTACTGGCACAGGAAAAAAAGGGGATAATTATAAATTTGGTCCGGTTGTGGCTAACTCTATTAAAATCTGGAAAAAGGTTGAATGTCGGATAGGAGGACCCTTCAAATTTTGTAACAGTACACCTTTATGGCACAGTTTAAATTTTGTATGCGGAGATCGTCCATTTGTCCAACTCTCTTGGTCTTATTTAGGTGTAAACACGTGCGGTGATATATATGATAACCAGGGCCTCTGTTCATTTCAGACATTAAGAACCAAATTTTGTCTACCAGCATCCGCATATTTTGTCTTTCTTCAATTACTTTCTGCTCTCAAAGCGTATGAAGTTCCGTGGACTTTTCCCATTTCCTCTCATCCTATGCGGGACTGGATTGCACCATCTGCTGGTCGGCCATCTGTTTCCTTAATATATAATAAAATTATTGATTGCATTACAAAACCTCTTTCTATTAAAACTATTTGGAATAGGGAATTATCTGACATTAATTTATTTGTCGACTGGGAGAGAGTGTGGTCTAATCTCAGCTTAACATCTAAAAACTTGTCTCATCGTCTTATTCACTTCAAAGTCATTCATAGAGCATACATAACTCCTTACAAAAGATTTAAAATGAAACTACAATCAAATTTGAACTGCCATATATGTAATACTGCATCATCAGGCACTTTTCTTCATATGTTTTGGGAATGTTCTGTCGTCATTAGTCTATGGACACATGTAAACCTGGTTTTGTCATCCTTACTGCGAATTGATTGGTCTGTTAACCCAAGTTTGTGTCTTCTTAATGATGATTCTGGTCTCTGTATAAGTTCAATGCAAAAGAGAATGTTGTTTGCTGGTTTTACAGCTGTGAAGAAGACAATAATACAGAACTGGTTTGCACCGCACATGTGTGGAAAAACATATTGGATCCGTAGCCTCCTGCAAATAGTGACTTGTGAATGTGCAACAGCGTGAGTCGGTGGAGCCGACCATTGATGCTTGGCAGTGGGTTTTTTTTATATACGTGATTGTATAAAGGAGTGACTTTTGTGTTTTTATTGTCTTTCCCTCTCTCCCTCCCTTTTGACTGGACTTTGAGATGTTGAGTATGTGTCTGTTGTTTTGTTTTGTTATATTTTGGATGCTGTGTTGTATGTGTGAAAAAAATAAAATGAAAAAATGTTGATAACAAAAAAATAATAATGAGCCATAAGCATTCATTTAAAGTAAGGGGAAATTCCAAAAACCTTTCATGTACGTGGGTACATCAGTCCTATTCGTTCCCTTTCAGTCGGTCACTACGAGTCACGTCGGTGACTGACGAATTGGGATCTCGCCAGAGAGACCAATCCACTTCGAGTTTAACTAAACGAGCCAATGGACATTGGCATGCGGTATTTCCAATCCTTCGAGGCTGGACGAGTGGTTTCTCAGTGGGGGTCGCCCCGCCCCCCTCCGGTGCCATTCTTCCCGGAAGTGCATGAGGAGCTCACAAGATCGTGGAAGGCACCTTTCACTGCCCGAAACAAATCTTGTAGCTCCTCCCCTCTCACCACCCTTGATGGTGGAGCCGCTTTGGGGTATGCGGGCATCCCCTCGGTGGAGTGGTCTGTGGCCATGCAACTGTGTCCAACAGCCGCTACCACTCTGCAGGGTGATCTGTGTCTCCCCTCACGGGCCTGTAAGTATTCATCAGGCCTAACTAGCAGTGCTTACAGAGCTTGTGGGGAGGCGGCATCTGCCCAATACGCCATGGCGTTACTGCAGGTCCACCAGGCCAAAGCCCTGAAAGACCTGCACGAGGGTGGTCACGACCTGGCGGTTCTGCATGAGCTGCGTGCTGCGACGGACCTCGCGCTTCGAGCAATGAAGGTAACCGCACAGTCTCTGGGTTGTGCGATATCCACGCTAGTGGTCCAGGAGCGCCATCTCTGGCTGTGTCTCGCTCACATGAAGGAGCAGGAGAAGGTACAGTTCCTGAATGCTCCCATGTCACAGACCGGCCTCTTCGGCGACACTGTCGAGAGCTTTGCGCAGCAGTTCTCGGCAGCACAGAAGCAGACTGAGGCGATCAAGCACATCATGCACCGGAGGAAACCTGCTGCTTCCACCCCGGCTGCAGCCCCTCAGCCTGCTTGTCACCTTGGGCGCCCCCTGCGGCCGCTCCTGTGCAGTCGCAGCAGCCTTCCATCAGGCAGCGTCGTGGAGCCGGTCGCCCAGCCCGTCCAGGCCCCCACCAAACCTGGTGGCAAGCGCAAGTGTAAGAGGCCCTGAGACGGGCGACCCAGAGATGGAGGAGACTGCTCTTCGGGAGATGGTGACCGCACCACTCCCTCCCCCGGTGAAGGGTCGGGTGGAGAATCTTTTGTTTCATTTTGTTCTGCCGCCAGCGGTACCCAACACTTCAATAAAAGAGCAGTTTCCTCAGTCTCTGGGTCTCAAGAGGAGGAGAGTTGCGAGCTGTGCATCACGGGATCGCTTCCCTCCTTCTCTCTCGCCAGCGGGCAGCAGTGGGTTGCCCAAGAGCACCATTCCTGCCCATTCGTGGAACCAGGTAAGGGCTGTAACACTCGAGTCCCCGCTTCATGTCATCACACGCCGGGCTGTCACAAGCCTCAAGCCGGGTTCCTGCATTTCCACCCGCAGGAGCAGGAATCAGGTGAGTGTTACACTTCACACCCAGACCCCACCCCCTGCCATCACAGGCCAGGCCGTCACAGGCCCCGGGCCGGGGCCCTGTGTTCCACCACGCTGCCCCACCGTGGGTACATTGGTTCTGCTGGCACGGTCTCTCTGAGCCTGGCTAGCGCTCCCCAGTCCGTCCTGGTGGCTTCTGCGGACCATCAGACTCGGCTACGCGATTCAGTTCGCCCGGCGTCCCCCCAAGTTCAGGAGCATCCGGTTCCCCTCAGTCAAGGCCGTCGATGCCCCTGTCTTGCGTGCGGAAATCGCAGTCCTGTTGGCGAAGGATGCGATAGAGCCGGTCCCTCCAGCCGATATGAGGTCAGGGTTTTACAGCCCTTGCTTCATTGTGCCCAAGAAAAGCATTGGGTTACGACCGATCTTGGATCTGCGAGTTTTGAACCGTGCACTTCACAAGCTGCCGTTCAATATGTTGACGCAGAAACGCATTTTCGGTTGCGTCCATCCCCTAGATTGGTTTGCAGCGATCGACCTGAAGGACGCATACTTTCATGTCTCGATCCTCCCGCAACACAGGCCACTCCTGTGATTCGCGTTCGAGGGTTGGGCATATCAGTACAAGGTCCTGCCCTTCGGGCTGTCCCTGTCGCCTCGCGTCTTCACCAAAGTCGCGGAGGCGGCCATGGTTCCCCTGAGAGAACGGGGTGTGCGCATCCTCAATTACCTCGACGACTGGCTCATACTTGCACAGTCTCGCGAGCAGTTGTGCACACACAGGGACCTGGTGCTCAGGCAACTCAGCCAGTTGGGTCTTCGGGTCAACTGGGAAAAGAGTAAACTCTTGCCAACGCAGTGGATCTCTTTTCTCGGCATGGAGTTGGATTCGGTCAACCAGACAGCACGCCTCACCCAGGAACGTGCTCAATCGGTGCTGAACTGCCTCAAGACGTTACCTGATAATGGTAAAGGTAAGGACGGCGGTCCCACTGAAACTCTTTCAGAGGCTCCTGGGGCATATGGCTGCAGCTGCGGCGATAGTTCCGCTCGGTCTGCTCCATATGAGACCGCTTCAGTACTGGCTCCATGGCCGAGTCCTGAGGTGGGCGTGGAAACGCAGTACTCACCGGGTTCAGATTACACTGGCCTGCAGCAAAACCTTCAGCCCGTGGACAGATTCCTCATTCCTTCGGGCAGGAGTGCCCCTGGAGCAGCTATCAGGCATGCTGTGGTGTTCACGGATGCCTAAGCCACCGGCTGGGGAACCACGTACAACGGACATGCAGTGTCAGGGGTATGGACGGGTCCCTAACTGCGTTGGCATATCAATTGCCTCGAGTTGCTGGCAGTATGCCTTGCCTTGAGCCGCCTCAGAGGACGCCTTCGGGGCAAGGACGTTCTGGTCTGTACGGACAATACTGCAACCATTGCGTATATCAAACGGCAAGGCAGTTTACTCTCCCATCGCATGTCGCAACTCGCCCGCCACCTCCTCCTCTGGAGTCAGAAGCATCTGAGGTCCCTTCGTGCCATCCACATCCCGAGAGTGCTCAATCGGGCAGCCGACGAGCTGTCTCTAGCAGCACTTCCAGAGGAGTGGAGCCTCCATCCCCAGGCGGTTCAGCTGATTTGGGGACGGTTCGGAGTTGCTCAGGTTGACCTGTTTGCATCTCCAGAAACCACTCATTGCCAGTGGTTCGACTCCCTAACCGAGGCAACGCTCGGCACGGATGTACTGGCACATAGCTGGCCCCGGGGCCTGCACAAATATGCGTTCCCCCCAGTGAGCCTACTAGCACAGACACTGTGCAAGATCAGGGAGGATGAGGAGCAGGTCTTATTAGTGGCTCCATATTGGCCCAACAACACCTGGTTCCCAGAACTCAAGCTCCTCGCGACAGCCCCTCCCTGGGCGATTCCTTTGAGGAAGGATCTGCTTTCTCTGAGACGGGCCACCATCTGGCACCTGCGTCCAGACCTGTGGAAACTCCATGTGTGGTCTCTGGACGGGACGTGGAGGTTCTAGGTGACCTACCCCAGGAGGTAGCACTCACTATCGCTTCAGCACGAGCACCGTCCACAACATGGTTCCTCTCACCATGAGGACCCTCGGAGATGTTCGATCAGAGCCGTGCTTTCCTTTTTGCAACAAGGGTTGGAGCGTAGGCTGTCCCCCTCCACCCTTAAGGTTTATGTTGCTGCTATTTCTGCTCACCACGACCCCGTAGAGGGGAGGTCGGTAGGGAAGCACGATCTGGTCGTCAGGTTTCTTAGGGGGGCCAGGACGTTAACCTGTTAGCCAGCACCCCCCATTTGGGACCCACAGCTAACTTAAAATTGTAACAGTTCCTGACTTCAGTGTGTTACACCCAATTTTGGTGTCTTTGGAAAGAAGACACTTTAGGCTTTACTATTCATCATCCAGAGTTGATAATGCTCAAAAAGATAAAAAGTTATAGAGACTGAAGTGCCTTGAAAAAAATTGTACCACACTGATTTTTTTAAATTTCATATAAAAATTAGTGCTGTCAATCGATAAGAAAAAAAAACGAATTAATCACACATTTTTCAAAAATTAATCGCGATTAATCAAATCAAATCAAATCAAATCACTTTTATTGTCACGTCACCACAGCACAAGTGCCTTGGTGAGTGAAATTCTTGAGAGCGTGCTCCAAACAGTGCAAAAAAAAACAAAACAAAACAATTTACATATAGACAGTACATATTTACAGACTGTACAGAAGACAATGTGCAAAATACACATACACATACTCAATATACACAGTGTACTATAAAGACAGTCTTAGTTACCAATACACTATGTACACATTTTACATTATGTACACATCTATACATAGTAATATGTTAAGGTGCAACAGATTATAGATTTACAACAGAGTAGTTGTGCAATATATAGTTGTGCATAGGTGCAACAGATTATACATATGCAATGTCGTGGATGTGCATTGTATGGTATCCAGTGATAGCAGATAGTTTGTATTATTGCAGAGTGTGCGTGTAGTCCAGTAGAACGGCAGTAAAGTGCAATGCATGGCATGATGTGTGAGTGGGAGTGTGATGTAGGGTGAATTAGTTCTGACTGTTCATTTGCCTGATAGCCTGAGGGAAAAAGCTGTCCCTCAGTCGGCTAGTGCGGGATCGGATGCTGCGGAGACGTCTCCCTGAGGGCAGCAGAGAGAGCAGTCTGTGGGATGGATGGCTGGAGTCCTTGATGATCCTCCCGGCTTTCCTTATACACCGCCTGGTGTAGATGTCCTGGAGGGAGAAAAGCTCACCTCCAACAATGTGGCGGCCAGTTCGCACGACCCTTTGCAGAGCTTTGCGGTTGCCAGCAGTGCTGTTTCCAAACCAGGCGGTGATACAGCCGGTCAGGATGCTCTCCACAGTGCAGGTGTAGAAGGATCTGAGGATGCTGGGGCTCATTCCAAACTTCCTCAGCCGTCTCAGGAAGAAGAGGCGCTGATGTGCCTTCTTCAGCACTGCATCTGTGTGAGTGGACCATGTGAGATCCTCGGTGATGTGAACGCCGAGGAACTTAAAGCTGTTTACCCGCTCCACAGGTGTCTTGTCGATGGAGATGGGTGTGTGTTCTCTGCTCTGTCTCCTGAAATCCACCACCAGCTCCTTGGTCTTGTCGATGTTGAGTGAGAGGTGGTTCTCCTGGCACCATTTAGTCAGGGTACTCACCTCCTCTCTGTAGGCCGTCTCATCGTTGTCGGTGATCAGGCCTATCACCGTTATGTCATCGGCAAATTTGACGATCTCTGTGACATTGGAGCTGTGTGTAGCTGTACAGTCGTGTGTGTACAGAGAGTACAGGAGCGGGCTGAGAACGCAGCCCTGCGGGGCACCAGTGTTGAGGATCAGGGGAGATGAGGTGTTGTTGCCCATTCTGACCACCTGACTTCTGCCTGTCAGGAAGTCCAGGATCCAGCTGCACAGAGATCTGTTCAGTCCCAGAGTCTGGAGCTTATCAACCAGTGTGGCAGGCACTATGGTGTTAAATGCTGAACTATAATCCACGAACAGCATCCTTACATTGGTGTTCTTATTTTCCAGGTGGGAGAGAGCAGTGTGCAGGGTGAAGGCAATAGCGTCGTCTGTGGAACGGTTTCTGCGGTATGCAAATTGTAGTGGGTCCAGTGAGGCAGGCAGCACAGAGCAGATGTGGTCTCTGATGAGCTTCTCAAAACACTTGCTGAAGATGGGTGTCAGAGCAACGGGCCTCCAGTCGTTCAAGCATGTGATTTTATTTTTCTTAGGTATGGGCACAATGGTGGATTTTTTGAAGCATGAGGGAACCACAGACAGAGAGAGGGACAGATTGAAGATGTCTGTAAAAACCCCGGCTAGTTGGTAAGCGCATGCTTTGAGCACAAGTCCTGGGATGCCATCCGGGCCCACAGCTTTGCGGATGTTCACCCGTTTGAAGGATCGAGTTACATCCGCGACAGAAAGGGATAGTGGACTCACCTCTTCTGCAGCAGCCGTGGGAGCGCACTCTGTGTGGGCGTTGTTATGAGCCTCGAAACGAGCATAAAAGGTATTCAGCTCATCCGGTAGAGAGGCCGCAATGTTCACAGTAGCTGGTTTATTCCGTTTAAAACCTGTTATGTTGTTGCCCTGCCACATGCTTCTTGGGTTGTTGTTGTTGAATTGTTCTTCAATTTTGTTTTTATATTGTCGTTTGGCTGCTTTTATGGATCTCCTGAGATCGTAACTGGCTTGTTTCCGATCGTCAGTGTTTCCGGATTTAAAGGCAGATGTCCGCGCTGACAAGGCTGATCGAACATCGCTGTTAATCCACGGTTTTTGGTTGGGGTAGATGCGTATTATTTTGGTCGGAATTACATCCTCTATACACGTCCGTATGAAACACGTTACAGAATCTGAGTACTCCTCTATGTCGTCATCAGACGCTGCCCGGAACATGTCCCAGTCCACGTGATCAAAACAGTCCTGAAGTATAGCGTCCTATTGGTCCGACCAGCATTGAATTGTCCTGAGGGCGGGTGCTTCACGTTTCAGTTTCTGCCTATAAGCAGGCAGAAGCAGAACGGAGGAGTGATCCGATTTGCCGAAAGGTGGGCGGGGGAGGGATTTGTAAGCGTCCCGGAAGGGGGAGTAGCAATGGTCCAGTACACGATCACCACGCGTGTTGATGGTGATGTGTTGAAAGTATTTTGGAGCTATTGTTCTGAAGTTGGCTTTATTAAAGTCCCCCGTAATAACAAACGCTGCATCTGGGTACGCGGTTTCCTGCTCGCTTATATTCCCGTACAGTTCCCTGAGTGCCTGGTCTGTGTTGGCTTGAGGGGGGATGTATACAGCTGTGATTATGATCGCTGTAAATTCCCTCGGTAGCCAGAATGGTCGGCACAGAAGCGTATGAAATTCCAGATCAGGGGAGCAGAAGGATTTAATAGAGTGTTGATTCCTATCATCACACCACGAGTTGTTGATATAGAAACAAACGCCCCCACCTTTGCTTTTCCCTGTGAGCTCTTTCGTTCTGTCCGAGCGGTGCACGGAAAAGCCCGTAAGCTCGATGGCTGAGTCTGGAACCATTGCAGACATCCAGGTTTCTGTGAGGCAAATAACGCAGCATTCCCTTGTTTCTCGTTGGTATGAGATGCGCGCACGCAGTTCACAGAGTTTGTTATCCAGTGACTGAACGTTAGCCAGCAAAATGGTTGGGAGAGGAGGTCGAAAGGCACGGCGTCTCAGTCTGACGAGAACGCCAGCTCTCTTCCTTCTTTTCTGGCTACGTTTCTTTCGTTGTGGTCGTGCGTTCCAGACAAAGGGCTCTGATGCGGTGTCTGTAAACAATCCACCGGCGTTCAGGAACTCAAAGTCCGGTTTGCGTTGCGCGACGGAAGAACCGATGTTTAAAAGCGTGTCTCTATCGTAGACAGTTATACTAACAACATCTAACACGTAAAACAACAAAAAAACAAACAAAACATACGAAAACCTGCAAAGTTTTATCGGAGCTCGCAACACGGCTGCCATCCTCGGCGCCATCTTGGTTCACAATCCCACCTAACATTAAAGGATTAAGTGGATTAAGTGAACCTAACATGGTTCACTTAATCCCACCTAACATTAAAGTTTTTAAATATACTTTTATATTGCAATAATTTCAGATTCAATCTTCAAATGTACAATGTACAAACAACATAAAGACAGTATATTTTTTAATATGTCTTTATGATTGAAGGCCAGCATCACTGATATCAATACTACTGATGTCTCAATAAAATTGTTTCTCCCCCTTAATATTTAACCGTTGACTGTAGCCATTCAGCATTACAGTATAATTGAGAGCTATCAATTTTAACATTTATTAGACTTAACGTCTAATTTAAGTGAACTTAAAACAATCTTCACACAAACCCATTACAATAAATGACATATTTAGCTACCTGTGCCCTTCAGCAGAAATATACAAAAAATTAATAGTTACCAAACACTAAATTCTAAATTAAATATAGATGAACCCCTTAAAGCTATAAAAGTTCTTGATTTACTCTTTTTTCATTTGTTCTTGGATTAATAGACATCACAGCAGCTGGTTATTAGCTTATTGCCTGCTATTGCTTTAAAAGCTGCTGCTGCTTACTGACCCGCTTCAGGTCTTAGTCTCTTCTAATGAACTGACGAGTTGAATCGGGTGTGTTAGATGAGGGAGACAGTGCTGGGGTGCCTCAGGAAAGTTTTGAAAACCATTTCAGAGACATGTTCTTACATGTGACGCATATTATATTGCATGCATGCATGCACACAGTTTTAAGGCAGCTTTAATCGCCTTTTTGGTAACTTCATGCCTTAACTCACTGAAGTCGACCGTATCGCCGGCGATACCAGCTCAGTTTTTTTAAGATCAGTGCAAAAGACACTAAAAATACTCTGTTGATTTTGGTCACACAAATACGTGTTTATACATCAATCGAAACTGTTAAGTGTCTACTTTTTTTGTGTACACTCACGATTACAACAAAACTTTGTAGTTTTGGAAAAAAAAAAGAAAACTAACAGAGTGCGCTCTCTGTCTTCTCCGTCTCCGCGAACTGCTTTTAGAAATACGTCACTAAAATGAACTGTAACTCAGCGAAAACTCTACACACAGACATGGGAGTTATATCTATAGAAAGCTTGAAGTGTCTACTTTCTTATCGAAAACAAACATTCTGTGATGACGTAATCTGTATGAAACCAACACGATGTTCAGTCTTTCCAGTCTAACTCATTATTTCTAATGCGATCCCGCCCCCTCGCGTTCATATGTAAATAACCACGTGTGCCGCGTGCTCATGGAGATGCCCAACAACAAACAAAGCCAGATCGTTCCTCGCGGCTAACGTTACTGTTCATTTCTGGAAAAAGACGTGCTGATAAAGGCTGGATTTCCCTCAAAATGAGAGCAAGAGTTCATCCAGAAGAGAAGATCGATCTGATGAGTAAGTAATGTTTCTTTTTTGCATTAGGTAACGTGTTATTGTGACATAAACACGTTTATTTGGGTTTTTCCAAACGACAACATGATGAATGCTACCATCTAAGAATGATTAGACCATGTTTATAATTAATACTCTGTTCACAAATAGATTTAATAGCGTGTTAAACAATAATAATTAGTTTCTCAGATATAAAATATCATTTTTTATAGTACAAAGTACATCCTTGTGTAGTACTATGGCTACAGAATAATATAATAGGCTACTATAAAATCATACATACTAGGCTATATGACTACAAAATCATAGTTGTTGTTTTTTTCCCAAACTGTAATTCTAGACTACAATGTTTGAATATGATAGGCAATTCATTGTATTTAAATTTCTTACGGCGCGATTATGTTTTCATGCTCTATATAAAACAATAAAAGTAATATGAGTGTACACTGTAACATGATGAATGCTACGAGACTAAGTATGTTTAGAACATGTTTATTATAAATAGCCTACTGTTCAAAAATAGATTTTAATAACGTGCTAAACAATAATAATTAGTTTATCAAATATAAAATGTATTTTTTTGTTTACAAAGCATACGTGACTCTATAAAACCTATATATATATATATATATATATATATAAATATATATAAAAAGATGCTCCTGAAATTAACATGCTCACAAATGTTGTTGTTTTTTGTTGGTGTTTGTATTTTATTGAATCAGATACCTGCACCACAGATGATGAATCCTGATGACTTTCTTCAAACTGTTTTCCTCTGAGAGCGCTGTACCAACATCAGATGTTCAACTACACTAATATTCTATGGTAAAACAAGATCCTTGACTACTGATTATGTTTTTTCCTTCTTGAATCCATGGAAATAAGCAGAAACACTTAAATAACACACATAAATATAAGGTATGTTTCACTTGTTGAACAGAATCTGTTGCAGGAATGACTCAAAGTCTGTTCACATCTCTGTGGTTAGATCAGTGTGCACAATAATGTGTCTTTGACCTTCATTATGTATGTTTTGATTATACTGTCTTGTAAATAAAATACAAATAATAAAAAAAAAATTTTTTCAATCTCCTCACATTCTCTCTTACCTGACTCAAAGTCACAGTCACACTGATGGGCCATTAGAGGCCATTATGGGAGGGCCCTTTGTCTCTCAGGTGAGAGTCACTTAATATTGCCACTCCCTCGCATATAGGCTTTCAATCACAAAACATGTCTTAAAAAATTTAAATCAATATATTGTTTTCTGTGAATGAGTAAGCCGAATGATTCTCACATAATTGTGAAGTAAATATTCTAGCCTACAAGACTGATTACTCAAAAGTCTTATTCAGGACTATTTAGTGTGGGTTTTATGGCCTTATTTCAGCTAAAAAAAAATCCCAAAACGTACTAACCACGCATAATATTAATATTAATATAATATCTAAAAAATGCAAACATGTACATCCATCTTGGTCACATATTATTGTAGCACAGTTTGTGCTGAATACAAAAAAAAATACATGTTGGTCAATAGTATGTTATAAGTAGCTGAAATAAGCACAAATATCAGGGCATGTCAAAACATCTCAAGGGCCCCAAAATCACCTCAGACCCCAGAGGGTTAACTGACGGCATAACTAGGACATTGCATGCACGTAGTTTCTTTCGCTGTTTGATATGAAATGATACAGGCTACAGCGCGCGTCGGCACCTTTGTGCGTGTATTTGAAGAGTGTGCGCTACGAGCACTATCTTTTCCACGCTCGTTTGACTCACGCCTGGCGTGGAGGCGACGTTAGAGCACGCGTCTGAAACGTCTCCAATTTGATGTGGTCATAAAGACGTTCTGCATCCAAATAAACGCAATCCTTTTCGAGAAAAAAGAGACAGAGGCAGCAGTTGTGAATGGGGTGGCCAACCCTAGCCCTGCCCCTGCGTTAATTGCATTAAATATTTTTAACGCTTTAATCTGAAAAAAATAATCTCCCACGTCGATGTTTCTCTAATTTTGACACCACTAATAAAAATACATTAAATCAGTCCTGGAGCTATCCAGAAAATTAATGGGTTGAGAGTCACATGTCTCATGAGTTTATATTTCAAATCTGAAGAAGATACCATGAAAAATGAGATTCCTGCAACCATTTTTCTGAGATTTTTCTAGTCCCCCCTCTGTTTGAGGAAAAATATTTACCAAATGTGTTGAAGTGTTCTACAAACTATTTTAGTCATTATACATACCACTGCATAATTTTTCAATTATAAAGTAATAGACAGAATCTTAGACATCATATAAGTGATTTATTTGAGCACTAGAAAAATACAATAAGAATAATTTGAGTAATAAAAAGATTGCCAGACATAGGCTACACTGATATTGCCACACATAGTCATACAGTTAGTAATCACATGCTGATGTGCGTCCATACAGATGATAATCATACAGATGGGCCATATAGTCAATAATGGTCAATCATATAAAAGCATTCACATTGATAGCTTACATACAGTCTGTAATCACACACTGATGTGCGTTCATACAGATGGTAATCATGCAGATACAGCCACATTCCCCACAAAACAGAAACACACACACACATATATGAAAAATGTTGTAAAAAAAAATTTTGTCCAAAAAGACGATCGCTAAGTTACGCCCCCATCAGATGACAGGTGCGTCACAGCTTGCATCACGAGCCATCACGAGAGCACGCCAGAATTCAAATAAACAATCTTCCGCGTATCTTTCACTTTTTTTTTTTGGATGGTCTCATTCTGTTTGTGACACTGCGTGCTACAAAACCATGTTGTTGTTTTTTACCACCAAGACGCTGTTTTTGAGTGTAATTTATTCCATAACGGACACAAACAATAACTCTCCCTGAAGAGATGAGACGTAAACAAACGAATAACGATCCAAATTACAACGTTATTGTTTCTTTGGACTAAAAGTGCTCTTTGGGATGTTGTTCCGTGGACCCTTATCTCTCAAACTAAACTGGGATTTACAGCAGTGGATACGTTTGTGTCTCATTATCAGGATGAATCTGGTATGTACTGCGGTTTTTTTATACATGTTTTGATGTGTACTGCTTACACAAATTTAGCAAATACATTCCTTATAAGCTTTCCATCGAAAAACAGCGATCTGTCGTCGATGCTTGAGGCTTAGACCTTCAAAATGATATATAGTTTGTCAAGATTAATTTTGTCCAGTTTCATTTTATCGATTTGAAAACAATGACATGTGCAAACAAAGAGCAAACAAAGAGCTTTCAGTGCACTGGCGTCCTGGTGCATGTTAACAGTTTAATAAGCTTAACCTGTTAACATGCACCAGGATGCCAGCACACTGAACACTCTTTGTTTTGACCTAAATATGATTTTCAGTTACAATAATTAATCCTAAAATTCGACATTAGTAACTTACTTTTTGCAGCATCACAAGATCTCCCGGTTCTTTACTTGTGAGTTCAGTTCACTGAAGACTCGCTCTAAACGGATCATTTGAATCAGTGAGTTGTCGACTCGAGAACAGCTGCAATCGGATCATTCCAATTTGTGAATGAATCGTTTGTTGCGATTTGCAAACTGACTTAACAGGTTAATTGAAAATAATCAGTTTGTTCATGAATCAGACACCGCTTCTGCGTCTCGGAGCACGTGATGTATTATAAGGAGTAACGATATGTTTTATGAAATGTAGTGAAGTAAAAAGTACGATCTTATGCTTTGGAATGTAGTGAAGTAAAAGTAAAAGTTACTCAAAATAAAACTACTCCAGTAAAGTACAGATACTTGAAAAATGTACTTAAGTACAGTAACTGATGGCAGTAAATCCAAAGGTGGAGGAGTGTGTTTCATGATTAACAAGAAATGGTGTGACCCCAGGAATATCTCCTCTCTGTCGCGCTCCTGCTCGCCTCATCTGGAACATCTATCCATTATTTGCCGCCCATTCAATCTGCCCCGGGAGTTTTCATCGATCATTGTTACTGCTGTTTACATTCCACCACAGGCAGACACTGGCTTGGCTTTGTCTAAGCTTCACGATGTGCTCAGCGGCTACATTAGCAAACATCCTGACGCTGCCTTTATCATCACAGGGGACTTTAACAAAGCCAACCTCAGGCAGGTCATGCCGAACTTTCATCAACATGTATCCTGTCCAACTAGAGGACCGAATACACTGGATCATTGTTACTCTCAGTTTAAGAATGCCTACAAAGCCTGCTCACTACCAGCTTTTGGTAAATCGGACCATGCCGCCATTTTCCTCACACCGGAATATAAACAAAGGCTCGCTCAGGAACCCCCGGTGCAGAGAGTAGTGACGCGCTGGTCCTCACACTCAGAAGCTATGCTACAGGCGGCTCTTGATGACGTCGACTGGGACATGTTCATCTGCGAGTTCATCTGACATCAGCGAGTTCACAGATGTAGCATTAAGCTTTGTAAACACGCTAATCGGGCAAGCTACAGAAAGAATAACTGTAAGATCCTTCCCAAATCAGAAACCATGTGTGGACAGAACAATCCGTGCTGCGGTTAACAAACGAACTGCCGCATACAACGAGGCTCTTTTGTCTGGAAATATGAGTGAGTACAAAGCAACGTGCTATGCTCTCCGACGTGCAGTAAGAGCCGCCAAACTCCGATACAGGGAGAGAATTGAGTCTCATTTTCAGCTCAATGACTCTCGACGCATGTGGCAGGGACTGAGGACCATCTGTGCCTTTGGAAATAAATCCTCCGCAGAGGTGAGAGCAGATCTGTTGCTGGCCGACGAGTTAAACACCTTATATGGCCGCTTTGAATGCAATGGCGGCAGCGCGACTCTGCCGATCAGCGCGTCAGGAAGCATCTGGCAGAGTAGCGATAATCATGTGATCACCGTGTCGGAGGACGAGGTACGGAGGGCCCTAAAGCATGTGAATGTCAGGAAAGCGGCCGGACCTGACGGGATCACTGGCCATGTTCTGAGGTTCTGCGCTGATCAGCTTGCTGGTTTGTTTACATCTATCTTCAATGAGTCTCTTGCTACCTCTGTGATTCCAACCTACTTTAAAAAAATCTGTCATCATCCCTGTGCCTAAGAACAATAAACCCTCTTGTCTGAATGACTATTGTCCAGTTGCTCTCACATCAATAGATGAGAGCATTTTTGAGAGACTTGTAAAGAGCCACATTTGCTCCTCCATCCCTGTTACTTTGGACCCTCTTCAGTTTGCCTATCGCCCCAATAGAACTACTGATGATGCCATCTCCCACGTTCTCCACTCCTCCCTCACACACATTGACAGCAACAATGGGAACTATGTAAGGCTGCTATTTATTGACTATAGCTCAGCTTTCAATACTATAGTCCCCATTAAGCTAGCTTCTAAACTCAAAGACCTCAGCCTAAACTCTTCACTCTGTGACTGGATTCAAGACTTCCTCACCGGCAGACCTCAAGTGGTGAAAGTTGGCCAGTTCATCTTAAACTCCATCACCCTGAATGTAGGAGCCTCACAGGGCTGTGTCCTGAGTCCCCTGCTCTACTCTCTCTACACACACGACTGCGTGTCCTCTCACAGCTCCACATTTATTATCAAATTTGCTGATGATACTGTGGTTCTGGGCCTCATTTCCAACAATGATGAGACCGCATACTTGGATGAGGTAGAGAGACTTACATCATGGTGCCAGGACAACTGTCTCTCTCTGAATGTGAGCAAAACTAAAGAGCTGTTTGTGGACTTCAGAAAGAGTCAGCAGCGGCCCTACACTCCTCTTATGATCAGTGGGACCCCTGTGGAGAGGGTGAGCAGCTTCAAGTACCTCGGTGTAAACATCTCCGAGAACCTGACTTGGACTACACACATTCAAACACAGGTTAAGAAAGCCAGGCAAAGACTGTACCATCTGCTGCTATAGCTGAGGAAATTCAGGGTCTCACCCGCAATCCTGAAAACGTTCTATTCAGGGATCATAGAAAGTGTATTGCCTCAGTGCATCTCAGTGTGGTATGGAAACAGCTCCAATCAGGACTGTAAAGCCCTGCAGAGAGTTGTGCGCTTAGCTGAGCGTATCTCAGGGTCTGCTCTCCCCTCCCTGCAGGACATCTACCTCAAACGCTGCAGAAGCAGATCTGTCAAAATCATCAAGGACTCAAATCACCCTGGTAACCGTTTCTTCATTTTGCTACCATCTGGTAAGAGCTTCCGTAGCCTGATGGCAAAAACTGAGAGACTTAGGAGGAGCTTCTTCCCCCAGGCCATCAGGCTCCTAAACTCCTAAACTCAAACTCGGTCTCATAACACCAACATGACTCCATTTAATAATCACTAATAATCAGCAAGTTATTAATATTTTTTCTACCATTCTTATTGCTGCTATGTAAATACCTTGTACAACCTGTTTGCACATCTTCTTGCACATTCTTTCTTATATTATTATTTATTAAGTCTACAGTATACTGTCCTGCACACCTATTTTTTCACATTTTATTTTATATTTTATTATTTTTATTTTTTATTCTCTAAAAAAATAAAATAATAATAATAATAATCATTCAGTTGATGCAGAGACGTATAGACTGGGGGAATCCCCCATCTCCCCACGCTCTGAATATTACGTATCATAACGTAACTACGTGTAAACATTATTTGCCCGTTTTTACTTGGAAAATCAGCTGTTTTCTAGCATTCAAATAACTATGGATAAACCTAAAATGATAGAAGAAGGATTGGAGATAAATTGCATTTGCAAATAGCCTAAGGTAGGAATGTGCATACTTTTAAATCGACACCTGCCACAGTGTTTTCCTCTTTGAGTGTGTCCTAAAAGCGGAGATGAGAGGAGAGAGGAGAGGAGAGAAGAGAAGAGAAGAGAAGAGAAGAGAAGAGAAGAGAAGAGAAGAGAAGAGAAGAGAAGAGAAGAGAGGAGAGGAGAGGAGGGTCTTAATCTTAGCACTCAGCATACCCGGTTTAAAAAGTCACCGCTCACCACTGATAGATATATAAAAAAATGTTTTATTATTATTATTAATAATTCTTAATTTTTTAACAGGCAAAAGGTAAGGGCTATTGGGATGCCCCGACATGTCCGGACATGTAAATGTCATGTTTTATGGAGGTTTTCCAATTACATAATTCAATTCAATTCACATTTATTTTTATAGCTTTTCACAAAACAAATTGTTGCACAGCAGTTTCACAGAAAATTAAAGTTTCTACATTATATTTAAACATTTTTATATTCAAAACATTATATTATATTAATGAATTTTATACAGTATCATCCCCTAAACCTACCATCACAGTAAATTTTCTACATATTTTTCATAAACATCATTTGGTATAATTTATAATTTAAAAAGTTGTTATGCTCATGGGGACAAATTTCGCACAGGTCAGTCATTTGAAGTATTACTACACACACACACACACACACACACACACACACACTATAGGTGTGTTTGACTTGAAGCGGCACTGCGCAGAATGATCAGTGTATGACATCAAAGTACCGCGAGAGCGATTCAAAAGCATAAGGATCCATCTGGTCTCTTATCGCTCTCACGGTACTTTGATGTCATACACTGATCATTCTGCGCAGTGTCAAGTCGAACACACCTGTTTTCTTAGCTATCTAAATGGGACACTACAGATACTCCTATTGTTTCTTTTTTCTATCTAAAAATAATTATACATTTTACAACCTAATACTAAGCCATCACAGAAAACTTTACATCTTACAAAATAAATAATTGATGTGATTTATAAGTAATTTTCTCATGGGTCTCAATAAAATGGCCTATGCAAAGTCAAAATGTCCCTCTCTTTGAGGCACAGTGTAGGTTAAACAAGTACACAAACACACATTCAATCGTCCGAGTCTTATTATCTACTTTTAAATGAAATTAATATAAATAAATTGTGCAATCACACACGATATAAAACAAAAGCAAAACATTTACACTAGTTTTAGGTAACAAAAAATATTGTAATGAGGAGCCGGCGACGTCAAAATAAGTAAAGGGAAAAAAAATGTTTAACAAGCAAACGGAAAGTATGTTGTGGACATGTCCGGACATGTCAATGTCATGTTTTATGGAGGTTTTCCATAGACATAATGCAATTTAATTCACGTTTAATTGTATAGTTTTCACCAAAAAATTGTTGCAAAGCAGTTTCACAGAAAATTTAAGTTTCTACATTATATTTATAACCTTTAATATTTATATTTACATTATATTAATTAATTTTATACAGTATCACCCCCTAAACCTACCATCATAGTAAACTTGCTAATTTTTTTTATATTTTCAGAAACATCATTTAGTATAATTTATCATTTAAAAAGTTGCTATGCTCATGGGGACAAATTTTGCTTAGATTAATCATTTGGAGTATCACTACACATCAGGGCCCGTATTTATCAAGCTTCTCAAAGTGCCATTTTAGTCTTAAGTGCTGAGAATTCATGAAATTTACTCCTACTTTCAAACTTAAGTATAAAAGCAAGTTATCAAATTTCTTAAAGCTAAGAATCACTCTTACTCTCCCAGTTATTTAAGACAGCTGGAGAGGTCTCTCAAGTGGTTAAGAGTTGCCAGCAGGGGCTTGTGATGGCGCTGAAGAGACAGAGACGTGCGCGAATCTTTCAGGAGAGGAGGAATGTCTTTGAAATGTTTGGCGACGAGCAGTTAATCAAACAAGTTACATTTCCTCAGTTATTCAAAACGAGCAAAGAACATTTACATTACCAAACAACATCATAACTGACTTCAGTCTATCGCGAGTATTATGCGATCTGCACTGTATGAAGAATAAATCTCTTACCCCTCATTTACACTGCACGCGTCTGCTGTGCGTTACAGCTCCACAGCCACCGGAGCTGATCAGCCGCGCCGTGGCAAGTTTCTGAAGCCGCTCTCCGCGCTGCATCACTAAAGATTAAAGTCTATTTTTGACGGATAATAATAATAATAATAATCGTCTCGCTGTCGTCAAAGGCATCAGCAACAGTCGATACACTATACTATCATCTATCGGCACCCTAAATTAAGTTGTGATGATGCTTCGTTTCCTTGCCATAATGTGTTCTCTTGAAAAGTCTTTATTGTCTAATGTGTGTTGAATGTAAACTCCTATTAGGAATTTAACCAGTCAATGTGAATTTATCTGAGAATATTCTTAATTAAGGAAATCTATTCAGTGATTGGTCCATGCATATGTCGTCATCCAAAATCCCATTTGTGGCACAGCAAAGTGTCGTGAATCATCTCTAAGACTGACACTTAAGATTTAGTCCTACACTTTGCTTAAATTACGACTGAGATGATTGATAACTAACTTTTAATCTCAGCTTTGAGCCAAGAATTTTTTTCCACTTAAGTCAATTCTTAGCAGTGTTCTTGAGAGTAATTCTTAGAGGCTTGATAAATACGGGCCCAGGGCCCGTATTCATGAAAAATCTTAGTGCCAAGAGTTGCTCCTAGTAACAAAATTCTAAGAAAATTCTTAGAAATGTGGGTGTTTCCTCTTAAATTTAAAGAAACGATCCTAGTAAAGAAAAAAGTAATTCAGAAAGCATCTTAACCCTTAAAAGAGGTCTTAAGGTCCGAAATTGTTAGGAGTACGGACGAGGACTTTTAAGAGGCTTAAGAGTTTCTTTAGCAGTGGAGAAAATGGATGAAACATGAAGAGGGAGAAGAAATGTGTTGCACACAATGCATGACAGTGAGTTAATAAGACGCTACACATTAGATCGTGCAGGGATCATGTTTGTGACAGATCTTATTAAAGACATGTTAACATCTCCGACACCACGCAGAAATGCCATAGCACCAGAAATGGACGTAATCACTACATTAACTACATTAACATATTTGGCAACTGGAAAAATGCAACTATGCAGCAGCGATGATTTGGGTCTGTTACAGCACTTTCAGAACCTTATTGTGTCGCTGTTCATTTCCTATAAAATACGTTAAGTATGACAGCATGGTAAATAAAAAATAAAGAATATAATGTGTGTGTGTGTATGTGTGTGTGTGTGTGCGCGCACGCGAGCGAGAGAGAGAGTACGGTAAAACAGGAAAAATTACGCTTGCAATTTCAAAGTGAAGGCTTATAATAAACCCTACTCTTAAAAGCGCTCTTACTTCCTTCTTGGACAACCAACCAATCACAGTCTTCAAAAGACTGTGTCATAGCTAGCAAAGGGGTCAGCCCCGCCTCCTCACTAAGATAAAAGTTTTTGTCTTTTCCTCGCTCAGAGTTGCTCTCAGATTGGTCCTGAATCACTTTTAAGCTAAGACTCCTAGCTAGAAATTTTTAAGCTAAATTAGGAGCTCTCTGAGAGGATTCTTAGAATCTTTATGAATACGGGCCCTGGTTTGCGGGGACACTCCGTATAGGTGTAATTTTTTTTTTTTTTTACTGTACAAACTCTACACCTACCCATCACACAAAAAAATCTGCATATACATCCATTTTTTTATAAAATATTGTTTGTAAGCTATTGTAATTATGAGGACTCAAGAAATTTCATCATAAACCACATTTACGTTGTTATATCAGAGTAACACTCATGTCATTATTAAAATTTGTGTTCTGATAAATCATATAAACAATCACACACATACACAAACATTACATGCTAAAAAGAGACTCATCTCTATTTTAACGAATATGGTGATGAATAAAATAAAATAAAATAGAATTATATATGACAGGATGGTAACAAACATGTTACTAAAGCAAAGCAAACCATTTATCATACATTTTAAACAAGTATTTTAAGTATTCGTGGAGATTCATGTTGTTTTATTTACATGTCTGTGAAGAGAGGTGACAGAGACAGAGCCGGCAGAGAATGCACCCTGTTTATTTTCTTTATTTTACAAAAGCACATTGTTTTGTTGTTATGATGACTATATTCAAATAAAAGTTGACCCTTTGTAGTTTCAAATTAATTCTTATTCTTATCTGTACGATCAAAACTGACAGAGTATTGTTAGTTTAATTTTCGTGGTCATAAATAAAATACGAGGGGGGTAAGCAAGAGACGCTATCATTGGAGAACTATATTTGAGAGTATTTAGCCATCGTTCACTATTCAGATTTACCGGACTGTGTTTTGATAAAGTTTTTCTGTGATGGCATTAATCAACCTCTAAAGTCTAAGGTTAGAAATGAGGGTCCGCGTTCATCACTCAGTCAGTTTATGGATTATGCTTTGTTGTCTGTTGGCTCTCTATTCACTGTGGGTGTTGCAGAGTAGGAACACGACATTGCGTCCGTACCGGTAATGGCGTCCACACCAGAGCGTGGTCACATAATGGCATGTCACTGCTGCTATCTCTGTTTCAAGTCAAGTCACCGCTGATCTTCATGAATCAAGTCAATTCACAGCTGATCTTCCTGAGTAATCGTCACGTCACAGCTGATCGTCCAGTCTCGTCACATCTCCGCTGAACTTCCAGAGTCTCATCACGTCTCCACTGATCTTCCAGAGTCTCGTCACGTCTCTTCTGTTCATCCAGAGTCCTGTCACTTCCTAGGAAGTGACAGGACTCCCAGATCCCAGATCTTCGAGGTCAGTTCTTTAGTATTCCAGACTGGCATCCATCATGGAGGATCCACCGCTGGTGTCGGCACGTGCAGCTGTTATCCCTAAACCAGCACTCTCAAACCTTCCTGTTCCTGAACTGATTCCCCTGTCTGTAATGCTTCCCACATTGGGGATCGCCTTATGGTGTATTTGGGCTTCATACACCACCACTGAAACTCTAGAAACGGTGGCGCCTGCTATGATGTCTCCAGAGGTGGCGGCTGACGCTGCAGAACCTCCCGAGGTAGTGGCGCTCGCTGCTGTGTTCCCCGAGGCGATGGCGCCCTCTGCAGCTTCTGTCAAAGATATTAGAAAAGGTTGTATCCTCACAATTATATTCCTTATTAGAGAAAAATGATATCTGTGAGGATTTCCAGTCAGGATTTAGACCGTATCATAGTACTGAGACTGCTCTCATTAGAGTTACAAAAGACCTGCTCTTATCATCTGATCGTGGTTGTATCTCTCTATTAGTTCTACTGGATCTTAGCGCTGCGTTCGACACTATCGATCACAACATTCTTTTGAATAGACTAGAAAACTTTTTTGGCATTAGTGGAAGTGCATTAGCATGGTTCAAATCGTACTTATCTGACCGCCATCAATTCGTAGCAGTGAATGAAGAGGTATCATATCGATCACAAGTGCAGTATGGAGTTCCTCAAGGCTCAGTACTAGGGCCGTTACTTTTCACGCTTTATATGTTACCCTTGGGAAATATCATTAGGAAACACGGGGTTAGCTTTCACTGTTATGCTGATGATACTCACCTCTATATTTCTTCACGGCCTGGTGAAACACACCAAATTGAGAAACTTATGGAATGCATAGTCGATATAAAAAACTGGATGACGAGTAATTTCTTACTGCTAAATTCTGAAAAAACAGAGGTGTTAATTATCGGACCTAAAAACCCCACAAGTAATAACCTAGAACACTGTCTAACACTTGATGGCTGCTCTGTAAATTCTTCGTCATCAGTCAGGAACCTAGCCCTCTACCTAGCCCTCTACACGGCGGTGTGCTGTTTGTGTCACGGTGCACACACGAGGGAGGATACAGGAACACACAGACGAGGACTTAAACTCAAATAATAGTCTTTAATCTTGACAAACAAGGCAGGGCAGAACAAGGCAAGGCTGACATGGACAGAAACACCGGGGAGTAACGAGTAGACCAGACCGAATCAAACTCAAAAGACAGGACTAATATACACAGGGTAATTAACACATAACGAGACAAACACAGCTGGAACATACTTAACTCATAATGACATGAATCAAGGACAGGAAACAAACCAAATATGGAACACATGACACACACGACAGAGGACTGACATTACTCCCCCCTCCCGAAAAGCTCGTCCCGAGCCTTAACAGTTCCATCGAGGAGGGGGGGGTGGGCGCTCTGGAGGCCCCTCAGGACAAATACGGACAAGAACACAGGACGGGGACCTCCAGAGTGGAACAGACAGACAGGGACCATGGCGGAGCTGGGAGCTCTGGAAGCCATGGTGGTGCAGGGAGCTCAGGAGGCCATGGTGGAGCTGGGAGCTCTGGAAGCCATGGCGGTGCAGGGAGCTCAGGAGGCCATGGTGGAGCTGGGAGCTCTGGAGGCCATGGCGGAGCTGGGAGCTCTGGAGGCCATGGCAGATGGTCTTCGGGGGCCTTGGCCTCGGTCCCCTCGGCCCGGCCCCTACAGCCGGAACTACTTCTACTCCCCCCAAAAATTTCCCTGGGGAAGTCAGGGGGTATCAGGAGTCCTCCGGGGCTAGACACACAGAACAGTACATGACATGACAAGACTCCAGGGCCAGACAAACAGGACAGGACATCCCACAGGAACCAGAAGCCATCCTGGGCTGGCTTGGAAGCTGAGGCTTCCTCTGGGCATGACGAAGAGTCAGAGGCCCTCACAGGGTCCCTCAGCAACCGCTTCCATATCCACGACAAGGGGGCAGGCGGCTAGAATGGCCTCCATGGCCACAACAAGAGGAGCCGCCTGCCCCAGACGAGTCTTCATGGACAAGACCGACATGATTCTTTAAAATGTTCCTGTGGGCACAACAAAACAGAAACACGGCACTCCTGGCCGTGACATGTGGACTCTCCACGGGACTAGGGTAAGCGGCGGCCAGCGGGCTTGAGTCAGCGGCAATCCGGCGGTCATGAGTCAGCGGCGATCCGGCGGGCATTGAGTCAGAGGCGGGCCGGCGGGCATTGAGTCAGAGGCGTTCCAGTGGCGTGATCTCCCGCGAACGGCGCACCTGAGGGAGCGGCAACCCGGGAACTAGGTAACCAGCCGGCGGGCTTGGGATAGCCAAAGCCGGAGGCGGATATCTCCCGTGATCGGCGGGCATGAGGGCTCGCGGCCAGAGGACTCGCGGCATTCGCGGTGATCCCGCCGAACTCCCATGCCGTCCTGCAGTGGGCTAAGGCGGGAGGACGAGTGGCGACTTCCTTGCCACGGGACAGACAAACAGGAACAAATAAAAACTTTTCAAAAACAAACAAAACAAAACGGGGTGAATGGGCGCCGCTTACGGTTAGGTCTGGTCTTCTGTCACAGTGCACACATGAGGGAGGATAGAGGAACACACAGACGAGGACTTAAACTCAAATAATAGTCTTTAATCTTGACAAACAAGGCAGGGCAGGACAAGGCAAGGCTGACATGGACAGAAACACCGGGGAGTAACGAGTAGACCAGACCAAATCAAACTCAAAAGACAGGACTAATATACACAGGGTAATTAACACATAACGAGACAAAAACAGCTGGAACATACTTAACTCATAATGACATGAAACAAGGACAGGAAACAAACCAAATATGGACACAAGAGGCAGGAACACATGACACACACGACAGAGGACTGACAGTTTGATAGCAATCTTTCTTTTGAAAGCCATGTTTCTAGCATCTGTAAAGCTGCGTTCTTCCATCTCAAAAACATATCTAAATTGCGACCTATGCTCTCAACGTCAAATGCAGAAATGCTAATTCATGCGTTTATGACCTCAAGGTTAGACTATTGTAATGCTTTACTTGGTGGTTGTTCTGCACGCTTGATCAACAAACTACAGTTGGTCCAAAATGCAGCAGCTAGAGTTCTTACTAGAACAAGGAAGTATGACCATATTAGCCCGGTTCTGTCAACACTGCACTGGCTCCCTATCAAACATTGTATAGATTTTAAAATCTTGTTAATGACTTATAAAGCCCTGAATGGCTTAGCTCCTCAGTACTTGAGCGAGCTCCTATCACACTATATTCCTTCACGTCCGCTGCATTCTTTGATAATCCCGTTTGATAATACCTAGAATATCAAAATCGACTGCGGGCGGCAGATCCTTTTCCTATTTAGCTCCCAAACTCTGGAACAATCTACCTAACACTGTTCGGGAGGCAGACACACTCTGTCATTTTAAATCTAGATTAAAGACCCATCTCTTTAACCTGGCGTACACATAACACACTACTACACTTCTATTATTCAAATCCGTTAAAGGATTGTTAGGCTGCATTAATCAGATCAACCGGAACCGGGAACACTCCCCATAACACACGATGTACTCGTTACATCGTAAGAAGATTGGCATCTACGCTAATATTTGTTTCTTTCTTATTCTGTTTCTAAGTCCGTGTCCGGATCAGATGGTGGATCGGCGCCGGGAGATGATGTCTGCGGCCCTGATCGTCAGCGATGAGCCCCAGAGACATATCCCCAGTGAAGACCTCGATTAAAATACAATAAAACTAAAAATAAAACAAATAACTAAAAATATAATAATAAAATACCTAACTACATAATACTATTATTGTTGGAAATTGCAACAATATAAAAATAGAAATAGAATACATTCATACATTTAACATTTTAATTAAAACAATAAGTAAACAATAAATAAACAATAATATCCTGGCCAGAGGAGAACTGGCCCCCCGACTGAGCCTGGTTTCTCCCAAGGTTTTTTTTCTCCATTCTGTCACAGAGGGAGTTTTGGTTCCTTGCCGCTGTCGCCTCTGGCTTGCTCAGTTGGGGACACTTAATTTCTAGCGATTATCGTCAATTGGATTTCACAAATACTATTTAAACTATACTGAGCTAGACAATGACATCTCCGAATTCAATAATGAAATGCCCTTAACTGAAAATTGAGTGTTTAATCTTATTATTATACATTACTGACACTCTATCCTCCAACTTGATACTGTTAAGTGCTTTGACACAATCTGTATTGTTAAAAGCGCTATATAAATAAAGGTGACTTGACTTGAACTCCCAGTTTATCCTGTCACGGCTACGGAGGCCGTCTGTGAGCTCCCCGTTTATCCTGTCACAGCTATGAAGGCCGTCTGTGAGCTCCCCGTTTGTCCTGTCATGGCTATGGAGGCCGCTTGAGAACGTTTGTCCTGCTCTGAACCTGCCAAGGAGGCCTTTTCTGTACTCTCTGTTTGCCTTGCTATGACCAATAAGGCCGTTTCTGAACCCTTAGTTTGTCCTGTCACAGTCAACAGTCTGTCTTAATGTTGCGGTTGAATCTCATTCTGATTTATCTGTCTTGCCCGTTTCAGTCCATGAGTCTAATTACGAACTGTCTGCCCTTCCGGTTCTCCCTAATGTATCTGATTTTGAACTATATGTCTGCCCAGTTATCCTCAAGGAGACCAAGACTGAACTTTCAGCTATATCAGTCACTGCCTATGAGTCTATTAATGAAGCCTTTGTGTTGCCTGCCTCGGTCATTGAGGCTGTGAATGTTCTGTCTGTTCCCTGTGTTTCAGCTCTTCTGGCGTCTTCTACCTGGTCGTGGACGTCTGCTCTGCCGTGGTGGTCTTCTGCTCCATCTGCTCCACCGTGGTGGTCTTCTGCTCTGTCTGCTCTGCCCTGGTGGTCTGCTCCGTCTGCTCCATCATGGTGGTCTTCTGTCTGGCTCTGGTGGTCTTCTGCTTCGCCGTGGGGATCTTCGGACTCGTCTGCACTGCTGTGGTGGTCCTCAGTTCCACCTGTTTTGCCAGTTCTGTCCCGGGTCCCTGCTTCGCCAGTCCTGCCTCAGTCCCAAGGTCCTATACTCCACATGGACTTGGCCCTCCATCCTTCCCCCGGTTCCGCCTCCGCTCCACCGCCCTCCTTGATTATATAGTGTTTGGAGCTTCTGGAAGCCGCTCCTTGGGGATAGGGCCTTGTCACGAATCCGGTCCGTGGCCTTCCGTCCGATTGCCACCAGAGGTCGCCCTTCCATTATATTGACACTCACACTACACAGACTGTTTCACATTACCTTGGACTACATTTCCCATGTGCCATTTCACTAATCACACGCTCACCTGTAGCAATTACACAAACTATATAACACCCACTCAGATCCTTCTCAAATCACAGAGTATTGTCTGCGTTTATCACTCTTCTAGTGATAGCACTTTACAGAGCCAGTTTCCTATCTGAGTTTTGTTTAGTTCCTAGTTCCTTGCTCTAGTCCAGTTTAGTCATGTCTAGTTTTGCCTGATTGTCTGTTTCCTGATCACATGCCTGTCTTGGATTTCTCTCTTGTCATGTCGTTTGGACTCTGTTCATACCTCGCCTGGATTATTAACTGTCTGTGGATTAATTCGCTTGCCTCATCCTTTGGATTATGTTCGCCATCGATCGACCTGCGCCTGTTTATCAGAGTACTCTTCTGTCTTGCCCTCTAAATACCTATTTGCCATTGTCCAACCCTTGCTTGTTTTGACCATGTTTAACCCCCTGGGGTCGACGGTATCGCCGGTGTGACCAGCTCAGTTTTTTTAAGATCAGTACAAAAGACACTAAAAATACTCTGTTGATTTTGGTCACACAAATAAGTGTTATACATCAATCGAAACTGTTAAGTGTCTACTTTTATCTGTGTACACTCACAATAACAACAAAACTTTGTGCTTTTGGAAAATAAAGAAAACAGCCCCATCCAGTGGACCTCTCCACCAGTTGCCTCTACCACTCCACCATCCAATCCGCCGGGCTGCCCACCCGATCACCAATACGTTCCTAGAACTCAACGCACTCCTCTCATCCATTCCACTCACACCTCCCTAGGTACTGGCCACCCAGGGGCCAACGCCACTCTCTCGCTGCTACGAGACCGCTTCTGGTGGCCCAATATGGCCAGGGATGTGAGAAGGTTCGTGCAAGGCTGCCCCGACTGCGCCATCTCCAAAAGTTCCCGTCACCTCCCTGCTGGTAAACTTTTTCCATTACCCATACCTAACCGTCCTTGGTCGCACCTAGGGGTGGATTTCATCACGGATTTGCCTGCCTCTGATGGTAATACATGTGTCTTAGTCATCATAGACCGTTTCTCCAAGTTCTGTCACCTCATACCCCTCGCAGGCCTTCCCACGGCACTTCAGACAGCGGAACTTCTTTTCAACCAAGTGGTTCGTTATTATGGCATCCCAGAAGACATTGTTTCGGACAGAGGTCCACAATTCATCTCCCGAGTCTGGAAGGCCTTCTTCTCACTCCTAGGTGTGACCGTGAGCCTCTCCTCTGGTTACCACCCACAGTCGAATGGGCAGACCGAGCGCAAGATCCAGGAAGTAGGACGCTTCCTGAGAACCTTCTGCCATGACCGCCAGGACTCTTGGAACCAGTTCCTTGGCTGGGCCGAGTACGTCCAGAATTCCCTGCGTCAGAGCTCGACTGGACTCCCTTCCAGTGCGTACTTGGTTTCCAGCCTCCCCTGTTTCCCGGCGCCATGGTGGTAAATTAGAATACCTTGTTGACTGGGAGGGGTATGGTCCCGAGGAACGCTCTTGGGTTCCCAGAGATGACATTTTGGATCCAACACTCAAGGAATTCCACTCGGCTCACCCCAATCGTCCAGCTCCCCGGGGCCAGGGTAGACCACCACGACGCCGGGGTCGGCCCTCAGGAGCGGGCCGTGGAGAGGGGGGTACTGTCACGGATCGGCCAGGCTCTCCCCTCCGTCAATCACAACGATCCGCATCACCTGAATTCTAATCATGCTCACCTGCACCTCATCACCACTGTCATCTAACCCAGTATAAGAGCACACGCCACAGTTCACTCTCTGTCCGATCTCGTACACACTACGTGGACTCTACTCCTGCGACTATCAAGCTGAGTATAAACCTTACTATACTTACCCATTGATCCTTACCTCCTGTGTCTGCTCCTTGTGTTCTCCTCTCCCGCCAGATCGTCTGTCTCCGTGGTCAGTGTGCTCCTGCAGATTCCCCCCGTCTCATCTGCACTTTATATCTGTGGACAAAAGGATATTCACAATTACAAGCCTACCCATCTTCGGTGCTAACCTCAGAAGTCATCCACTCACCTCAAGTCTCCACTGCACAACTCAGTAAAGCACATCCTGTTCAATAAACGTTTATGTGCTTTTACTTACCTCTGTGTCCGGCTGCATATGTCACAGTAGGATCCCATTTTCTGATTAATAATTCTCTCAGGAAATGGCGTCAGATTAGCAAGACATTTAAACTGCCAAATACCTCTTTGTTTGCTCAAATCAGTTGTAACCATGCCTTTAAACCTTCACTCTTAGATACAGTGTTCACAGATTGGGCTAGAAAAGGAATTCTCACCTTGCGAGATTTATATATTGACAAAAGTTTTGCTACATTCTCTCAGCTAAAAGATAAGTATGACCTTCCTTCACACTTCTTCAGATACCTACAAATTAGAAATTATGTTCGTTCCACTATGCTAAATTTTGAAACGTTTTCAATTGATAATGAATTACACAAATTGCTTACTTGCACCCCTAATACCCCAAAGTTAATCACAAAATTTGTAGATTTCTTTACAAGTCAGTTAGATATTTCTACTAATCATCTGAAAAACGATTGGGAAAATGAATTGGATATTCAGGTTTCTGAGGAGGACTGGGCAGAATGTCTTAAAAATATATACACCTGCTCTATTAATGCCAGACACCAGCTTATTCAGTACAAGGTGCTGCATAGATTACATTATTCAAGGGTCAAACTGAACACTTTTTATTCTACCATTTCCCCTCTCTGCAATAAGTGTGAATCTGCGGAGGGCTCTCTTGGTCATCTTTTTTGGGCATGCCCAAAACTCTGTGAATTCTGGACAGAAGTCTTTAAATTTCTCTCTGATGCTTATGCATGTGAGCTACCTTTAGATCCTGCGACTGCTGTTCTTGGCTGGTCAGCTTCCCTGCAGAGCCTTAGCCATGCTTTCTGACTGCCTATACAGTATGGTATGATGATTGCAAAAAAATGTATTCTTCGCGTGTGGAAGAAAAAGTCGAAGCCACTATTTAGAATTTGGTTGTCAGAACTCTCCTCCACCCTGCATGTGGAAAGACTTAGATATAGTATTTCTGGAAATATAGATCAGTTTGATGCCTCTTGGAGGCCTCTTTTCAATCACCTGTTAAAAACTTCTAATAATGGTGATACTATTTGAAATTTAATTTTCTATTGTAATTGCTATCTTCTTTAACTTCTGTGCTCTTTAACATCTTATTATGCTCAGTTTTTTTTTGTTTTTTTTCCTAAATTTCATTTCAATATTTGACTTTTTCTTTTCCTCAATTATTTGTCAAAACTAGTGATAATGCGGACACTGTTGCAAATCTGTTCGCTCTGTTACTATGGTCATTTTCCTTAAGTAAAATCCTTGTGAGGTAAAAAGGCCTAAGTTGTTACCTATTATTATTATTGTTATTTTATAATTGTTATGTTATATATTGTTATGTTATTATTACATTATTATTTTGCCTTGTTTATGATGTCATATTGTGCAAATAGTGGCTTTGATCCCCCTCTGCCTCTCCATTGTGATGTGGTTATCTGCAAAATTGAATCTGATTGAAGGAGGGTTTTTTTTCCCTTCTTGTTTATGTAGTTTTGTTTTGTCCTGTCTTGTGATTGTACTGTTTATGTGTCTGAAAATTCAAAAATATCACAATAAATATAATTAACAAAAAAAAAAAAACACATCCTGATGGACACAAGGACAGTTCCTGGTTCTGGAAGAAGATATCCAATTTGGCAAAGGAAGGCACCAAACAGATTAGATCTGCTGAGAAGCAGTCGAACAGCAGAAGAGAACAGCAGTTTGTAAGTGTTTTGTCTTGTTTTCTCAATAGATTTCAGCGCGGTTGTCGTTGCTAGGAAACATTGTTTTGCATAGTGTGTTTTACCGTGGTAAACGCATTCTCAAGTCACATTTGTTCTCGTGCATATCGCGAGAATTCCCAGTTTTGGTTTGCTAAGTAGAAAGGTGTGGTCTAAGCCAGTGAAAGTACTTATTTACCTGATTCGGAGGCACTTGTTAGAAGAAGCAGTCGAACAGCAGAAGAGAACAGCAGTTTGTAAGTGTTTTGTCTTGTTTTCTCATTAGATTTCAGCACGGTTGTCGTTGCTAGGAAACATTGTTTTGCATAGTGTGTGTAATCTACGGCCGGTCACTCTGTCCTCTACTACTTTACTCTCTATTCCAATTGGTCTTTGGAACTGCCAGTCTGCTGTAAACAAAGCAGATTTTATTCCTTCTATTGCTACTCATTCCGGTCTCAACCTCATGGCCCTAACTGAGACTTGGATCAAACCTGAGGACACTGCCACTTCTGCAGCCCTCTCCACTAATTTCACTTTTCCCCACACCCCTCGCACGACTGGGAGGGGTGGAGGTACTGGTCTCCTTATTTCAAATGAATGGAAATTTGATCTTCTACCATCTCCTACAGGCAACAGTTAATTTGAATCTCATGCAATTACTATTACCCACCCTGCTCAAATCCACTTTGTAGTTGTGTATCGTCCTCCAGGTCAACTGGGTAACTTCTTGGAGGAGTTGGATGTGTTACTGTCAAACTTTCCTGAGGATGGTACTCCTCTGGTACTGCTCAGCGACTTCAACATCCACCTAGAAAAACCCCAGGCTACTGACTTCAACACTCTTCTCACTTCATTTGACCTCAAGCGAATGTCTACTATGGCTACTCACAAATCAGGTAACCAACTGGACCTCATCTACACACGCTACTGCTCCACTGACAACACATTAATAACTCCACTGCACACCTCAGACCACTTCCTCATCACTTCTAACCTCACACTAACTCCTGACATAGCACACGCTCCTCCACAGGTCACCTTTCGGCGTAACCTACGCTCGCTCTCTCCCTCTTGCCTATCCTCAATGGTTTCATCCGCACTACCTTCACCCTCTCAGTTTTCAGCACTAGACACAAACAGTGCTACTGACACTCTTTGCTTCACTCTAACATCTTGCTTAGACAACTTTTGCCCCCTTTCATCCAGACCAGCACGCGCTACCCCCTCTGCCCCCTGGTTATCCGATGTTCTCCGTGAACATCGTGCTAAACTAAGGGCTGCAGAGAGGAAATGGCACAAATCCAAAAACTCTACTGACCTTAGTGTGTATCAGTCACACCTCTCTTCCTTCTCTGCAAATGTCTCCACTGCTAAAACGACATACTACCACAACAAAATTAACAACTGTTCCGACTCTCGCACACTCTTCAAAACTTTCTTTTCTCTTCTCTGTCCTCCTCCCCCTCCTCCTTCATCAACTCTTACAGCTGATGACATTGCAGTATTCTTCACAAATAAAACAAGAACCATCAGTGACCAATTCCTCACACCACAAACTAATAATAACTTCATAACGACAAATACACAATCTCTCACCTCCTTTTCTCCTCTCTCGGAGACAGAGGTTTCCAAACTCATCCTTTCCAATCATTCCATTACTTATCCACTAGATCCTATCCCCACTCACCTCCTTCAAGCCATTTCTTCTTCAGTCATAGCTGCGCTTACTCACATTATCAACACCTCGCTTCACACTGGTACATTTCCCACAGCATTTAAGCAGGCTCGGGTAAGCCCACTGCTTAAAAAACCCGCTCTAAATCCAGCACTTTTAGAAAACTACAGACTGGTATCCCTTCTTCCATTCATTGCAAAGACACTTGAGTGAGTTATGTTCAACCAACTCTCTTTGTTTCTTGCACAGAACAACATTCTGGACAACAACCAATCTGGCTTCAGAAGCGGCCACTCAACTGAGACTGCCCTACTCTCGGTTACAGAGGCCCTGAGACTGGCAAGAGCAGCTTCCAAATCCTCTGTACTCATCTTGCTGGATCTGTCTGCTGCTTTTGACACAGTTGACCACCAGATCCTCCTGAAACTCTTCTTTGGCTCTCACGGAGGCGGTCGCATTTTCTCACTCCCCATCCTCTCCCTTTTTTTCCCTGCCTGCCTGTCTCTTGTCTTGTATCGTGTAATAATACTTGAGAGACTCTCTCTGCATTGCTCCTCAAAATTCAAAACTGGAAATATGGATTTGATCATGGTCTCTCAGCAATTGAACCATCTTCTCGCGAGAAGCCTCCTAACTGTGGGAACGTACCCCGCTGGCTACACGAGTGTGTTTAGCTTACATCGAAGACATCTCCTATTCGAACCATATAACAGGTCTTCTTGATTGGATTAGGCTTTGCCCTGGGTTATCGAAAAAATTAAGGATACGGGAACAGCTTTCAAAGCCTCACAAGAGGGGTGAGGTTTCAAAGTCACAACCTCTTGCTAGAATTGGAATGTGGTTACTGACTAAGTAAACAAGCTCCTCTCTTCTGGCTCCCTTCTGACAGGCGACCTTGGCAGTGCTTGGATAAATCTTCCCTGAGAAGCACTGCTGAGAGAAGCTCTTCACTCCATCTAGACAACTGTGATTACACATACACACACATACTGTTACATTAGATACACACACACATATGATCTTCCCCAAACCCGTCATTCAGAAGCTGTGATGGCTTTTCTTACCACTGCTCCCCTGTTGCATGCTGATGACACTCAACTCTACTTCTCATTCCAACCAGATGATCCGACGGTAACTGCTCGCATTGCCGCCCTCCTGTGGTTCGAGCCTGTCTGGGTGTCTTGGAGTGACATTTCTAGCTGGATGATTCTCTTCTCCATCTACATGGACCATCACATTCAGCTCAATCTTGATAAAACTGCTCGCAAGAACTGCTGGATGATGGACGTGGTCTCAGCCAACCCATCACTTCACCACAACTTCTCTATACAGCTGGGTTCGTCAACCATAATTCCTTCCAGGACAGCCAGGAACCTTGAAGTTGTGATCGATGATCAGTTAAGCTTCACAGACCTTATTGCTACAACGGCCCGGTCCTGCAGATTTGCCTTATACAACATTAGGAAGATTAGGCCCTTCCTGTCAGAGCAAGCCGCACAACTCCTTGTCCAAGCTCTTGTTCTCTCCAGACTGGACTATTGTAATGTTCTCTTGGCGGGCCTTCCCACGTGTACTATCAAGCCTCTGCAACTGATCCAGAATGCAGCAGCCAGAGTGGTCTTTAATGAGCCGAAAAAAAGCTCATGTTACCCCTCTCTTCATCAGGTTACACTGGCTACCAATAGCCGCTCGCATCAAATTCAAGGTACTGATGTTTGCCTACAAGACCACAACTGGCACTGCACCAATATACCTAAACTTGCTAGTTCAAATTTATGCACCCTCCAAAAGCTTGCGTTCTGCAAGTGAACGACGCCTTGTGGTGCCATCCCAAAGAGGTACCAAATCATTCTCACGGACCTTTTCCTGGACTGTGCCCAGCTGGTGGAATGACCTCCCGATTTCAATTCGAACAGCTGAGTCTTTAGCCATTTTCAAAAAACATCTAAAGACACATCTTTTTCACCAGCACCTGACTAACTAATACTAACACTTACCTATTCTATTTAAAAAAATAAAAAATAATAATAATTCCTAGCTACGTGTACTGTGCTAGACTAACCGAGACTTGTCATGGCACTTGTATACTGTTGCTCTCTCGATGGTCTGATTGCTTCTATTGTTCTCCTCATTTGTACGTCGCTTTGGATAAAAGCGTCTGCTAAATGATTAAATGTAAATGTAAATGTAGATCTGTAGTTATGGACTGATTAAAGTTACTTAGTACAACGTTCTAATTATAGAAAGTGTTCAAAGGTTATTATAAAAAAAATGTTATGAGTCAAAAATCAATGGGGGAGGAAATGTAGTATATTGTTCATGCACATCTATATGATGCCTTACAGTAGTTTTGGTGAAATCCCTCGCATGTAACGCACTGCGCATGTGCGTGACACAGTAGTGTTTCAAGAGTGAGATAACGTCAGTAAACCGGTCTCGGCAAGAAAGGTTGTCCGTGTCGTCTCTTCATTGTCAAAGACATAACAAGAGTGAACGTCTTGATTGTATGAAATGTTATTATTAAAGCATAATCTTAAGAGTTTAAATAAGACCTTTCAAAATGAAAAGACTTTAGATGAAATCTTCTAAGTTTTAAATATAATCTTTTAATTATTTGCTTGCAAATTTAAGCTAAATTATGATATTTTAATTCAACAGTATCTGTTCAAAACTTAGTTTATCATTTTAAAGCAAAATTGTACTTGGTTGTTTATTTTATATCAAAATATATTCCTGCTTAAAAGGCTAAATAAAAAAGTGTCTATATCATAGCCTATTACTAGGTTGACCCGACGATCAATATCTGACATCTTGTGGCAGATAAGATCTAGTTCTGCACTTATTGTTGTATATGTTCGTACTTTTCTGAACCGACCTTTATCAGCGCGATAAATATCTGGGTGAAACATACTCTTAGCTGAAAATATACTATTGGTTATCTACTCGGAAATATATTTAGAAAGTTACCATATGTTGATGTATTTGTTTATCTGTTGGTCACATGACAGTCTTTGAAGAGAGAGTTTATGACTTTCGCAGGCACCAACGCTTTGCCCCATAACATTCTGGTTCATTTAAAATGTTTGTTTAAACAACAACTTGTCTGGGTATAAATCAACTACAGATATGTGAAAAGACTTTCCAAAAACGTCCCATGTCACCATGACACACATTCTTTGGATACCATGCTTGAATGAAACAACACATGTGAGGTCTTCATCCTGAGAATATTTAATTGTGCTTAAAAAGCACATATCAAGCTAAATGAAAAAGCGTACACCACACCAGACTCCTGACATCCTGAGGTAGAAAATACCTACAGTATGTTGTTAAAACTAGTATACAATACTGCCCTACAAAAGGCAAAATACCTTAACTTGCTAGAGTGTGAAACTAAGAAAAATGACTTGAAAGTTTTTTACTTGTCCAGTCAAATTGATTATAGGTAGGACACTGGAAATTTGGCAATTAGATGTTTTAGTAATGAAAATTATCTACATTAAAAAATTGTGAGCTCAAACTTGATTTTTACCCCTTTTTGAAGTTAATGTACTCTACCTTACATTGTCTGCAAAAAGTGAGAAGTCACACCGAGGCAAAAGACAATAACTTTCACATTATCAATATTTTGTTGCTGATCACCATTTACAAAATCGTTATAGTAACACCTGTATAAAATCTAGTGATCATGGGCTATCTCATATAGGCTATTGCATATAGTAATGTGACTGTATTATTGTTATTTTATTTTGACCGTAATCTTGGTCCAAGATGGCGGCGCGCACAACAGACGCAGCGGCTTCTCTCTCTCCCGACAGAACGGTGTTTTCGTGTTTTTTGTTTTCGCAATGTTTTTGTACATATTCGTCTCGTCTACCTGTCTTCAAGCGCGCATACAGTCGTGAGTTTCTGCTCGATGTCGGCAGAACCACATTTTTAGAGTTAAACTCCACGCACGCCGAAGAGCTGCGGGACCTCGGTCTGCTCCGGAGGCCTACACCATCACCGACCCCCACTACTGCATCTCGCCCACAGCGGAGGCGCTACAAGCGGCGTGAGAGGAAGCAGAAGAGGGGTAAGCGCGGAGGTATCCGAGCTAGGCTAGCGGCTAACCCAAACAAGCCAGCTATCCCAAAAATAGCTGTGTTCCCAAAAATTCAACAGCATATAGACTTTCCAACAAGGGGAAAAAATACCCTGGATTTTGTTTACACCACACAGAGAGGAGCTTACAAGGCCCTCCCCCTCCCCCACCTCGGAGCCTCAGACCACATCACTGTCATGCTAATGCCTGCATACAGACCGCTCGTTAAAGCTATCAAACCTGTACACAAACAGATACAAGTGTGGCCTGAAGGGTCGTCAGAGGCACTTCAAGACTGTTTTGACACTACTGACTGGGATATGTTTAAGCAGGCTGCCACATATAACAACACTACAGACCTCCAAGAGTACTCAGAGACTGTCACTGCCTACATCACCAAGTGTATTGATGATGTAACGGTCACAAAGTCTATCACTGTCCGGGCCAACCAGAAGCCGTGGCTGACAGGGGAGGTCTACAGACTTCTGAAGGCTCGGAACGCTGCCTTTAGAGCTGGTGATGAGGAGGGCCTGAAGACAGCTAGGGCCAACCTATCCCGCGGCATCAGAGAGGCCAAGAGTCAGTACTCCAGGAGGATAGCCCATCGTTTCAGCGACAACAGAGACACTCGGAGCCTGTGGCAGGGGATTCAGACCATTACGGACTACAAGCCCCCACCACAGACCTGTGACAGCACCACACCCCTGCTGAACGAGCTGAATGCCTTCTTTGCTCGCTTTGAGGCACAAAACGGCACCACTGCAGAGAAGACTACACCTCCTCCCGGCGACCAGGTGATGTCGCTGTCCCCAGACAGCGTGAGGAGATCCCTCAGCAGGATCAATGCATGAAAAGCTCCGGGTCCTGACAACATTCCTGGGCGTGTACTGAGAGACTGTGCAGTGGAACTCACTGATGTCTTCACAGACATTTTCAACATCTCACTAAGTCAGGCTGTTGTCCCCACATGCTTCAAAGCTACCACCATCATTCCAGTCCCGAAGAAGTCATCTCCATCCTGCTTCAATGACTACCGTCCAGTAGCACTCACTCCTATTCTCATGAAGTGCTTTGAACGGTTAGTCATGCAACACATCAAGTCTGTCCTCCCCCCCTCCCTGGACCCCTTCCAGTTTGCATATAGGTCCAATCGCTCGACCGATGATGCCATCGCCACTGCCCTCCACCCAGCCCTCACACATCTGGACAAAACGGACACGTATGTCAGATTGCTGTTCATAGACTTCAGTTCAGCATTCAACACAATCATCCCTCAACAGCTCATTCATAAACTGGTCCATCTGGGGCTCAATACATCGCTGTGCAACTGGCTGTTGGACTTTCTGACCGGGAGACCTCAGGCAGTACGGGTCGGCAGTAACACATCTAGCACCATCACACTGAACACAGGGGCCCCCCAAGGATGTGTGCTGAGCCCCCTCCTCTTCACTCTGCTGACCCACGACTGCACACCGTCACACAACTCCAACCTCTTCATTAAATTTGCAGATGACACGACTGTGGTGGGTCTCATCAGCAACAGAGATGAGACAAACTACAGGAGCGAGGTGAGCCGCCTGGCCGGGTGGTGCAGTGACAACAATCTCTCTCTGAATGTGGAGAAGACGAAGGAGATTGTTGTTGACTTCAGGAGAGTGCACACTCAGCATGCTCCTCTGACCATCAATGGTGCGACCGTGGAGAGAGTGAGCAGCACCAAGTTCCTGGGTGTACACATCACAGAGGACCTCTCCTGGACCAACAACACTGCAGCACTAGTCAAGAAAGCACAACAGCGTCTCTACTTCCTCCGCAAACTTAGAAGAGCCAGAGCCCCGGCCCCCATCATGTGCACCTTCTACAGAGGCACCATCGAGAGCATTCTGACTAGCTGCATCACTGTGTGGTATGGCGCCTGCAACGCGTCCTGCCGCAAGTCCCTTCAACGGATAGTGAGAGCAGCTGAGAAGATCGTTGGTGTCTCTCTCCCCTCCCTCCAGGACATCTACAGCACCCGTCTCACCCGCAAAGCCCTCTACATTGCAGGTGATACCACCCACCCGACACACAGCTTCTTTAGTCTGCTTCCATCAGGGAGGAGACTGCGGAGTCTCCAGGCCAGGACCAACAGACTGAAGGACAGCTTCATTCACCAGGCTGTCAGGAAGCTGAACTCCCTCCCGTCCTTGCCCCCCCTCCCCTCTCTTACCCCACGCACCACTGAACTCTGACCCCGCCCCCCGCACACCACACACCACACACCACACACCAAACACACACACACTGTGACAAGCACCAGTCACTTTGTACAGCATTGGACTGACCTCATTCAACTACCTCTTCTGACAGTCTGAATAAAGACTGCTCTCTTTTTGTCACTTTAATAGAACAGACTTAATAAGCTCTTTGCACTACACCATTCATATTCTGCACTGTCTGTGTATTTCACTTGTTTGCACTATTTACCATGTGCCTTATGCCACTTATGCCATCTATTTTTTTTATTATTATTATTATTTTAATTTTTATTTTTTCCTACATGTCCTTATTTGTATATTTTTGCGTTCTACTGTTTGTGTTTAGTGTTATCTGTATGCACCAGGGAGTAAGAGAGTAATGCAATTTCAATTCTCTGTATGTATGTACGGTACATGTGGTGGAATTGACAATAAAGCTGACTTTGACTTTGACTTTTGACTTTGTAATAAGCAGACTAAATGTTAAACATGTGAGTGGATACCATTTTGCAACCAATTGTCACGGTGCACACACGAGGGAGGAACAGTAACACACAGACGAGGACTTAAACTCAAATAATAGTCTTTAATCTTGACAAACAAGGCAAGGCTGACATGGACAGAAACACCGGGGAGTAACGAGTAGACCAGACTAAATCAAACTCAAAAGACAGGAACTAAATACACAGGGTAATTAACACATAATGAGACAAACACAGCTGGAAAATACTTAACTCATAATGACATGAAACAAGGACAGGAAACAAACCAAATATGGACACAAGAGGCGGGAACAGATGACACACACAACAGAACCCTGACACCAATTTATTTGATATGCTCAGTAACGTAAAATAATGCTAGACATAGCATAATTGCTTATATTGACTTGAATGAAATAGGCTAACCTAAAAGAACGACTTGTGGATTTATGTGAACACCAGCAAGCAGGCATGCTCAGAAATGTGTGGATTAAACATCTCCGACGACGTTCAGCACCATGGATTGATTTTATCGGGTTACATAAAAAGGTAGGATATGGATTTAATTGCGAACTGTTAGGCTACTGATTTTATGATTGATCATGCTACGGCATTCAAGTACACATGTATCCAACTAAGTGACAGCCTGGTGAATAATCTGCATTGCAAAAAGGAAAAAATATGAAAAATCTTTAAAGGTTATTCACGATTATGTATTGCTGCCAAGGTGTCTAGTCTTTACAGTGCTTTGTTATATGGAGCTGTTTGGTAGATCGCGATCTAATTAGTTTGTCTACACCGTAATTAAAATCTGGCAGACTTTAATGGACAGTAAAAAAAGGCAGAACACTGTATAACTCCAAGCTGGCACCGTAACTTCATTTTGACGCGCAGTTAAACAAAGGCAGAACGCTGCAACTCAATTTGAGCTTTCCAAACAAAGTGAAAGAGCGGTGTTATACGGTGTTATAACTGGTGTTATACGGTGTTCTGCCTTGGTTTCTCCTGGGCTTTTTGAAGTTACGGTTGAGACGACCCATTATTTTCTCGGAAAAACAACGAAATTGACTCAAGATACTTATGTACATGATAAAGGATGTCTTGAATGTACCAAAAATATAAATAACTAATTTTTGACAAAAATTGAAGTTACGGTCTTTTGCCTTTGCACGGCAGAATAGGCCTATGTTACAATTAAACTTACATTTTAAGGTGGCTCGTATCTCATGTATAAGATTGTGTGTATGTATATGATTTTACTTTTCTTATTTTTACAAAGATTCAATTTCAATTCAAGTCCTAGTAAATATAAGGCCAAAACATGACATTACAAAAGAATCATGTTGACAAATGTGGTTGTTGCAGTGTTTTTAAAAATAGGGAATGCCAACTCCAAACAGATCCACACACACACACACACAATGATGTCATTCAGGAAGGTCAGCAGTTCAGGTCAGCCTATGTAAGCTAGTTTTCAGATTTTTCCCAAAATCAAGTATTGTACATTTGTCAAGTCAAGTCAAGTCACCTTTATTTATATAGCGCTTTTAACAATACAAATTGTGACAAAGCAACTGCACAATATCAAAATGGGAAAATAGTGTCAATAATGTAAAATGACAAGATTAAACACTCAATTTTCAGTTAAAGGCATTTCATTATTGAATTCAGTGATGGCATCGTCCAGCTCAGTTCAGTTCAAAAAGTTTTTGTTCAATCAAGTTGACGATATTGCTGGAAATGAAGTGTCCCCAACTAAGCAAGCCAGAGGCGACAGCGGCAAGGAACCAAAACTCCATTGGTGACAGAATGGAGAAAAAAACCTTGGGAGAAACCAGGCTCAGTCGGGGGGCCATTTCTCCTCTGGCCAGACGACACAGCAGTTCAATTCCAACTGCTGCAAAGTCAGATTGGAGGGCTCAACTGGTTCCCGATGTCTTTTCCTGATGGCTGTCTAGGTGACGGGGTCCTCACTGGGGGTCTGTCTCTGGGGCTCATCTAGGTGTCCTGGTCTCCGCAGACGTTCAGGGCTGTAGAGGTCGTCTCTAGGTGCTGATCCACCATCTGATCTGGTGAATGCAGTGACCTCGGAATAAGAAAGAAACAGACTAATATTAGCGTAGATGTCAATCTTTTTCCGATGCAACAAGTACATCATGTGTTATGGGAAGTGTTCCCGGTTCCGGTTGATCTAATTAATGCAGCCTAACAATCCTTTAACGGATTTGAATAATAGAAGTGTATTAGTGTGTTATGTGTACGCCAGGTTAAAGAGATGGGTCTTTAATCTAGATTTAAACTGACAGAGTGTGTGTCTGCCTCCCGAACAGTGTTTGGTAGATTGTTCCAGAGTTTGGGCGCTAAATAGGAAAAAGATCTGCCGCCCGCAAGTTGATTTTGATATTCTAGGTATTATCAAATGGCCAGAGTTTTGAGAACGCAGCTGACGTGAAGGACTATAATGCGATAAGAGCTCGCTCAAGTACTGAGGAGCTAAACAATTCAGGGCTTTATAAGTAATTAACAAGATTTTAAAATCTATATGATGTTTAGTAGGGAGCCAGTGCAGTGTTGACAGAACCAGGCTAATGTGCTCATACTTCCTGGTTCTAGTAAGAACTGTAGCTGCTGCATTTTGAACCATCTGTAATTTGTTTATTAAGCGTGCAGAACAACCACCCAATAACGCATTACAATAATCTAACCTTGAGGTCATAAACGCATGAATTAATATTTCTGCATTTGACATTGAGAGCATAGGTCTCAGTTTAGATATACTTTTAAGATGAAAAAATGCAGTTTTACAAATGCTAGAAACGTGGCTGTCAAAGGAGAGATTACTATTAAATAGCACACCTAGGTTCCTGACTGATGACGAAGAATTTACAGAGCAGCCATCAAGTGTTAGACAGTGTTCTAGGTTATTACTTGTGGGGGTTTTAGGTCCGATAATTAACACCTCTGTTTTTTCAGAATTTAGCAGTAAGAAATTACTCGTCATCCAGTTTTTTTATATCAACTATGCATTCCATAAGTTTCTCAATTTGGTGTGTTTCAAAAGGCCACAAAGAAATATAGAGCTGAGTATCATCAGCATAACAGTGAAAGCTAACCCCGTGCTTCCTAATGATATTTCCCAAGGGTAACATATAAAGCGTGAAAAGTAACGGCCCTAGTACTGAGCCTTGAGGAACTCCATACTGCACTTGTGATCGATATGATACCTCTTCATTCACTGCTACGAATTGATGGCGGTCAGATAAGTATGATTTGAACCATGCTAATGCACTTCCACTAATGCCAACAAAGTTTTCTAGTCTATTCAAAAGAATGTTGTGATCGATAGTGTCGAATGCAGCGCTAAGATCCAGTAGAACTAATAGAGAGATACAACCACGATCAGATGATAAGAGCAGGTCATTTGTAACTCTAATGAGAGCAATCTCAGTACTATGATACGGTCTAAATCCTGACTGGAAATCCTCACAGATATCATTTTTCTCTAAGAAGGGATATAATTGTGAGGATACAACCTTTTCTGATATCTTTGACAGAAAAGGGAGATTCGAGATCGGTCTGTAATTAACTAGATCTTTGGGGTCAAGTTGTGGTTTTTTAATGAGAGGCTTAATAACAGCCAATTTAAAGTTTTTGGGGACATATCCTAATGACAATGACGAATTAATAATAGCCAAAAGAGGATCTATGACTTCTGGAAGCACCTCTTTTAGTAGTTTAGATGGAATAGGGTCTAACATACATGTTGTTGGTTTAGATCAGGGGTCACCAAGTTCGGTCCTGGAGGGCCGGTGTCCCTGCAGAGTTTAGCTCCAACCCTAATCAAACACACCTGAAGCATCTAATCAAGGTCTTACTAGGTATACTTAAAACTTCCAGGCAGGTGTGTTGAGGCAAGCTGGAGCTAAACTCTGCAGGACACAGGCCCTCCAGGATCAAGTTTGATGACCCCTGGTTTAGATGATTTAACAAGTTTATACAATTCTTCCTCTCCTATAGTAGAGAATGAGTGGAATTGTTCCTCAGGGGATCTATAGTACACTATTTGATGTGATAATATAGCTGACGGCTGCATGGTTAAAATTTGATCTCTAATAGTATCAATTTTGGAAGTAAAATAGTTCATAAAGTCATTACTGCTGTGCTGTTGGGAAATGTCAACACCTGTTGATGCTTTATTTTTTGTTAATTTTGCCACTGTATTGAATACAACCTTTATTCATATAAACATAACCTGGGGTTATGTTTGTTTTGTTCTAAAAGAGACGAAAAGTAATCAGATCTAGCAGTTTTTAAAGCTTTTCTGTAGGATAGGGTACTTTCCCGCCAAGCTAAACGAAATACCTCTAGTTTTGTTTTCCTCCAGCTGCGCTCCATTTTCCGGGCTGCTCTCTTTAGAGTGCAAGTGTGCTCATTATACCACGGTGTTGGACTCTTTTCCTTAATCTTCCTTAAGCGTAAAGGAGCAACTGTATCTAAAGTGCTAGAAAAGAGAGCACTTTAACATAGTTTCTGTTACAACATAGTTTCTGTTACATCATCAAGTTATTCTGAGCTGTTGGATATGCTAAGGAATTGAGATAAATCAGGAAGATTACTTACAAAGCAGTCTTTTGTGGTAGAAGTGATAGTTCTAGCATATTTGTAAGAAGGAGTTGAATTTACAGCTTTAACTATATGGAGTTTACACAAGATTAGATAATGATCTGATATATCATCGCTTTGCTGCAGAATTTCAACACCATTAACATCAATTCCATGTGACAGTATTAAATCTAGAGTATGATTTCGACTATGAGTAGGTCCTGAAACGTGTTGTCTATCCCCAATAGTGGTCAGAATGTCTATGAATGCTGATCCTAACGCATCTTTTTCATTATCAACATGGATATTAAAATCACCCACAATTAGGACTCTATCTGCAGCCAGCACTAACTCTGATAGAAAATCAGCAAATTCTTTAATAAAGTCTGTATGGTGCCCTGGTGGCCTGTATACAGTAGCCAGTACAAACGTCACGGGGGATTTATCATTAATACTTTTTTCTCTAGATAATTTTATATGAAGCACCATTACTTCAAAGGAGTTATACTTAAAGCCTGTCTTCTGAGAAATACTGAGAATATTGTTATAAATTGTAGCAACACCTCCCCCTTTGCCTTTTGGACGCGGCTCATTTTTGTAACAATAATCTTGGTGTCACAACACACACGGAGCACGGAAACACGGAAAGAGGAGACGTGGAGTTAAACAAACGTGAGGCTTTAATCCAACATGGAACGCAGGAGACACAGGAACTACAGGGAAGACATTCAATAACCGACAAACACTAACTGAATGGACAAGACCTTAAATACACAGGACAATCAGGGAGGAAGATGAGACACACCTGGAAACAATTCAACAATCAGACTGGGGAGAAACTGGGTCACAGAGAGTGGACGGGGAGCAAAAACACAACAAAACAGTCCAGGGGCGTGACATTACTACCCCCTCCCGGAAGGTGCGTCCTCCGTGGAACAACAGAGGGAGGGGGGGATGGGGGGGAACCAAGGCGGAGGCTCTGGTCTAGACGGAGATCCAACGAGCCAGGGGGATGCCGAGGATCCGGGGGGCCAGGGTGGAGCCGAGGGCTCTGGCGACCAAGGCGAAGGCGGAGCTCCGGAGATCCGCGGCGGAGCCGGAGCGACTGAGGACCCAGGTGGAGCTGAAGGGAGGAAGGAGCCCAACGGAGCCGGTGGGACGGAGCGACGAGGCGCAGCCAGAGGAGAGGAGTCCTGAGGCGATGGCGGGTCGACGAGGGAGTCCGGTGGAGCTGGTGGATCGATGGGTGACGGTGGAGGCGAGGGAGCTAGGAGCCGAGGTGGAGCCACTGGGTCTATGGACCGAGACGGAGTCTGGGCCTCGGAGGCTGGAGGCGGAGATGAGGGAAACTCCAGTCCCAGCGACGCTGGAGGATGGCAGTCTCGTGGGGCTCGCACCGCATTGATGGAGGGCTGAGGGCGAGCAGAGGGGCTGCCAGACGACAGCGGTGGAGGAGGCAGGAGCGGGTGGGAGGGCGGGAATTTTCGAGGAGCTGGCACTGGAGGGCGCTCTGGAGGACGTTTTCGGGGAGCAGGCACTGGATGGCAATTTCGAGGAGCGGGCACTGGAGAATCTGAAGCCCCCTCAGGGCTGGACGGGACCAGCGGGGACGACGGAGAGAGGAGAGGGGGCATCTCGTACTCCAGCTCAGTCTCCCAGTCAATTAGATCCCCCTCCATGTCCAGCAGTCCCAGATGTACAATCCGCTCACCCTCAGCCGCGATGCAGTGGGCGGAGCTCCACTCCGCGCTCACACCGTCCACGGCTGGCTCCCTCATGGTGGGCATTGTCGCCAGCTCTCGAACCTGATCTGACGTGTTGGGCTTAACTTCCAAGGCGATCCTCTGCTCAGTCGCTCGGCTTTGCGCTGGCTCGCGGATCGCGGCGGGAAATGGCTCTCCGTCATCGGTGGGCTCGGGCTGATGCTCCGTACTGCGGGGAGTTGGTGGGCTGGGCTCTGGGTCTGGAGTGGATCTGGTGAGATCATCCTCGGGGCAGACGGTGGTCCATTTGTCACCAGAGTCCACTCCACGAAGGCGGCGAAATCCTCTCGAGGACTATCATCGGATGACAACGCTCTGCACGCGGTGTTCAGGCTAGCATCATAGAATGCGCAGAGCGCGTCGTCCGGGTAGCTGGTGGCGTTAGCTAATAACAGGAACAGTCTAGTATGGTCGTCGAGAGATCGGTCCCCCTGCTCCAGCAGGAGGAGGAGGAATTCGGGCCGGACGAGGGGATCCATGGGGACACACAACGGAAACAAAAAACTGAGTAAAAAGGATAAACAAAACGGAGGGTATACACACGGAGGTTACAGTTTGGGTCGGTTATTCTGTCACAACACACACGGAGCACGGAAACACGGAACGAGGAGACGTGGAGTTCAACAAACGTGAGACTTTAATCCAACATGGAACACAGGAGACACAGGAACTACAGGGAAGACATTCAATAACCGACAAACACTAACTGAATGGGCAAGACCTTAAATACGCAGGACAATCAGGGAGGAAGATGAGACACACCTGGAAACAATTCAACAATCAGACTGGGGAGAAACTGGGTCACAGGGAGCACATGGGGAGCAAAAACACAACAAAACAGTCCAGGGGCGTGACACTTGGGGGGTAGACTCATTTAAAATAATGTATTCATCTGGTTTTAGCCATGTTTCTGTCAAACAGAGCAAATCTAGGTTATGATCATTAATCAAATCATTTACAAAAAGTGCTTTTGTAGAAAGGGACCTGATATTCAATAAGCCAAGTTTTATCAATTGTTTCTGTGTATTGTAAACATTTTTTATTTGTTGAACATCAATTAAATGGTTACTCATAAATTGTTTTTGACGTTTTCTGTATTTTCTAGTTCGGGGAACAGACACAGTCTCTATAGTGTGATATCTAGGTGAAGGAGTCTCTATGTGCTGAGAATTAACTGACTTCTGTGACGTGAGGCGGCTAGCAGACGGTCGGTTTAGCCAGTCTGTCTGCTTCCTGACCTGGGCTCCAGTTAGTCAAGTATGAACTCTAAGACTATGTGCCAAATTTCTAGAGAGAATAGCGGCACCACCCCAGGAGGGATGAACACCATCTCTTTTCAACAGGTCAGGTCTGCCCCAAAAACTCGTCCAATTGTCTATAAAACCTATGTTGTTTTGCGGGCACCACTTAGACATCTAATCATTTAATGATGACATTAAATGACATTCGGTACTGAAATTTTAAAAACGTCCATTTCCCGCTAAAATTTGAGTGCTGTTGAGAGGATTATTAAACAACGCTGATTGGTCATTGTTCACGCGCTCAACAGATAGGTCTGTGATTGGCTTCATTGATCACCGCTTCACGCTCTTCACCGAGTGATTCATTGATCATTGAAACCAATCACAGATGTATCTGTTGAGCGCGAGAACAATGACCAATCAGCGCTGTTTAATAATCTGCTCAACAGCGCTCAAATCTTAGCGGAAATGGACGTTTTTAAAATTTCAGTACCGAATGGTATCGAAGTCAGTACTTTTGACAACACTAGTACAATAGAATCGCCAATAACTAGAGCACTTTCACCAGGTTTCTCAGTGGGTGCGTCACTGAGTGGGGAGAACCTGTTTGATGTTCTGATCGGAACGGAAGAGCGGTGTTTTGACCCGCGACTATGCTGCCTCACAGTCACCCAGTTGCCCTGCTGCACAGGCTCTACCGGAACCGAACAATGTACAGGAGTCCCTGAGCTAGTCACATCCAAAGCAGTATCTACAGCCCTCAAATTCTTACTGTCCTCAACTAAAGTTTGGATGCGTGTCTCTAGTTTTAAAACCTTCTCTGTCAGCCTAACTATTGAAATGAAAACGGAGCGAGAAAAAAGAAAACAATAATAGGCACGAATAGCAACGCGAATGGAACCGCGAGTGACAAGCTAACCAGCTAACAAATGCTAACGCGCTGCACTCGTGGTTTTAGAAGCGAGCGATCAAATTAGTTTGATAGATAATACCAGAAATATGGTGGGAATTAAGTTATATATTATCACTTTAAACAACAGAGTTAAAGTAAGGTAAAGATTCAATAAAAAAGCAGAGCTACAATCACAAACCGCACAGCAGCACAACAGACTGAAGCAATCGAACTGTGACTCAGACTGAAGCAATCGAGGCAAGATTGAACAACACATCACATCATTTGTATAACACTTACTGATTTTAAAGCATAAACTTGCTTTAAAGCTTGAATAAAAGGTTACCAAATGTAGTTTCATACCCGTTGTGTTCTAACAAAGCCAATATGCGGTTCTCTTTGTTTTATAAGATTTACTTTTATTACTTCTACAAAGGTTCACACTACTTTTATAAGTCTGATAAATACAGTATGTGGTCAATACACAATGAAACGAGAATCAGGCTACCAAATAAGTTTGACACAATGTTTTTAAGAAAGGGATTTTCTTTTCTTTTCTTTTTTTTTTTTTACATACAACCAAATCAGATAACTGTCACGGTGCACACAGCAGGGAGAAACGAGGAACACGGAGATGAGGATTAAACTCAAATAATAGTCTTTAATGAAGACATCAGGGCAGGGCAGGGCAGGGCAAGACAAGGCAAGGCTGACACAGACAGGAAACACCGGGGAGTAACGAGTAGACCAGACGAAATCAAACTGAACAGACAGGACTATAAATACACAGGTAAATCATAGATAACGAGACAAACACAGCTGGACAAGAATTAACTAATGATCACACTTAACAAGGACAGGAAACAAACCAAATATGGAAACATGAGGCGGGAAACACAAGACACACACGACAGAGGACTGATATAACTCCCCCATCCCAAAAGGCTCGTCCCGAGCCTTAAAAGTTCCACCGGGGAGGGGGGTGGGCACTCTGGAGGTCCCTCAGGACAGACATGGACCGGAACACAAGACGGGGACCTCCAGAGCAGAACAGCCAGACTGGAGTTGGGAGCTCAGGCAGCCATGGCGGAGCTGGGAGCTCTGAAGGCCATGGCAGGTCGTCTTTGGGGCCTTGGCCTCAGTCCCATCGGCCCGGCCCCTACAGCCGGCACCCTTACTACCCCCCCCAAAAAAAATTCCATGGGGCAGCTAGGGGGTAACAGGAGCCCTCCGGGGCTAAACACACAGGATAGGACAGGACAGCCCTCCGGGGCTAGACAAACAGGACAAGACAGTCCTCAGCAACCGCCTCCACTTCCGCGACAAGGGGACAGCCTGCCCAGACGAGTCTCCATGGACAAGACTAGACATGACAAGGTTAGTTAAAATGTTCCTGTGGGCACAACAAGACATAAACCCGGCACTCCTGGCCGGAACATGTGGACTGGATCCACGGCGGGCTTGAGTCAGCGGCGGGATTACGAGGGGCGACTTCCTTACCGCGGGACAGACACACAAGAACAAAACAAAAAATGTTAATGACAAACATCGTTAAGTTAGATCTTTAACTATCAATCATTGCTCTGAAATTTTAATTCCAGCATTGGCTAATAAGGGTCTGAGCGTCCCTACCTCAAGGATACCTTATTGATTAATTTAATCCTAATCAAGCCTATCAAATTTAAATGATAACATCATAAAATTTGAATTAGAAACTACCATTTCTAATCTGAAATTCTAATTTTTGGTTCCAACCTGTTTGGTCTCTCTCCGTCCGTTATTTAATTAACTCAGCTAAAAAAAAATTCTTAAAGGTTTTTCCCTTTTCTTAGGCCTGATAGGAGATAGGGTTCCCCCTAGTGCTTGGTTAGTGAAGTGAAATCTCCTCCAGTGTGAGTTACAGCAAGCGGAGTCACCCGTTCCGACTGGACCTGGTGCAGGCTGGAGGGGAAACCCGAATACTTCCGTCCTAGTGTTGCAAAGTGACGGCCCGAAGCAGGCTAGCAATTGGGTATCGGAGGAGGAGTCAACGGCTGTCTGGGCGAAGGTGCCGATATACCACTCCGGCTAAACTATTGACGAAGTACGTCGAACTTCGGGTTCGCGCTGACGGATAGATACCGGGATCCAGCCCTGCCCCTCTTCAGGCCAGCAGTCGTTTGACATACCTCACCCGAGTCCCAGCCCGGTTGTGCCAAAAGCCACAGCTGTCTGAGAGGCTCACGGCAGTACGGTGGGGGCGGAGTGATCGGCAAGACCCTTACAGGAGCTCACCTGGTGCGCTCGGGCGGTGGGCCTTGCTGCTGAACGCCACTGGAGCAATTTACATTCCTCACGAAGCCTAGAGTACAAGAACTTTCTAATTAGGAAAACCCTTCTAAGTAGCAAACCTCCAAAAAGAAAAAATAACGTTTTCTTAACGCTTAGGCCAGTGTGTTTATCCTACTAAAACTAGCAAAGCCAAACCCCTAGGTGCATCATGCATCGACTAAACAGCGCCTCCGCGCTGCCACCTTTGTTACTAATCCTTACATTGGAAGTAAAATCCTCACTCTTCTTCTTCTCTTCTCTTCCTGCTGCTATCTTCTAATTTGACTACTGCTACTGTTGCTGAGATTTTTGCCTGTGGGAAGATCACGAGTGGAGAACTTTAGCAATTGAAACAGGTATTTGTGGAACTTGAGAACGATATGTCAAAATTGTTTTCCATTTACCTTACTCTTTTGTGAAATCGTACCCCGCCAGGTTAAAGCAGGTCAACAGAAGAAAGGCGCCGGAAAACTTCATGCACGCGAACACTCTAATTAGCTTGTGGTGTCAATTTTGTCATTAACGGGATCAGTGCTGTCATTGTTATTGTTTCCCTTCACCCCGGACATCACAGACTTACAAAAAAAAATTAAAAATCCTATTTACAAATCCTCTGATTAGAAGCATCCTTCTTCTCTTTACCTGTTCTCTAGCTGTGCTACCTGTGTGCGTGTGTGTGTGTGTGTGCGCTCAATTTGTCCCCCCAAAGAGGCTACAAATTAGAAGCACGCCCCCAGAGGATCACAGTCAGAGAGAACCACACCCACCTGTTTTACACACTCAACACTAGTACACATTTTACATTACATATCTACATCCCTTGTTTGTTGATTTGTTCTGTTTTGGTTTGTTTGTTTGTTTTGGTTTGTTTTGTTTTTCTCATCAAGTTCTGTGTCAGTCGCGGTTCGAGATCTCTCACCATGCCCAAACATGTCTCACACAACAGAACATGTCGGTCACTGGGAGGATTTGGAAACATGGCTAAGCATTGCAACAGACAGTCTCCTCCCTAAGGCTGCTGAAACACGAAGACATCAGACACAGGACCAGTTGGATGACAACATAACAAGCCTCATGGCACAAGACCCAAGTCCAAGCTACAATCACAAAGAATTAGCCAAGATCACTGGCTCCTTAAGCCACACACTCATCGCCACCCTCAAGTTGAGCGACAAGCACGCTGCACAACGCCAGCAGGAGCTGACACGCGCACAACGACGCATAGAGCAGCTGGAACTTGAAGCTCAGGAACGACGGGAAGGGTCGGATGAGGTGGAACAAGGCACTGACGAGGAGATCAACAGGCTAAAAGAAACCCTAGCAGCTACTAGCCAAGAATTGGAACAAGTCAAGGCCGACTACGATGATCGGTCCAAAAAGCTACAGTATGCGGAACAGCTTCTGGAGAAAGCAAGGGCCGACTTCAGAGATAAAAACGGCAGAATCAAAGCCCTTGAAGCTCACCTGGATGAGTCAAGAAGCGAGGTTAGTCGTCTAACATGACAGCTTGACTACGTCAAAGAGGAATCTGATAGTTTCCAGGAGGAACTCAAGCACGCTTACGAACTGCGCCGTGAGCCATCAAGGACACGACGCGCACCGACCTCACCCCTACCGAGCAGGACCGGGTCACCTGTTCCTGGACTGACACGTGAGAAAAAGATGGAGGGGGTGGTGTTGAAACATTCACCAACTCACTCTGGAAAACTTTACCTCACTTTACCTCAGCCAAAAGAATCTGCTACAGCCAGTCACAGATCATTGCACGGCCTGGACCTAAAAGACCTCGACAAGCTCGCCAGGAACATTGGCAAATTCACCCCGAGCGTGCCAAATAGCCCAAATGTCCAAGCGTATCTCCAAGATATCGATTTCCATCTGGAAATGCGACCTAACGTTACGGACAAATATAGATTGTATTTACTTCGAACGACATCCAGTTCTGAAGTTCGCAGCTTCCTGGACAGGCAGCCTGCTCACACAAAGGCTGATTACTTACTGCTCCGAGAAGCCCTCATTAAAGAGTTTTCCGATCCTGAGTCCGAACAAGGCCTCGTGGCTGCCCTGGAGACGAGACAAGGACGTCACGAACCTCCTCAAGCCTACTACAGCCGACTCAGATGGGCATACTTTGGAACTCGCAACGAACCTGACATGGAGGATGAACTGAACTTTAAAACTCTCTTCCTACGAAACCTTCATCCCGGTTTAAGCCACCATCTTGGCATTCTCGCATGTCCACGGACAATGAATGCTCAGCAGTTGCGAGACTTGGCGCAGAAAGCCTACGGCAAACAAAAGATGGCCTCAGAAAACAGTGCCAAAACCCCAGCCGTTCTTGACTTCAACACTCAAAGTCAAGGGCTGGCGCTGGAGGGCGCCCAACACCAAGACAATGCCACGCCGCCACCCTGAGAGTGGAATGCACCATCGTCCAACAAAGAACGAGACTCCCACGCTGGTACCCGATCTAAACAGAGGTACGAACGCTGGGATGGACCACGTGGACGTCAACGCTCACCTGGACGGCACTGGGAAAAGACATGGGACCAGTCAATGCCTCACGAAAGTCATTGGGAGAGATCGTGGAACCAGTCAAGCTCATTTGGAAACTCAAGAGGGAAATGGGAATCCAACGGAAACTCCAAGGGAAAACGGCAAACTCACCCTGGAGCAACCAGCCCAAGGAATCGACGAGAGAATTCGCAAAGATTCCAAGCTGACCAGCTCAAACTGAACCCACACAGGAACAAAAGACACCACCATGTTTCGACTCACAAGAGCTGATGAAAATGATGATGAAATAATTCTTCCAACGGAAAGAGGAAGATCGGAAATGGGAAAAGAAAGAGAAACCAGATTCAGCCTGACTAGCGGCCGGACGAGATGGCAGCGACCAGTTGACCCAACCAGCCACGGAGAACAGCACTCCTTCACCTCACTCTCAGAGAACCGTAATCACACTAACTTCAGATGGACATGAAACCCCACCTGAAAACCCAGCAACAGAGTTAGACACTAACTCAACACCTAATGCTCCGAATTACAGCAGCGTCCAACAAACACCTGCTGACGAAACCCCTCAAGTTCCTGAAAGTGCTGTCTTGGTCGTCTGCCACTCCTCCGAAGAGTGCCACATCAGCCCTGATATCCTAATTGTTTCCTCCCAAACTCCAGTCCCTCAACTCCTAGGCGATCTCATTGAGAAAGGTATAGCCAGAAAATTCTACCTCTCCATCATCATCGAACGACACATCAGAGTCGAAGCCCTCCTTGATACGGGAGCCGACATTACTCTAATGTCTACCGAACTCCTGGAGGAAGTACAAGAAAGATCAAAGAGGACTAACAGAACCCTCAGACTCCAAAGGTGTGAACTGAACCTTCAAGCATACTCCCACACGGGCCTACAACTAAAACATGTGGCCCCAATTCACCTAACAGTGGGATCAATGGACCTCGTCCATCCCGTATACGTTTCACCACTTAAAACGTATCCACTCCTCATTGGGAAAGATCTGCTTAATCGCTTTGAACCTCTAATAGACTTCAAGCACCTAAAGATGTGGACACAAGTCTGTGAACCTCTGCCTTGCCAGGCGTTAGACTCCAACGAGTCGCAGTGTCAAGTCACCGACACCGTCCCTAAGTCACTGATCGATGATGCAGTCGCAAAGCCAGGATCTGGACCAAGCACAAACCGCAAGGACAAGGACCCTCTCCTCTGCTCACTGCAGGAGCCTGAATCAAACGCAGGCCCCCTTCAAATCATGACTGCAATAGATGTCCAAGGCACATCAGTGTCCGACATGGCACTAGCCCTGTGGGCAGAGAACTCAGCCATCAGTCTGAAGCTATTCAAAACATTGAAGCAAAGACATCAGTGTCTACCACATGTCACTAAGCACAACCGCTTCCCTCTCAGTCCCTGGTCGACAACCATGGCCACCTCCAAGATCATCTGCGCTCTGGACATACGATGGAACAACAGACAGCTGACTCACTACTTCCTCGTTGTCTCAGGCCTGCCGCATGACATCTACATTGGAGCAGATATCCTGGTCCGGCTCAATGCTTGCATTGATACCGTAAACGACATCATATGGGCTCCCCTGTCACACCAAATGACAACGTCAGTCAACCTCAAGAACCTCCAATCCGGTCAAACCATGCCAGACGTATGCGCTATGATCACGGAGCAAGAAGTCACAATACCTGCCTACAGCAAGAGTGTCAGCGTCCGCCTCAACATGCGACCTGGCCAAGCTCTCAACAGTAAGCTAGGCTTCTTCCAACCTTCCAGGACCTGCCTAAAACTCGGACTGATTCTGGAAGCCACACCTCTCATGGAAGTGTCATCTCGTGCTCTGTATGTGTTGTTCAACAACTGTACGGCCCAAGACATCCACGTTCCCAAAGCCAATCACCTGGGATGGCTCATCAGCCAGGCGTTCCACGACTTTGAACTGATGGTACCTGTCATAGGCCCTATACCCACACAGCTAATGTCAGACGAATACGACGACACCGTAATGTTCACAAAACCCCATGAAATCATTGCCATCACGTCCATTCTGCCGGTGTCCAGAGAAAGTGTCTGCCGGTCAGAACTAACAAATGACACTCACCTCGCTGTCTACGCTGTCTCAACAGAGCCTGCGACAGAATCACCTACACAGATGACCACCGGGGCCCAAAGCCCCTCAAATGACCTCACTGCAGAAGAACCTTACGCCGGGTTCAACGCACAAGTTCAACAGATCCTGAGTGAGGCGGATACCCTCCACAATGAAGCGGATCGCCAAGGACTCAAAGAGGTTCTGCACAAGTACAAGAACTCCTTCGCAAAGGATTCCCTGGATTGTGGACTGACCAACATCCACACTGTGCGCATCCCGACAAACCCAAATGCGCCACCCACATTTGTGCGACAGTACAAGATTCCAATAGCGTCATACGAGCCAGTGTAAGAGATTGTTGACTCCATGCTGGAAAAGGGGGTCATCCGGCCCTGTAACAGCACATACTCTGCCCCGATATGGCCAATCCTAAAACCCAACGGCAAATGGCGGCCCACCATCGACTATCGCAAGTTGAATCAGCAAGTACCATTGTCACTATGGCCTATGACCCAGTTGGATCAAGAAATTCCAAAAATCAAAGGCTCAACGATCCTTTCCACACTGGACGTCACCTCCGGGTTCTGGACAATCCCTGTCCATTCCGGTGACCAACACAAGCTGGCATTCACCTTTGGCAATCAACAGTACACCTTCACATGGTGTCCCTTCGGCTATGCCAACTCACCAGCAGAATTCAACATCTTCCTGAACAAAGCATGCCCTGACGCCAGAGCCAGGGGCAACCTTGTCTATGTAGATGAAGTTTTGATGAAAAGCTCAAGTGTGTAAGACCACCTCAAAGAAATCAATCACGTCCTAAATCAGCTTACAATGGCAGGAGCCAAGATCGCCCTTCATAAAGGACAGTGGTGCAAAACCAAGGTGAACTATGTCGGATTGCTTGTCGGAAGAAACGGCATCGAGCCACAGTCTAACCGCACCCAAGCAATCCAAAGCATAAAGACGCCGACTAACATCTCTGAGCTGCGAAGCTTTCTGGGAGTGTGCAATTATTCACGACAGTTCATCGAAAACTACGCTGACATCGCAAAACCACTAACTTCCCTCCTGATAAAGGATGAAACCTTCGTTTGGACGGAAACACAGGACACAGCAATGGGCCAGCTCAAACAGCGCCTGTGCTCTGCTCCGTGCCTTGCCTACCCAGACCCAGGAAAATAATTATATCTGGACGCTGGATTCTCCAATCATTGCCTCAGCGCAGGCCTATACCAGCTCCATGACAAAGACAAACGAGTGGTCGCTTATGCCAGCAAAACGCTGCTTCCCCGCAGAGATGGCGTGGTGACCAACGCCCACATAGCTACCTGGCTAATGACACTCCAAGGACGGGACATCGAGTCAAGATATGCCCAAAACTACAAATCCTCACTTGGAAACGGGCTAGCGGCCTGCCAAAACTGTTCAACGGACACGCTGCATACTCCAGCGGAACCTAAAGAACCACCACAACCTCAACTGACGAATCACAGGTACTTCGAGGAGAATGTGTGTGAAGGAATGCCCACAGCATATATCCAAGGCTGCTCCTACAACTACAAGGGCAATTTACAAGCTGGAGCGGGAGTGGTCTTGCTCAACAACGACCCTTGTCCACCCCGACAATTCAACTTAGGGCCTCGCTCATCGCAATATGCTGAAATAGCAGCCATCCTCATTACACTACAAGTGGCTGCATCCCACAACATCAAAGAACTCCTCATCTGTACCGATTCGAACTATGCCCATCTAAGCTTCACATGCCATTTAGCTGGATGGAAACAGAACGGATTCAAGACAGCTAACAACAAGCCTGTCAAACACCAGGAACTCTTCCAAGCAGGCGATGCCATTGTCACTGAACATGACATTATCGTTTATTGGAAAAAGGTTCGAGGTCATTCACGTCAACCAGGACAAGACAAAGACTTCAATGACCAAACCGATGCCCTCGCCAAAGCAGGTGCATTACACGGAGAGTCCTGGGCATTTCAAGCCCTCCCTCCCAACCCTTCAGTAGCAGCCATAACCCGCCGCCAACACGCCACTGGCGTACAAACCCCCACCCTCCTCCCACATTGCCATTTCACCTCAGTTCACTGCTAACGATCTCCTCACACTCCAAAATGAGGATCGAACACTGCGAACTATGGCAACTCACATTTCCGACCCCTTAACTCATCCTATTTCCACCTCCGACCTAGCCACTTCCTACGAGCTCCGCACACTGCACTCAATCAAGCACATGCTGCATCTGAGAGACGGTGTGCTCACGTATGTCCCTGAGCCCCTAACTACGCCAAAGCTTGTAGTCCCTCACGGCCAAAGGGGGATGATGCTGACACACGCCCACGATGCACCATGCGCAGGACACCACGGTGCCAAGGCCTCCTATGAAACACTCAAGCAAGTAGCATACTGGCCTGGCATGCAGCAAGACGTGGCGGAATACGTAAAAGGATGCCTGGTGTGTTGCCAGTTTCAACCGGCAAACCCAAACCACCGAGCCCCACTGCAAAGGAAAGGAATGACTTGCCCATGGTCGGACCTCCAAATAGACTGGGTAGGACCCCTACCACGGTCAACGCGAGGTAACAAATACTTCCTCACCGTGGTCTGCGAATTCACGAAGTGGATAGAGTGCCTCCCAGCTCCCAATGATACAGCAGAAACAACAGCCTGCCTGTTAATGAACCACATCTTCTCAAGATTTGGACTGCCTTTAAGGGTCAACTCTGACCGCGGAACCCACTTCACCGCCGACATCATGCAGGAAGTGTGGAAACTCCTCGGTGTACAGGCCAAGCTCCATATAAGCCATCACCCAATTTCCTCGGGTCAAGTTGAACGGGCCAGTAAAACAGTGGTCAGCATGTTGAAGAAGTATGTGTCCGCCAATCAAAAGGATTGGGATATTAAACTTCCGCTGGTACTGATGGCTGCTCGAGCCACCCCTCACCAGTCTACCGGCGTACCCCCGTTCACATTGATGACAGGGAGAAACATGATGCTACCGCTACACCTGCTGTACCAACCTGTTGACCTGAACCTCGTCACCGCCTATACCACTCACCAGTACCTGGAAGAGTTACATCAGCACCTGAGAACGACTTTCGCCTTCGCACAACATCAACTACAACGAAGCGCGGAAGGTCGTAAAGCCTACTACAACCAAAAGGCCTCTCACCATGAGTTCAATGTCGGAGACAAAGTGTGGTACTACAGCTTTGCCCAACCAAAGCAGAACACTCCCCATCACCTATCAAAGAAGTTCCTACCTCACTGGACAGGACCCCACGAGATTGTAGACAAGCTCTCACCTGTCGCCTACCGAATCAAAATCAGACAAGGGCGCAGCGAGCCAGTCCTTCGATGGGTCCATCGAAACCAGATAAAGAGGCACCAGAGCTCCAGCCGACCGGGAAAGGGGGAAGATCAAACCCACTGACACAGACTGACAATCATACGCTCTACACCACACTAACATAATTTCTGTTGTTTAGAAAACATATAGCGACCTTGTTGAAACACAACACTTACACTCTCTCCTCAGCTGCACTGCTAGAGTCAACCTCTAGTAGAGAGGAGTTACTTCACACATGTGACACTCGTTTGCTGCCTTACCTCATTTGGTGTCCCTGTGCCTCCGTTTTTCGTTTTGTTGTTTCCTTTCACCTGTGTCTCTCTTTGTGTTTTTCCTTCTTCCTCTCTCACTATAATTTCCTCTCCCCTCTAGTCCCCTCATCAGGGAACCCCCTTTACCAATTATTTAAATCCAGGTCCCGAAATTAAGATTGACTCCCTTCAGTAAAGTCGTTGTAACTCGTTGTGAGAACCGTTGTCAACCTATCGAGGTGACCCGCCAAATCATGACCGACATGCTACATGAAGTAAATTCCTCGATTGATAACTTAGCCATGGGTAGGATTCCACACTACTTGATACCTCTTAGCCTTGTCCAAAACATCCTAACTTCGGCCACCGTGGGCCCTGCTAGTCCCATCCAAACCCATCTCGCCTTTTCCCTGGGTAGCGCTATTCCCTTGTACGTAGACCCGGAAGCAGGCGACTTGGCCTTTCTCCTTAGTTTGCCCATCATCGACTCTAATAACATTTACCGGCTCAAAGACGTTGTGAATGTGGGATTTTGGCAAGGGAACACCTATGTCAAAATCCACACTCCTGAAGTCGTTGCGTATCACGATAACAACGAGCAGTTGTACTTGGCCCCAAACCTAAGGATGTGTATGCGCACGAAGGACATTCACTTCCTTTGCCCGAGTAAACTCTTCGTCCGCGATAATACTGAGGGCATCTGCGACCTAGAATCCATTAGACCCGACACTAGCTGCCCCGCCGAAGCGACACCACGTTCTCAAGTTGAGGTAACGCAAGCCGAAATCATCGGAAACCGATGGCTGGTCAACACCCCAGCACGAACAGCTACCCTCATATACAATCAACATGACACAGCCACACGCATTATCCTGCCCAACCAAACATTATGGATCACTGTCCCTAAGGGCTCGATCCATATTGACGAGTTAGCATTGTATCACCTTACCGGCGACGAGTTTTCAACAAATGCACGTCAGGCGTCCCGTGCATTTTCCGACGTGAAAAGAACCCGAACCTGAGAATTCAACCAACCTGCTTGAGATCACGCCTATACCGCCTCGTCGAACCCCTGACAATTAAACCAATCAGAATGACTCAATTGCCAATAATCCTAGATAATGCACCTCTGCATCTTCTCAAATTCCTAACCTGTTCCTTCCCAAATTACCCTGCACCAGGATTCAGTCAATGATTGAGATGTTGTTTGTGTCTTGTGTGTGCCTGTTCTCTCTGCCTCTTGTTCCAGTGCCCGCCAACGTTCACAATGGGAACCTCACAGAGCAAAGGGGGATGTGTAATGCTTGGGGAAGCGAGAACGCACACACACACCATAATTGCGAACACATTCCTTAGGCTCAAAGAACTTCTTTCTTCTCTATCTGCAAGTCTTAAAATTGACAAATGAACAGCACCTCACCCAACTGGCTGGCCGATTTCCTGCAATGCTATCGGGTTATCATCTTAAGGAAACCTCTAAAAACCAGGAGAGCTTTGAGGGAAACATCTGCTAATGGTCTAGCGACAGACACGACCTGGATCCCCTGATCGTTTAATGCATAATTCAATGATGGTATCAACAAGAAAGACTGTTTTACGACAGACGTCCGAGCTAAGAAAGACCAGATCTCCACAAACGTGATATTCTCATGACCTGGACAGCTCTCCTTTCGACCTCCCATTCCTCCCCGGAACATTCCAAAGGAAACACTTCTCGTTTCTGTTCTTGGACAAACATAAAGACTCAAAGCTTTTATAAAGTGGTCCAAAAGACAATTAATAATAGCTACTGTGCTATTAAAGCAATATTCTCAAGAGACAAAATATATTAATGTTGTATTTTATGTCTTGTATAAACTTGCTGTGTATTGGAACCAATGATATTTTCTTAATGTGACATATAACTTTTCCCTGTGTTTAATTCATATGCGTTGTGCGATTATTCAGAATTTAGCACAGTTTAATCTATGCCTTAACCATGCAGTAGATAGAATTAGTTTATGGACTCTGTGTATACCAAATACGGGGTGTTTGATTTTTAATGAGAGCTGACTTCGTAAGCAATAAGTTGGTGTGCACGGAAAGTTAACCGTTGTATAATAATGTATGATTACAACGCATTTAGAACGTGTTAAGATACTTTCGTCATGTGACAAAATAAATAGGCGGATAATGTATGCACAAAAAGAAGCCATGTGGGGCGGGGCTCCGCCCTACAAGAACCATTTCATTGGAAGAGCATCGAGTGGGAGGGATCGAAATCTGCTGTCTAAAACGGACCCCCAGCTCACTCTTCTCTGGCTGCTTGCGTGCGCAAAACTTGCAAGGACTTTGGCTTCGGTCACTGACCGCGCTGAATAAGCGCCCACAACCTTAACATCTGGGTCGATCATCTAACAACACTACAAATACTTAGTCAAACGTCTGAAGAAACCTTGAAAGCCTGAAGCTACGCGGAAGGAACTCAGAGAAGAACTTCAAGGCTCTCTCTCTCTCTCAAAGAACCAGGCAACGCATGACATCACGCGACGACAACATCGGTAGCCAATCAGCCGCCGGGGTTTCCCTTCAGCCACACAAGGAAACCACAGATCAGCGATCATCTCAACTTAAAGCAAGTATCAAACAAAATCTCTATTTCGCTGGAACTGGTCGAACTAATCTTTAAGAGAAAGATAATAGAGTTCTCTGCTTGATGATCTGCATGGGTAAAATCGTGTGGAAATAGCAAACAGTGCTATATTTTAACGGTCTCCAAATTGCAACAATTCATTGCCTGTGCGTGTGTGTATGTATGTATTTTGTTTCATGTTATTTAGCTTAGTTTCATGTATCTTGAGTAGAATAGCATAATAAACTGTCGTTTGATTTAGTAAGAAATCTGTTGTCTGGTGCTATGTGATTTTCAAGTCATAAACTATTTGCCAAGATCGCGTTACCTATGCTCATAAAGTTACTCAAATAATTCTGTATTATTATATCATGGCCACGAAAATAAACAGAATTTCTCAGATATACTGAAACGTAACGACTCACTGGACGATTGTTAAAGAAGGTATAAGTTGGACGTTTTGATTAATATCAATTGATCATATTAATTTCGAACCCATACGACTCGATTTTGAAAACTAAAATTAAAGTAATAGCTCAAAAATGCATGGCTTTCCTGTAGCTCAAGTGGTAGAGCATGGCGCTAGCAACGCCAAGATCATGGGTTCGATTCCCAGGGAAAGCAAGAGCTGATCAAATGTAAAACTGTAACCTGAATGCAATGTAAGTCACTTTGGATAAAAGCGTCTGCTAAATGCATAAATGTAAATGTAAATGTACACTGTGTTCATTAAAACGTTGAAATAAATATGTGTACAAATATTCATAATATAGCCTAACGACACAACAGACTGATCCCTGCTAAGTACACCTAAAATTGCTAGATATCTTGACTTTATCCGTGTGTTTAACGGCGCTACTGCGCTAGGCCTCCTCACACCATAGTGAACTGTAAACCACAAAGTTATTCATTGCATTACACTAAGAAACCAGTACAATTTTATATGTTTACATGACTTTGTTCATTCTTCCTGTTTGAATTTCTTTACCGCAGTTTCACCATTCTTATTTTCCCATCTAATTGTAATTGCTAGGCCTTGCGATTTGTTTCCTAGTTTTTGCTGCCATGTTAAAGGGCTCTTTGTTCATATACGGTAATATTTCTTTGAATTTACTTGATTTAATAAAATATTGCTTTAACCCGTCATCTTCATTTGAGACATTTACGTTATATTATTATATTATCCTAGTTTATATCAGATATAAGATACAAGATCATTTCTTAATAATTATTTCTGTCTACACTCGTACATTCTATTCGGCTACTCGTTTTCTTTTTATTCAATTGATTTAAAAACAGTGTACTGTCTTAGACCATCCAGGACTTGTTGCTTCTATCATACTCATTCACTTCGGATAAAAGCGTATGCAAAATCACTAAAATTAAAAAAAATTTACTCGGAGAAGAGAATAATGAGTTAAGTGATTCAACCTTTTATTTTTAACAATATATTTTTGAATATACAGTCATACATTGAAGTAATGAAGAAAATGATCAAATGTCCGTTACAAACAGTGGTCTAGCCAGCAAAGAAAATCTCTGAAGGCCAGTATGTTTTTGTTTAATATTAAATTGACCAGCGATTCAACAATTTCACATATCATGGATTCATTTTTTTTTTAAACCAGCGACAGACAAAAATCTTTTATACACGTACACAGACAGAGAAGCTCATTAATTTCCATCTGATCCCTACATCACATCCAGAATTTTTCTGGTGGTTACACAGATTGGCTGTTTGCTGTAAATAAACATGCTCGTGAAATCAGGCCATGGATTTTTTTTCAGGCTTCTTACAACGTCCATTTCGATCTTGAGATTTGTTACACGTTTGGTATCCCCCCTAAGAAGAAATTATGGTGCCACTAAATTGACCTTTGACCTTTGACTAAATAACCTTTGACCTCTCCCCCCTCCCTTTGGGATTAACCTATGACCTTTTAATGATCTCCAGATGTGCTATGCCATCTGTTTTTTTAATATAGATGGATTACGTAGTTGACCTGTGACCTCCGGGCTGAAATATGAATTTTGTTTAAATTGGGCATGTCAAATTTCAAGTCTGTTTTTGAACTAAATCTTCCGGGATCACATTTGCTCGGTATCGGGTGGCACACCATAGCATGTTTGTATAAATAGAGCTGGCCATTTCTGTGGAAAATCAGAAAAGAGCGGTGAAATACATAGACATGGCAGCCTCATACTCGCCTAAAACTCCTGAGAAGGAATGGGATGAAGAGATGCTGGAAAGTCTGACTTTGGTTTAGAGAAAACCTTACATCACCAATTTGTATTTGACAAAGTTTATCCATGAAAATACGGACTGTGCGAGAGACAAATTTTTCCTGAACATCGAACGCATATTCGGGTGCATATTTCAACAATCTGCCCGTGTGTCACGGTGCACACAGCAGGGAGAAACGAGAAACACGCAGATGAGGATACACTTCAAAATAATAGTCTTTAATGACGACATCAAGGGTAGACAGGGCAATGCAGACACACAGAAACACAGGGAATAACGAGTAGACCAGACCACATGGAACTCAACAGACAGGACTTAAATACACATGGTAATAAACTCATAATCACACACACACACCTGGAACTGAATTAACTAATAATGACATGAAACGAGGACAGGAAACTAACCATATAAGGAAACAAGAGGCGGGAACACAACACACACGACAGAGGTCTGACATAACTCCCCCCTCCCGGAAGGCACGTCCCGTGCCATAACAGTACTACCAGGGAGGGGGGGTGGACACTCTGGAGACCCCTCAGGACCGACACAGAGACATACACAAGACGGGGCCTCCAGAGCGGAACAGACAGACGGAGGCCAAGGAGGAGCAGGGAGCTCAGGAGGCCAAGGCGGATGGTCCCTCGTGGCCGTGGCCTCGTCCCGGCCTCTACAGCCGGGACCATTGTACCCCCCCCAAAAAAATCCATGGGGCAGCTCAGGGGTATCAGGAGCCCTCCGGGGCTAAACACACACAAAACAATACTTAAAAAGACCTTGGTCACAGTCTGGTCAATATACGGCCATGACCGGCTGGCGAAACCATAACCGGCTGGCTTGACCACCCAATGGCAGGGGCCGGCGGGCTGGAGGAAGCCACAGCCGGCGGCGGGCCGAGTGACCGCGAACGGCGGGTTGGCCTTCCCCTCGAACTAGAGGCAGCCGCCGACGGTGGGTTGGCTTTCCCCACGGACGGCGGCGTGATCTCCCGCGAACGGCGGGTCAGTGAGCCGCGGACGGCGGCGTGAACTGAAGTGGCGAGTTGGCTTTCACTGCCAACGACGACCAGTGGGCATGAGTCAGCGGCAATCCGGCGAGCTTGAGTAAGCGGCAATCCGGCAAGGCTTGAATCAGAGGCAATACGGCGGGCTTGAATCAGAGGCAGGCCGGCGGGCATTGAGTCAGAGGCAGGCCGGCGGGCATTGATTCAGCGGCGGGCCGGTGGGCTAGAGTTAGCCGTGGACGGCGGCGGCGTCATCTCCTGCGAACGGTGGGCTGGTTGATCCGCGAACGGCGGCATGGGAGAGCCGCGAACGGCCGCATAAACTCCCGCGAACAGCGGGCATGAGGGCTCGCGGCGAGCGGACTCGCTTGCCGCGAGGGACAAAACTCAGGAACAAAAGAACACACTTGAAAAACGAACAAAACAAAACGAGGTGAAGGGACGACGCTTACTGTTTGGTCTGGTCTTCTCTCACGGTGCACACAGCAGGGAGAAACGAGGAACACGCAGACGAGGATACACTTCAAAATAATAGTCTTTAATGACGACATCAAGGGTAGACAGGGCAATGCAGACACATAGAAACACCGGGAATAACGAGTAGACCAGACCACAAGGAACTCAACAGACAGGACTTAAATACACATGGTAATAAACTCATAATCACACACACACACCTGGAACTGAATTAACTAATAATGACATGAAACGAGGACAGGAAACTAACCATATAAGGAAACAAGAGGCGGGAACACAACACACACGACTCTACATTGCCGACGACGTTGAAATATTTGAGCAGGAAGAAGACCCCAGCCTGGTATTTTTTGATAAAGACTGGGCTTTATTTTACAATAATGCCTTGAAAGATCTGAACGAATGGAGAGAAGAGCGTTTGTATGTTGCGGAGTGGGGCGGCACGCCGTTCAATACCTGGTACCGAGTGGTCGGCGACTACTCAAAGAACCCAGATGACTACGTGTTCTGGTCAATTTTTCAGAAAACAGCATTCATAATGAGCACCACGAAGTGTTCACCCTACAGTTTTTATTCAAGTTTCCTTTTTTCGAACATCAACAAAATGTTCAGATGGTGCGACATGCGTGACGGATACAGCAAAATTAAAATGCAGCTGTTTTGCCCCAAGATTTGTGCTTGCAACAGTTCATGCATGCTGCAGACCCCACCCATTTACTACAGACATTATAAAGAGCAGTAAGTCGAACTCTTTCCACAACACACTTTCACCATGTCTCAAGACATTGCTTCAGAATGTGATTACACTCCTTTCAACCTCAAGTCTCATGATGATAATGCTTCCGACCATATTCCAACAGGGGAATCCCGCTCACCCGACCTTCACAAATAATGGTTGGATAAATTTTGCATCGAGCTAGACTACCGTAACCTGACCTTCCTATAGGATCTGTGCACTACCTCCACAGCCAGCGGTGGGTTCGATACCACAGACGGATGTTTCAGTGGAGTCGGGTTCAAAATCATAAAAGCTAAGATCGTGCTGCTGCTGCAACACATGGTCGACAAAAAGCTGAGGGAGGAGTGTGAGGGTTGAGCAACGGACAATCTGAGGCAGCTGCAACATACCTGCCTGTTTGAACCACCCCATATTATTTCGACTCACGCTTTGACGAGCTGTGCCATGCTGTTCAAACCCGATCTTCAGACCATTATTGACTTCACTCTACGACACTGCGGGTTAAAGTACAACAACATTCTGAGGATTCAAGGAACTACCGGAGCTATCCTGCACGAATTAAGAGACAACCCATTCATCGTCGCAAAGCTACAAGAAATCAGGGAAAAGCTACTGGACAAGGACTACAAGAAAGTCGTTTACGACACTGTGGATCTCTGGCAAAGCAGCGTGTCTGCGCCTGAAGTGTGACCATGACAACATACATCTGTATGTAGCAGAAATATTTTTTTTCAGAGATGTCGTGTTTATGCCACGTTATAAAGAACAAATGATTGCGAGTGACAAACGAGATGTATAAAAAATCTCAAGAAACAAATTGACGTTATGAGAAGAGCAACAGATTCATGGGATGTATTGATTGACATGTGTTAACAGCAGGCGCGCAGATGGCACTGGGGACGGGGGGACATGACCCCCCCAGATTCATAGTGACCCGATCCGTCCCCCTCACTGTCTCTACGAAAGGCGACATCGGTAAACAGAGGATCAATCAGGGTTTCCTCTAGTTGCGGCCCAGACCGCCGCTCCTTTAAACGTGCACAAAGTGATTTTTGAAAAACGCTTTTGACGCAGTACCTGACCGAGTCCCAAAACACACTTGCAGCCAACCAGCAGTAAGGGGGCGTGTCTTGTACTGATAGAAGAGAGCGCTGTGTATGTGCTACGACTCCTGACCAATGTTATTCTTGCTGAGCAAAACCTTTCTCTATTGGGCGGACATATCGGTCACCTGAGCAAAAAAACATTCTTTATACCAGAACTGTATAGCACGCACACAAAAAGTGTGTAACTTTTAACTTTAATGTGCTATTTATATTTGATTTGACCCTTGACTAAATGATGTACATTTTAGGCTACCTGAGAAAAGTGTTTTTTTTGTTGTTGTTTTTTTACAGTATAATACACTGCAGTTCAAAAGTTTGGGATCAGTAAAGTTTATTAAAGAAGTTTCTTATGCTCATCAAGGCTGTATATAAATAAAAGTTTTCTATTTTAATATAAAATATTATTTATTCCTATGAAGCAAAGCTGAATTTTCAGCATCATTACTCCAGTCTTCAGTGTCACATGATCCTTCATTCTAATATGCTGATTTATAATCAATGTTGGAAACCATTGTGCTGCTTCATATTTTTTGGGATGTGTGATATTTTTTCTGTATTCTTTGATATATAAAAAGTTAAAAAGAACTGTTTATTCAAAATATTAATTCAAAATATAAATTTTGTGTTACAATATACACTACTATTCAAAGATTTCGGGTCAGTAATTTTTTTATTTTTATTTTTTTAAAGAAAATAATACTTTTATTCAGCAAGGATGTGTTAAATGGATAAAAAGTGATAGTAAAGACTTATATTGTTAGAAAAGATTTATATTTTAAATAAATGCTCTTTTGAACTTTTTATTAAATCAAAGAAAACCGTATCACCGGTTCCAAAAAATATGAAGTAGCACAACAGTTTCAACACTGATAATAAATCAGCATATTAGAATGATTTCTGAAGGATCATGTGACACTGAAGACTGGAGAAATGATGCTGAAAATTCAGCTTTGATCGCAGAAATAAATTATGTTTTAAAGTATATTAAAATAGGAAACCAGTATTAGAAATTGCAATAATGTTTCACAATATTACTGATTTTTTTCTGTATTTTTGATCAAATAAATACATCCTTGAGCATAAGAGAGAATTATTTATTAGGTTTATAATATAGGCCTAACATAATATAATATAATATCAAAACAAACTGAAGCATTTAAACAGATAGGATAGAATAGAATAGAAGACAAACTGAAGTATTAAAACTGAGATCTGTAAGTTAAATATAAAAAAAGTGAATTCTTCTATAGCTATCTAAACATTCACAGTTCGCACAATACACCTGCGTGTGACTGTAAATGTACCGTTCTGTGTCCATCATCCGCTATTTCCAGCACTTAATCAAGCCACTCTTCTTTAATACATGATGACGTTTTATTTCACATGCAGAGGTGGACAGTAGTGAAGTATTTTTACTTTACTCAAGTAAATTTAAAAATTATCTGTAGTTTATCAGAGGGTTTTTCTTTGGAAAACTTTACTTCACTTCATTCCAAAGCATAATGTCATACTTTTTACTGCACTACATTTCATAAATTAAAGTTGTTGTTTTTTTACCTTTAATACTTAAGAACATTAAAAATGTAGTACTTTCTTGTACTCAAGTAAATCTTTGAATTAGTTTTACTTGAGTAAAAGAAAGTAATAGATTACTAATGTAATTAAGTATTAAATGATATTTAATATGAAACATAGTGCAGTAAAAAGTAGGCTACAATATTATGCTTTGGAATGTTGTGAAGTAAAGTTTTCTAAAGAAAAACACTGATAAATTTCTAAAAATTTCTATAAATTTCATTTAAAGTACTGACACTTGATAAAGTACTTTTACAGCAGAGTAAAAATACTTCACTACTGTCCGCCTCTGTTCACGTGTCATTGCGTTTGCATTGGCTTTCGATTTGAGCTATTTTGTCCGCAACCATTAAAAGATTTGGTTTCTACAACGACTCATCTTTCTATGAAACCTGTAAACCGCATTCACCGGTTATAACGCTATAGCGATATCAACTCTATAGCGGTTTACCCGAGCATTGCAGTTCATTCGCTTTTACTACAATTTAATCAAATGGATTTCCCAACTAATTTTTGCTTGTGTGCGGCACATTATTTCCTCTGCGCGGCCGCAGAGGGAACATTGCTCCTGACCCTGGGGTCCTATGAGGAGCTGGTAGCTGCCTCAATTGTGCCTGTAGCAGTAACAATAGTGATTGTATACTATCATCTCTGACAGAGCTGGTGATTTTTCTGGACTGAAAAAATTGGACTGCTGCTTGGTCCCCCCCAGTTAAAAAATCCTATCTGCGCCCCTGGTTAACAGAGCCGATCCACCCCCTGTAATGCTCAGAAAAATTCTAGATGAGATACACTGCATGAAAAGGGTAAAATCTGGTAATATCTTGTCATGGTAAACTGCTGTGTAATTTCAAGTTTGCCGGATGAATGTGGAAATTACCTGAGCCATGTTACACAGACCAATACATTTCCAGAAATACCCATGTACTCGGTGTGCACGGACATATACAGGAATCCGTGAAGATTCATGGACATATACAGCTGAAACACTGCTGGTTGTGAGGACTGGTAGCTGTCAGACCTTTCATATGTTAATGACCAGCAGTTAAGGTGCTGGAGGGAGGGGGTGAGCCAGGGAAGTTTCACAAAACAGCCTTAAATTAGTCTTAATATTACTGAACTCAAATATAGCTAGCCTTATTATTTTTGACAGCAATAAGAGAACATATGCTCTTATACAGTCAGGTCCATAAATATTGGGACATCGACACAATTCTAACATTTTTGGCTCTATACACCACCACAATGGATTTCATATGAAACAAACAAGATGTGCTTTAACTGCAGACTGTCAGGTTTAATTTGAGGGTATTTACATCCAAATCAGGTGAACGGTGTAGGAATTACAACAGTTTGCATATGTGCCTCCCACTTGTTAAGGGACCAAAAGTAATGGGACAGAATAATAATCATAAATCAAACTTTCACTTTTTAATACTTGGTTGCAAATCCTTTGCAGTCAATTACAGCCTGAAGTCTGGAACTCATAGACATCACCAGACGCTGGGTTTCATCCCTGGTGATGCTCTGCCAGGCCTCTACTGCAACCGTCTTCAGTTCCTGCTTGTTCTTGGGGCATTTTCCCTTCAGTTTTGTCTTCAGCAAGTGAAATGCATGCTCAATCGGATTCAGGTCAGGTGATTGACTTGGCCATTGCATAACAGTCCACTTCTTTCCCTTCAAAAACTCTTTGGTTGCTTTTGCAGTATGCTTTGGGTCATTGTCCATCTGCACTGTGAAGCGCCGTCCAATGAGTTCTGAAGCATTTGGCTGAATATGAGCAGATAATATTGCCCGAAACACTTCAGAATTCATCCTGCTGCTTTAGTCAGTAGTCACATCATCAATAAATACAAGAGAACCAGTTCCACTGGCAGCCATACATGCCCACGCTACCACCACCATGCTTCACTGATGAGGTGGTATGCTTAGGATCATGAACAGTTCCTTGCCTTCACAGTTCTAAGATGGCGCTGCAATGTTCGGCCGCCGTCCGGGTCGCTCCGCTAAGACTATGCTTTTATTTACTTTTTTACTTACTTTTGATTTCTATTTTTACACACATAACGTCGGCACTGATCACCTACGACAAAAGTACACTCTTGGACATTGGAAACCGCTTCACTAACCTGGTTCAGGACACTTTATCACCGAATCCATCGTGGCCTCTTGAGATTCTTCGGAACAGTCCTCCTTTACCGAGCATTTTGCTCGCTAATGTCCAATCCTTGGATAATAAGATGGACGATCTTAGAGCCAGGATAAGTTTCCAACGGGACATAAGGGACTGTAACATCATCTGTCTGTCTGAAACATGGCTCACGCCCTCGGTTCCGGACACTGCTGTAACGCCGTCTGACAACTTCTCTGTTTTACGGATGGACAGAACAGCTGAGGCCGGTAAATCCAAAGGTGGAGGAGTGTGTTTCATGACTAACAAGGAATGGTGTGACCCCAGGAATATCTCCTCTCTGTCGCGATCCTGCTCGCCTCATCTGGAACATCTATCCATTATTTGCCGCCCATTCTATTTGCCATGCGAGTTCTCCGCGGTCATCGCTACTGCCGTTTACATTCCACCTCAGGCAGACACCGGCTTGGCTTTGTCTAAACTTCACGACGTGATCAGCGGCTACATTAACCAACATCCTGATGCTGCCTTTATCATCGCGGGGGATTTTAACAAAGCCAACCTCAGGCAGGTCATGCCGAACTTTCACCAGCATGTATCCTGTCCAACTAGAGGTCCGAATACACTGGATCACTGCTACTCTCAGTTTAAGAATGCCTACAAGGCCCGTTCACTGCCTGCTTTTGGTAAGTCGGACCACGCCGCCATTTTCCTCACACCGGAATATAAACAAAGGCTCGTACAGGAACCCCCGGTGAAGAGGGAAGTGACGCGTTGGTCCTCCCACTCTGAAGCTATGCTACAGGCGGCTCTTGATGACGTCGACTGGGACTTGTTCAGGGCGAGCTCATCTGACGTCAGCGAGTTCACGGAGGTAGCAGTGAGCTTTGTAAACACACTTACCGAACAAGCTACAGAAACAATAACTGTAAGGACTTTCCCTAATCAGAAACCGTGGGTGGACAGATCAATCCGTGATGCGGTTAACAAACGCACTGCCGCATACAACGAGGCTCTTTTGTCTGGGAATATGTGCGAGTATAAAGCAGCGTGTTATGCTCTCAGACGAGCAGTAAGTGCCGCCAAACATCGCTACAAAGAGAGAATTGAGTCTCATTTCCAGCTCAATGACTCTCGACGCATGTGGCAGGGACTAAGGACCATCTGTGCCTTTGGAAACAAATCCTCCGCAGAGGTGAGTGCAGATCCGTCGCTGGCCGAAGAATTAAACACCTTCTACGGCCGCTTTGATTGCAACGGCGGCAGTGCGGCTCTGCTGAGCAGCCCGTCAGGAAGCAGCAGGCAGAGAAGCGAGAATCATGTGATCACCGTGACGGAGGACGAGGTTCGGAGGGCACTAAAGGGAGTGAACATCAGGAAAGCGGCTGGACCTGACGGGATCACAGGCCGGGTTCTGAGATCATGCGCTGATCAGCTTGCTGGGTTGTTTACTTCTATCTTCAACGAGTCCCTTGCTACCTCTGTGGTTCCCACCTCCTTTAAAAAATCCATCATCATCCCTGTGCCTAAGAACAATAAACCCTCTTGCCTGAATGACTATCGTCCAGTGGCCCTCATATCTATAGTCATGAAGGTTTTTGAGAGACTTGTTAAGAGCCACATTAGCTCCTCCATCCCTGTTACTTTGGACCCTCTTCAGTTTGCCTATCGCTCCAATAGATCAACTGATGATGCCATCTCTCACATACTCCACTCCTCCCTCACACACATTGACAGCAGCAATGGGAACTATGCAAGACTGCTATTCATAGACTATAGCTCAGCTTTTAACACCATAGTCCCCATCAAGCTGACTTCCAAACTCACAGGCCTTGGCCTAAACACTTCACTCTGCGACTGGATTCAAGATTTCCTCACCGGTAGACCTCAAGTGGTGAAGGTAGGCCAGTTCACCTCAAACTCCATCACCCTGAACGTAGGAGCCCCGCAGGGCTGCGTTCTGAGTCCGCTGCTATACTCTCTCTATACACATGACTGTGTGTCCTCTCACAGATCCACATCTATTATCAAATTTGCTGATGATACTGTGGTTCTGGGCCTCATTTCCAACAATGATGAGACCGCATACTTGGATGAGGTGGAGAGACTTACATCATGGTGCCAGGACAACTGTCTCTCTCTGAACGTGAGCAAAACCAAAGAGCTGATTGTGGACTTCAGAAAGAGACACCTGCTGCCCTACACTCCTCTTGTGATCAGCGGGACCCCTGTGGAGAGAGTTAGCAGCTTCAAGTACCTCGGTGTAAACATCTCCGAGGACCTGACTTGGACTACACACATCCAAACACAGGTTAAGAAAGCCAGGCAAAGACTGTACCATCTGCGACAGCTGAGGAAATTCAGGGTCTCACCAACAATCCTGAAAACTTTCTATGCAGGGACCATAGAAAGTGTATTGACTCAGTGCATCTCAGTGTGGTATGGAAACAGCTCCAGCCAAGATTGCAAGGCCCTGCAGAGAGTCGTGCGCTTAGCTGAGCGTATCTCTGGGTCTGCTCTCCCCTCTCTGCAGGACATCTACCTCAAACGCTGCAGAGGCAGAGCTGTCAAAATCATCAAGGACTCAAATCACCCTGGAAACTGCCTCTTCACTATGCTGCCATCTGGTAAGCGCTTCCGCAGCCTGATGGCAAAAACCGAGAGACTTAGGAGGAGTTTCTTCCCCAAGGCCATCAGGCTTCTGAACTCAAAGTCAGCCTCCTAACATCACCTGACTTACTTCAAATCACTAATCACACATTCATTACTCTCTACCTCATAACTGTCAGTGTCATTTGCTCATTTGCACACTTGCACACTTGCACACAACACTTTCTGTGTCTTGTAACATATCTTATCTTATTTTTATATTTATTTTATTTTTTGTGATTGGCTGCTTCATGTCAACCATGTACAACCTGTTTGCACATTCCTCTCTGTACAGTCATGCTTATCTTAATATTTAATTCTACAGCTTACTGTCATGCACATTCTTTTATATTTTATATTTTATTCTTTATATCTTATTTTTTATTCATTTTATCTTATGTTTACTTCCCTTGTGTTGTTTTTTCAATATTTGCACTGTCCATGGAGCGGACCCGACTCTCATTTCACTGCTGGTTATACAATCTCTGTATAGTCGTGTATGTGACAAATAAAACTTGAAACTTGAATTGTGTCGATGTCCCAATATTTATGGACCTGACTGTATGTATGTTTTATAATTTAAAGGCATTCTCTCTCCCCAGTTTTATTCTTCTTTCCATATTATTTCACAGAAATTAAGACCCTGTCCTTTACTGGCATATCAGGAGAAGTGGTTTCTCTAGCAGTATCTCTACCAATAGTGATTAATGTCAGTGTGTGTTATGAGGTATGTGGTGTATATTTTCCTGGGCGACAGTGGAACTGTTCAATAGTTATTTTTAGTCAAAACTATGGAAGCCCTTTTCTGCCACTGAATAAAAAATTAAAAAGGTAATTGTGACTTTTTATCTCACAATTCTGACTTTTTTTCTCATAATTGCATGATACAAACTTGCAATTCTGACTTTTTTTCTCAGAATTGTGAGATATAAACTCACAATTGCGAGTTATAAAGTCAGAATTGCTTGATATAAACTTGCATTTGTTTGTTAAAAAGTCAGAACTGCGAGATATAAACTCACAATTCTGACTTTTTTTCTCGCAATTCTGACTTTTTTTTCTCAGGATTGTGAGATATAAACTCACAATTCTGTGAACATATCAGCACATCAGCTTTTCGCTTCGGAGCCAAGCCTTTCAGTGCGAGTCTCTGAGAGTGTCTACAGACAGCTACAGTGTTGGTGTTACGGCGCGTCAGCGGAGGTTGCTATCCAGTGCTGCTGCTTCTCTGACGGCGTGCTGCAGCTCTCCAACTGCGGACACACCTTCCCTGTGCGCTTCAGCACTTTTCTAAAAGAGCATTTCTTTTCAAAAAAGAGCAAATTCTAAAAGAGCTCCACGAGCGACGGGCGTCTTTTTAAAGATGGCTTCCCGCTCGTGTGTTTCTGGATGTGGTCGTTTCCTGGCTTCATCTGATGGTCACGATCGCTGTGTCTCGTGCTTGGGCTTTCAGCACGCTGAGGCAGCGCTCGTGGATGACTCATGTTCTCTGTGTGGGAACATGACCATCGCGATGCTGCGCTCCAGATACCTCCTCGTCAAGCGGGGGGGTATCCCCCTTGCCATGCCCCGTTCTAGTTCCTCCGGTTCTCGGAGGGCTACTTCGGCTCATGGTCAGGGTGACTTGAGGATCACAGTGAGAGCTTCCCCGTCGAGTGCGTCTCCGCGGGCCTCTCACTCCTCTAGCGCATCGCACCGTCTGGGGTTTTTCTGCCCGAAACAGGCCTAGTGCCTCCTCCGTCCTCACCACCCTCGACGGTGGGGCGGCCCAAGGGTATGTGGAGATCCCCCCGGTTGAGCGCGCCATTGCAATGCAGCTCTGCCCGCAGGGCGCTGCCACCTGGAGGGGTAATCCACGCCTTCCGTCCAGGGCCTGTAAATTCTCGTCCGCTCTGACGGCCAAGGCTTACAGTGCTGCTGGACAGGCCGCTTCCGCCCTGCACGCCATGGCCCTCCTGCAAGTCCACCAGGCCAAGGCGTTAAAGCAGTTGCACGAGGGTGGTGTTGACCCAGCTGGTTTGCAGGAACTGCGCACAGCGACGGACCTCGCCCTGCGGGCGACGAAAGTCACGGCGCGGGCCCTGGGTCAGACGTTGTCCACGTTGGTGGTCCAGGAGCGCCACCTATGGCTGACCTTGGCGGATATGAGGGAGTCTGACAAACACCGTTTCTTAGACTCCCCGATCTCCCAGGCCGGCCTATTCGGCGAAGCGGTGGAGGGCTTTGCCCAACAGTTCTCCGCCGCACAACAGCAGACATATTTGGAAACAGCGGTCTCTGGGGGCCTGGCTAGCGCTCCCCAGGCCGTCTCGCTGGCTCATGAGAACCATCAGACTTGGCTACGCGATTCAGTTCGCCCGGCGTCCTCCCAAGTTCAGGGGCGTTCGGTGCACCTCTGTGTTGAGCAAAGATGCCCCTCTCTTGCGTGCGGAAATCGCGGTCCTGCTGGCGAAGGACGCGATAAAGCCGGTCCCTCCAGCCGAGATGAAGTCGGGGTTTTACAGCCCGTACTTCATCGTACCCAAGAAAGGCGGTGGGTTACGACCAATCTTGGACCTGCGCGTCCTGAACCGGGCTCTTCACAAGCTCCCGTTCAGGATGCTGACGCAGAGACGCATTTTTCAATGCATCCGTCCGTTCGATTGGTTCGCAGCGATCGACCTGAAGGACGCGTACTTTCATGTCTCGATCCTCCCTCGAAACAGACCGTTTCTCCGCTTTGCGTTCGAAGGGCGAGCATATCAGTACAAAGTCCTCCCCTTCGGGCTATCCCTGTCGCCTCATGTCTTCACCAAGGTCGTGGAGGCAGCCCTTGTTCCATTAAGGGAAGCAGGCATTCGCATTCTCAACTACCTCGACGACTGGCTCATATTGGCCCAGTCTCGAGCACTGTTGTGCGAACACAGGGACACGGTGCTCAGCCACCTCAGCCGGTTGGGGCTTCGGGTCAACTGGGAAAAGAGCAAACTCTCCCCCGTGCAGAGGATCTCTTTTCTCGGCATGGAGTTGGACTCGGTCAACCTCACAGCATGTCTCTCAGTGGAGCGTGCTCAGTCGATGCTGAACTGCCTGGAGTCTTTCCAGCGCAAGAGGGCGGTTCCACTGAAACACTTTCAGAGGCTCCTGGGGCATATGGCATCCGCAGCCGCTGTCACGCCGCTCGGATTGCTTCATATGAGACCGCTTCAGCATTGGCTTCACGACCGGGTCCCAAGATGGGCATGGCGACGCGGCACGTACCGGGTCTCAGTTACCCCGTCCTGCCGTCAGACCTTCGGCCCGTGGTCGGATCTTGCTTTTCTTCGGGCAGGAGTTCCCCTAGGGCAAGTATCCAGGCATGTTGTTGTGTCAACAGATGCCTCTGCCATGGGCTGGGGAGCCATGTGCAACGGGCATGCAGCTGCAGGGCTCTGGACAGGGTCCCGGTTGCAGTGGCATATCAATTGCCTCGAGTTGCTAGCAGTATGGCTTGCTCTGCGCCGCTTCAAAGGGCTGCTACACGACAAGCATGTACTGGTCCGTACGGACAACACCGCGACCGTTGCGTACATCAACCACCAGGGTGGTCTACGCTCCCGTCGCTTGTCGCAACTCGCCCGCCATCTCCTCCTTTGGAGTCAGAAGCATCTGAGGTCGCTTCGCGCCGTTCATATCCCTGGCAAGCTCAATCGTGCAGCCGACGAGCTCTCATGTCAGCCCGCCCTTCCGGGAGAATGGCGACTCCACCCCGAGGTAGTCCAGCTGGTTTGGAGACGCTTCGGGGACGCTCAGGTAGACCTGTTTGCCTCCCCGGACACGTTCCACTGCCAGCTGTTTTACTCCCTGTCCGAGGGGACCCTCGGCACGGACGCACTGGCACACAGCTGGCCTCGGGGTCTACGCAAATATGCGTTTCCCCCAGTGAGCCTTCTCGCACAGATCCTGTGCAAGGTCAGGGAGGACGAGGAGCAGGTCCTCTTGGTGGCGCCGTACTGGCCCAATCGGACTTGGTTCCCAGAACTGATGCTCCTCGCGACAGCCCCTCCTTGGCAAATTCCTCTGAGGAGGGATCTCCTTTCTCAGAGAGGGGGCACCCTCTAGCACCCGCGTCCAGACTTGTAGAATCTCCACGTATGGTCCTTGGACGGGACGCGGAGGTTCTAGATGGGCTACCTCCATCGGTAGTAAACACCATCACTTCAGCTAGAGCCCCGTCTACAAGACACGCTTACAGCCTGAAGTGGAACCTGTTCGTAGATTGGTGTTCTTCCCGCCGGGAAGACCCCCGGAGATGCCCGATCGCGGTCGTGCTCTCTTTCCTGCAAGATGGGTTGGAGCGAAGGCTGTCTCCCTCCACCCTCAAAGTGTATGTCGCCGCTGTTGCCGCACATCACGATGCAGTAGACGGTAAGTCTGTGGGGAAGCACGACTTGGTCCTCAGGTTCCTCAGAGGGGCGAGGAGGTTAAATCCTCCGCGCCCTCATCTGGTACCCTCTTGGGATCTCCCCTCGGTCCTGACGGCCTTGAAGGAGGAGCCCTTCGAGCCTCTGCAGTCAGTAGAGCTTAAGTTTCTGTCGTTAAAGACAGTGCTCCTCACTGCATTGGCCTCGGTCAAGAGGGTGGGGGACCTGCAGGCATTCTCGGTCGACGATTCGTGCCTAGAATTCGGGCCGGCTCACTCTCACGTTGTCCTGAGACCCCGGCCGCACCTACGTGGACCGCACGCAGAGCTTCAGGACCTCAGACCAGCTCTTTGTCTGCTTCGGAGGACAGCAGAAGGGAAAGGCTGTCTCCAAACAGAGACTTGCCAACTGGATAGTGGAGGCTATAGTCTTGGCCTATCAGGCCCGGCGCTTACCGTGCCCCCTTGGTGTGAGAGCACACTCTACAAGAGGTGTTGCTTCCTCTTGGGCTTTGGCGCGGGGCGCCTCGATAGCAGACATTTGTAGAGCTGCCGGGTGGGCGGCACCTAACACATTTGCGAGATTTTACAATCTCCGTGTAGAGCCCGTGTCCTCCCGTGTACTTGGCTCAGGTGGCCAGTAACACTGGGACACTGCTCGGTGTCAATCACGCTTGCTGCTCCATTCCCCTCTACGGACCGGATACGTGCGCTTTTGTTGCTTCTCAGTTCAGTTCCCCACGGCGAACCCTGTTGGAGTTCCTCCCGCACCCTCGGCAGTCAGGCGTGGCGGAGCGCCAGAGGCCAGGTCCAGCACTCGTGTGTTTGCCCAAGGTCAGCCCTTGTGCTGGGCTAGGTGCCCGTGTGTAGTGATTCCCCTTTGGGTGATCCCACATGTGTATTCTTCCACGGTACGGCTCCCCTCACGGTGAGCCCGTGTCTTTCCCTGGCAGAGACCTTCTGCCGTCTCTGCTGTGTAGTTATCTCACCCCAGGCTGGCTGAGCCTACCTCAGAGACTTCCATATGTAGTACTGCCCCTGGCCAGTCCATATGTCTTCTCCACATGGTACCTCCTTTACGCAGGATGTGGCTTCCGTAGCGTTCCCCTACTTGGAGTACGCTTTCCCAGTGTTATCCATACCCACTGTACGGAACAGCAGTGTCGGTCATCTCTGCCTAAGCCCTGTCCTATCTTCCGTCCCAACTGGTGTGGGGGGACTTGCCGGCTTCCGCAGGGCACTGGAGGGGGTCAGCAATAGTGGCGTTTTCCAGAGGGATCCCATTAGTCAGTCAAACTGACGTTACGTCGAACGTGACTGACTGATAGGGAACGTCTCGGTTACATGTGTAACCCTCGTTCCCTGAAGGAGGGAATGGAGACGTAACGTCCCGTCGCCATAGTTGCTGTACCACCGCTGTACGGCCGGGGCACACAGTCTTGGCTCCTCAGCGAAAAACTGATGTGCGTTTGCACGCGCTCTCCTTTTATACCCGCGCTGCGGGGCGGGGTGCGCGTGGCGAAACACGCACGCCAACTGTCATTGGCTTGTTTTGTTAACACTCGAAGATGATTGGGCTCTCGAGCGAGATCCCATTAGTCAGTCACACTGACGTTACGTCTCTGTTCCCTCCTTCAGGGAACGAGGGTTACACATGTAACCGAGACGTTTATATCTCAGATGAAAAAGAGAAAAAAGTCAGAATTGCGAGGAAAAAAAAGTCAGTATTGCGAGATATAAACTCGCAATTGCAAGAAAAAAAGTCAAAATTGCGAGTTATTATCTAGCAATTGTGACTTTATAAATCGTAATTCTGACTTTATAACTCACAATTGTGAGTTTATATCACGCAATATATACAGTGGCATGCAAAAGTTTGGGAACCCCTTGCAGAATCTGTGAAAATGTGAATAATTTTAACAAAATAAGAGAGATCATACAAAATGCATGTTATTTTTTATTTAGTACTGTCCTGAGTAAGATATTTTACATAAAATATGTTTACATATAGTCCACAAGACAAAAAAATAGCTGAAATTATTCAAATAACCCCCTTCAAAAGTTTGGGAACCCTTGGTTCTTAATACTGTGTGAGGTTACCTGGATGATCCACGACTGTTCTTTTGTTTTGTGTTGGTTGTTCATGAGTCCCATGTTTGTTCTGAACAGTTGAACTGAGCACTGTTCTTCAGACAAATCCTCCACGTTCTGTAGATTCTGCAGTTTTCCAGCATTTTTGCATATTTGAACCCTTTCCAGCAGTGACTGTATGATTTTGAGATCCATCTTTTCACACTGAGGACAATTGATGGACTCAAACACAACTATTAAAAAAGGTTCAAACATTCACTGATGCTCCAGAAGGAAACACGATGCATTAAGAGCCGGGGGGTGAAAACTTTTTGAATTTGAAGATCAAGGTAAATTGTACTTAATTTGTCTTCCGGGAAACATGCAAGTATCTTCTGTTGCTTCCGAAGGCAGTAATAAATGGAAAAATATATATATATTTCAACAAAAGAAAAAAGTTGGAAATCTTCATCCTGTTCAAAAGTTTTCACCCCCCGGCTCTTAATGCATCGTGTTTCCTTCTGGAGCATCAGTGAATGTTTGAACCTTTTTTAATAGTTGTGTTTGAGTCCATCAATTGTCCTCAGTCTGAAAAGATGGATCTCAAAATCATACAGTCACTGCTGGAAAGGGTTCAAATATGCAAAAATGCTGGAAAACTGCAGAATCTACAGAACGTGGAGGATTTGTCTGAAGAACAGTGCTCAGTTCAACTGTTCAGAACAAACAAGGGACTGAACAACCAACACAAAACAAAAGAACAGTCATGAACATCAGGTAACCAACACAAAACAAAAGAACAGTCACACAGTATTAAGAACAAGGGTTCCCAAACTTTTGAAGGGGGTTATTTGAATAATTTCCTCACACAGTATTTTTTTGAACCAAGGGTCTTGTGGAAACTTTTGAAGGGGGTATTTGAATAATTTCAGCTATTTTATGTAAAATATCTTGTGGACTCAGGACAGTACTAAATAAAAAATAACATATTTTATGTAAAATATCTTACTCAGGACAGTATGATCTCTCTTAAATAAAAAATTTGTTAAAATTATTCATGTTTTCATTTTGTATGATCTCTCTTATTTTGTTAAAATTATTCACGTTTTCAGGGGTTCAGATTCTTTCGCAAGGGGTGCCACTGTATATGTATTGCAATATTGCAGGGTCTCCGCCCCTGCAACTTTCGCATGCCACTGTAGGGGCGGAGTAGGGTTGCAATATTGCCACCCCACTCACAACTGGGTCTCCGCCCCTGCAATTAACTTTTTCTCTTGACAAGGGGCGGATTTATTCAGCGCAGGGTTGGCCACCCCACTCACAACTTGTTTCTGTCACTTTTTCTCTTGACCACATTAAACGGGAGACATTTCATTCAGACGCGTGCTCCACTTCAACGTCTTTACGCGGCACCACATTAAACGGGAGACATTTCAACGCGTGCTCCACTGCGGAAATCATTTCAGGGCAGGCGCGAGTCAACCGAGTGCGGAAATGCTTGCACTGTGCTTGCATGCTCATGCTCACGCACAAAGGTGCCGGCGCGCTGTACGCACAAAGGTGCCGGCGCGCTATCATTTCATATCAAAGCGCGAGCCTAAACTACGTCATTTCATATCAAAGCGCGATGCAATAAACATGTCAGTTAAGTCATGTGTTACATGGTCAAAAGGTGATTAAAGCTGCCTTAAATCTGATGCGTTACCAAAAAGGTGATTAATATATTTCAGGGATGCCTTAAGAGTTGTGCGTGCAAAAAATGTAAAAAAGGGGCAATATGAGGGGAAAAAAATTTCAGGACACATGTGCAGAGAGTTGTAAAAAATGTAAAAAAGGGGCATTTTATATTTTTGCAGGGGAAAAAAATTGGACACATTACTATTTTATATTTTTGTTATCAAGAAGTCACTTATTTGATCAAAATTTGAATATAATTTACTTTATTTACTTAATGCATTTTATGCAAAATGTTGAATATAATTTACTTTATTTACTTAATGTTTTATGCAATGTTGATTTGTTAGCAATGTTACTTTTTTCAGGATACTTTTTTCAGATGAATGAAAAGTTGAATAAGAACTTCGATGATTTATTTAAAATATAACTTTCGAACAATATACACTACCATTCAAAAGAATAAGAACAGGTCAGTATTTTTTTTTTTTTTCTTTTTTCAAGTAACAATATACACTACCATTCAAAAGCTTGAGGTCAGTATTTTTTTTTTTTTCAAGGATTTGTTAAATTGATGGAAACAGAAATTAGTTTTTATTCAGCAAGGATTTGTTAAATTGATGGAAACATTTTGATAGTAAAGATTAATATTGTTAGAAAACTGTTCTTTTTAACTCCCTATTTTGAATAAATGCAATGAACCCCAAAAATTCTTTTTAACTTTTTATTTATCAATGGTTCCAATTCCAATTAATAAATAAATTAAATAAAAATAAATTAAGGTTCCAATTCCAATTAACATAAATAAATTAAATAAAAATAAATTAAGCATAATGTTTCCAAATTGATTTCTGAATAAATCATGCATATTAGAAGAATGATAATGATGCTGAAAATACAGCTCTGAATCACAGAAATAAATGATATTTTATTAAAATTGTATAAATGATATTAAAATAGCTCTGAAAAACATTCTTTTAAATTGAATAATATTTCACAATATTAGTATAAATGCTACAGTTTTTTCTGTATTTTTGATCAAATAAATGAAGGCTTTTAAATTGTAATAATATTTCACAATAAGACACTTAATGGTAATATAATAAAGTCCTCTCACAGTTTTTTCACCATTTCGCCAGTCTACACTTCACATAATAGAAGGCCTGTAGGTGGCACTTGGGCTTCATTAACATGAATTTCATCAAAATAAAGTCCTCTCAAACGGTCACCATATATCAGTCTACATAAATATACAACCCCAAATCAGAAAAAGTTGGGACAGTATGGAAAACGCAAATAAAAAAAGAAAGTAGTTTCATTTCTAAATTAAACGGTGTATATCTTTGATACATAAATATACAACCCCAAATCAGAAAAAGTATTTCATTGCAGACAATATGAACACAAAATGTCATGTTTTGTCTGGTCAACTTCATGTCATTTGTATATATACATCCTTTCCTGTCATTCAGACCTGCAACACATTCCAAAAAAAGTTGGGACAGGAGCAAAATTTATGTTTTGTCTGGTCAACTTCATGTAATGAGGTAAATTGGTTAAATAATGATGTGATTTGAAACAGTTGATGTCAACATCCTTTCCTGTCATTGTAATTATGATTTGGTACAAAAGCAGCAACACATTCCAAAAAAAGTTGGGAAAGGTTTAGGGCTAGTAATGAGGTAAATTGGTTAAATAATGATGTGATTTGAAACAGTTGATGTCTTTAGGTGAGCAAAGATTGTAATTATGATTTGGTACAAAAGCAGCATCCAGGATCGTCCTTTAGTTTGCAAAGATGGGCAAATACGTGAGAAAATTATTGAAATGTTTAAAAACAATGTTCCTCAACAAATACGAAAGATTATTGGAAGAGATTTGGATATTTCACCTTCAAAGAAAGATAGGAAGAGATTTGGATATTTCACCTAACAGTAAACATAATTAAAAGATTCAAGGAATCTGGAGGAATTTCAGTGCGAAAAGGACAAGGGCGCAAGCCTAAGCTGAACAACCGTGATCTCCGATCCCTCAGGCGGCACTGCATCAAGAATCGTCATTCATCTATAAGCGATATCACCACATGGGCTCAGGACTACTTTGGCAAACCTTTGTCAAGTACCACAATACGTAGTTACATCCACAAATGCCAGTTAAAACTGTACTGTGCCAAAAGGAAGCCCTATGTTAACAGTGTCCAGAAGCGTCGTCGACTTCTCTGGGCTCGGAGGCATCTGGGATGGACCATCACACAGTGGAAACGTGTACTGTGGTCAGATGAATCAGTATTTCAGGTATTTTTTGGGAGGAATGGACGCCGTGTGCTCTGGACCAAAGAAGAAAAGGATCATCTAGACTGTTACCAGCAACAGGGTCTGTCATGGTATGGGGTTGTGTCAGTGCCCTTGGCAAAGGTAACTTGCACTTCTGTGATGGCACCATTAATGCTGAAAAGTACATAGAGATTTTGGAGCACAATATGCTGCCTTCAAGAAGACATCTTTTCCAGGGACGTCCATGCATATTTCAACAAGACAATGCAAAACCACATTCTGCACACATTACAAAGTCCTGGCTGCGGAGGAAGAGGGTACGGGTACTTGACTGGCCTGCCTGCAGTCCCGACCTGTCTCCAATAGAGAATGTGTGGCGCATTTTGAAGCGCAAAATGCGACAACGAAGACCCCGTACTGTTGCCCACTTTAAGACTTGTTTGCAGGAAGAATGGGACAAAATTACACCTGAAACACTTCATCACTTGGTGTCTTCAGTCCCTAAACGTCTTTTAAGTGTTGTGAAAAGGAATGGCAACATTACAAAGTGGTAAATGCTTTACTGTCCCAACTTTTTTTGGAATGTGTTGCAGGTCTGAATGACAGGAAAGGATGTACTGTATATTTACAAATGACATGAAGTTGACCAGACAAAACATGAAATATTATATTGTCTGCAATGAAATTGTGGGATTACAAATTGTATTTAAATGTTTAACTTAGATTCTTATTATCCACTTCCTGACTCAATGTATAACTGTGCTTTGTCTCAATCAAGTCATGTTGATTGGCAGAGATTCAAAGCACCCAGACGTTGATTCAAAGAACCCCTGGCCCAGACGTTGATTCGTTAGGTTGATTGGATTAGTGTCTATCTTTCGGAGCCCCCTGGCCCAGACGTTGATTCGTTAGGTTGATTGGATTAGTGTCTATGCATTTGATTATGTTGATGAGATTAGAACCACGGGAAGTAGCAACAAACTAACGCCTCCCTCATGTGTTTGCTTTGTTTGAATTTGTCTCCACCTCCAAGAATCCCTCCTCCAAAAATGCCTATAAGTTAACCTTGTAAAGTTACTTAAGATTGAGATTTCGATGACTACAGCATACCAACAGCTTGTGCTCTCAATAAAGAATCCTGCTGACGATCCAAACCGATTTCTCCTGGTCTTCTCTTCTGAGTTTTCTACACTTTAGAAGAACCAAGTTCACAACAAAATACAAGTCAAAGTAAATTTAGAAATCACTACTTTCTTTTTTTATTTGCATTTTCCATACTGTCCCAACTTTTTCTGATTTGGGGTTGTAGATTATGGACCTGTCTATTCATTCTGGTGCTTCTCTTTTGAAAGATTTAATGTAATTGTTGGAGAGACTTTTGACTGTAAGGATCTGATATGCAATTGGATGAGTGAAACCCCTGGGTGCCGGTTAGAGCACAATATCATATAAGGATGAGGAGACCGGTGATTGGGTTTAGATGTTGTATTGATATGATATTATCGGTTTACAGGCAGTAGAGGCATTAGTCTGGAATACAAGCAATACAATAGACAATCATGAATAACAATAATTAAGCATATACAGGATAATAAACATCCATCCAGCCAAAGTATACTAAATCCTCATCTGTAACCTTCCTCAGTGAAGAATACAATCTAAGAAGGGAGAATAAAAGTATCACAGTACGCACTATAAGCGATCATCTAACATGATAAATGTCCCGCCATATATGGCTATAATCATGGCACATCAGAATGTGATTGCTAGTTTGGTATAAACAGCTCAAAATAATCAATATCCCATCACCGAAATATCATGGAAAACAAAACAGTGATATACATATCAATAAAGAAGAAATAATCACATTTCGAGCAGCATCATTAAGCTAGATTAACAGAAACAATGGCTGCGGGCATGTCTATACATGTGCGGGTGACGCAGTTATAAATAACTCAATACCGATCTTAATAAACACAAAAATAATGCGAACAGGCTTACTTGTAGGTCAATGCCTAACACCTCAAGGTAACAGCTGCAGGAAATATCACAAATGAACAGGTAGAAACGTCCTTCCTCGACTCGACAGATGTACACTTCAGCAGGCAACAGCGGCTTAAATAAGAGACTGTTCATATGATGTCAGAATGAAAGCCCTCTCTTAAAGGAGCCTTTACAACAGTAATGTTAGGGCAGTATCACAATAACCACCGAAACACTGAAGTTCAAATCATGAGACATTTTCAACAGAACAAACAACATTATATGCCATTGCCTTGTGAATATTGTACTGAATTTATCAACATCCTAGCAAGCAAGGAATGTGATACTTTGTCTCTTTATGGAGCCACTGACATGATGTTTTTGAAAATTCCCAGATCTCATCTGAAACGCTTGTTTTAGAGGATGTAGCCAGTATTGAGCCACTGCCCCAATTTCAGGATGTTGTTCTAGATGAATCTGACAGAGAACATCTTTTATTAATGTACAATAAAATATATCCTGACAGCTGTGACTTACAGGTAGCTCGTTTGGCAAAGACTTGCTCTAAAGTTAAGAATCTTGGTGTAACTCTGTCAGTTAATAGTTGCAGAACGGAAAGGTCTGCTTGTGTTTTGGCTAAATGGTGTGCTGGTAATTCCAGTTTTGAGGAACCAGTCCTAGATCCAAATGCAGATGTCCGCCCTGGAATTATTAAAAGGTTTCTGATAGTTACTTTAAAATCTAAGGCATGTACTTTTCAGCATATTGTTGCAAAGGTAACATGGTTGCACCGTCATCCAGACAGACATTTCTTTGGGAGTCCTGTAGAAGTATGGAGTTTGCAGGGCACACATACTGATGCTGCTTCAGCATTTCTCCCTGTCGAGCGCATTGCAGGCAGATGTGTACTTAGTACTTCAACTGTGCAGTTAAGTCACACTAAAGAGAAGGTTTCGGTCGTTATTCCACTGTGCACAGTGGTTGAGATTTAGGCCAATGTAATTACAAAAGATTGTTGGTAACATTGCTATTGAACAATTTCATTCTTTTTTGTCATCATCTGTAAATGTAAACCTTTACAATAAATTTTATATTCTGAAATGTTTGTTGCATTCCTCTTGACTACTATGATCATGAAGAGTCAGAAACATAACAAAAAGTTATTTTCACACATTAATAAATGTAATTATGTCTCCTGAATTTCAGTTATTAAAAAAAATATAAAATATACAAACTAAATTCTATTAATAATAAACATATTTAGTAAACACATGTTGTACAGACAGGGTGTTTTATACAGTTTTGATGTACAAAAAAAAGTATGTGCTGTCCTCTCGAAGGCACACCATGGCTAATCCCTCCCACCTGGCTATGATAGCAAAGACAGCACATCTAACTGCTAGTCATTAACATACGAAAGGCATTCACACCTCACAGCCATCACACCTCACAGCCATTCCTAGGAACTTCCACCGATTTCTGTATACATCCACATACATGAGATATCTGGTTGTATCATGAAATTTACTTTTGCATGCTACCTTTCCAAGCACTCTGCCTTAAACATCTTGTATATGTGAAGTTTAACTGAGATTTCCCATGCCCATATTTGTCCGGATACAGCTCTTTTCATGCAGTGTATGTATGTGTATATTGCACATTGTCATCTGTATAAGTCTGTAAGTATGTAATGGTACTGTCTATACTGTATGTTAACTGTTTCTGCACTGTATGGAACACGCTCTCAAGAATTTCACTCATCAAGGCACATGTGCTGTGATGATGTGACAATAAAAATGATTTGATTTGAATCCAGAAGGGGGCGCCCGCAACAATGCAACGCTGTTTAACCGCCAGCAGAAGAAGAAAACAAAGCCCCCTAGACAGTGACCATGTGCTGATTCTGAATGCGTCTCTCATATAGACTGACAAACGAGTACACTTTAAAGGCTTGTGCACTCAACTGTTTGCGAAATGGGGCTTTGTGCTCATGTATCCTACCTCTCTCATTCGGCACAAATCCAAGTATTCCATAATATTTCCATATTTGCGATGTAACTTATCTGAATGCGAAACTATTATTTTTTTTATGTAAATGATAGGCTTTGTACTTCAGTCGCGTTCCAACGATGACACAGAGGCGGGTGCGCTGATGTTTGGTTCACTGTATTTTATTTTGATAAACTACCAACTGTTCTGTCAAGTTAGCAATGCTGGAACTGATGTGTGTGTTTTTGTGTGTGTGTGCACACGCGCTCCAGCGCGATCACTTCAACTGTTTCCTTATACCAGCAGAATCAACTTTAAACACTTATTGTCTTATTAATAATCACCGTATAAAGGTCTTCTTTTATTTGTCTACACTCACAATGAAAACAAAACAGATTATATAAATATATATATATATATATATATATATATATATATATATAACATGTAATAATATTTAGTATTTTCACATCTAGATGGGATTTTTTTTTTTATTTGCACTACTGTCTGTTCAAAATAAATGAAAAGAAACCGAGCATAGTAGATGGTTTTTTTTTCCTGTTGTACCGAAATCGTATCGAACCATGACCCCCGACCCGAGGTACGTACCGAACCGTGACATCTGTGTACCGTGCCACCCCTAATCACAGGTGATGTTATGATTTTGGATCACGTGTCACTTAAGGTGTGGTTAAGAGTACATCACATAAGAAAGATTGGTGGGATACCTAACTTGTAGAACCTTTACTCCATTATCAACACAAGGAAGACACAAGTGTAATAAAATATATTTTATTAACAAAAGATAGACAAGAGTAATCAACAGCTACTAAATACCATGATTGGGAACGGAATAAAGTGCATAAGATGCATAAAATGCAAGTGATTATGTTGGATGTTGCTATGTCAGAGCTGTGCTATCTGGAAAGATAAACTGTTACTACTCTGAAACAAGTAAGGTGAAGAACCTTATTATGCATCAAACAAATACCTGAAAGCTTATTTATTATCAACTGCAATCAGCTATATAACATCTAATGTCAATTAGAAAAATCATATACAGATAATACACAACAATGCCAAGGTCTCCGGAAGAAGTTTGGATAGGCTAGGCAAGGCAAGGCAAGTTTATTTATACAGCACATTTCATACACAATGGTAATTCAAAGTGCTTTACATAAAAGGAAGTAAAATAATTATAAAAAAAGAATAATAATAATAATCACGACAATAAAACCAGAAATTTAAAAACGTTTAAAATGATTTAAAATGAATTTAGAACAGTTAGAAATAAAAATGATTATACACAAAAAAACAGTGCAGTCAGTTCGGACGTAGCACAGTGCTCATTCAACAAATGCACAGCTAAACAGATGAGTTTTGAGTCTGGATTTAAATGTGGCTAATGTTTTAGCACATCTGATCTCTTCTGAAAGCTGGTTCCAACTGCGGGCAGCATAATAGCTAAAAGCGGACTCCCCTTGTTTTGTGTGAACCCTTGGTATTTCTAACTGACTCGATCCTAATGATCTGAGTGGTCTGTTAGGTTTATATTCAGTGAGCATATCTGCAATGTATTTAGGTCCTATGCCATTGAGTGATTTATAAACGAGTAAAAGTACTTTAAAATCAATCCTAAATGTAACTGGAAGCCAGTGTAAGGACCTGAGGACTGGTGTGATATGCTCAGATTTTCTGGTTCTAGTCAAAATCCTGGCAGCAGCATTCTGGATGAACTGCAGCTGTCTAATGGTCTTCTTTGGAAGGCCGGTGAGGAGACAGAATCACACCAATGTTCAGTCTGTTCCTGTCTGTTGTGTTGCTGAGAGGTTTGCGATTGTAGCTCCGCCTTTTTATTGAATCTTTACCTTACTTTCACTCTCTGTTGTTTAAAGTGATAATATATAACTTAATTCCCCCCATACATCTGGTATTAGCTATCAAACTAATCTAACTAATTTGATTGTTCGCTTTTAAAACCATGAGTGCAGCGCGTTAGCATTTGTTAGCCGGTTAGCTTGTCACTCGCGGTTCCATTCGTGTTTATATTCGCGCCTATTATTGTTTTCTTTTTTCTCGCTCCGTTTTTCACTAGTTCATCAAACAACAGTGGTAAGTGGTAAGTTAAGTTGGTATCATTCATCAATCACGGTGAGTAATGGCTTCTTCCCCTGCTATTGTTGTTTGCACTGCTTGCCACATGTACAGTTTATCTATCTCTGTCGGCGACGAGGGATTCACATGTGATAAATGCAGGGAAATAGTTAGGCTGACAGAGAAGATTTTAGAACTAGAGACACGCATCCAAACTTTAGTTGAGGATAGTAAGAATGTGAGGGCTGTAGATACGGCTTTGGATGCGACTAGTTCAGCGAGTCATGTACATTGTTCGGTTCCGGTATTAGAGCCTGTGCAGCAGGGCAACTGGGTGACAGTGAGGCAGCATAGTCGCGGGTCAAAACACAGCTCTTCCATTCTGATCAGAACATCAAACAGGTTCTCCCCACTCAGTGACGCACCCACTGAGAAACCTGATGAAAGTGCTCTAGTAATTGGTGATTCTATTGGACGGAATGTGAAAATAGAGACACCAGCCACCATAGTCCATTGTTTAACGGGAGCCAGAGCGCCTGATATCTTGGCAAATTTAAAAGTGCTGGCTAATGCTAAACGTAAATTCAGTAAGATTGTTATCCACGTCGGCGCTAATGATGTTCGACTTCGCCAGTCGGAGATCACTAAAAATAATGTTAAAGAGGTGTGTGAACTTGCAAGTACGATGTCAGAAACTGTAATATGCTCTGGCCCCCTCCCTGCTTACCGGGGTGATGAGATACATAGCAGACAGTCGTCACTCAATGGCTGGATGTCTAAGTGCAGAATAAAATAGGTTTTATAGACAATTGGATGAGTTTTTGTGGCAGACCTGACCTGTTGAAAAGAGATGGTGTTCATCCCTCCTGGGGTGGTGCTGCTCTTCTCTCTAGAAATATGGCACATAGTCTTAGAGTTCGTACTTGACTAACTGGGGCCCAGGTCAGGAAGCAGACAGACTGGCTAAATCGACCGTCTGCTAGCTGCCTCACGTCACAAAAGTCAGTTAATTCTCAGCACATAGAGACTCCTTCACCTAGATATCACACTATAGAGACTGTGTCTGTTCCCCGAACTAGAAAATACAGAAAACGTCCAAACCACATTAAGAGTAACAATTTGATTGATGTTCAACAAATAAAAAATGTTTACAATACAGAGAAACAATTGATAAAACCTGGATTACTGAATATCAGGTCCCTTTCTACAAAAGCACTTTTTGTAAATGATTTGATTAAATGGTCTGATTCGCTCTGATATCCTACAGCCAGAAAATTAAAAAAAAATATATATATATATATTAAAATTCTGCAGCAATAAGTAAAGTCTTAAATCAAAAGTCACAACAAACATTGTATATAATTTAAAGGAAGCTAAACTTTACCATCACCTTAAACTTTTCTAATTTTGGCACATGCATAATGCAACAAACACGCTGGATCAATAAGCAAAATATTTCAACTAATAACACAGCACTTAAAGGAATAATTCAACCAAAATTATTCTGAAAATTATGTCATCATTTACTCACTCCCATGTCGTTCTAAACCCTTGTTCATACACGGAACCCAAATTAAGATATTTTAATGAAATTTGAGAGGTTTCTATCCCTGTACTGAAAGGCTGTTCACCCAAAACTTTGACACTTCAAAATGTTCATAAACAGATCATAAATAATAAAATAAATATATAATAAATGAATATGAATTGAACGGTCTAAGTCTTCTGAAGAGACGCAATTGTAGGGAGAGAGAGGTAGGGCACCTTGTCTCAAAAACTTTGATTTATTGCCCTCATAAAATTCCCACCCAGTAAGTGGCCCCAATCCCTCCCACCCAACAGTACTGGACACCTGTTGTACACCCCCACCATCTAGATGAGGAATTATCCAGTCCGCTGTGTTTAATTAATTTTATGACTTGTGTGTGTGGGGCCGTTGTTATGTGATTTAAACTTTAAATGGTGAGACTGTGTTAAAGGGAAGTTTTTATTAAAGTGTTTTTTTCACATTCTGTAAAACGTGCGATGATTTGTTTTCTCACCTACAACACGGCTTGTAGGGAAAACAATGTTAGGCAAAGCTAGAAAATAAAACATTAGTTCTCTTTTCTATTGTTTGAAAGAGTTAAAGAAGAAGTGTTTTATTCACAAAAAAGCAGCAAACACGTTCGTTAACATTAGAAATGGTGTCTTATCTTACCGTGTTTGTGAAATAAGACCCTACAGTTTAAAAGTAAAAAAGAGCCTTAAAAATAAACGAATATCAGAGCGGATTGTTCGTTAAAACAAGGCTATCCTTGTCTGTCGTTACAAGTTAGTTTGACAGAGTTTTATTCAGAAAAAAGCTGTAAATACTAGAAAAAAGGCTGTCTTATCTTACCGTGTTGCGAAATAAGACCATACGTTTTAAAAGTAAAAAAGAGCCTTAAAAATAAACGAATATCGTTAAAACAAGGCTATCCTGCAGTAGTCTGTCGTTACAAGTTAGTCACGACAGAAAAAACGTAAAGACAAAGAATCCGCCGAGAGCCTAGAGCTGTTCCGTCAGACATCCGCGCTCTGTAACAGCCAAAGTACAAATGAGGTTGGAGACCCCGGGCGACCAAACCATGCCTACGGCCGTCCCCTAACACGTGTGAGGCGGTCCAAAGATTTAAAATAATTAAAGTATGTTTTTAACGTTATTTTAATAAATCTTTAACAGTTATTTAATTAATGAAAACCTTCTCACTTTTAAAACTGTTTATTCTTTTAAACTCTAGTTCATAGGAAAAACGTTGTTTTATTTTATTTTATTTATTCACAAATGATTCCTTTACTCTAGTGTTTTTGTCAAGTTAAGATATAACAGTCTTTTTAAAATTAGTTTATACAAGTAACCTTTTAAACAAACAACTCTAGTGCATAGGAAAAACGATGTTTATTTTATTTTTTATTTTATTTTATTTGCTTAATTCGCCTATTCCTTTAATAGATATGTGTTTTTGTCTTTTGAAAATTAGCTTATACAAGTTGCCTTTTAAACAAAAAATCAGTAATACACATACGCCTTTATTTTTATTTAATTATTCGCACTTAATTCAGTCAAGCCTATTATTTACTATTTGATTTTTGTTAAACTTAAGACATAATGCTATGATGATGGTATAAAATAGATTTGTATGACATACGCAAGAGACCTTTTAAACATAACCTCTGTATTGTTTTATTTACGCTTAATAAGTTTTATTTTACATGATGATATTGTCAATCTTAACTTCCCGATGAGGTTTGAAAGCATGCACGTACGCATACGCGCGTGTATGCTAACGCAAACAGGTTTTCTCTGTGATTTTTCAGCCGTAAGGTCCGAGCCAGCGTTATCTATTAATTGAAACAGACAACAAAGAAATGCAAATATCACGGCTCACGCATGAGCATGAGAGCAGGATGTATCTGTGGCGTCTGGCCTCGTGATTACTGATGCGTTCATATCAGATCAAGATGTTGTTGTAACTCATTAGCAATCTAACGAGTTTTTTTTTTGTTTTTTTTTTAAGTGGTCCGGCATGTACATTTTGTTAGAAGGTTAGTTAAAAAACGTAGATCAAAGCATAGACATTGTATCCGGGAAATCTGGTAATGACATGGGTGATGGGGTGGGGATGGTAGACCGTCCCTATTGAAACTTTTTTAGGCCGCAAATGGTCTAGTTAAAAGTTATATATATATATATATATATATATATATATATATATATATATATATATATATATAGTATATATATATAGTATAGAAGAAAATATTTTTCCAGAGAAAAAGGGTTATTTTATAAACTAGATCTGACGAACAACGGTTCTGTGTGAAATAATATAGATAATACAGAATTTAAATAAATAGAACTCCTAAACTTAGTTTTTAATAATACGAATGGTGTAGAAAATCATGTCTAATTTAATACGTTTTACTTAGTATCGAAATTTCTTTTAGCTGCCTATATATATATATATATATATATATATATATATAATAAAAACTAACTACTACAGACCTTCATACGAACAGACGGGGAGGGCTGACCAATAAACAAACGGTCGACTTTGATGTTTCAATCTGCGAGTTCAAACGCTTTGTAGATAAGAAAAACGTCTGCTATGCTAACATAACGGCCTTAAGTTGTAAAAGAAAATCTAACAGATGTTTTCATCCAGCTGTGTTAAGTAAGCTGTTGGAGTTGAGGGCCGGATGGAAGCGTTTGATAAAATTGCGCGGGTTACAAACTTTATAACAAAGATTTGTGGTATTAGGTCCACATAGGTTTTACGAAACGTCTCGTGGATACGCCCCCGCCTACACTCTGAAAGCTTAAAAGTAGACGCTATAACGAACTCATTAGCTGTAAATTCTAACTTCTTTACGTGCAAAGACCTTATACAGCAATAAACGTAGGAGCCATGGCGGACAATTACGAGGGTGAGTTGTTGTTTTTTTTTTTTTTTCATAGGTGTTATTTAAATAAATATGTTAATATTTGTTTAACAATGCGATTATCAATTCCAGACACATATGTGAATATCGAGTTTGATGAAGATCTACAGCAGATCCTAGAGGAAATATGTAAGTTTTCAGTCTTTTCTACAGTACGTTTAGGATCTAATAATAATAATAATGTTTTCTTATCATTTTAACCAGTAGTTACCAACGAGGACGACGCGTTAATTAACTGTAAGTTATGCAGTCATCATTTTTCTTAACGCTTTGAAATGTTTTAACGATGTATAAAACAGTGTTTACTAATTTTAGCAGACGTTCATGATGTTAACGATAATGAGGAAGCTGCAGACCATATAGAGATTACAGTGAGAACGGATGTACGTCACCCACCAGACAACGTCACACAGAGTCATCCCCCCCAAGGCGCCTGTTCGGTCGAAGCTGGCACATCTGAGCTCACACCCGCAAACGTCTCTACCGTACAGACAAACCAGCTCCAATACGGATGCGGTCAAGGTGTGAAACGTATGAGATTTACCGAGCAGGAACCAACCGTCACGGCGTCTACTAGTAGTTCAAGAAACACGGATAATAACGGTATGTATTAAAATAGACATTACATTAATGTATTTCATGTTTGATTTTTTTTTTTTTTTTTTTATTTAATAAATGATTGTTATTCTTTTTACAGCGCAAGATCACGACGAAGGTGCGTTAACAGCGTGGACTGACTCCATGGTGCACGCATGGGATCAGATATCCTTTTCCGACACGGAGAGCGAGGACGATGGGGAGTTATACCGTGAAATGCCACGGGATATCATCCGCACCAGTGATTTAAACAGAAGACTTGATCACGAAGCACTGAACCGTGTTAATTGTTATTTTGAGAGAGTTTTCGACTTGGCCGGGAGGCCATTAACACGCCAGGATGCAGAAGAGATCACGGCCAATTCACAAGGTGACGTAATAGCGATATTGAGGAATATTATTTCATGTCAACAACAGCACACCGAGGCTTTACGACATGCTGCAGAATTTTGGAGAAATTGCCACGATCAGTTGTATGATGAACTCAGACAGTTTCAACAGTCTATGTCAGGTTTACCGGAAATGGTCCTAGAGAACAGAACGGAGCAGCGCCTTATTATTAGCGCATTATCTTTGATGTCAGAACGTCTGAATTTGATGCAACGAATATTATCTGAGTTGTACGAGCGTTTAGTTAGTGTCACAAATCCAGGCCATGAACTTCTGGTCATTCACCTCTAGAGGTCACTCACCCATCACATGGACTTTCACACCACACAGTCAGTCACAGATCACTCAAGGACTACATTTCCCATCATTCACTGCACCAACACAGCTGTCTGCACTGATCACGCACACACCTGAAAACAATCTCACATCACCATCACCCAATCACACTCACTATATAAACTCTGGACTTTGTCTGACTCTCTGCCGAGTATTGTTAGTCTATCTACATTCAAAGCGTTCCCTGTTACCTAGTTTGTTTACCCGTGTTTGATTCTGCCCGTGTTCCCTTGGATTATCTCTCTGCCTAGCCCTCTGGATACTGTACGCTGATCGTCGACCCACGCTTGCTTTACGGACTGCTCTTTGTTTTGCCCCTGCCATACCTGTTTGCTGTTCATTGACCCTGCCTGTTTCGCCCATGTTTAATAATAAAGCCTTGCAAATGGATCCTCTCGTCTCACGTCTCGTCAACCCCATAACAGATAGGAGGCCGTAATAATAATTCACGGTGTAATGAGGTTTTACATATGTTATCTTCTGCTTCTTATTATGATTAGCGATTGTTTTGAATTTATACCGTAAGGCTTTTTTGTCATAACTGTTTATGTTACCGTGTTGTTTTCAAAGGGGTTGTATACGTTTGAATTATTTTTTCTATGCTTGGTTTATGTTACTGTGTGATTTTCAAGGGGTTGTATACATTTGAACTATTTTTTTCTATGCGTGCTTTAATTACTGTGGTGTTTTCAGCGGTGGATTGCACCCGTTTGAACTATTTTTCTATGTCTGGTTTATGTTACGGTAGTGTTTTCAAAGGGGTTGCACACGTTTGAATTATTTTTGTATTCCTGCTTTTTAAAAAATAAAATTTAAAAATGAGCGGTAAAAGGTGTCACGATGATTTACATAACCACGTACTGGAAGATGAACAGAACCCATTAAGACCTAGACACGACTTTCAAAATAACTCCGTACAGTTACGCGAACTGATTAACCAACAGTTACAGATGTTGGAACCTGATTCGCTTAATATGATCGAAAGATTGCATGAAATCATAGACGAACAGCATGAACATTTGGCTATGGATATAAATATGGATGAACAGATTGGATCGGGGCCTTCTAACGATACCTCAGATTATGACCCGATGGCTCCAGATATGGGTCTTAGTCGTAATTTTATAGATAGATTAATAGCCGATGGAGGACATGTGGGTGATTTTACAGTTATCCCAAGATCCAGATTTAACGGGCTAGAAATACGGAGAACTTTAAATTTCCGCGAAATCGCAGCAGATGACTATGCGGCTTATAATATCTTTTTACAAGATATTTTGAGCGAGATCGTAGATTTTTCGCGGCTAATGGCTGGCGATGACGGCTTTATTAACGTGTCTCTGCAAGGTGAGAGTCTCCCTACAGATATTAATGCCGTTCTAACGCCCGATACTGATCATGACTTTAACACATTTGTCGATCAAATCGAACGCGCCGTTCAAAGCAATGCAGACGTGGGATGCGATTCTGCTTTACAGCTATGCGTATCAGTGGTACGTAACAGACATGGGGGAGGACGAAGGAAACTAACCGATCTAGCGCACGACATGGTCATTCAAAAAAATAAGCTGAATCTTTTTGTGCCAAAAAACATAGCAGACAATAGATGTTTCAGCATATGTCTGGCGCATTTTTTAAACCCACATTGTCCCGACCAGGAGTTGCACGCTATAGTGTGTAAAATACACGCCGAATTGGGTTACAGCCCTCAAGATAAAATAGCCTTTCATGATGTTTCTAAATTCGAAAGCGCTCTAGACTTGAGGATAGTAATCTTTCACAGACTGTATTCAGGTAAATTGGAAGTGTATAAAACTACAGATGAACTACACAAGAACACCGTACATTTATATTTACACGATGGCCATTATAATTTGATAAAAAATTTGAAGGCGTTCTTAGGCTACAGCTACGTCTGCGAATACTGCTTTCAAGGCTTCAAGGATCGATGTTTACATTATTGTAAATTTACATGTAACGTATGTGATACAAATCAGTGCTACACCCACCCTAAGAAGTGGTTGCTCTGTGTGGATTGCGCTAGATATTGCCGATCAGAGGTTTGCTATGAAATGCATAAACAGCCGCAAAGCGACGGCGTGTATACGTTTACGCGAGGGGTATACATTTATAGCACACAATGCTTCAGGTTTCGACTCTTATATATTGCTCGAGTATTTTACAAGTCAGGGGTTGACCCCAAAAATTATACTCCAAGGTTGCAGGCTCGTATATATGTACGATCATGCGTTTAAACAGCGATTCATAGACAGCTACAGCTTTTTGCCTATGAAATTATCAAAAATGACCTCGGCTTTAAACCTGAACACGGACGAAAAAGGCTTCTTTCCCCATCATTTTAATCGCTTGCAAAATGCAGACTATGTAGGGGTTTATCCCTCTAAAGAAATGTATGGCTACAATACGATGTCCGATTCTGATCAAACAAAATTAGACAGTTGGTACGAGAGCGTGGAAGGACAGGTGTTTGACTTCAAAAAACAGCTCGGAATGTATTGCAAGAACGATGTTGTTTTGTTGAGAGAAGGTTGCATGAAATACAGAAATGAATTTATCGAATGTACAAGTGTGGACCCCTTCGAGTGTGTAACGCACGTCGGTTGCGCCATGAAGGTGTTTAAAACACTTTTTCTACCCAAAGACACAATAGCTCTAACGCACAAAAACGCGTACGTCAATCAATGCAAGGCTTATTCTAACCCGTCCATACAATGGTTGGAATATATTAAAGCAAGTAAAAATGTCGATGTCCGTCATGCTTTAAATTACGGGGAAGTCAAATTTGGGTCTTTTTACGTGGATGGCTATTATGAAATTAATGGTGACAGAATAGCTTTGGAATACCTGGGCTGCTTCTGGCACGGGTGTGACTGTCGCTTTAATCCTAGCGAATTAAATCCTGTGTCAAAAATACCTTACGGCGTGCTCAGAAGACAGACTGATAACAAATTGGATGTTTTGCGCAAGAGTTACAATCTCAAAGTATTTACCATGTGGGATTGCCAATGGACAAAGGCCAAACAGAACGATCCGGACGTCATAGCATTTATGAGTAATTACGATGCGCCAGAACGTTTGAATCCGAGGGATTCGCTTTTCGGGGGCCGCACGAATGCCCTGAAACTTTACCATAAAACTGGTGAGGATGAGCGCATTTCGTACGTCGACTTCACGTCTCTTTATCCGTTCATACAGGCGCGTAAAACATACCCGATCGGTCATCCTGAAATAATTTTAAAAGATTTTGAACCGAACGATACGTATTTCGGTCTTATTAAATGCACGGTACTGCCGCCACGAAAGCTATTACATCCTATTATACCGTTCAAATCGCCGCAGGGGAAGCTATTGTTCGCTCTCTGTCGCACCTGCGCAGAACTGCAACTTCAGGAGAGCTGCACGCACTGCGATGAAGAAAGATACATATCAGGTGTCTGGACCTCCGTGGAACTTTCGCACGCTGTTGCTAAAGGGTATTTGGTTGTCAAAATTATTGAAGTCTGGCACTTTCCTCAGACATCAGACGATTTATTCAGCGGATATGTTAAGACATTTCTCAAATTCAAGCAAGAGGCTTCAGGATTTCCCACACATGTAGTGTCAGACTCCGAAAAGGAAGCATACGCTCACGCGTATTTTGAGAAGGAGGGAATTCAACTCGATTTGGACAAAATAGCATTTAATCCACCCCGTAGCTCTATAATGAAATTTCTCTTAAATTCACTTTGGGGGAGATTCGCCCTGAGGTGTAATTTACCCACAACCGAGCTTCTAACGGATCCTGAAGATTTTGCGCGTCATATCTTTGGGAACGGTCGCGTCATAAAACATTTCTCATTCGTCTCAGACAGCGTAGCCCTGATACAGTGGTGTTATAGGGAAGACGACCCAGCACCTGCGAGGGATGTTAATATATTCATCGCGTCGTTTACAACGGCATACGGACGGTTGGAGTTATACAAAGTTATGGAGAGATTAGGTCCACGTGTTTTCTACGTAGATACCGACAGTCTTATCTTTTCTACGAAAGAAGGGGAATGGATGCCTCAAACAGGTTCATATCTCGGAGAATTGACTAACGAACTCGATCCTGATGATGACATCACGGAATTCGCAGCAACAGGTCCTAAGTCGTACGGTTTTAAAACCGCAAAAAATAAAGTGGTTCTTAAAGCAAAGGGGGTGACGCTTCATTCTGCGAACGCACAAGTCGTTACCTTAGAAAGCATGATATGTTTGGTACATGCTTATGTGACATCACGTGACACTACACCCCTGCTCACCCGTACTGAGACCATTGTACGTAATAAAAAGAAGTTCACGTTGCATAATAGAACAGTTTTGAAACGTTTCAAAGTGGTTTATGATAAACGTGTGCTTCTCCCAGACTACAGTACTCTACCTTACGGGTATTGACAGCATGTACGGATTACACAATGTTGAAGAAGCTTTTGACTTCCGGTTCCAATTTCCATTCTCTGCGGTGGTCTCTGGTCCTTCAGGCTCTGGGAAAACCGTCTTTGTAAAGAATTTATTATGTATTGCGAACAAGATGATTGATGTAAAAATTGATAATATTGTGTTTTTATACGGCTGCTGGCAACCTTTGTATGATGAACTCTTGTCATTGTTTCCTATTAAATTCATTGAAGGTATTCCAAATTCGTTAACGGATGAGAATTTATTACCTTCTAATAAGAAATCTATTTTAATTTGTGATGATCTAATGGATACAGCGTATTCAAACGATGAGATCTCAAGAGCATTCACAAAATATGTACATCATAAATCTTTTTCCATTATATTGATAACCCAGAATCTGTTTTTTCAAGGTAAAACCAGTAGAACTATTACGTTGAACACTCACTATATTATTTTGTACAAGAACCCCAGAGACGCGATGCAAATAATGGTTTTAGGACGGCAGATTTTTCCCGGTAATACCATATATTTTATGGAGTGTTATCAGGACGCGACCAATCAACCCTTCGGATGCCTTTTGATCGACTTTAAAGCTAAAACGCCTGAACGCTTTCGTCTCAGATCAGGGCTGTTTTCGGAGCATCAGGTGGTGTACATACAGAAAAGAAAATGAGCGACAGGCTTTGTAAAAACCTGCCTCTTTTAAAGTTATTATATAAGGCATCTCCTAAACAACGGCGCGTCATTTTACAGACGGCATCGGACCAACTGATTTTATCGTTGTGCGAGATAGCTCTTAACGTACTCTGCGGGACCATACCTCTTAATACCACCCAGTACCGAAGATTAAAAAAGAGAAAAGATGAGATCAAATACGCCGCGAGTAAAAAGATCACCGTCGTGAGAAAAAAACGTATGATTAATCAGAGAGGTGGTTTTCTCGTACCCTTGTTAAGTGTAGCTATACCTTTTATCACTAGTTTAATATCGAGACAGCATTAGGAATGGAATATGCTGAAAAGCATTATGTAATTCCGCAGAACCAGCTGAATAAATTAAGGGCGGGCGGTGATCGCGAGACAATTCAACAAACTGTGGAGAACGATTTGGATATCGCCATAAGAAATATATTACAAAGGACTGATTTAGATCCTCACGGGAAAGTTAAACTTTATTCCAACGTCTTACAGAGGTTTTTAACTATAGTAAAACAGGGCGATTTGGAGAGCGGTACTTTAACTCTTACAATACCAAAACACGATGCTGATGCACCTGCTCTTAGCGCACCTGTTAACCCTACGTCTAAAAACGACTATGGAGAGGACCAGATCGTTAACGAAATCTTAAGCAATATACCGCGGAGGAGTTTAAAAAACGTCAAATACATTTTGGATAAAATGTCTAATGCCAAACATCTGTCTTCATGGACATCTTCTGGAGAGTTTGTGTTTAAAGACCGCGTAATCAGTGGCTCGCACGTATTGGATCTGGTTAAAGGTATAACGGCTCCGCATACGATCCGTGATGAATACAGACCTCGGGGGTGGAACGAATTTCTAGAGGCTTTTGCCGTTTTAAACATACCATTTTCGACAATAAGTAATACACACGTTAAACGTACGGTCGAAGCGCTTAAAAGGAAAACACCCTCACACGTCCAGCAGATGCCGCCAAAGATTACACCACAGTTGAAAAAACGGATGCGTAACCCCAATGAAAATGTGTTTAATTCGCCAGATCTTGATGCTAGCGCGTGGTTAACTTTTTAACATTATTGTTTGTAAATATATATATGTGTATTAATGTATATGGTGTATTAACGATACATTGTTAATCAAATAAAGAAATTACTCATTACCTGGTTATTGTCTTTTATTTATACCGCACGCACACACACACACACACACACACACACACACACACACACACACACACACAGACACAGACACAGACACACACACACACACACACACCTTTGTGATTACAAAGCTTTTATTTATTAAACATGACATTATAGAAGTGTTCTAGGAGTATTACAGAGATTTACAGATCTGCACACACTGAATACAATTAAATGTATCACAGAGTCGGGGTTTCAGCCTCTTTACAAAACGAACGACCATGTCATCATTTTTAATTGGATCGTCATAATACATTTTAACAATATTTTCATAAACGTATCCTTTTGACATGTGATACAGAAAAAATACACAATGCTGACCACAAACATCCGATGTGAAATCTTGAATCCGCTTGTTAGAATATTGCACCCGGATAGAATTGTTTTTTAAAAAATCCTGGACGATCTTTGGAAAAGACGGATTTTTAGGCCCTCTGCCAAAGGTGTCGAAAAAACAACTAACACCGTCCTTGTTTATGTATACGGCCACCCAGTGTTGACCCGCTTCTGTGGATGGATCCGTGTTAAAAATAACCATGGCGGGTAAATCCTTTAACTGTGTTTTAGGTAGGTAATCACACGGTAGCACGCCTAAAAAATATGTGTCGTATGTAATTTTATCCATAGCGGCTGTTAGTTGTACGGTATTCATTTCCTCCTCTCAGTAATAGTCGATCAACACCTGTCGCCGGTTGGATATTTCAATAATCGAATCGAAAATAGCGTATACGATAATGGTTATGGACTGTGAGAGCGGTTGTCTGAAACGGGCTTCGAGTCTAATATTTCCCGATCTAGTTAGCGAAACGTGATTGGAACAATCTTCATCGGGTGATAAATTAAAGCCATAGAGGGTGTATCCGTTGAGAAAATCCTGACGATCTATTGCCAGAGGGTTATTTTTAAGATGTCTTCCAGTAGATAATACGAGTTGATTAAAGTCCCTCACGGCCGATCCATTCTCATAGTCGGGTTGTAGAGGTTTGGATGGTATTTGGATTCCGTCTCGGTATAAAGCCATAAATTCCAAGTTAAAATGTTTAAAAGCAAAGGGGTTTTTATTGTAAGCCCCAGAAAACGCTGAATTTTCCGTCATTGCTAAAATGATGGCCTTTGGCAGCGTTCCTAGAAAAAGATTTTCTTGATTAGACACGCGAGAACCAGCCGGTATGGAGAAGTTCTTTAGGCATACGCGTTCTATAGGGTACTTAGCGGTGGTTGATAGCAGACCCTGTGCGTGTCCTAATCGAACGCCTGGTGAGACCGTAACTTTTTTCACGAAAAGAGATGCGGATACAATATTGAGTTTATAAGCGATAGCGTCATCTCGCATCAGACAAAATTCGTCTTTACCTCTGGTCATACATATTTTTATATCCACACCGTTCAACATTAATTTTTCTTGAAAGAAAATGTCGCTATGTATGGGGGCCAGTAATTCTACCACATTGCTACCATTGGTAAACGCAGCACGTCTCATCAGCCCTGTATTTTCTCCCGCAGGATCAGTAGCGTCCATGTGTCCGGCTTTATCTCTGTAAAACAATCCTGCTGAAAAGACACTTTCGAGGGTATCTCTTCCGAAGTTTATCAGCGCTTCAATCAAACACCTGTAAGGGTAAGTGCTAGAACTCTGCGTTATCAGACGGTCACCTAGAGAAACATCCACCTGCGAGAATATGCATGCTCCGGGGTAATTTATTAAGCCGACAGGTGCACCGTCAGCTATATCGGACCCATCTGGCCTTGTTATTTTGATCCGTGTGTATAACAGTGTGTTATTTAAATCAATGTAATCTTCACCCGTCCCCGCAATAAAAAATTCTATCGGCGATGAATCCGTTATTGCAGATAGAGGAGGTATTTCGACGTAAGTGTTTTTTTCAATAGACGTCTGGGTCATAGGCACTGTAAATAAATCTAGTTTGGATTTAATACACTCCTCCGACATGTTGTGGAATAGAGACATGGTTTAGAATATACTGTTGAGAGGTCTTTTCCTCCGGACAGCTTTCTTCACGCGTTTCGCGCGGGGCCGTTGTGAGCGTATTGCGACCGTGCGTTTCTTACTAGTTCGTTGAACTTTCTTCACGCGGCCACTCCCCCTACGCATTCGCATTCCGGGTGGTTTAAAAGATCCGCGTGACATAACCATTAACCCTTTACCGTTTTGACCCTCGTTGTTATTAGCGTTATACGATCTCGATAGGGCGGTGGTTACAACGTCACTAGCTATATTTCTCGCTGCACCTTTTAGATGTGGTTTTGCAATACTAAAGCCCCTTTTCAACAGAGGTAGAGCGGTTCTACAGTGTATTTTGTGTCTAGGTGCTGCTATGTCATACTCAATTCGTCTTTTTAAACATGGCGTTACATCCGGGGGCTACCGCCTCACACGTGTTAGGGGACGGCCGTAGGCGTGGTTTGGTCGCCCGGGGTCTCCAACCTCATTTGTACTTTGGCTGTTACAGAGCGCGGATGTCTGACGGAACAGCTCTAGGCTCTCGGCGGATTCTTTGTCTTTACGTTTTTTCTGTCGTGACTAACTTGTAACGACAGACTTCTGCAGGATAGCCTTGTTTTAACGATATTCGTTTATTTTTAAGGCTCTTTTTTACTTTTAAACTGTAGGGTCTTATTTCACAAACACGGTAAGATAAGACACCATTTCTAATGTTAACGAACGTGTTTGCTGCTTTTTTGTGAATAAAACACTTCTTCTTTAACTTTAACTTCAAGCTGTGTTGTAGGTGAGAAAACAAATCATCGCACGTTTTACACAATGTGAAAAAAACACTTTAATAAAAACTTCCCTTTAACACAGTCTCACCATTTAAAGTTTAAATCACATAACAACGGCCCCACACACACAAGTCATAAAATTCATTAAACACAGCGGACTGGATAATTCCTCATCTAGATGGTGGGGGTGTACAACAGGTGTCCAGTTATGTTGGGTGGGAGGGATTGGGGCCACTTACTGGGTGGGATTTTTATGAGGGCAATAAATCAAAGTTTTTGAGACAAGGTGCCCTACCTCTCTCTGTAGGGATGCATGAATTAGGGTTTAGAAAATATAATAGTTTATTCTCATTATTATTAGTATATTTATTCTCATTATTATTAGTATATTTATACCATTAATATTATTATTTCTATATATTATCTATTAATATTGTTTTTTTTTTTCTTATAATGTCTTGTAGCCTGTATTAGGGATTTACACACTCACACAAAAACAAAACAGCATGTAGTTTCAATTAGGTATTGATGTGAACTTATAGCAAAAATGATAATGCTCTAACAACAGTTATTATCTGAATACAAATAATAAATGACAGTTGACAATGAACATGAAAAAAATACACCAGAAAGTAAAATACAAAATAGAAATAAAAAATAGATGTAATAAAGACCAAGTGAAATACTGTATCTTCAGGATCCTCTATGATGCCTTTAAGTCCACCATTTTGGTGTGATTGAGTGGCGGTTTCTCTGCAGACGATGAGGTTGTGAATGTGATGCATCTGAAATACACAGTTGAGTTTAGAGTTAAAGAGTGTCCATGTGTTTATGTAAAAACAATTATGCTTATGTAGGCCATAAGCAAAAATGGACATATAAGCACTTATAAACAGTATGCCCTTCGTAATGTTAAAAAAGAAAAAGAGATTTAAAGTCAAGTGATAGCTTAAATATAGCTTTAACATTTATTCATAAACCCAATAAATAATTTTATTAGAAATATCTAAAAGAAATTAAACCATGGATCATAAACTCAATATCTCTGTTACTTACTTAGTGGAGAAGAATAGAGTATCCTTAACTGAACAGAGCTGGTCACACTAAAAATAAACTAAAAAAAAAAAGTAATTATTGGTACTGGGAAACCAGTTACAATATGAAAGTTATAATTTATAGACATTGTAAGAAAGAAGTTTACCTTTTGAAACTGTTGACAGTCTGTGCAGCTGGATGGTTGAACTCCAGTAATGAGGTGCTTTGACAGTTACAGATTTTAAAAACAAAAAGGCAGGAATAAAGAACCCTAACCTCGGTTCTAAATAGAAGTGTTACTACACGTAACAAACCTTTAATGAACCATCTTTTTTAGAGTGTACTTATAATGCAGTGCTAATTGACAGTTTTTAAGCTATTACTGTATAGAATACTAAAAAAGAATATAATTTCGGTGTTGCTTTTTATGAATACACGTTATATAAGACTCAAACTCACGGCACTTGCAGAGATGGAGCAGCATTTACTGTGAAATGTATAATGTGATCACATCTCTTCAGAAGACTTTGATTAAACCAAGAGATTTACAATCTCATTATGAACATTTTGAAGGATCAGAATTTTAGGTGAATAGTTTTTCAGTGGATGGACAGAAATATCTCAGGTTTCATTAAAAATATCTTCATTTGTGTACCGAAGATGAACAAATGTCTTATTGACATGACGGTGAGTAAATGACCGAATTTTCATTTCTTGGGTGAACTAAATTAAGCCAAAGAGGTCAGCAACAGCAGTGGTAAGACCATGTACAGGTGCATCTCAATAAATTAGAATGTCGTGGAAAAGTTCATTTATTTCAGTAATTCAACTCAAATTGTGAAACTTGTGTATTAAATAAATTCAACGCACACAGACTGAAGTAGTTTAAGTCTTTGGTGCTTTTAAATGTGATGATTTAGTCTCACGTTAAACAAAAACCCACCAATCTCAACAAATTACAATATGGTGACATGCCAATCAGCTAATCAACTCAAAACACCTGCAAAGGTTTCCTGAGCCTTCAAAATGGTCTCTCAGTTTGGTTCACTAGGCTACACAATCATGAGGAAGACTGCTGATCTGACAGTTGTCCAGAAGACAATCATTGACACCCTTCACAAGGAGGGTAAGCCACAAACATTCATTGCCAAAGAAGCTGGCTGTTCACAGAGTGCTATATCCAAGCATGTTAACAGAAAGTTGAGTGGAAGGAAAGTGTGGAAGAAAAAGATGCACAACCAACCGAGAGAACCGCAGCCTTATGAGGATTGTCAAGCAAAATCGATTCAAGAATTTGGGTGAACTTCACAAGGAATGGACTGAGGCTGGGGTCAAGGCATCAAGAGCCACCACACACAGATGTGTCAAGGAATTTGGCTACAGTTGTCGTATTCCTCTTGTTAAGCCACTCCTGAACCACAGACAATGTCAGAGGCGTCTTACCTGGGCTAAAGAGAAGAAGAACTGGACTGTTGCCCAGTGGTCCAAAGTCCTCTTTTCAGATGAGAGCAAGTTTTGTATTTCATTTGGGAACCAAGGTCCTAGAGTCTGGAGGAAGGGTGGAGAAGCTCATAGCCCAAGTTGCATGAAGTCCAGTGTTAAGTTTCCACAATCTGTGATGATTTGGGGTGCAATGTCATCTGCTGGTGTTGGTCCATTGTGTTTTTTTGAAAACCAACGTCACTGCACCCGTTTACCAAGAAATTTTGGAGCACTTCATGCTTCTTTCTGCTGACCAGCTTTTTAAAGATGCTGATTTCATTTTCCAGCAGGATTTGGCACCTGCCCACACTGCCTAAAGCACCAAAAGTTGGTTAAATGACCATGGTGTTGGTGTGCTTGACTGGCCAGCAAACACACCAGACCTGAACCCCATAGTCAATCTATGGGGTATTGTCAAGAGGAAGATGAGAAACAAGAGACCAAAAAATGCAGATGAGCTGAAGGCCACTGTCAAAGAAACCTGGGTTTCCATACCACCTCAGCAGTGCCACAAACTGATCACCTCCATGCCACGCCGAATTGAGGCAGTAATTAAAGCAAAAGGAGCCCCTACCAAGTATTGAGTACATATACAGTAAATGAACATACTTTCCAGAAGGCCAACAATTCACTAAAAATGTTTTTTTATTGGTCTTATGAAGTATTCTAATTTGTTGAGATAGTGAATTGGTGGGTTTTTGTTAAATGTGAGCCTAAATCATCACAATTAAAAGAACCAAAGACTTAAACTACTTCAGTCTGTGTGCATTGAATTTATTTAATACACAAGTTTCACAATTTGAGTTGAATTACTGAAATAAATGAACTTTTCCATGACATTCTAATTTATTGAGATGCACCTGTATATCTTCCAGGACAATCTGCGTCTCTAGTACTACAGCTAGGCACCTTTGGGTTTGAGTGGATGGTGGCAGCATCATCTTCCAATGACAGACAAGATGCTCATCTTCATCCCCATGGTGTGGACATCCTCTGGCTCTGAGTCCTGCAGTAAAAAACAGCATCAATTTTAGATTTCTACTAAATATTGACATTAAATGTTTAAACATATCAAATAATAAAAATAATAATACAATTCTGTATAAATACTAATTCTACAACCAGTGTTAGTATTTTCAGCAGTGAGTGTTGTCTTAGCTTTTTATTTTTGTAACATTAATGGAACAGATATCAGCAGGTTTATGAGGCTAATGAACGGATCGAATTTAGTGATACACAGGCAATTTTTCTCTCAACTGTTGACTCTCACTTCAGACCTGACTGTTTACGTGAATACTCACCATTATGGACATTTTGATATAACTTTGTGTGTATCTGACAATTTAAGCGAACTAAGCTGCTAAAAATTGCTGAATTTGTGATCGCATACTTTCTGCGGGTGTGTGTGAATAAGCATGTTTATCATCTTACACATCCTGCACTTTATTTTCTCATTCTTGCATGTTTCTTCATGGTGACGTCATCATATACTTTGTTGGCCACTGAATAAATACAACAATTGTTTCACATATGCACCAATATCACGGTATTAAAAAAAAAAAAAAAAAGTGTACCAGATTAACTAGCATATCGCCCAGCACTACCAACACATAATTAACCTCTATACAGTTAATTCTATACTTGTTTAATCGACATAAACATTTGAACTGTACCTCTAACCATATATCTTAATACATAACGTTACTTTTCAAATGCTAACTGCTCGTGCTTGAAAAACAAAGCTCGCTAACTAGTTAGCCGCCAGACTTCTTTCAACACGAAGTTCATTCTTTTTTTATGGAACATTTACAAACCTAACTGTATAGTTTATTTGGCGTACTTTCTATATTAAATCTGGGTAGAAAATAACTTACCTTGTCAAGGAGACATCCACTCCCTTTTCCCCAACTTTCTTATTTATGTTCTTTGAGCGAAATATAGTAAACATTCAGTTAACTTGTTTTGATGTGTAAACTCAACATTTTGCTAAAAAATGTGTTCACCTGACTTAAAATGTTTAATTGAGTTAACAATTTATTCTTTATTTAACAATGCTATTCTTAATTTTGTCATTTCATCATCTGAATATTAACATTTGTGAGATTTAGTAAGTCAAAACAGTTTTGAGGTTAATTGATTTTGTGTGTGTGTGTTTGTGTGTGTTTGTTAACGATGGGTTTGTAAACAAATACATGTTTTTAGATTTGTGGAGCAAATAAATGATGATGATGATGATGATGATGATGATGATTGTTATTATTATTATTATTTGGAAGTAAAAAGATACAATAGACCTTTGTTCCGATTTATTTCACTGAATAGGGCATTGGTTCATGCATTATCATAATACACTGCCGACCCTATATGAAAATAAGTTACAATTACAATTTCCTTTCACAGATCAGCATCACATACCAGGGCCGGGTTTCCCGATAACGATTGATCTTAGCACTTAAGGGAGTTTTCTACGAGTCATTTTACGAACGTTCATTATTGTTTCACCTGCGTTTCCCAAAAATGCACGTAGCCATGCTTTAAGTGCTACTTAGGAGTCACTATATGTTGGTCAAGTACTGAAATGTCAATTTATAGAATGGCTCTGTGGGGACATGGCCAGAACAAAGGCGGGGAGACACTTGCTTGCAGTCAAAAGAAAAGGTTTATTAACTCACAAATAACACTGGAGACATTAAAGTTGACCCTCCTCACGGAGGCCTCAACCAGAACTAACTCCTGAGTGACAAAGTAAGCTCTTTTTACACTCAAGGGTCAAACCATCTCATGGGAACTCAGGGAAAACAAAATTATATACATACACAAACACCTAAATAAACTCAATCAAACATAAGATTCAAAACAAATTGACATCAATTTAACCAAAATAAATACGAGAAATAAACATAATACAATACATTTATACATACAATATATTCCAAATAAACACAAACAAACAATGACCCCCCTGCTTAGACTAGCAAGTCAACTATGCCTGCATTACCCAGCATTGGATTCCCTATGATGGTATAAAACAGGAAACAGGAAGGCCGCACTTCCTCCTAAACCCCCACCCCCGGAACCATGCTGCAGTCATGAAACCAGAGGAAAAAAGGTAAGGAAATGAAATGGATAAACTTTAAATAAAGAAATTACAGGAAAACCTCTGGGTGTCTCATTTCTCTTGACCTAATTTGCACCTTAGACAAGAAAACAAGTCCAGAATTGTATTTAAACAAACAATAGAAAACATACATTCATACAAATAAATGTAAACCAAAACAAACATAAACCTAACAAAACATAGGGCATATCCCAAAGATTAAAGTTAACTTATGACATCATCACATCTTCCCCCTCCACCAAACTCTCACAAGGTAAGCGAGAGAGAAAATCAGCCGTCACATTTTCTGACCCTGGCCGATGTCTTACAATGAAATGGAAAGGTTGCATTGACAAACTCCAACGAGTTACACGAGCATTGGTATCTTTCATTTTATTAATCCATTGCAATGCTTGATGATCTGTTTCAACTACAAAATCTCATCCCAACAGATAATATTTGAAAGAATCAAGGGCCCATTTCAGTGCCAAACACTCCTTTTCGATAACGGAGTACCTTGTCTCCCGAGGATACAGTTTCCGACTCAAATAAGACACAGGATATAACTCACCTCCCTGCTCTTGTTTCAAAAGAGCTCCCAAGCCTACCTCTGAAGCATCTGTCTGAAGCACAAATATTTTCTCAAAATCAGGACTGTATAAGACAGGATTAGTCACCAATGCATCCCTCACATTCTGGAAAGCTAGCCTGGTTTGTTCAGTCCATTGAATTTGGTTTGGACTTGACTTCCGGGTCAGATCTGTTAATGGAGCCGCTCTAGTGGCAAACTGAGGTATAAACCTCCGATACCACCCAGCTAGTCCTAAGAAAGATCTAACCTGCTTTTTGGTACTTGGAAGTGGGCAGGACTGAATAGCTTGTATCTTCTGGATCTGGGGTTTAATAACCCCATTACCCAAGACATAGCCCAAATACTCAGTCTCCCTTTTGGCCAGAGAACACTTAGCAGGATTAATAGTCAGACCGGCCTCCTTAATTTGCTGAAACACTGTTGCAAGATGATAAAGATGCTTCTTCTAGCTGTCACTAAATATTACCACATCATCGAGGTAAGCTGCGGTGAACTCCCCTAAATCCTGCAACATAGTATCCATTAGCCTTTGAAAGGTAGGGGGAGCCCCGTGCAGGCCGAAGGGGAGAACTCGAAAATGCATAAGACTTGAAGGAGTATGAAAAGCCGTCAATTCTCGAGATTCAGGAGCCAATGGCACCTGCCAGTATCCCTTACATAAATCTATTGTGCTGATAAATTTGGCTTTTCCCAACTTCTCAATAAGCTCCTCAATTCGGGGCATAGGGAATGAGTCAAATTAGGATACCGAATTTAAGTAGCGGAAATCAATACAAAAACGCAAGCTCCCGTCCTTTTTCGGAAACAAAACAACTGAACTACACCATTCACTTTGGGAATTCTCCACAATGCCCATCTCCTGCATTACCTTAACCTCCTCAGTAAATGCTGACACCATCCTTTCAGGAATGCGGTAACTCATTCTTTTCACTTGAGCATTAGGTTTCAACACAATTTGATGCTGAACGAGTGTAGTACAACCAGGAGTACTCTTAAAACAGTTCTGGATCACATAGCTCTTCAATTTGCTTTTTCTGTTCCCCTGATAAGTGGTCAAGATTAACTGAGGAGGAATCCTGACTAACAGATAGATACTGTTCTTCTATCTCCTCTTCATCATCTACCAACCAAATCAAATTCACACTTGCAGACTCTTTTTGTGGGAACCATTCCTTCAAGAGATTAATATGCAATGTTCTATGAGAACGTGACTCACCAGGAGTAGCAATTTGGTAAGTGGTAGGACCTAACTTCTTAGTAACTTTGAATGGACCCCGCCATTTACCCAGCAACTTGTTATTTTCTGTTGGAAGCATGACTAAAACCTGCTGCCCTACTTCAAAGGAGCGCTGCTTTGACTTCTTGTCATACCAGCATTTCTGCCTTCTCTGTGATTCTTGTAAGTGTTCTGCTGCCAACTTGGTCATCTTCCCAATTTCTCCCTCATTTGCAACACATAATCAATAACATTGACCGTACTCAATGTCTGTGAACTTTGCTCCCAAGACTTTCAATAAAGACAAGGGACCCCGCACATCATGTCCATATATCAGCTGAAAGGGAGAAAAACCTGTGGAGGCCTGTGGAACTTCTCTGTACGCAAACAGTATGTAAGGTAACCACTGGCCCCAATCAGACCCTGTATCACATACAAACTTACGGAGCATTTGAACAAGAGTTTGATTAAATCTTTCTACAAGACCATCTGTTTCTGGATGGTAAGGGGTGGTCTTTAAGCCTCTTATCCCCAATAATTGATAAACCTACTTCAGTAATTTTGAGGTAAAATTAGTTCCTCTATCAGTTAAGATCTCCTGGGGTAAACCCACCCTAGAAAAGAACTGCACCAAACAAAAAGCTACAGTTTTTACCTTAATGTTTTTCAAAGAGTGAATACAAAACAGAAATATTTTTTTCAAGATACAAAAAATGAAACTGTACACTTGAATTTTTTATTTTATTTTATTTTTTACAATGAAATTTCAGAGGTTTATATTTAATTTTTTATCAAGTGTACAGTTGTACGGTTTAATTTTTTGCATCTTGAAAAAAATATTTGTGTTCTGTATCCCTCTGTGTTGTGTTTGTTTAACTTTTCTGTTTGGGAGATAAATGAGCCTTTAAATCTGCTTTGTAAATGCTTTATAAGGTATAAATAATCCTCACTTTAGATGAGCTCACACAAATAGATGGCTGGCAACTGCTAAATGTTTTATAACTACCTGACTTAATCATGAATTACAGCAGGAATATGTTAATAAAACATTTATTAACACACTGAGCAATTATTATGATGTCTAAATAAGATTTATAAATGTACATTCAAATAGTTTATTAATCATTTACTTACACTTTCTAAATGATCTTATGAACCACTGACAACTCCTAAATAACTGGTTTGTAAATAACGTAATCATTTAGAAATGTTAAATTGATCATTAATAAAGTATGAAAATACAATTATTAAACATTATATATATGCTCAAGAACAAAACATTTATAGCTGTACTTATAAAATGCTTACTAATGCCTATTAATGCTGGAACAATGCTTTATAAAGGACGGATTGCCTATTTACTAATGCTTAACCAATGATTCATAGTGTGCAGTTATTATAAAGTGTTACCAAAACATCTCTTTGCATTGCTTAGCATTTTCAATCATTCTAGCATAGATGGGACCAATTTCAGAATCGGTTTTCTGCAGTTCAGACATATCAGGGGGGATCTGCCACTCCAAATTGAATTTTTCTATTTGTGACTTCTACCACTGTTCCCTGAAACTTGTCCATCCTCTTCTCTACTTTAGATTTCACAGGCTTCACTGGATGGGTTGGAATCGCACAATCATAAAAGGGAAGGCATTTCAAAGGGTTTCCCTCATTCACCTCCTGACTGTCTAAATTTTGCCCGGGTTAACACCACATTACAAGTACTGCCTGGATGCAATAAATCCATTAACAGGACAGTCATGACCAATGATCACAGGATATGGCAGTTTTGGAGGTAGCCCCACTTTCAAAAGGTAAGATTGCTCATTAACCCCCAAATACACTTCAGTGGTCGGATAAGACCGTTCTTCACCATGGATACATTTTACCATAACAGGGCAATCAATTTCCATAGAACACTCAGATACAAGACCATCTTCTACTAAAGTTTGGGTGCATCCTGTGTCTACTAAAGCTATAAACTTTTTACCATTTAGTTTTACAGGAATTGTAACTTCACTGGGCATTGGAGTAACGCTAGGTTCAGGTTTCAGCATTCGGGGAACATAACAGACATTGGTAAGCTTTTTATTCAGGTTTGGACACAGGTTTTTTATGGCCCATCTGGCCACAACTATAACATTTAATAGTCCCACCTGTAACTACGCTTAACGGTTCTGTTTGTTTCACCAGTCTCTCACCCATACTCTTACCGCCTTCTAGCAGTGAGGATGTCTTGCGAGAGTCAAGTCAAGTCACCTTTATTTATATAGCGCTTTTAACAATACAGATTGTGTCAAAGCACTTAACAGTATCAAGTTGGAGGATAGAGTGTCAGTAATGTATTATAATAAGATTAAACACTCAATTTTCAGTTAAGGGCGTTTCATTATTGAATTCAGAGATGTCATTGTCTAGCTAAGTTTAGTTTAAATAGTATCTGTGAAATCAAATTTACTATAATCGCTAGAAATTAAGTGTCCCCAACTGAGCAAGCCAGAGGCGACAGCGGCAAGGAACCAAAACTCCCTCTGTGACAGAATGGAGAAAAAAACCTTGGGAGAAACCAGGCTCAGTCGGGGGGCCAGTTCTCCTCTGGCCAGGATATTATTGTTTATTCATTGTTTACTTATTGTTTTAATTACATTTTTAAATGTATAAATGTATTATATTTCTATTTATTATATTGTTGCAATTTCTAACAATAATAGTATTATGTAGTTAGGTATTTTATTATTATATTTTTAATTATTTGTTTTATTTTTAGTTTTATTGTATTTTAGTCGAGGTCTTCACTGGGGATATGTCTCTGGGGCTCATCCCTGACGATCAGGGCCGCAGACATCATCTCCCAGCGCCGATCCACCATCTGATCCGGACACGGACTGAGAAACAGAATAAGAAAGAAACAACTATTAGCGTAGATGCCAATCTTCTTACGATGTAACGAGTACATCGTGTGTTATGGGAAGTGTTCCCGGTTCCGGTTGATCTAATTAATGCAGCCTAACAATCCTTTAACGGATTTGAATAATAGAAGTGTATTAGTGTGTTATGTGTACGCCAGGTTAAAGAGATGGGTCTTTAATCTAGATTTAAACTGACAGAGTGTGTCTGCCTCCCGAACAGTGTTTGGTAGATTGTTCCAGAGTTTGGGCGCTAAATAGGAAAAAGATCTGCCGCCCGCAGTTGATTTTGATATTCTAGGTATTATCAAATGGCCAGAGTTTTGAGAACGCAGCGGACGTGAAGGACTATAATGCGATAAGTGCTGAGGAGCTAAACCATTTAGGGCTTTATAAGTAATTAACAAGATTTTAAAATCTATACGATGTTTAGTAGGGAGCCAGTGCAGTGCTGACAGAACCGGGCTAATGTGCTCATACTTCCTGGTTCTAGTAAGAACTCTAGCTGCTGCATTTTGAACCATCTGTAATTTGTTTATTAAGCGTGCAGAACAACCACCCAATAAAGCATTACAATAATCTAACCTTGAGGTCATAAACGCATGAATTAATGTTTCTGCATTTGACATTGAGAGCATAGGTCTCAGTTTAGATATATTTTTAAGATGAAAAAATGCAGTTTTACAAATGCTAGAAACGTGGCTGTCAAAGGAGAGATTACTATTAAATAGCACACCTAGGTTCCTGACTGATGACGAAGAATTTACAGAGCAGCCATCAAGTGTTAGACAGTGTTCTAGGTTATTACTTGTGGGGGTTTTAGGTCTGATAATTTAGGTCCGAGAGGAAGACTTGTCCCTTACGGTCTTCCACTGAGCATAACTCCAAGGCTCAGTCCTTCGCCTAGCTGCCACAAAGACATCAGCCAGCCTGGCAGCCTCCTCAGCTGAAGATGGATCATGCTCTTTAATCCAGGTTTGCAGTTCGGGACACAACATCCTCAAAAACTGCTCCAAAATAATAGTCTCTGCAACCTCATAAACTGTCTTTTCTGCAGGTTTCACCCACTTGTAGAACAAATCTTTCAACCAAACATACAATTCTTTTGGAGTTTCTTCCATCAACACTTCCATGGTACGAAACCGCTGCCGATAGGTCTCAGCATTGATAGAATATTTCTTTAATATTGCTTCTCTCACTTGCACATAATCGGTCACTTCCTCTACATCCATCGCCTTGCCAGTGAGCAGAGGAACTAGTCGAATGGCCCAATCCTCTGATGGCCATTTACACACTGTAGCGATTCGCTCAAAAGTAGTCAGATAATGCTCAATGTCATCCATCTCACTGAGCTGCTGCATCTTTGGCTCCTTCCACAAACCCCCAGCAGTTGGATGTTGCGCAGAGTCAGAAATTCTGGAAGAAGTGCCTGGATCCTCACTTCCCCCTGCCGACAAGGTTCCCCGTGAGGTATGCTGACCTACTTCTCCCTGAAGGAGTCGAAACTGATGCTGCAAAGACCTCCATCTTGTCTCTTGCTGTGCATTTTCTTGCTCTTGCCCCTTGCAGTTCTTCCCCATCTTCTCCAGGATCCATCTGGGCTGGTTTCTCACCACGTGCCCGCTTTGGTGCCATCACACCTGAAGATTTGACACAACAATGCTCCTCTTCTGGAATATCCCACCGCTGCCACCATATTGTGGGGACATGGCCAGAACAAAGGTGGGGAGACGCTTGCTTGCAGTCAAAAGAAAAGGTTTATTAACTCACAAATAACACTGGCGACATTAACGTTGACCCTCCTCGCGGAGGCCTCAACCAGAACTAACTCCTGAGTGACAAAGTAAGCCCTTTTTACACTCAAGGGTCAAACCATCTCATGGGAACTCAGGGAAAACAAAATTATATACATACACAAACACCTAAATAAACTCAATCAAACATAAGATTCAAAACAAATTGACATCAATTTAACCAAAATAAATACCAGAAATAAACATAATATACAATACATTTATACATACAATACATTCCAAACAAACACAACAAACAATGACCCCCCTGCTTAGACTAGCAAGTCAACTATGCCTGCATTACCCAGCATTCCCTATGATGGTATAAAACAGGCAACAGGAAGGCAGCACTTCCTCTTAAACCCCCACCCCCGGAACCATGCTGCAGTCATGAACCCAGAGGAAAAAAAGGTAAGGAAATGAAATGGATAAACTTTAAATAGAGAAATTACAAGAAAACCTCTGGGTGTCTCTTTTCTCTTGACCTAATGTGCACCTTAGACAAGAAAACAAGTTCAGAATTGTATTTAAACAAACAATAGAAAACAGACATTCATACAAATAAATGTAAACCAAAACAAACATAAACCTAACAAAACACAGGGCATATCCCAAAGATTAAAGTTAACTTATGACATCGTCACAGGCTCGTATTTGTAGTACACGCTCGTTTATTGAAATGTTAACCTAATGCTGCATTCCAGACAGCTCGGATATAGGCCTAATAATATAATATATTATAATATAATATAGTTTAAGTATAATATTAATATACTATATATAATAATAATAATATATATTATTGTACATAATATCTTTAGAGACATTATTTGATGCTTGCATACAGAACGACCACAGGCTCAGCACCCTCCTACTTCCACTCACTATTACAAATCTACATCCCCTCCAGAAGTCTGAGATCTGCTAGTGAGCGACGCCTTGTGGTACTATCACAGAGAGGCTCAAAATCACACTCCAGAACATTCTCATTCACCATTCCTGGATGGTGGAATAATCTTCCCACCCCTATCCGGAATGCTGGATCCCTGTCAATCTTCAAGCAACAACTGTAAACTCATCTCTTTCGGCGCTACTTGACTTCATCCTAAACTTGTTCACAAAAAAAAAAAAAAAAAAACCTTTCCCTTTATCTTTCTCTCCTTCCCTTGCTAGCTTGTACTTATTTGAACAATGACTGAGACTTGGTGTTACGAGCACTTCCTCTGTCTGATTGCCTCTTCAAGATGAATCGCTTTATGTACTCCCCAATTGTAAGTTGCTTTGGATAAAAGCGTCTGCCAAATGACTAAATGTAAATGTAAATGTAATTATTTCCGGGTCCAATACATGGCTGGTTTTCGTGCACGTCAGATAGCCATTGACAGATTTTTATGAGTTTATCCCTATTTTCCCCAGCCTTTGAAGCATATTACCTACTACTTTTATTCTTTTTTTTGTTCAGTCATTTAATTTAGATGTGTTTTTTTTTTTGGGGGGGGGTCTGCCCTTTTTAATTACTTAATTTCATTTTATATAATTAAAAAAATGAGTGATAAAGTGTACAAAAAAGTACAATCAAAAGCTTTAATTATAATCACATAGCACTTGAATAAAGTTAAAGGTGACCTCATACTTCTGTCTTAAGATGCATGTAGGCCTTTACGATTACTCCAGAGCACTCGTAGATCTACGATGATTTTCAAGTGCTACTTAAGTTACAATCCTTTTGGGAAACAGACCGTAATATTTAGATCAGTCGTAAAGTGATGTTATCATATGCTAATACCATGTTTTTGATATATTACATGGTACGCCATGATTATATACCATGATATGTACATGGTACTTCATCATGGTGGTGCTAAATAAATAAATAAATAAAGTGACAAGCAAATGTCTACCTAAAACTAACAAAAAGTAAAACAAATAAAATAAAAAATAAAAATAAAAAAAACATGGTATTATCACGCTGTTTTTTACTCTGAATGAAACTGGGTGGAATAAAAATAATAATAATAAAAAAAAAACTACCTTGCTTCCACCAGTCTGTGAAACAACAGATCCAGTTTTTTCTGGCTGCCTCCCTCCCCCTCTCTCTTGGGAGCTGCCTTTATTAACATGCAGCCCCTTGGCCAATAAGGCTGCGAGGGCTTTGTGACATCATGGTCTAGGGAACAGTAGGCAGGCAGTGAAGCACGCAGGCTGCGCTCTAGTTCCGCCCACTAGCAGAGAAACCGGCAGTTCTTAAAAGCTGAAGGATTCAAAGAAACTCCGTTATTTTGTCAGGAAAACACAACAAAGAATATCGTTTACATGTAGCGCGTCAATTCTGCATGTTATGAAAGACTCTCTCGCTCTGTATCTTTCTTTGCGCGCGCGCGCGCGTGTGTGTGTGTGTGTGCAAGAGAGAGAGACAAAGCGACGGCGCGTTGTGCGCCTTCACACTAGAGTTTACGGTACGTCAAATACAGCTACACTGCGCATCCATTCAGATGAACTGAAAAATAAAATGATAATAATATTATAATAAATTATAGTAACGCCGCATTTTATTGTCAGTAACGGTAACTGCGTTGTAACGGGGAACAGTAATTAGTTTGATTACTCGTTACTGAAAACAAGTTAGTAATGCCGTTTATTTATAACGCCGTTATTCCCATCACTGTAAATAATCAATGTCTAACCTGATGAAAAAATATTTATTTAATGTTATCCACGTTATATTTCATCTGAAGCAACACTGTGCACTTTTATAATGATACGTTTGGTGTTTATCTTTGAAATGCATCATTATGCAACACATGAGGAAAGTTCTCGGCATGAAAGACCCACGATCTGCTTCTTTAAGACCCACGATCTGCTTCTTTATTTCTCTCCAATACGGTAGGAAATCACATTAAACGAAATGTGGATGATGTTAACTGTGACAAGATGATTGACAGGGCAGTTTAAACAGTTACAGGATGCACGTAACTAAGCAACAGGGTGTCAGTTAAAGAAGCAGCTATGACGAAGTAGTATGTCCCAAAGCTTGCCTACTATTCTGCTACATACTCAAAAGTATGTACTTTTTCTTCACAAAAAGAGTACATACTTTTAGTACATAGTATAAGTAGGCGAATTGGGACGCAGCACGTGTGTTGTCCTTGGTGACGTAATTGCACTGCGACAGTAGCGGAAGAGACGTGGCAAAAAATGCAAACTAGATGTTATAAAAAATATTGAGGAAAGTACTGGAGAGTGGACAGTTTCATGTTGATATTTGCATCGGTTTGTTTTTGACTGGTATTTTTTTCTTTTAAGGTAAATATAGTATTGTTTCACTAATAATATGTTGTTTATTGGCGGGAAGTATGTTGCAATCGAGCAGCTAACCATTCGTGCACAGTCACTGTCAGCTTACCTGCATTTACCCTCTGTCCGGCTAAATAATGGCACAGTTTTGTATTTGTGTTAACTACCGGAGTTGGCAGGTTATTTTTAAGCTAACTTTATATATCGAAGTGCAAAGAAGAGATGCATCGGTTAAAATGTTTTATATTTAAAATGTATGTTTTAGGAGTACATTTAGTGTAACTTTACTCGAGTTTATATATGTATTCTGGATGATGATATATGGATCTTTTGCTTGACAGGCAGACCATGGGTTTGTGCAAGTGTCCTAAGAGGAAGGTAACGAACTTGTTCTGTTTTGAACATCGTGTCAACGTTTGTGAGCACTGTCTTGTATCAAATCACAATAAGGTTAGTGCTCTAATATATAATTAATATTCATGACTGAAAGGGATAGTTCACCCAGAAATGAAAATTCTGTCCTCCTCGTGTCTTTCCATACCTTTATTTCTTCGATGGAATGTAAAAAATAATTAATTTTGATCAATATTAGTACCCAAACAGTTTCGTTGCCCATTCACTTCCATTGTATGGACAAAATACAGTGGAAATCAATGGGAAAATAATTTATTTGGCATTCTTTAAACTATCATCTTTTGTGAGTACAAAAATGCATCACAAATGCATGCAAGATTTGTAATGACATGAAGGCGAGTAAATGATGACAGGATTTTCACTTCTGGATGGACTATATCACTTTAAGGAGAAAATATATTTTGAAGATTTATAAACACTTTTGTTTTGTTACTTTTATTTGTACAGTGTATTGTACAGTCATATCTACAATGGCTACAAGACAGCGATTACAACCCAAACTGCAGCCTGTGCAGTCAGCCCTTAGATTCCCAGGATACTGTTCGGCTAGTTTGTTATGGTGAGAACAACAGATATTATGTTTGAACTCAGTCTGAGAGTTTAAAAAAAGAAAAAACAAGTAAGCATTTTACATAATGTATGAAGGCCTGCATTAGTGTAACTTTTAGGGGTGTAGCGGTACACAAAATTAATGGTTCTGTCACTGATCTATAATAGAGAACTGGATTGCTCATGACGTCCTGAAAGTGAAGCCGCTGCGTCGCCATATTGGTATTCCCCACTATTCCCATACATTCCATTGAATTAATAGGAAGTCGTACGAATTTAATGAGAAAACATCACCTAACAAGTCGGCGCTTTTAAATCTTAAGTATCCCTGTACATTCTTACAATGCAAATACCCTAGGCATGTAAACGGTTATTTGTTTAAAGTCGGGAATTTCCCTTGCTTATTAAAAAGTTACGTTCATATACATTACAGTAGCGAACATCAGATGAACATGATAAACATCAGATGGACAAGATCCTCAACATATGACAAATGACAAAGTGCTCATTCTGAAATCTGAATAAAGATTTCTGCTTTGTATACACGCATACCTTCATTCGCCTTGTACAGTCATTCATTGTTTAGGCTATGTCATTTTGTTATAGTGTTTTTATTCATACAGTAGGCCAGTGGTTCTCAACCACATTCCTGAAGGACCCCCAATCACTGCACATTTTGCATGTCTCCTTAATCAAACACACCTGATTCAGGTCACCTGCTCATTAGTAGAGACTCACAGACTTGAAATGGGTGTGTCAAAATGTGCAGTGTTTGGGGTCCTCCAGGAATGTGGTTGAGAACCACTGCAGTAGGCTAACTGCAAATGTTTCAACAATGATTTCGTTAAACAGCATTCATTTTGAAGCAGGTAATGATTTAAACTGTGTTAAATTAATTATTAACTTAAAGCTGCAGTCCGTAAGTTTTGCCTCTTTGTCACCATCTCTGTTTGAAAACCTGGAATTGCAGTTACTTGCGGAATTATCTTTATTACGTGGGTTGTATTCTGGTACGGCTCCAGCGTGGATGAATCTAATGTTTTGAGGAGTATGTGTACACTCTAAAAACTGCTGGGTTAAAAACAACCCAATTTGGGTTATTTTGGCAACCCAGCGCTGGGTCAAAAAGGGACGAACCCAGCGCTGGGTTATTTTAACCCAACAAGTTGGGTTATTATGTTTAACCCAGCATGCTGGGTTGCTTTTTTATGGTTTAAAATTACTACATTGCTAGGCTAAAATTAACCCAAATCGAGCTAGGTTTTTTGGTATTTGATGGGATTTCAAATCGAGGTATTAAACCTACAAATCTTGTTCATTTTAAAATCACTTTTACACACAAAGAATGATTATCAAAAGATAAATATTTATTAAAAACAACAAGAGAAAACAGTCAAAAAGTAACATGCATGTAAGAAGAAATGCAGAAAAGTATGGCATCAACAGCTACAGAGTTTATAAATGAAGCATTGAACATTTGTTGAATATAACTTTTAAGATCAAATTTGACTTTTTTTGGTAAATTTTATATATTGTATAAAAATATACAAAACACTATTATACAATAATTGTACAATTAGTTAATAGTTAAGTTCTTTACAAACTATTCTGGCACGAGAGTACACAAATAAACCACAACATTAACACTTAACAGAAGCATGTGTGTGAAAGAATGTCAGCATGTGTATGAATGACATAGTGTAAACTCCATTTCTACTAAACAACACAGAACAAGCATTTAACATTTGGTTTTTACAAATTATACACTTACAGTTTGTTTCATAGTCCCCGAATACAGATCATGCATCACTGCCAATTTTCATGATCTCTTTAGCATAACTGATGTAGTCATGAAGAAGCCCCATCAGCACAGCATGTGACATGGGGGAAGTCGTGGCCCAATGGTTAGAGAGTCGGACTCGTAACCCAAAGGTTGCCGGCAGGAATTGTAGGTGGGGGGGAGTGAATGTACAGCGCTCTGTCCACCCTCAATACCACGACTGAGGTGCCCTTGAGCCAGGCACCGAACCCCCAACTGCTCCCCGGGCGCCGCAGCATAAATGGCTGCCCACTGCTCCGGGTGTGTGTTCACGGTGTGTGTGTGTTCACTGCTGTGTGTGTGCACTTAGGATGGGATAAATGCAGAGCATAAATTCCGAGTATGGGTCACCATTCTTGGCCGTATGTTACGTCACTTTCACATCTTTTACAACATCCAGGGCAGCGTCCTCCTTTAAAACCACTGTTGCATAGGGTTGGGTACAAACCCTGTACCAATTGGGGTACCTATGAACCGGTATGTCAGAACCGAATCAGAACGCAGATCTCCTCTGCCATTGACCATTAAAATATTTGCCTTTGTTTCTCCGAAACGCACGTAAGAAGCATCACAGGCTCCCAAATATTTCAGTGTATATTTTAGTCAGAGTTATTGCCTCCTATTTCATTACGCCTGTTCGCGCACGCGCGCGGCGGCGCTTCATCAGTGGTCGCAAAGCAAAAGCTAAAAAGATAATGGCTTTCTAAACATGGAGAATTGAAAAAATAAAACATTTAAACACATTAAACTGTCCATTTTCAGATAGAGGGAGAGCGCGAGCCGCTGCATCCACATTTTTTTTTATAGCAGTAAGGATAGATAAATAGTATTTTATCTGTTTTATCATTTCAACCACTTTGCCCAGCCCTGTTTAATTAAAATGTTTGTTTCGCGTTTTTAATGTTTAAACCAACAAAATGAACATTATAACTTTTTTACCACAACACCAGTTAAATGCTTCCTTTTGTGATCTGATAGCTTCTTGTCAGAATGCAGAAAATATAATACTAATGGATTAGCAGGATTTTAAATATACAATTATTATGAAAATACCAGAGATGGCTTGAATAACACAGACAAACTATATATTGTGAGTCAAGGTTTAATGTATTTGTTTTATCATGTAATCTTCTGTTTATTGTTTAAAGGATTTCCTGGAGCTTCAATATACTGTGTGTGTATGTATGTATGTATGTATGTATGTATGTATGTATGTATATATATATATATAACTTTCAGACCGTTTCGGCAAGTTTTAAAAGTATCTACTACGAAAAAAAGCAAACGATTTACTGAAACATTCTCCTCTTTGAAAAGTCATGATATTCACATACCTCACAAATTTCCATGTATGTGTCTACCACAGAGGGCTGTGTGAGGGCTCTTTAAAGCTACTACTTTACTGAAACATTAAAAGTTATATTCACATACCTCACAAATTTCCATGTTGTGGAGGCTGCTCTTTAAAGGGTTAGTTCACCAAAAAATTAAAAATGGTCATAATTTACTTTACCACATGTTGTTCCAAACTCTGCTAATTTTTGGAATACCAATAAATATATTTAATATTCTCTTAATTTTTGTCCTCCATTGCAAGTCTGGGAGACCAATATTTTCTTCTGAACAGACATGTTCGCTATCATATAATTTAAGATTTATTCATATATAAATATTGGCATGGATTACTTCTACAATAACTCTGTATTTTTGAAGCTTGAACATACTGATTATCTAGACTTTCAATGGATTAACAAAAAATTATGAGAAAATTAAAAATATATTAATTTGTGTTCTAAAGACAGACAAAAGTCTTATAGGTTTAGAATGACTTGAGGGCAAGCAAATTAATTTTTGTGTGAACTATTCCTTTAAGAAAGGAAGACCAAGAATGATGACTCTCCAAATCAGACAACTCCAAAGTTGGTTTGTGTTCTGCAAAAAAAAAAAACAGACATCAATGATAAAATGTGAAGTAAACAGGCAGGAGACAACAGAATCATTTATTTTCTAAAAATAACTTACATCAATCTCAAAAGGAATTATGAAGTTTACTTGCCTTAAACAGTCTATTCCTCTCTTCCGAAGAAGCTGAGAAAATCGCCTCCTCCTCACACAAGCAGGCTGCTGTGTCCTTAACTCCAAAGTTAGTTTGAGTTCTGCAATGAAAAATAAGGTACATCAATGGTTTAAATAAAATATGAACACGTAATCATACTGTTGTTGCATCTAAATGTGAAGTAAACAGGCAGGAGACAACAGAAACATTTATTTTCTAAAAAATAACTTGCATCAATCTCAAAAGAATGATACTCTCCTACGTCTCTGGCTTTCAACATCTACAAAAACAAACATTCTTTTAGTGTTAGTACAAAAATAAAATAACATTTTGGAATTATGAAGTTTACTTGCCTTAAAACCATCTTTCCCTCTCTTCTGAAGAAGCTGAGAAAATCGCCTCCTCACACACGCAGGCTGCGGTGTCCTTAACTCCCGGCGCGGGCACAATGAAGACACAAGCTCAACAAGTCTGAAATATTACATGCAAAACATTACTTTTAACAATCATCACTTCATCAGCCTCAAAATAATTATGCTAGTCTTTATTACATAACGCCGTTTCCTTTAGGAAACTACATTGAGTTTAACCGCGAAAAATAAGATAACGAATTAACATAATAACCGTCTATTAACACCTCAAAAAGTGCAGATATTGTAAAATTTTATGTAAATATGACATAAGACACTCACGGACGTTATATTAAAAGTATCTCTTCCGTTCAGTAAAAACGGAGGAAACTTAAGATCTCCGTTTCTGAGGCGAAAACTGCGTCCGCGTATTATTCAATATAAGCTCTTTTCGGACTATTTCCGCCTTCCATAAAACCTCAAAATACTCCCGGACACAAACAATGAATGATAACTTTACGTTTTTAATCTTTACTTACCATAACGTCTTTCACTCGCTTCTCGCTTCTTTCAGGCTGAGAAAATGGCGGCTTCTCGCACTGGTGTCGTCCGATGTTGACGTGCGTGCTCTCCTTCAGGTCCGCGTTCCCAGCCCAGCGCCGCTGGGTTATGATGAAGACTAATTTTCAACCCAAAATTGGGTTAAAACAACCCAACGTCCTTACCCAGCGGTGTCAACCCAGCATTTGGGTTGAAAAAATAACCCAGCGTTTTTTAGAGTGTAGCTGTCAGTCACCACACCGTTGTGGATGCTGTACTTAGTAATCACAGATTCTAGCCTACGTCTTGGAATATATATGATCTAAAGAATTTTCACCATATATTGTCATCTGAACAAGTAAGTAACAAGTCTGCCACGCTTATTCTGACCAACCGAGGAAAAAAGCATTACAATAAATTGCGCTACCAATGGTGATTAAATCTAAAGATCGGTTAGCTCATATCACATCAAACCGTGCAAATTATTATTATTGTTATACTTTATTCTCAAATTATTAATGTTAACAACATCAGCATTGCGTGACTGAGTATAGTGTGTATTAGCATGTAGATTTCAATTTCTGTACAGTCTAATCTCTAATTGTCATGCCATTCGAATTTCATATTAAGAAATTCTTTTAACCCAAAAAGCAAACTATGCAAAAACTAAACTGGTTGTCTTTAAAATACAAATCTTGTGTAATCCCAGGCTATCTGTAATCAGAAGCACATTTAAAACTGGAATATAATTTAATTTCATTCATATGTGTTTCATATAATCCTTTCTGAATGTTGCTCACTCAGGACATTAAAAATATACACAACTTATTCAGAGAAATAACTGACATGTTACATAACTTACAGTACGGACTTAAAGACATGAAGCTTTATTTCCACGATGATGCATGGTAACACCGTGTCCTAACTACACACGATGCGATGCTGCGACATGCGATAAAAGGTATCTTTTCCATTAGGGTTGGGCCGATAGACGATGCCATCGTCCATCACCGATGGCTGACAGACATCACGATGTTGAGCCGGCATCGTGATTACCCCCTTCGCAATCCGCCGCACCCCAATTCCGTGTTCGGAAAGAAAATTAAGTGTACAACAGAACCCCTAAAGAAAATAAATAGCCTACGAGATGGGAGGATAAAAAAATTATTTCAATACTTTCTCACGCAATTATATCTTTGGGTAATTATATTGTAAATAAATTGGGGAGCGCGCTCTCATTTTACTTTCATTTTAGAGATTTGTGATCACATGGACTCTATAATACGGAGCGGCAGTACTTACTTACCACACATTTTACAAGATTAGATGTTTGTCAGTGGTGCTCAGGATCTGCAAATCATTCGCCATGGTTTTATCAGTCATCTCTCCTTACTTTGTGTATATGGTAAGTGAACTTTCATGTAGGATATTGTAATGTAACAGGCTACCGCTATCAAGCGGTTAACCATGTCCCTTTAGTGGCTCCGTAGAATGCGTTATTTGTTTTCCATGCCTTTCTGAATATGGATTCACGCTTCGGGCACACCCCTAACCACGCCCCCCGATGTCATTGTCCATCACGATGTTTCACTGTAGACATCGTCCGATGCCAATTTCGTAGACATCACCCAACCCTATTTTCCATGTTAATCGGAGTTTTTGTCCTAACTAGCTGCAATTTCTAATTTAGTAAGGGTTTCTATTTCCACGACGTCGCGGCTGGAACAACAACAACATACAAACTGCAGTAGATAATCTCAGGTGATTATGTGCTTTATTCAAAGTTAAACGTGTCTAATATGAGTTTAAATATAATTTTGCATGACCATATAGCCATACTGAAAGCAACAACAGACAGTTTACCTCAGATCTTGAAAATGAATTAAAGATGTACGTTAAAACTGTGAACTCACTGCGAACCAACCATTCCATGACAAAGATGGTATCAGTCACTCGGTATATACATTTAATGATGTTAAAAAGGTTTAATGTTTATGAATTAGATTATAAACGTATCCATTTCATTGCGAGAGCAGTGTGCCTTCAGAGAGAGCCCGCCCACACACGCTTCTGATTGGCTGTGATATTTGATTGACACCCAAGTTCCTTGTTGCTGGAATCACCTTGAAACACTGGCCGCTTGGTCCACACACAAACTGAACCGAAAGACACATACCAAATATATTTGGTACAAATGTAATGTGTGTACCTTTACACCCCTAGCCGATTTTATTTATTTATTTATGTATGTATGTATTTATTTATTTATTTATCATTGCATTTAATTTATTTACCATGTCAGATTTATTCCACTGGTCATGTCTGAATGAGCTCGCCTCGCGTCAGCCCCTCTACACGGCACCTGCTGGGCACCAGTGCCCAACATGCCAGGGTGCTGTGTTCCCACCCCCAAACCTGGCCAGTCCTGTTGCAGACATGCTGAGAGAACAACTGTCCTCTGTCAACTGGGCCAGAGCAGGACTAGGCCTTCCGCTGGTGAGGAAGAATATGATTATATGGTTTTGGTACACTTATGTCAGAACTATACACACACACACACATTCCTCCTTTATCAATACTATTTTCCATATCTGAGTTAAATAGTAGTACATTAGTAAACTAGGTGAGTAAAGTTTGTGAACAAACTTTGAAATTAGCTTGAGAAAGCCTAGCCTGAAAGTTTGAACCAGTTGAAAAAGCTTGATGTTTGAAAGTTTAGATAGATTTAGATTATCAGTGCTGTCCAAACTCGGTCCTGGAGGGCCGGTGTCCTGCAGAGTTTAGCTCCAACCCTAATTAAACACACCTGAAGCAGCTAACCACGCTCTTACTAGGCATACTAGAAGCTTCCATGCAGGTGTGTTGAGGCAAGTTGGAGCTAAACTCTGCAGGACATCGGCCCTCCAGGACCGAGTTTGGACAGCCCTGGATTAGATAGATATTAGCTGTGTCTCATTTAGAAGACTGCGTCCTCCGGAGGTCGAATCCTCTGTAGGTCGCATCCTCTGTAGGATGCGTAACGTATACGAAGTGCCCTCAGAGTACAATTAAACGAGACGGCCTTCGTAGGACAGGAGGAAAAGGAAACCGGAAGTATCGTGTTGATTTGCTAAGACATTTAGATCATCGTGGTGCTCTCACAATACTTAAATAAAGGAAAATTATTTCTAAATTTGGAAAGTAATTTGAAAAAAAAAAATGCTTTTACTTGTTTTATTTTGCTCAGTGTTTGAGGAGCTCCAGCGTACATACAACAGACATCTGTTATAGAAAAAAAGGAGGATATTAAGAACAAAGTTTATCCGTTTTTACTGGCACTTTAAATTTTGTTGAAAAGACCACATCTGCGCTTGTGTGTAACGTTAGCCTACATCTGCCGGCGCCGGCATTTTTCAAACGAACGACAGTTTACGGCGACGCAAAGAATTGTGGGTTATCTGTAGTAGCGAATGATACACCTGATGCATCCTCCGAATTCTTGTGAAAGAAGGACGCATTTGAAGGTCGCATTCGGAGTGTCCTACTTGCTTTTCTGAAACGAGACAGCCTCGATGACGTATGCACCCTTCGAATGAGACCTCCGGAGGACGCAGACTTCTAAATGAGACACAGCCATTGATAGCTATACAAAAGTTGATACTAAACAAAAGTTGTGATTGTTTAAAGATAATCATAAGTTAGAAAAGATCAGATATAGCAACTCGAGTCAGATCATTCTGAAGGTCTGACCTGAGTTTGGCTGTTGCAGCTTGAAAGCTTTAGGAGGAGATGCTTTTTAAAATTTAGTTTCAGAAGAAGAAGAAGCTTAAATAGTAGATCAGTAAGTTGGCTTTCTCAAGCCAACTTAATAATAAAACTTTCCACAGATGTAAGACATAAACAAAAAATAATGTATATACTGTATATTGTAGCTTCCTTGGAGGGTGGTTGCTTCAAGGTTCTTTATTATTTGTCACATACACAATCATACAGGGTATAATCAGTAGTGAAATGTAGGGTGTAGTAGTGAAACAAAGCATGTATCTATGCTTTGTATAGATACCAAATCTGCACTTTTGGAGTAGGACAGTGAGGACTGCCTTATATACAAATATTTTTAGAACTTTGAGTTGTATTAGTTTATAGTGTAATTAAAATCAGTTCAGTAGGATTGAGTGACCTGTCAAAATATTTAGACGGAAGAGGCCTATTGACACTGAATGTGAGATGAAAATACAATACAAATCAAATCTGTTGATATAAAAATATTGACAGAAACTTTTGAGCATATACACCTGCATGAATATGTTCAAGACATTTGTCTTTGAAAATTAATTAACACTGATTTAGCCATTAATTTGCATTGATATATTACTTCTTTCTGTCTAGATTGAAGATCCACCAAAGAGCGAGGAAAGTACAACATATGACATTACTTGTTACTCTGAATGGTCATCTTTTGAGAGTGAGTTTGTCATAATTGTAATTTACACTTTTAGCAGGGTTACCACGTGTCTTGGAAAACATAGAAATCTTTGATGCAGTTTTGCTGTCATAGAAAACGAGAGAACTATCTATAGTTTTGGTTATACGTTTACATAAGCCTTGCAGATTTTGCAAATTGCATGCATTTTATTTAGTACTACTGCCGTTAATAAGCTATTTTATGTAACAGATGTGCAAATACATGTAGTACATACATGCATGTAGTAGTTGTTAAAATTCTTAACATTTTGCAGATTCTGTAAAGTGTATGTAAACTTATGACTACAACTGTAAATGTTGTGCAATATAATTATATGTCCTAGGATTTTTTATTTTATTACTATAATACTATTGTGGAAAACACTCCTCTCTGTCAGTCAGGGTTCCCACGCTTCTTGAAAGTACTTGAATGTACTTGAATTTCAGACATATGTATTCAAGGCCTGGAAAGTACTTGAAAACAAACATAGGTCCTTGAAAGTGCTTGAATTAAATTTGAAATAAATTTTGTTTATGGCGCTATTTCAAAAATTGTCCTATATGTGCTGTCAAAGACAGAAGGAAACGGCACTAATGATTGGGTGGAGATGGGGTAGCGCGAAAAAAAACTTAGCGTGTGTGTTGATGCGCAGCCTAGAGCCCTGCGCGGGACAGTTTTCTTATGCCCGCTCCCGCTGAGTTTCTGACCATTCCCGCAAAGCGTGTGTCCCGCTTCCGCAAACATTCTAGTATTGTATATAATTTTCGCGCTATTTGAATGTGTTCACACATGAATGAGAGCTCGCAGATTACTTTCGATTTCGTGATCACACGTACTCTGTGTAAAGTGAGCACATCTTACAGTGCGTGCATAATTATTAGGCACGTTGATATTCTGATCATTTTTTTTTTCCAAGCACATTTTACCAATTCCAAACCACATCAATCTTAATAACTACTATTAATTTTGTATTTAATCATTTATGAGTGATTATATAATTGTTCATGAAGTCTGGAAGTGAAAAACTCCTTATATTCAGGTGTGTAGAATTATTAAAGGCAGGTTTTCTTTTACAGATGAAATGAGCCAAAAAAGAGATTTAACTCGGATTGAAAAGTAAAAAATTATTAAATCCCCATGAGTAATATTAAAAACTAATGTAATACAGAAATTGTAAATTTAAGACATGACCATTGGACAGCAAAATGCTCTTTGGGTCAGCGGGGTTTGACAGAAACGGGTGGAGAAGAAAAGAGGCATGTTAACTGCAAAATAATTAAGAATTAATGTGAAGAATTAGGTGTAAAACCATCAGCAACCATTTAGTCTCCAGAGCCACCATTTTCCAGAACTGCAACCTACCTGGAGTCTCCAGAATTACAAGGTGTCAGGTTCTCAGAGACTTTGCTTGGGTAAAAAATCCTAAAAAATGACCCTCAATAAGAATAACATGCTGAAGTATTGTGAAAAATATGAAGACTCATTTTTTTTTATAGGCTTTATAGACAGATAAGTTGAGAGTGACACTTGAAGGACCAGCATCACATCCTCTTGTACCACTGTTTGAAGAATTTATCTTCCAGAATCTGGCAGTAAGTTTTAGAAGCTCATTTTTAGTCAGTCTCTGCAAGACAGACTTTTGAGGATAGGAGATGGACTAAAATGATCTCCCAAAACTTACTGCAACATGGAGCTAAGGAGAAAATTTAGAACTTGGAAAAAATAAGAAAACCAGCGTAGTGAAAAGCATTTACAGTTTAAAAGCAAATAGAAGTCCTATTTATTTATTTTTTTGCAGATTTGCACATGTACAAGGTTTAAAATATTCATGAAATATTTTTAAAAAATATTGAAGTTTTGAGCAGCTGCATGTTTAAGCAGCTGCATTCCTCTAGGTCAAAGATGAAAAAATGGGATTTACAAAATAATTTTGACTTGAGTTTATTTATTAATGAATAACGTCTCTATTGAGAGAATGTGCAAATTTTTAATGTTAACAGGTTTTACCGTGTTATTACAACATTTAAGCACTTTTTATTAATTTTAAAATTGTGAAATTCTTTCAAATTTAAATCATGTACAAGAACTACAGCAAAAACCAGTTTGATGCATATTTTAGACATTGTATTTGAATATTACCAGTATTGACTTCAATGGATTTCGTTAAATTCCTTTAAACACGACTGCTCAAAACGGTCTAAATTTATGAAACCTACACATTCAAAACATTATTACTCTGAAATGTTTAATGTAATTGTTAAGTTTAAGTGAAATGTTAAGTACTGTAAGGTCTTTCATGACACTACATATGCTGGCGTGTGAATTTGATAGGTGCTTGATATAAAATAAATGGTGCTTTAAAAAGTCCTTGAAAGTCCTTGAATCTGGTGTTCATGAAAGAGTGGGAACCCTGGTCAGTGCTATGATTATCAAACACGAACATTCATCATGGATGAGTGTTTTTATTGTCTGATCTGAGGAGTATGACCAACATGACCCTCATTAATGACTGTGGAAAAAGCTGCTGCGCGTTGAAATAGACACTGCATGATATTTAATTTAATGTTTGTAAAGTCATGTAGCCTACACCTTGATTGAATTGTGTTTTTATACTTCATTTTTTAGCTGCTGCCACATTATTATTATTTAAAAAAAAATTCAGTGGGATACCATGAAAATTAATATTAGTTAAATAATTTACTGTTTTCACCAATAATTTACTGTTTTCACCTCTTATATTATAACTGTGATTAAGAATTAAAGTTACGTATTGACTCGTACCCGCATACATATTAAGTATGCGGTAGTCTTTTTGTCGGGTGCTGTTGCCATGGTGAATCAATTTCAGAGCTCCATTGATCATGACTTCTCATACATGCTAAACTCAGAGTCAACCTACTCAGAGTGGATTGAACTCAGTTCAGCTGTTCTGAAACCAAAAACTCAGAATTTCGCATCTCAGGTCAACTCAGAGTTGCTTGAACCTCCCTATTGAAAAGGGCAATAACACACAAATATATATTAAAATGCAATACCTAATAAAAAAAGTAATTATGTTTGAAAACTCTGTTCTCAGCAACAATAGATCAGCACAACTTTGTTTAAATATAAGGCTATACAACCATCTAGTGGTTATACTGTTATCCTCCAGGGGCAGGATTGTACACTCCTGATTCAGAAGATAGGAGACTTTTTCTGTTCCATGTTGACAAAGTTTGGTTTGGATCATATGATTCTACGGAGCCCTGCACATGACATGCTTGGGAAAAAAAAGTAAATCGTTACTAACGAATTAGTATATCATGCAAATGATTTAGTTAACCGAGGGAATGAATTAGTAAAATGTGCGCACATCCTACTTGAATATTTAAAAGCCCTCTGCCTGTGCCCTCTAGGGCTCCGGCCCGAATATTAGCTTATATATATAGTATAAATAGTAGCTTTTCTAATGCTAGACTGTTCTAAAAAGCAGCAAAAGTTAATAATATTTTACCGCTTTCTCTCTCTCTCTCTGTGTGTATGTGTACAGTGGGGAAAAAATGTTTTGATCCCCTGCTGATTTTTTATGTTTGCCCACTGACAAAGAAATTATCAGTCTATAATTTTAATGGTAGGTTTATTTGAACAGTGAGAGACAGAATAACAACAAAAAAATCCAGAAAAAAAAACACATTTCAAAAAAGTTATAATTTGATTTGCTTTTTAATGAGTCAAATAAGTATTTGACCCCTTCGCAAAACATAACTTAGTACTTGGTGGCAAAACCGCTGTTGGCAATCACAGAGGTCAGACGTTTCTTGTAGTTGGCCACCAGGTTTGCACACATCTCAGGAGGGATTTTGTCCCACTCCTCTTTGCAGATCACTGCAGTTGTGAGCAGTGGTGTGATGAAAATACAGATTTTCAAACAATCAAAACATATGGGTATCCCCTTGAACTTGGTTAAAAGATAATCTGTTTACCATCTTGCCTGTAAAATACTGTTTTCATGGACAGGTTTTCATTTATTATTTGCTAATGTTAGTGAATGTTTACATTATAGTGCACGTCCTACTATGCTGTAATTAATACAGAGAGCGGCTGGAAACTAGCCTCTTTTGGTTGGAGATAGCATTGACATCATAAAATGAAAGCAATCCACCAGTTGCCCATTCCTGAAGTAAACAATCAGTGTATCATTCGTTCATTCATTTTTTGATTTATTATTGAAAGTAGAAAAATTAGAAAACGGCTCCTATTCATTAGTCTGTTTGTTTGATGAAAAAAGATGAAATGTAGTTGCAATAAAGTTAAGAATCCATTGAACTGCAGCAGTGGAGGACTATTATTTTGCCTCGCGAAACTGCGAAAGAACTGATGATGGTTTGATCTTCGGCTGACCAATCAGCAGAAAGGGGTGTTTAATTCACACCCAATTGTAGAAATCAAATATTCAAGCTGTTTATTAATTTTTCTACCCCTGAACGAAAAATGAAAAAGGAGCCGTTTTCCTCATTTTTCTACTTTTCTACTATAATATTAAATCAAAAAACGAATGATACACGGATTGTAAACTATAGGCTTTGTACTTCACTCGCATTATCGATGTAAAACATCCTTTACATGTTATAACAGCACAGTCAGGTGGTGCTCGCGCTGAATGACAGATTTTACCACGGACTATTTAAATTGAGCAGTGCAACTTTTTATGTTTCTTTAACTGTATTTTGTTGTGATAATGAACAGGCTGCGATTGTCGGGTTAGCAAAAAAAAAAGTGTGTGTGCGCGATAGTGTTGTCACGATACTGGAATTTCTAACTTCGATACGATACCTTGAAAAATATCAATATTCGATACCATTCTCGATACCACGGAGAAAAAAACTGCCACAATATTAAGGGGGTAAATTATTTTTTTTTTTATTTAAAGATAAATATAACAAGTCTAGAACATGACAATGAGGTATATTTTATATGAACAAAAATATCTTGAGGTAGTGCACTAAATACACACTCTGAAGCTGAACTTGAAGCAGAGATGCACAGATACTTCTTAGCAAACTGGGCAAGGTGAGGTAAAGTTGTCTCGTGTCCTCCACCATGTGAGTGGGTCCTCTTCTGCACTGATTTCAGGCATCTTTTCACATATAATCACCGATCCACGCACGTGCATCACATGCGAAAACAATGCTCACTGGATCGACATGAAGACAAATTGCAGAATTTAAGTAATACTTTTTTGAATAAAGTTAAATAAGCAAGTTAATTTACATTTGACCACAGTTAAAGTATTTACTTGTCTAAGATTCCTCAGTCAGATTATATTAACTTTAAGAATTACGGTGAAAAAACGAGACAACACTCATATCAGCAACAATAGGCAGGGCTCTACGCTTTCTTTTCTTTTTAAAAAATTTAGGAGCACCTTCAAATCAATAATCAAAAATTCTGATAAAAAATTATCCTTTTATCCGAAGTGATATTTGACTCCTTAAAGTGATTTACAGGGAAATTAGTTTTTACCTTTGTAATGGCATTTTTCTAACTTTATTAAAAGTATGTCATCTTTTGTCAAATTCAAAAAAATATATTAATACACTTTTTATCATTTCTAATTAAAACAACAGAATAAAAAGTAGAATAAGATCAATCAATCAAATGATATCTGTATTTAAGAAATAAATTTGTACTAGAGGTGGCACAGAAGAACACACAAGTGGCTTGTAGGTGTATTTTCAGATGTTTAATGAGGCTCAGAGGTTGCATAAGTGCAATTAAATTCATAAATTCATGTTGAGGTTAATGTTTTAAATATACAATTTTGAATGTAGAAATTTTTTATTATTTAAATAACAGAAAAGATACTTTAAAAATGTAACTAAAACTGCCAGTAGGAGGCGGTATGTCACTGATTTTATCACTGAATCATTTATTCAGTTGATTCATTTGAACGACTGAATCATTCAGGAATGAAGTACGTGACTGTCTTTATGAATGGGTAATTGAATCATTGACTCATTAGATTCGTTTAAAAACAAATCGTTCATTCATAAACGAAACACCGCTGTGTTTGAATGGAGATGCGCAGCGGCCTGGCTGGGACTTTGTTTGAAACGATTTTCGTTGATGAAATAGAGCAAAATAAGGCAATAGTGTTGTAGTCAGACAATATAAGTCCCTTAATATTAACTTCTTGTTTAATAAACTGTTGTATTAAATCAATATCACATTTGCAAACTCCCTTAATAATCATTAAAACTGTCACTCATCTTAGTTCATCGCGATCTCACAAAACTCCATTATAATCAACGAAGCTCCTTACACTGCACAATGAAAATCTTGTTTACACTCGGTCTACACTTTTTTTTGTTATAATGAGAGAATACTTCTGTGATACATTACTCAACGCTGCAAAACGTTAGAAACCTAAAGCTCCCTCAGCACAAACACAAATATGCTGATCGGGTCAGTCGGTGCTCCTAAATATTTTTTCATAGTCGCACGCAGTAGAAATGGTCGCACTGTAGAGCTCTGCTAGGCCATCTTGGTTAATGTTTCAGTAATGTTAAAATGAGAACAGAACGCACTCGCCATCTTTCTATTCACTTCACTTCTGCTATTTATCCAGAGCGAATGAGACGAGACAGGCACTGCGGTCATGTGTGGTGTTTGTCAACGCGCCTTTGGAGAGAAGTGAAAGTGACAGCTCGGCTAGTATCGGTGTATCGATACTTCGGGAAATTAGTATTGGTACCGTTCAGATATTTCAGTATCGATATTTATCGAAATATCGATATTTTTGACAACACTATTGTGCGAGGCACTGGCGTGATCACAGCATTGTTTTCCCTTCTAAGAGAGGAAACTGTTACTTCATAATTTATGGTCATACAGATAGAAGCAAAACATAATTCAAACTGTAAAGCTTTTGCAAAATAAAGAAAACAAGCATCATGATGCTTAATTTCTGCCCTCTCGGTTTCGTGAACTTTGGAGCGTGTCACAACAGAAACTCAGCAATTCGTTATTTCGTTTTGTTAATCTGTTGATGATTTAAGTGAAATAAATTGTGTTTAGGCCTACATATTCCTTTTTTGTGTATATACAGGTGCTGGTCATATAATTAGAATATCATCAAAAAGTTGATTTATTTCACTAATTCCATTCAAAAAGTGAAACTTGTATAATGTATACATTCATTCCACACAGACTGATATATTTCAAGTGTTTATTTCTTTTAATTTTGATGATTATAAGTGACAACTAATGAAAACCCCAAATTCAGTATCTCAGAAAATTTGAATATTGTGAAAAGGTTCAATATTGAAGACACCTGGTGCCACACTCTAATCAGCTAATTAACTCAAAACACCTGCAAAGGCCTTTAAATGGTCTCTCAGTCTAGTTCTGTAGGCTACACAATCATGGAGAAGACTGCTGACTTGACAGTTGTCCAAAAGACGACCATTGACACCTTGCACAAGGAGGGCAAGACACAAAAGGTCATTGCAAAAGAGGCTGGCTGTTCACAGAGCTCTGTGTCCAAGCACATTAATAGAGAGGCGAAGGGAAGGAAAAGATGTGGTAGAAAAAAGTGTACAAGCAATAGGGATAACCGCACCCTGGAGAGGATTGTGAAACAAAACCCATTCAAAAATGTGGGGGAGATTCACAAAGAGTGGACTGCAGCTGGAGTCAGTGCTTCAAGAACCACTACGCACAGACGTATGCAAGACATGGGTTTCAGCTGTCGCATTCCTTGTGCCAAGCCACTCTTGAACAACAGACAGCGTCAGAAGCGTCTCGCCTGGGCTAAAGACAAAAAGGACTGGACTGCTGCTGAGTGGTCCAAAGTTATGTTCTCTGATGAAAGTACATTTTGCATTTCCTTTGGAAATCAGGGTCCCAGAGTCTGGAGGAAGAGAGGAAAGGCACATAATCCACGTTGCTTGAGGTCCAGTGTAAAGTTTCCACAGTCAGTGATGGTTTGGGGTGCCATGTCATCTGCTGGTGTTGGTCCACTGTGTTTTCTGAGGTCCAAGGTCAACACAGCCGTATACCAGGAAGCTTTAGAGCACTTCATGCTTCCTGCTGCTGACCAACTTTATGGAGATGCAGATTTCATTTTCCAACAGGACTTGGCACCTGCACACAGTGCCAAAGTTACCAGTACCTGGTTTAAGGACCATGGTATCCCTGTTCTTAATTGGCCAGCAAACTCGCCTGACCTTAACCCCATAGAAAATCTATGGGGTATTGTGAAGAGGAAGATGCGATATGCCAGACCCAACAATGCAGAAGAGCTGAAGGCCACTATCAGAGCAACCTGGGCTCTCATAACACCTGAGCAGTGCCACAGACTGATCGACTCCCTGGCACGCCGCATTGCTGCAGTAATTCAGGCAAAAGGAGCCCCAGCTGGGCTCTCATTGAGTGCTGTACATGCTCGTACTTTTCATGTTCATACTTTTCAGTTGGCCAAGATTTCTAAAAATCCTTTCTTTGTATTGGTCTTAAGTAATATTCTAATTTTCTGAGATACTGAATTTGGGGTTTTCATTAGTTGTCACTTATAATCATCAAAATTAAAAGAAATAAACACTTGAAATATCAGTCTGTGTGGAATGAATGTATACATTATACAAGTTTCACTTTTTGAATGGAATTAGTGAAATAAATCAACTTTTTGATGATATTCTAATTATATGACCAGCACCTGTAGTTTTATTCTGTTTGCTCCATTCACACAAGCGATGCAGGTGCGTGATGTGACCTTGTGGCATTTCACTAGTTGGCTGCATCAACGTCACATTTGCATTGGTCGTGCTATTTGAATTTGTGATTGGTTGACTGCTAAATTAAAGTACTAAATGGAACGATAAAATAACGTTATTAACCGGTTAATGGCCATTTCAGAAAAGCTTTTCTGTCTGGAACTATTAAATTTGATTTTGTTTCTGTTTCTGGTTATGTTCTTGTCAATTTTGTTTTCGTTTACGTTTTTTGTTTTCGTTTACGTTTTTTGTTTTCGTTCCATGAACCGGTTCAAAGCCCTGATTAAAGGAACACTCCACTTTTTTTGGAAATAGGTTCATTTTACAACTCCCCTAGAGTTAAACAGTTGAGTTTTACCGTTTTTGAATCCATTCAGCCGATCTCCGGGTCTGGCGGTAGCACTTTTAGCTTAGCTTAAAATAGATCATTGAATCGGATTAGACCATTAGCATTTGGTCATCAAAAATGACCAAAGAGTTTTGATAATTTTCCTTTTTCAAACTTGACTCTTCTGTAGTTACATCGTGTACCAGGGATGGAAACTTGAGTCTGCGACTTGGACTCGAGTCGCACTTAAGTCGCATAAATAAAGACTTGGGACTTGACTTGGACTCGTGAACAGCTGACTCGAGACTTGACTTGGACTCGTGACTTGTGAGACTCGTAAAAAACGCAAGTCATTTGGTATAGGAGTTTATATGAATGTATCTCTGAGGGAAACTGGCTGTTTTAAAAAAAAATTTAAATGGTATTTTCTTTTCATCTTGCCTCCATATAATGCATATTAAAGTAGTGTTCATAACCGCAGCGCTGCTTTGTTTACAGCGGCAACCAAGGAAACTATGTTTAATTGATGTTCAAGCGCCATCTGCTGGCAGAGAGTGAATCTGCATTAATTCAGCCTGTCTGCTGGTTTGTTTTTCGTACAGATGTTTTGTGTAGAATAGTTTCACAAAACTAAAGTCAGACCATTTTGTTTTTGCTTCAAATTTCGAAATTATACAATCCAATTTAGATGAAAAACTGCTCATGCTGCATGTATGCAGCAGCCTCTTTGTTTGGATTGTGTTGTTTAACCTGTTAACCTGCACCCCCCATATTGGGAATCACAGCTGAAAATGACTAACTAACTTAAAATGGTAACAGCTCCTGACTTCAGTGTGCCACACACACAATTGTGGTGTCTTTGGAAAGAAGACCCTTTGGCCTTTACTATCCATCATCCAGAGTTGATGATGCTCAAAAATATAAAAAGTTATAGACACTGAAGTGCCTTGATAAAAATTGTACCACACTGAAGTTTTTTTTATTTCATATAAAAATACATGAAATCAGCCCTGGAGCAATCCAGAAAAGTAATGGGTTGAAAGTCACATGTCTCATGAGTTTATATTTCAAATCTGAAGAAGATACCATGAAAAATGAGATTCCTGCAGACATTTTTCTAGTCCCCCCCCCCCCGTTTGAGGAAAAATATTTACCAAATTATTGAAGAGTTCTACTACAAACTATTTAGTCATTATACATGCCACTGCAGTTTTTCAATTATAAAACAGTAGACAGAATCTTAGACATCGTATAAGTGATTTATTTGAGCACTAGAAAAATACAATAATAATAATTTTTGAGTGATGAAAAAAAAAACAATAATAATAAAAAAAATAACTTAAGTACATACTGATTTCCTGACATACAGATGCTCCTGCTCATACATTAGTAATCACATGCTGACGATCATTCATACAGATGCTAATCATACTGATGGCTGCCCAATATAGTCAATATTCACATTATAATGGCCTTTTATATAGACTGTATTCACACTGATATCTGTGAACAGTCAGTAATTACATGCTGATTATCAGCCATAGAGATGTTAATCACACAGATACAGGCACATTCTCCACAAAACACGCAAACATATATGAAAACTGTTGAAGAAGAAAAAAAAGAAATGTTTATTTGTGCTAAAAAGATCGCTAAGTTACGCCCCATCAGACGACAGGTGCGTCACAGCGTGCGTCATGCGCCGTCGCGAGGGAGCGCCAGAATTCAAATAAACAATCTTCCGTGTATCTTTGACTTTTTTTTTTTTTGGATGATTTCATTCTGTTTGGGACATTGTCTGCTACAAAATCGTGCTGTTTTTTTACCACCAAGATGCTGTTTTTGAGCGTAATTTGTTCCATAACGGACACAAACAATAACTCTCCCTCAAGAGATGAGACGTAAACAAAGGATTAACGATCTAAATTACAGCGTTGTTGTTTCTTTGGACTAAAAGTGCTCGATGGAATGTTGTTCAGTGGACTCTTATCTCTCAAACTAAACCGGGATTTACAGCAGTGGATACGTTTGAGAGTCGTTATCAGGATGAATATGGTATGTACTGCGGGTTTTTTTTATACATGTTTTGGTGTACTGCTTACACAAATTTAGCAAATACATTCCGTATAAGCTTTCTATCGAAAAACAGCGATCTGTCGTCGATGCTAGAGGCTTAGACCTTCAAAATGATATATAGTTTGTCAAGATTCATTTTGTCCTGTTTTACTTTATCTGTTTGAAAACAATGACGTGTGCAAACAAAGGGCTTTCAGTGCGCCCGCGTCCTGGTGCGGGTTAACAGGTTAAAATACAGTGGTTGCCTCTAATTTTAAATTGAAAAAGAGCACAGACAAAGCCTTAGTTTGTTTTAGAGGTCGACCGATATTGGATTTTACCGATACCGATAGCTAGGTTGGACCACACTGGCCGATACCGATTAATCAACCGATAGTTTTTAAAATGGATACTGAACGAAAACTAAAATAGAGCTTTGCTATTTTAAAAAAAGCAGTAACAGTACTGAACCATACTTTGTAAATTAATACAAATTTAGTATTAATATTAATTATTATATTGATCATTAAAGTTATTTCATAGTTTACTAATGTTAAAAGAAGATACTTTAAAATGTAAAAATGAAGCCTATTAGTAATAGTAAATGTTGAAATGAAATGAACACACTCTAACAAGGAACATCTTGTTAGATGCTCTTATTGTTAAGTATTACCATTTCATTTCAACAGTCATGCTTAAAAATGGCCATCTTGAAATACCTACACAAGGCCATATTAAAATTACATGCACAGGTTATTGTTATTGTATGTGTACTCTCTCATTTTATTTGCTGCTATTTTAGAACACTGCATTATTATCTAATCAAAATATAAAATAAATACAAGTGACACACTGTGCAAAAGCGAAGCGCTGTGTCTTGGAGAAGTCACTAGTATCACACACACACACCGGACGCGTCACGTTCAATTCAAGCAACGGTCCAAAATGGCTTATTTAATCACCAAACAGACATAAGTTTGCTTCAAGAATAAACTATGTGGCATAAATGAGTTTGAAGTTCGGTGTTTAAAAAAAAACGAGCAAACGGAAAGAGAAAGCACGATCTGTATTACAGCTCTCTATATGAAGCATACAGACTGTATTAAGAGTCACAGAAAGACAAACGTCTTGCTGAAAAATGCACAATACATAATTTATCACCTAGGGTGAAGTCATTATATTTGTCCCAAATCATTGTTAATGTACATAATGTAATTTAATAGAAAACTATGTGAACGGCGCTCTGTTCCGCGGCAGGATTTTCTGTCGGCTGTATTTAAATGCGAGTCTGGAGTTTCCCTCTCTGTGTAGCGCGCAGTGTCACATGCCAAAACAAACAACACGTGCTGTCAGTGATTTCCGCCTCCAGAGGCTGCTCTCGTACTGTATAATGACAGCAGACCATTCTCAACCACTCCAGCAACAGATGCAACACGGAAAACTATCGGCATGGATTTTTGCCGATAACCGATAGTTCCGCAAATCAACTATCGGTGCCGATTAATAGGCAAAACAGATTAATCGGTCTACCTCTAGTTTGTTTATATGAGATTTATTTCATTTGTGTAATTCATTTGATTTAATTAGGGTTTATTTTAAAATTTTGTTTTGTTGTTTGACATATTTCAATTTTACAAAGAAATGTGCAGCATTTTATCTGACAATTAATAAATGGACACCTTTTCATTTCTTTGTCTTAAATTTTGTTAAAGTTTTTTTTGTTTAGAAAATAATATCGTGAAATCAGTATTTCAAAACTGATTTAGCCTCAATAACTAGCTGAAATAACTGTTGCTAATAAATAGAACAAAGACTTGAGATGTGACTTGGACTCCACCTCAAAGACTTAAGACTTGACTTGGACTCCGCTTTAGAGACTTGACGACTTGACTTGGACTTGGACCTCAGAGACTTGTGAACATGTCTGTCGTGTACTAAGACCGACGGAAAATGAAAAGTTGCGATTTTCTAGGCCGAAATGGCTAGGAACTATACTCTCACTCCGGCGTAATAATCAAGGAACTTTGCTGCTGTGCCATGGGTGCAGCAGGCAAATGAGAGTATAGTTCCTAGCCATTTCGGCCTAGAAAATCGCAACTTTTAATTTTCCATCGGTCTTAATACACAATGTAACTACAGAAGAGTCGAGCTTTAAATAGGAAAATTATCAAAACTCTTTGGTCATTTTTGAGCGAGATGCTAATGGTCTAATCCGATTCAATGATCTATGCTAAGCTAAGCTAAAAGTGCTACCGCCAGACCTGGAGATTGGCTGAATGGATTCAAAAACGTTAAAACTCAACTGTTTAACTCTAGGGGAGTTGTAAAATGAGCCTATTTCCAAAAAAAAGTGGAGTGTTCCTTTAAACGCATGATTATACTATAATTTTGCAGTAGTGATGTTACGTTCGTGAACGATTCGTTCTTTTTGAGAATTGTTCTCGTTCACGTAATCCATTGACTCATATTTCACGAGTTGAATGAACTTGTACATCTCGTTCGTGAACGTAAGAACCATTTGTTGAACGATAATGATGGTGCACCGGTAGAGCTCAGCTTGTGTATTTTGGCATATTTGCAGCAAAGAAAGAAATTTACATTTTACCATTGTAATGAAAACTGACCCACTACTGTGTTTTAGACTTAGTTTTGTGGTATATTTTGCACTTTGAACAATTTACCTGTTTTTATTTACAATTTACTTAGTTTACTGTACAGAGTACTGAACGAGTAATGAGAGAGATCTTGAGAGAATTGTTCAAAGTGCAAAAAATACCACAAAACTAAGTCTAAAACACCTAGTGGGTTGGTTTTCATTACAATGGTAAAGTGTAAATTTCTTTCTTTGCTGCAAATATGCCAAACTACACGAGCTAAACGAGAACGTTGTTGAACGCCATATCGTTCAACAACTGGTTCTTTTCATTCACGAATGGTTGTTACTGAACGAACACGCCCATCACTGACCGAGGTGCTGTTTTGAATCTGAACGAGAGAGAGATCTCGTTCGTGAATGAATTAAACGAACTGATACATGTCGTTCGTGAACGAATATGTACTGGGTAGGTCGGTCATTTGAGTCAGTCTCATTCAGCAGAAAGCGGATGCGAAGCGCAGTTACTGTGCACATACACTTGTTTATATATTCATATTTAACACTCAGAAGTCAGAACATAACTCCACGACACGTTTAACATCCCAGATTTATGAATGTGTTAACGTCTGACCAAACAATTAAAAATTTTAAGCAAGATGTTTTGGTCATCTGAACCATTTATTTAGACTTATTTATTTAATGAGTAGATTGGGCACACATTTTAGTAAAGCCAAATCAGTTTTTTTGTAACAAGTAAATACAGTACGTTCGTTGACTTAAAGGGTTACTCCACCCCAAAATGAAAATTGTAATTTTTCACTTACCCCCATGTCGTTCCAAACCCGTAAAAGCTTCGTTAGTCTTCAGAACACAATTTAAGATATTTTGGATGAAAACCGGGAGGCTTGTGACTGTCCCATTGACTGCCAAGTAAATTGCACTGTCAAGGTCCATAAAAGTATGAAAAGCATCGCCATGATACTCCTTCTGCCATCAGTGGTTCAATCGTAATGTTATGAAGCGACGAGAATACTTTTTGTACGGAAATAAAACAAAAATAACGACTTTATTCAACAATTAGGCACCGTAACTTCTCCTCTGTGTCAGCGTAGTGCCATTTTGGAGATTATCCTCTGGACTCAAAATACATACACTCTTCTGTATCAGCCGGGCCACAAGGGTGCGCTGTTTGCATTCAAATCAGAGCGTAAATCGACGAAGAAGACGCATCCCTGTGTCGAGGCTGATACAGAAGACTGAGACACAGAGGAGACATTACTGTGCCTAATTGTTGAATAAAGTCGTTATTTTTGTTTTATTTCCGTACAAAAAGTATTCTTGTCGCTTCATAACATTACGATTGTACCACTGATGGCAGATGGATTATCCTGGCGATGCTTTTCATACTTTTATGGACCTTACATTTACATTTACATTTAGTCATTTGGCAGACGCTTTTATCCAAAGCGACTTACAATTGGGGAGTACATAAAAGTATGAAAAGCATCGCCATGATACTCCTTCTGCCATCAGTGGTTCAATCGTAATGTTATGAAGCGACGAGAATACTTTTTGTACGGAAATAAAACAAAAATAACGACTTTATTCAACAATTAGGCACCGTAACTTCTCCTCTGTGTCAGCGTAGCGCCATTTTGGAGATTATCCTCTGGACTCAAAATACATACTCTTCTGTATCAGCCGGGTCACAAGGGTGCGCTGTTTGCATTCAAATCAGAGCGTAAATCGACGAAGAAGACGCATCCCTGTGTCGAGGCTGATACAGAAGACTGAGACACAGAGGAGAAGTTACGGTGCCTAATTGTTGAATAAAGTCGTTATTTTTGTTTTATTTCCGTACAAAAAGTATTCTCGTCGCTTCATAACATTACGATTGAACCACTGATGGCAGAAGGAGTATCATGGCGATGCTTTTCATACTTTTATGGACCTTGACAGTGCAATTTACTTGGCAGTCAATGGGACAGTCACAAGCCTCCCGGTTTTCATCTAAAATATCTTAAATTGTGTTCTGAAGACTAACGAAGCTTTTACGGGTTTGGAACGACATGGGGGTAAGTGAAAAATGACAATTTTCATTTTGGGGTGGAGTATCCCTTTAAGACATAATAACACATAATACACTCTTTTTCACCACCTGCTGGCGTATTTATGTAATATGAAGAAATGGTCACTGAACGAATAATTTAGATGAACGAACTGAAAATGAACGAATCTCTTGAAAGAATCAATTTCCATCACTACATTGCAGCAGTACCATCCCATAATAATATACATAATGACTGTGTGTGTTATTTAAATTAAGGCATTGAAAAGAGTGAAAAACTTTTTTAGTAATTAAAAACACAGTAATTAAAGATTGTAGACAACCATGTTTATAACAGGGTAGTTCAAAAAAGTAATACAGTTGATTATATTGATATACTCATCTCTGCTCCAGCTCCTACAGTGGATATAACTTTGTCAAACCCCACACCCACAAGTCTACCACCTCATCAGGATGTGGAGCACATGCACAAAAATGGAGAAGCGAGTGGCCAAAATCACTCTGTCATCAATATGAGCACCACCTCTACCACCGATACAATCACCATTAACACAGGTATTCACCAGGACTGACATATTGTTTTGTCAATGTTTTATGTTATATACATACATCAGGGGTGGTGAACGTCGGTCCTGGAGAGCCGCAGCCCTGCAGAGTTTTGCTTCAACCCTAATCAAACACACCTGAACATGCTAATCAAGGTCTGAAGGGTTACTTGAAAGCTACAGGCAGGTTAGTTTTAATTAGGGTTGGAGCTGAACTCTGCAGGGCTGCGGCTCTCCAGGATATATACAGGTGCTGGTCATATAATTAGAATATCATCAAAAAGTTGATTTATTTCACTAATTCCATTCAAAAAGTGAAACTTGTATAATGTATACATTCATTCCACACAGACTGATATATTTCAAGTGTTTATTTCTTTTAATTTTGATGATTATAAGTGACAACTAAGAAAACCCCAAATTCAGTATCTCAGAAAATTAGAATATTGTGAAAAGGTTCAATATTGAAGACACCTGGTGCCACACTCTAATCAGCTAATTAACTCAAAACACCTGCAAAGGCCTTTAAATGGTCTCTCAGTCTAGTTCTGTAGGCTACACAATCATGGGGAAGACTGCTGACTTGACAGTTGTCCAAAAGACGACCATTGACACCTTGCACAAGGAGGGCAAGACACAAAAGGTCATTGCAAAAGAGGCTGGCTGTTCACAGAGCTCTGTGTCCAAGCACATTAATAGAGAGGCGAAGGGAAGGAAAAGATGTGGTAGAAAAAAAGTGTACAAGCAATGGGGATAACCGCACCCTGGAGAGGATTGTGAAACAAAACCCATTCAAAAATGTGGGGGAGATTCACAAAGAGTGGACTGCAGCTGGAGTCAGTAGCTACGTTTACATGGACACTTTTTGCTTCCATCCGAATGAATTCATTCTGATTGTCAAATCCGAACGTAGTGTTTACATGAACGCCAAATAAAGTGATCGGGTTGATGTGATCGTTTATATGTCACAAGCTTCTGATCGGATTTAATCTTTTGACATGCGCACACTGCATGAATATTCAGTTTCCCGCTGTTCTCGTGTATTGTTTTAAAAAGCACACTTGATATTTATTTACTTCGGGTCCTAATTAGTCGACGACCAGCACATTAATTATTGTGCAGTGCTGCTTACTTTAGAAAGCCGTAAAAGTGCCCCTTCCCGTGCCCAAAACCAGTCGTCTGTGGCTGAGAGTCTTAACCCTTTAGGCGCCAGGGTTTTTTGGAAAAAATGCTGGATTTTGACATCAAGATTTCAAAAGCTTGTGGCTTGAAAAGGCTTAAAGATAGAGATCTACTGTAAATTAGAAAAATGTTGGGCATGAACGAAAGTTTATGTGGGGTGTAAATATACTCATCTAATTTGCATATTATGACGTCATCAGGGGGCGGCCCTCTTGAATTTGATAATATTCAGGAAATAGTAGATATTGAATTGATGTTTGAAGTTATTTGCATGTTTTTTTGTCTTTTTATCCTCATTCCAAATTATCAGAAAAGAGGAAACCAACAATAAACAGGAGAAAGTACTAAATTATTACTATATTACTATATAATAGTAAACGCATGTGAACAGTAGCCTACTTTTTGATCAATTCATCAGTAATATTCAGGAAATAATAGATATTGAATGGATGTTTGAACTTATTTGCATGTTTTTTTTGTCTTTTTATCCTCATTCCAAATAAGGAAAAGAGGAAATCCATAGTAAAACAGGAGAAAGTAGTAAATTATTACTATATTACTGTGCCATAGTAAAATACATGTGCCTATTTTTTTATCAGTTTACCAGCTAACTGCCCAATCAGGTATCCAGGTGACAGTTTATAGTTCTTGAGAGTATGGTACCTCTCATTGCATGGCACAGCGCACAGACCTACCCCACACTGACTGCACCTGTACTGTCTGCCAGCAGCCCTTTGAGCGTGCGCGATCAGAACAAACGACGTAATCTGGCCAATCATCAGAGAGCAACAGCTCTCGTATGGACACTACGACCACGTCCACCCCTGCCACCCCCATCCCTGTCAGGCAAAGGGTCCAAATGATCACTTGTTTGTGCTTTGTGAACACTCGCCTTGCGTGCGCGGCACCATTGCGCATGCAAAGATGTACCGGGAGAAGCGCAATCATTAGACGACCGATCGTCATTTCCAAAAGGCAAATATTCCCCTTCAGAGTCAGAATCGGCGAATAACACTTGCAACACATCCTCACGGTACAACTTTTTATTAGCCATTTGCCGATTTTCTCTCACAAATCTCACAATTTCCTCACACGCCATGAACTGAACTGCTTCCGCATCAATGACACGATAGCTCACTTGCTCTGCTATTTCCTCGAACACTTTTGGTCTAGAATCGAAGTACTACATGTCTGCCATCTAGTGGTAGGGAATACAAATGAGATATTACACCAGATTAGGAACTACAGTCTATTTTATGAAGTATGATGTCTTGTCGCAATTTTGCGACTTTGGCGCTTAGAGGGTTAAACGAGGACTGGTGGGACGTTGTCCTGCTCCACTTCACAGACGCTGAGTGAAAGCAGCTTTTTAGAATGACTGGACACTCATTTATAACACTTATTCACCAGGAAGAACAGCTCGTTCCATGCGTCATACGTCATTATGCTATTTTTACGTCACTGCACATGCGCAGTACTTTCCAGTTTCGGGTTTTAATCAGATCAAGTGTTTACATGTCCTCTCGTTCGGATTACAAAAGGAATAAACCACCCCTTACGATCCGATCGAAATTTTAATCAGATCTGGCCAATTCAATCCGATTGACGTGTTTACATGTGACTTTTTTATTCCGATTGTGCTTCTAGTCCTATTACGATCGGATTATAGGGTCCATGTAAACGCAGCTAGTGTTTCAAGAACCACTACGCACAGATGTATGCAAGACATGGGTTTCAGCTGTCGCATTCCTTGTGTCAAGCCACTCTTGAACAACAGACAGCGTCAGAAGCGTCTCGCCTGGGCTAAAGACAAAAAGGACTGGACTGCTGCGGAGTAGTCCAAAGTTATGTTCTCTGATGAAAGTAAATTTTGCATTTCCTTTGGAAATCAAGGTCCCAGAGTCTGGAGGAAAAGAGGAGAGGCACAGAATCCACGTTGCTTGAGGTCCAGTCTAAAGTTTCCACAGTCAGTGATGGTTTGGGGTGCCATGTCATCTGCTGGTGTTGGTCCACTGTGTTTTCTGAGGTCCAAGGTCAACACAGCCGTATACCAGGAAGTTTTAGAGCACTTCATGCTTCCTGCTGCTGACCAACTTTATGGAGATGCAGATTTCATTTTCCAACAGGACTTGGCACCTGCACACAGTGCCAAAGCTACCAGTACCTGGTTTAAGGACCATGGTATCCCTGTTCTTAATTGGCCAGCAAACTCGCCTGACCTTAACCCCATAGAAAATCTATGGGGTATTGTGAAGAGGAAGATGCGATATGCCAGACCCAACAATGCAGAAGAGCTGAAGGCCACTATCAGAGCAACCTAGGCTCTCAGAACACCTGAGCAGTGCCACAGACTGATCGACTCCATGCCACGCCACATTGCTGCAGTAATTCAGGCAAAAGGAGCCCCAACTAAGTATTGAGTGCTGTACATGCTCATACTTTTCATGTTCATACTTTTCAGTTGGCCAAGATTTCTAAAAATCCTTTCTTTGTATTGGTCTTAAGTAACATTCTAATTTTCTGAGATACTGAATTTGGGGTTTTCATTAGTTGTCAGTTATAATCATCAAAATTAAAAGAAATAAACACTTGAAATGAATGAATGAATGAATGAATGAATGATGCATTTATATAGCGCTTTATTGTGTATTGCCATACACCCAAAGCGCTTTACAATCATGTGGGGGGTCACTCCTCAACCACCACCAGTGTGCAGCATCCACTTGGATGATGCGACGGCAGCCACAGGACAACGGCGCCAGTGCGCTCACCACACACCAGCTATAGGTGGAGAGGAGTGAGACAGAGCCAATCAAGTGGATGGGGATTATTGGGAGGCCATGATTGACAAGGGCCAGTGGAGGGAATTTGGCCAGGACACCGGGGTTACACCCCTACTCTTTATGATGAGTGTCATGGGATTTTTAATGACCGCAGAGAGTCAAGACCTCGGTTTAACGTCTCATCCGAAAGACGGTGCTTTTTACAGTATAGTGTCCCCGTCACTATACTGGGGTGTTAGGACCCACACAGACCACAGGGTGAGCACCCCCTGCTGGCCTCACTAACACCTCTTCCAGCAGCACCTGGTTTTCCCCAGAGGTCTCCCATCCAGGTACTGACCAGGCTCAACCCTGCTTAGCTTCAGTGGGCAACCGGTCTTGGGCTGCAGGGTGATATGGCTGTGGAAATATATCAGTCTGTGTGGAATGAATGTATACATTATACAAGTTTCACTTTTTGAATGGAATTAGTGAAATAAATCAACTTTTTGATGATATTCTAATTATATGACCAGTACCTGTGTATATATATGAAGAGTTCCAGTGCAAAAGCCTATAAAAGCCATCTTGGTCAAAGGTGAGATATGAGATAACGATACTGTGTGAATGCTTTCCACACATAGTATATACAGGTGCATCTCAATAAATTAGAATGTTGTGGAAAAGTTCATTTATTTCAGTAATTCAACTCAAATTGTGAAACTCGTGTATTAAATAAATTCAATGCACACAGACTGAAGTAGTTTAAGTCTTTGGTTATTTTAATTGTGATGATTTAGGTTCACATTTAACAAAAACCCACCAATTCACTATCTCAACAAATTAGAATACTTCATAAGACCAAAAAAAGTATGTTCATTTACTGTATATGTACTCAATACTTGGTAGGGGCTCCTTTTGCTTTAATTACTGCCTCAATTCGGCGTGGCATGGAGGTGATCAGTTTGTGGCACTGCTGAGGTGGTACGGAAGCCCAGGTTTCTTTGACAGTGGCCTTCAGGTCATCTGCATTGTTGGGTCTGGTGTCTCTCATCTTCCTCTTGACAATACCCCATAGATTCTCTATGGGGTTCAGGTCAGGCGAGTTTGCTGGCCAATCAAGCACAGTAACACCATGGTCATTGAACCTGCTTTTGGTACCTTTGGCAGTGTGGGCAGGTGCCAAGTCCTGCTGGAAAATGAAATCAGCATCTCCATAAAGCTTGTCAGCAGAAGGAAGCATGAAGTGCTCTAAAATTTCCTGGTAGATGGCTGTGTTGACTGTGGACTTCAGAAAACACAGTGGACCAACACCAGCAGATGACATGGCAGCCCAAATCATCACTGACTGTGGAAACTTCACACTGGACTTCAAGCAACATGGATTCTGTGCCTCTCCACTCTTCCTCCAGACTCTGGGACCTATATTTCCAAATGAAATGCAAAATATACTTTCATCTGAAAAGAGGACTTTGGACCACTGAGCAACAGTCCAGTTATTTTTCTCCACAGCCCAGGTAAGATGCTTCTGACGTTGTCTCTGGTTCAGAAGTGGCTTGGTAGCCCTTTTCCTGAAGACGTCTGAGCGTGGTGACTCTTGATACACTGACTCCAGCTTCAGTCCACTCCTTGTGAAGCTCTCCCAAGTGTTTGAATCAGCTTTGCTTGACTGTATTCTCAAGCTTGCGGTCATCCCTGTTGCTTGTGCACCTTTTCCTACCCAAATTCTTCCTTCCAGTCAACTTTGCATTTAATATGCTTTGATACAGCACTCTGTGAACAGCCACACCTTTCAGTAATGACCTTCTGTGACTTACCCTCTTTGTGGAGGGTGTCAGTGTTCGTCTTCTGGATCATTGCCAAGTCAGCAGTTTTCCCCATTATTGTGGTTTCAAAGAACAAGAGATACCCAGAATTTATACATCCATATACTGTATGGATGGTCATTTATTGAAACTCAAATGTAAATAGTCTAATATTTCTAATATTATACTGATTTTTGACTTTCATGAGCTGTAAGCTCTAATCATCAAAATTAAAACAAAAAAAACCTTTTGAAATGTTTTACTTTACATGTAATGAATCTAAAATATATGAAAGTTTCACTTTTTGAAATAAGTTACAAGAAAAAATGAACTTTTTCACGACAAATCCCAGCCTCAACCCATTCAGAACTACCAGTACTTACATAGAAACCTATACATAGTAGCCAGAAAGAAATGCTAATTTTAAAGAAAAACGTCAGACGTACTTAGAGGCTTTTGCATCTGAACTCTTCACATATGGGTAGTTGACAAATAGGCAGTAAAAATGCATTTTTTGTAAAAAATGACAAAGAAATGCATATTTATTTAGTGTGAAGTCTGATCTTTGAGAAAAATATAAAGGGACACTAACTTCGTCAATTCTTTCACTGCTTTTTTTTTACATTTTTACTGAACTGTACCATATTTGTCCTATGGTGTGAGAGTTGGGTAGATTACTTACAAATTGTAATCCGTTACTGATTCCAGATTACATGACCAAAATTGTAGTCAGTAATGTATTCCGTTACATTACACATTTTAGGTAATATAATCAGATTACTTTTAGATTACTTTTGATTTATCTCATTTATCACATTGATTTAAATAGGATTATCTTGTACCATAATGATGGAAAAAATGGTTCCATTCATTGTAATTTACAACATGAAGTGCATTAACTATTATATTACATCAAGGTTTCCCAAACTAGGGTTCGTAAAGGAACTGCAGGGGGGTTGTGAGTTTAATGAAAAGCTAACAATTAATTAAATCATAAAAAATTTAAATGAAAATAAATCATTTTAAAACAAAGTCCCTTTCGAGGAAAGTCTCTTCACTCGGTGGCCAGATTTGCAATGCCTCCGGGCAGCTTATACAAGACCAATCTTAATGAAAATCCTCAAAAACTGCTCGCTGAACTCACAATTAAGTTACATATGTCAAATCAGCAACAACAATCTGAAATTAATTGCCCCATGAATGTTGTTTATTATGCTCAAAAAGTGTTTAAAAATCTTATTTTTCAGGCTAGACCAGCTAATGCGCATGCGGAGTCATAATGTGCTTATGACTGCGCATGTGCATTGGCTGGTCTAGTCATGTTTCTATGGGAAATTTGGCTCTTTTATTTTTAGAAGGTGGGACTATTCCTCCATATTGCACGTTGCAGTTTCTCCCATTCATAAGTATAGGAGTGAACCGTCTTTGTTTTAAATAAAACACTTACTAAAATAGATGAAATATTTTTATTTGCCTGCATGCCATGTGATCATTAATCAACATCAAAAAAAACTGTGAACATGCAAATGTGATACTTAATTATTGAAATATTTATTTTAAAATCTCAGGGGTACTTAAAGTAAATATATTTGGTGAATAAGGTTTAGATGACAAAAAGTTTTGGAATGCCTGCATTACATGTAACTAACAAATAATGTGAATGTGCATTTTAATTAGTTATAATTTATAATACATGGTTAAAAAAAACCTACAGAGTAATAATTCAAATAAAAATGAATGTTCATCAGTAGTTGATGCAATGTTGAGACACTTCTTAAACCTGAAATACTTTTTGTAAATCCAGTGGTCAAATGCTGTCGCCACCTGACTAATGACTGATCTTTGTGTGAATGTCCACAAAACTGGACTATACACATATATAATAGAGTACAGTATATAATCGGTAGGCTATTTTAGAAAGGGAAATTTAAAAGATGAAAAAGAGAAATTAGGGAGAATCAATGAATTCTGAATAATTTATTGCTATTGTGTGAATAATATGTAATCATGTAATCCATAAAAAAGTAACTGTAGTCTGATTACAAGTATTTTATAATGTAACTTACTCTAATTACAAGTACTTGATTTTTGGAATCTGATTGATTACGTAATCCAGATCACTTCATTGTTAGACACTTATTTTCATATAGTGCTATTTATTTAATATGAAATTATAATTAACATAATTTTTCCCCATGACTTGTTGGGCAATTTCAAGAAAAACTTTGACAACAAGACAAGCTTTGCTGTCATTCGTTCAAAACTGCTGAAAATTATACCATTTTAAGTTGAGTGGTATTTGTATCTCCCCTATTGCAATCCTCAACTGTTTTTTTATTTATTTATTTTTATAGGTATTTTGAGATAAAAAACAAATCTGTGGTTCTTTTATGTGTGTCACACCATAGGACATTACGTCACACTAAAGGACGGAAATGGTAGTTATTCAATTATTTATATTTAATTTTGAACATGTCAAAGGAGAAAGTTTAATTTTGATACAAACAATATCAACATGTATTTTAAACAAAACAAAAAATAATTTTCATCAACAAAATTCAGTCTCTTAATCAGTATGTTACTGAAATGTTACTAGCCCCCTGCTGCACTGCTAAATATGATTGGTATTAAAACTATATTCATTAAGATGTGAATTAATTTTTTTTAACTATATGGCTACTATTTTTTAGGAATCATTTTTATTGTATTTACTTTCTGCATTGTTCTCTTAGGATCTCCTCCCTTCTGCATGGGTCCCTGTTAATTTTCTCTATAGATTTCAGTGTCCTCTCTCTTCCACTAATTTCTCTCCCTCAATTCTTTGTCTCAAAAACAAAGTATCACATTTTATGCTTATTTTCATGACACTTTATAACAATACAAGTTTTCTGTAAAAACATCAGAAAATAGTTTAATGTAATTATTGCATTTAAGAACACTGAAAATGATCAAAAAATAATAAAAAGGAGTTAAACAAATCTTATTTAATTTAAAATGCTTTTTAAAGAGACCTTGTCCTCTGGTGTGACGTCTTTTGTCCTCTGGTGTGACAGTACAGGTGTCACACCGGAGGATATTTTCTGTCACACCATAGGACGTTTCAGCCTTTTTCTGTCAATTAATGACCTTGCTATTCCAAGCTAACCTGTAATTAGCTGTTAGCAAGACACATTTGCGTAATTTTCCATGATTTTGTAGTTTAACATGCAGTTTTTAATTAAAAATGTATAATTTAGGGGTGTCACACCAAAGGACAACAAAACGTAACACTTTTGTAGTGGTTCCAAAAAAGTTAAATATTTGAACAATTCTGAGAGAAAAATTCTGCTCATGTCTGGGCTTGACAGGGGGCTTCAGTAACATGATCATGAATGGGTCCTTCAACTAATTAAAGTTTTCTCTGGAATTGGCCGATTTAAAATCAGGATATGGTGTCACACCAAAGGAGAAAGTTTTCATAGACAAAATGCATCAAGTTCCTACGCTTTCAGAAATACATGGATGAGAAAAATTATTGCCATTTACTAAAATAAAACCTTGTACAATTATGGCGTAGGTATTTATTAACATTTTTATACTTTTCTTTTTCATTTATAAAAGTTGTAATTTATTGAACCATGCTTGAGACAGTAACACCATAGGACAATTTTGAGATTTGGCTCAAATATAAAAAAAAAATCGAATAACACTGCAGCTTTTATAACAAAAGGTCCATGTAGGACATAGAAATGTTTAACCATTTACTGCATTTTGAATAACGACAATTAATTATACACATTTTTATCTTGTGGGACAGTGAAAATGCCATGTCATGTCAACAACCTATATACGTATATACAGTCATGGCCAAAAATATCGGCACCCTTGGTAAATATGATCAAAGAAGGCTGTGAAAATTAATCTGCATTGTTAATCCTTTTATTTTTTTAAAAATCACAAAACTAACCTTTCATTGGATAATAAGAATTTAAAATGGGGGGAAATATCATTATGAAATAAATGTTTTTTCTCTAATACACATTGGACACAATTCTTGGCACCCCTAGAAATTCTTATGAGTAAAATATCTCTGAAGTATATTCCCATTCATATTCACAATTTCGAGCACCCCAGGGTGATTATGAGCATGAAATTATCCAGCCATGGCTTCCTGTTTCACAGAAATATAAATAGGAGGGGAAACAAAGCCCAAATTCCCTTATTCATCCATCACAATGAGAAAAACCAAAGAATATATTTTTGATGTGCAGCAAAAGATAATTGAGCTTCACAAATTAGTGAAGTGGCTTTAAGAAAAGAGCTAGAGCAGTGAAAATTCCCATTTCCACCATCAGAGCAATAATTAAGAATTTCCAATAAACACAAAATGTTACGAAACTGCCTGGAAGAGGATGTGTGTCTATATCGTCATAATGCACGGTGAGAAGGAGAGTTTGAGTGGCTAAAGACTCTCCAAGGATCACAGCTGGAGAATTGCAGAAAATAGTTGAGTCTCAGGGTCAGAAAACCTTTAAAAAAAATTGTCAAACAGCACCTACATCACCACATGTTGTTTGGGAGGGTTTCAAGAAAAATTCTCCTAGCACATCCAAAAACAAACTCCAGCATATTCAGTTATCAGACACGACTGGAACTTCAAATGGGACTGGCTTCTATGGTCAGATGAAACTAAAAAATGAGCTTTTTAGCAGCAAACACTCAAGATGGGTTTGGTGAACACAGGGATAAAAAGTACCCCATGTGTACAATGAAATATACTGCTGTATTTTTGATGTTGTGGGCCTATATTTCTGCTGGAGGTCCTGGACATCTTGTTTAGACACATGGCATCATGGATTCTATCAAATACCAACAGATAAAAAATCTGACTGACTCTGTTAGAAATCTTATAATGGGCCATGTTTGGATCTTCCAACCGTACAATAATCCAAACACAAACCTCAAAAACGACACAAAAATGGGCCACTGAGCACAAGACCAAGCTTCTGCTATGGCCATTCCAGTCCTCTGACCTGAACCCTGTAGAAAATGAGTGAGGTGAAATGAAGAGAAGAAGCACCAACATGGAGCTGGGAATCTAAAGGGTCTGGAGTGATTCTGGATGAAGGAATGGTCTCTGATCTCTTGTCAGGTGCTCTCTAACCTCATCAGGCGTAATAGGAGAAAATTTAGAGCTGTTAAACTGGCAAATGGAGGTTTCAAAAAGTATTGAATAAAAGGGTGCCGTTAATTGTGGCCAATGTGTATTAGAGAAAAACATTTATTTCATAATGATATTTCCCCCCACTTTAAATTATTATTATTATCCAATGAAAGGTTCGATTTTTGTGTTTTTTTTTTTTTTTTTTTTTTTTTTTTAAATAAAAGATCAAAAGGATTAACAATGCAGATTAATTTTCACAGCCTTGTTTGATCATATTTACAAAGGCTGCCGATATTTTTGGCCATGACTGTATATAACCAATATATATATATATATATATATATATACACAAAAAGTTATGTTAAAATAAAATATTAATCTCTCACACAAAAATGTTTAATTTTATTTTAAATGAAAAAAGCATTTCAATTAAGATATACATCATTAAATGCAAAAAGTCTGGCTGTGCTTAATTTTTGTACCCTGTAAGCACACCCCTGTTCCCATTAAGCTCACATCATGTTTTATAAAAAAATCTTGTTTATTTTAAACAACCTTTTTAAAGAATAACTGAAAAGATTTTTTTTTTTGAAGGTACAAAGCCGATCACAAAAAAAAACAACAGAACACTAAAATCAAGCAACAAGGCATTCAATTTGATCAGTTATATATTCATAGTGAAGTGTCATTTAAGGACACTGCAACATCTAGTTTAGTCCATGTTCAGTTAAGTAACACGTTCAAAAATCAAATAAAACAAACCAATAAAACGTTTAATTCATGTGCATGAACACAGAAACTAGCCTCATTATGAAGCCTCTTTTAAATGGATGTCGACTTATCTATAGTCTCTTAAGGCTGGAATACACTACACGATATTTGCCCCGATTTTCCACAGATTTACAGTCTGGAGAAGTTGATGTTGGTTACCAAAGGTCAGAGCCAGTCTGCAGATTTGAGTTGACAGAATCCATAGAAAATCGATTAACTTAAAGTGACAACCATCAGTTAATATTTAAAGTCTGTTTATGAAGTATTTACATAGAGGTTCAATGTGGAAGAACTTAAAGAGAGCACACTGAGCTTAATTGGAGCAGCAACAATTTTTAATAAATTTCATGTAATATTTATTAAAATGACAATATTTTGCAAAATAAATAATCTAGGTCATGTATTAAGTTCATACATATTTCAATATGAACAACTATCATTAACAATATCTATGAAATTATACTTTTTCTTACTGATGTATTGATGAAGCAGTGTGATTTTCATAGTAGTGTACTCTTTAAGCTCACCTTACAATAATATTTTCATATTATTGTAAGGTGAGCTTAAAGGGTACACTACTATGAATACCCCTGACTTAAAAAATTACAGCACTGTAAAACCACAGACCAGCAATAAACTGTCAATTTGTAATATTATGGATGTAAAAGTACAAGCCAGTAATATCTGTGAAGTAATATGTTAGCGTAGCACACAATCTTATACAGCTAGTCAGCTAACAGTGTTCTGTAGCATCTGCGCTGTGTTGCTAAAACTATCTTTTGGATCTAATGTAATTATTTCCCACATCCAAGTTTCAGGTTATAATATGCAAAAGCCTGAACATTAATCTCTTAATTTTACAGTAAGTAATGAAACTTACCCAAAATAAATGCTTAAACATCTAAAAAAAAAATGCACATTTAAGGGCACATTTAAATGCACACCTCTTTTGGTGATGGCCGCCAGACACTGTGAACATATGGAGACCCATATCTCAGTGTGCAATGATCTGATTGACTTGAAATTATAGGAGGTATGTGGTAACAAACACATCAATTGGTTAAGACATTAAGTAGGATAATAAATTATTTTTTCTTTTTATAATCTGAGATCAAAAATGGAAGTGTGCTTAATGGGTACGTGAGCTTAATAGGTACGTTTACCCTATACATACAGTCCCCTCCACTAATATTGGCACCCTTGGTAAATATGAGCAAAGGCGGCTGTGAAAATAAATATGCATTGTTTATCCTTTTTATCTTTAATTCACAAAATTCCAACCTATCATTGAAGTAAAACCATTGAAAGTGGGGGGAAAATCTCTTTGTGAAATAAACGCTTTCTCTAGTTCATGTTGGCCACAATTATTGGCACCCAATTATTGCAACATCCTTTTCCCAGGGTAACAGCTCTGAGTTTTCTCCTATAATGCCTGATGATTTTGGAGAAAACCTGATAAGAGATCAGAGACCATTTTCTTCATACAGAATCTCTCCAGATCCTTCAGATTCACAGCTCCAAGTTAGTACTTCTTCTCTTCAGTTCACCCCACTCATTTTCTGTAGGGTTCAGGTCAGAGGACAGGGACAGCCATGGTAAAATATAAATTTTGTGCTCCGTGACCAATTTTTGTGTTTACTTTGATGCTTGTTTTGGATTGTTGTCCTGGTGGAAGATCCAAACACAGCCCATTATAGGATTTCTAACAGAGGCAGTCAGGTTTTGATTTTTTATCTGTTGGTATTTGATATAATCCATGATGCCATGCATCTGAACAAGACCGAGATGGGCACTTGAGTTAGTGACTCGGACTCAAGTCGCATTTTTATAGACTTCAGACTTGACTTCAGACTCAATCTGAAATGACTCCAGACTTGACTCGACTCGAGGAAAAGGACTCGTGAATATTTTAAAAGCTACTCGAGTCTTTTATCCTTAAATACGTATATAACCCCGGCATCCAAACAACAGCACCAATTTAAGTGAGCAGCGCATCAAAACAGCGGAGCGGATCATATAACAAGCGCTCAGAGTCGTTTATGGTAAATATCTTTCAGAGCTATATCCTCTAGTATTTTTTATCTAAAGCCAAACGCGTTTTATTCAAGCCCTTTCAGCTCCATGCACTTTCTCTCTCTATCTTCGGTCACAAAATTATAGGTTACTTTCTATAATTATAGCAGCAAAATTATAGGTTACTTTCACTAAAACACAGCAGAAAACAACAATGCTGCAGACATAGTTATTTTTCTTACTATCTATTTATCTATCTATAACCTATGACTCGGACTGTTCAAACCAGATGTGACGAGACGTTTCTGATCTACATTTAGCATTATTAATCTGTAGGCTAAAAACATTTCAAAAGAATCATGTAGGCTAATTATAATTGGGAAAATTGTTGTTAGATGGCTAGGATAGAACTTTGAAACTGCTAGGTATTTTTATTTTCTGGTCAAGATGAGAACGTTTTGATTATTGTAGCTACATTGTTTTTAGTAGATAATGCTTTTAAGTAAAATATTAAAATAGTAGGCCTATAGATTTCAGGAAGAAAACGAAAACCCTGAACAGTATTTTTTCTGTCACATGGCCTCGCATGTAGCTATCTAAGTGTATAAATACAATACATGTAAAAATGTCCTTTTTTTTATTCATTTATTTATTTTTGTCCGGACCTCTGCTTGGAAGAAAATATAGAGGCTGCGCCTCTTGGAACTTTAATTGAACAACGTGGTGATGTAGGGGATGTTTGATATGTTTTTTTTTTTTAGGTAAATCAGGGAACCCCTGATTTATATCATAAAGAAAAACTTTATTTTTATGGTTTTGTAATATCTGTGTCACGGGCTATTTCCTTATGTGTCATGGTAGATCAGACTCTTTTTATAGAATTGAATTACAGAAAAACTGTTTTGAACATGGTAGTGGATTAAAACATAAGTAACTGGCTGGATGTATATTAACCTTACATCTTAACTAGGGATGCAACGATACCATTTTTTTCAGATCCGATCCGATCCAGAAAATTCTGAGTATCGCCGAATCCGATCCGATCCTAGCGCAGTTTTTTAATTTTTTTTTAGCAATGTAGAGTTTCTATACTTCTGTGTCACTCTTTTGTGTGTTAAACACAATCTACTAGACAACTTAATTTTAATGAAAAATAACATGAAAATATATATAGGGGCTGTTTACATCTGGTCACTTCATGCGTTTTGTAATATAAATCCGATCGCTCAAACCACTTCAGGAGGTGGTCTGGGCCACATTCCAGACAAACTGGACATGTGTAAATGCATCTGGTTGTTGAAACCACATATGTGAATTTTACTCCTCCCAAAATGTAAAAATAATAAACGTGTGAGACCGTGTTATAGGCTATATGACATTTTAGTCAGATATGACTGCGTTAATGCAACAAGCCTCACCGCGGATGAGTAGCTAAGCATCGCAGACGCGCAAACTGCCGCGAATGATACTGAAAGTAAGACGCAGACGCTCAACACACTCATCTTCATTAAAAGAATAAGACAGGCTTATCTTTCCAGTGCTGATGCCGCGCTCTCTCCTATTGCGGTCTTTGATCTGGAAATGGGCTGATAATTAATAAAATGTAGTGCTTTTGATTTCGTTGACGTGAACTTCGTTAAATTTATATACAGCGCGGGAATTGAAGATCGGATTTATATCCATTTTGTGAAGATTTATGTGGCCAAGTGTAAATGGAAACGTTTTAACAAATCAGATAGATATCAGATCAGAGAAAACGCATGACATGACCAGGTGTAAACAGGCCCATTCATAATCTATGACAAAAATACTATTATAAACTAGGTTAGTGGATAATTTAGCAGCAAAAGTTATTCTAGAAAAATCATGAGTGCACAATTTTATAAAATCTAAACATTTAGTGAAATAACATTATTTAGTGGGGAACAAATAAAAGTGAATGTGAAGGACTAAATCTGGTAAAATGTTACACATTGCTCTTTGTATTGTTGTAAAATACATTAATGAAAACAAGTAAATGTATTTATTTATAAATATAAATGACATTTAAAAAGACATTTCTTTTAAATATATAGCACAGTAATGAAGGCAGCAACATATGATAGAGGAGTCCTGCCTCCATTACTGTGCTATACATTAGATTATTAATAGCCTTGATAGGACAGTACAAGAAACGCTATAAATAATTTCATTGCGCAAAAGTATTATAATACGAAAAGCTCCAATAGAGAACGGCACAAAGCCCTTATGCGCATCCCGTGTGCAGAATGATGCGCTTGAAGCAGCACGGAGTCACAGCGCGCAGCTCCGGAGTTCAAAGCACAGAGGAAAGAGATATTGATGCGTAGCTTATTAAATCTGCGCGATAGTTTATTGAGCCTTTTCTTTTAACGGTTTTAAATCTCAGTTATTGAGTGCTCTTGAAGAGAGTTTCATTGTTTTGACTGTCTTAACCGAACGCAACACGCAGTTTGAACGCTGAACGGAGGATGACAGACAGACGCAGCAGAGAGAAGAGTTTACCTGAACTTGAATTTAACGACTTAAATATTCATCTGTAACGTTACCTCACATTAAACTATGAAACGGCTTCAGAACACTTGGACTTTGACTTTATGGTGCTTTATAATGCTTTTGTGCTTTCGTGGGGCTTAACAATAACACAGAATAGTATACACACAATATCGGATTTGGATCGGTCTCGTCCCTCCGATACCCGATCCGCGGAAAATGACCGGATCGGAGCCGATACCGATCCTGAGTATCAGATCGATGCATCCCTAATCTTAACACCTCTTCTTTTTTTTTACAAAGCAGATCATGGAACATATATTTTGTCTATAGCCTATAAAACAGCTTCATAAATAGGAAGATTTCAATACATGAAGATTCTGAATGGGATTTTTTAGCGAGCCATTAAATGACTTGAGACTTGACTCGGACTCGTGACCAAAGACTCGAGACTTGACTCAGACTCCAGGTCAAAGACTTCAGACTTGACTCGGACTCCAAGTTAAAGACTTGTGAACATCTCTGGAACAGGATGTTCAGGACCTCTGGCAGAAAAACAGGCCCACAACATTAAAGATCCAGCAGTATATTTAACCGTGGACATAGGATACTTTTTTTTTTTTTATCCCTGTTTGTACTAAACTCATCTGGTGGGTTTGCTGCCAAAAAGCTATTTTTTCAGTTTCATCTGACCATAGAAGCCAGTGCCATTTGAAGTTCCAGTCGTGTCTGACAACTGAATTTGCTGGAGTTTGTTTTTGGATGAGTGAGGAGAATTTTCCTTGAAACCCTCCCGAACAACATGTGGTGATGTAGGGGATGTTTGATATGTTTTTTTTTTTAGGTTTCTGACCCCAAGACTCAACTAATCTCTACAATTCTACAGCTGTGATCCTTGGAGAGTCTTTGGCCACTCAAACTCTCCTCCTCACTGTGCATTAGGACGATATAGACATGTCCTCTTCCAGGCAGATTTTTTAATATCTTTAGTTGATTGGAACCTCTTAATTATTACCCTGATGGTGGAAATGGGGATTTTCAATGCTTTAACTCTTTTCTTACAGCCACTTTCTATTTTGTGATGCTCAACAATCTTGTTCTGCACATCAGAACTATATTCTTAGGTTTTACTCTTTGTGATGGATGATTAAGGGAATTTGGCCTTTATGTTCCTCATATGTATAATCCTGTGGAACAGGAAGTCATGGCTGGACAATTTCATGCTCCTAGTCACCTTGGTGTGCTAAAAAATGTAAATATGAATGGGAATATTCTTCAGAGATATTTTACTCATAAGAATTTCTAGGGGTGCCAATAATTGTGGCCAACATTCATTGGAGAAAAACATTTATTTCATGAGATTTTCTCCCCACTTGCAGTTGTTTTACTTCAATGATTGGTTTTGTAATTTTTTTGAGTGAAAGATCAAAACGATAAACAATGCAGATTTATTTTCACAGTCGCCTTTGCTCATATTTATCAAGGGTGCCAATATTAGTGGAGGGCAGTGTGTATATATATATATATATATATGTGTGTGTGCGTGTATGGAAATTTAAAATTGATAATTAGTGGTTTAAATTAGTTGTGAAGGCTTATGCCAATATTGTGTTCAGACTGAATCACTAGTTTACTGTTTACTGCATTCTGTGCAGTAAATAATACATACTGCATGTAAAACAATTAGTAAGTACTTTGATTTCTTTTGTCATACTATGAAATTGCTACATTCAATGTTTAATTGACTGAATGGTGACCAGTGATCTGGTCATTCAGTATGCTGGATCAAAACTTTTTTCTCAATTATAATCAATAATTTTGTGTATGTGTGTTTAAAAATTATTAAACTTCAGCAGCTGAATCTCATAATGGGTCATGAACAACAGGTTTAAAATTGCATTTGATGTCTGTAACAGTGTGCTTTAGGTGTATGATTAGTATAAGTAATCTCTAATATATCCTTTGTTAATTTCTTCCAATGTGTCTTCTCAGCTGTATCCCCAAGAAAGGTATATGACACGCGGGATTCAGGACACAGTGCAGTGATGCAGATTGACTTTGATGATGATAAGTACCGCAGACGGCCTGCCCTTAGCTGGTTTGCACAGGTTCTAAAGTGAGTGTCCTCAGTCTGTGGCTCAAATTCATTTATTGCAAAAAAAGGCCTAATCCTACAACCCCAATTCCAGAAAAGTTGGGACGTTATGTGAAATGCCATAAAATCAAGATTGTTATCTGTTCATTCTCTATTAAATCAATAATTTATATTATATTTAATTGACTAAAGTACAAAGAAAAAAAATCCAAAATTTTCACTGGCCAACTTTTAATTTTATGTTGTAACTATAAACAAATTTTGATTTTCATGGCTGCAACACACTCCAAAAAAGTTGGGACAGAGGCATGTTTAACACTGTGCCACATCAACTTTCCTTTTAGGGAAAGAAAAGGGAAAGGGAAGTGGTGTGTGGCCAAGTATGGTGACCCATACTCGGAATTTGTCCTCTGCATTTAACCCATTCAAGTGCACACTCACGGCAGTGAACACACACCCGGAGCAATTTTAATTACAGTGTTTAATTGTTTGGGAATTGAGCTACTAGTACTTCAAGTTTTGCCAGCAAAATTGTTGTCCAATCTGGCTGGATAAAGAATTGCAGATGCTAAGAAGTCTGTGATTGTCATTGTCTGATTCTCCTTTTCATGACTGGTCATACATTTTCAATTGGAGACAGATCTGGACTGCAGACAGGCCAGTCTAGCACATTCAGTCTGTGTCTACGAAACCACGCTGTTGTAGCACATGCAGAATGAGAGCTGGCATTATCTTGATGGACTTCCCATGAAAGACGTCATCTTGATGGCAGTATAGTGTCTGTAAAATCCCAATACATGCCTCCATTTCAATGGTACCTTCGCACATATTCCAGTCACCAATGCCGTTTGCTCTGCTGCACCCCCATACCATGACAGTTGTTTGCGTTTGCATTTGTTGGTGATGAAAGTCTGAATGATCCCTTTGGTCTTAGGTACTGAGAACTCAAAATCCATTTTCCCAGAAACAAGTTGAAATGTGGACTCATCTGAGTACAGCACACATTTCCAACATCTTTTTGTCTATCTGAGATGAGCTCTGGCCCAGAGAACCCCATGGCATCATTGCATAGAATTGATGTATAGCTTTCTGCTAGAGTAACAGAAATTCAAGTTGCATTTATTGATGCAGCTGTAGAATGTGTTAACTGACAGCGGTTTTTCTGAAGTACTTCTGAATAAATATATAAATATATATAATATTATGACAGTTTCTTATGCAATGCCATCTGAGGGATCAAAGGTCATCCACATTCACCTGAGGTGTCCTGCCTTGCCCTTCACAGACTGACATTTCTCTGGATTCCCTGAATCTTTTCACAATATTATGTGAGGTATTTGGTGAAAGTCATACATTCTTTGTGATTTTCTGTTGAGAAATGTGATTTTTGATTTGTTTGACACTTTTGTCATAAAAATTTGGCACAAAGTGATGAGCCATGATCCAGCTTCCCTTGCAAAGGCTGAAATGCTCCTTTTATACCCAAACATGATATCCTCACCTATTTCCATTTCACCTGCTTACTGTGAATGGTTTCAAAACAGTTTAATTTGGATATTCTATAACCTTTTCACTGTTATTTTGCCTTTGTCCCAACTTTTTTGGAGTGTGTTGTAGCCATCAAAATTTGTTTATATTTACAAAATAAAATTAAAAGTTGGCCAGTGAAAACATTGAATTTTTTTATTTGTACTTTAGTCAATTAAATAAATGTTAAAGAGAATGAACAGATAACATATTCTTGATTTTATGGCATTTCACGAAACGTCTCAACTTTTTTGGAATTGGGGTTGTACTTGTCATGTAATATATTGTCATGTGTATATATAATATACTATGCTGTTATATATTTTCATTGGCAGTTTTGCCAGCATTCATTTTACACAACTAATATGTAGGGGTGTGAATCGGCACTGGTTTCACGATTCGATTTGATTACGATTATCATGTCAACGATTCATTTCAATTCGATATCACGATGCATCATTATTTTATCCAATTTATTTTGTGCATTTTTATTAGATTATATAAGCAGGCTACTTTTTAAAATAATTACGTTAAGTAATGAATTAATATATTAATTAATTATTATTAAGAGTTAAAGTAGATATAGCTTCAGAACATACAAGCAAATATAAAGTAATAAAGGGGGGGAAAGACAATTACAAGTGATAAACAAGAAGCACTTTCAGTATCTAAGAGTGCTTTAAGTATCCGAACGTTTACAGACAAACATAGTTATGACTTTTTCTTTTTTCCTCAGCATTATTGCCATTTGATTATTACTGATGAGATCATAGACAGTGGCAGCTTTAATAGGCTACATTCACACTAATGCACAGATCTGTTTCGACATATCCTGTTCTGAAAACATAACTGACTGTTTACACATTAATTTTTAATCATAAAAGTATTTGGAGATGCAAGTGCATTTAACCACAGCCACAAGCTTCAGGACAAACAAATGCAAAGCACAAGTGAAAGTCTGTCAGTACGTGAGTTTCGTGCATCTAATACGTACTGCATTCCAAACGGCATTAATGAAAGCATATCTAAAGTGAAAGACTAAAATAACAGTGAGTGGAAGCATAGTCAAGCAATGCGCATGTGTCTCACAGTGCATATTCTGTGCAATGAAGCCCGCCACGATTGTTTGTAGCATGCACACGTGCCAAATACGGGAAAAAGCCAAGCTCAGATTTAAAAATAGAGGGTGCATTTTTACTACTCGCGTGACAAGCACGAATGCGAATGACGTCAGTAGGCTATAATCGATTATGGTCTATTACTGTGTATTACCAGAGATGGCAAAAGTACACACATCCTTCACTCAAGTAGAAGTATATATACTAGTGTTTAAAAATACTCTGGTAAAAGTAGAAGTACTGACTACACTTTTTTACTCAAGTTAAAGTAAAGAAGTATGGGCTCTGACATGTACTTAAGTAAAAAGTACCCATTACTACTACCTATTACCTAGTAGGGGTTGCACCGACTAATCGACTAGTCGACTTTAATGCTCTGCCGCGATGCTTTAAGCATGACATCGTCTAGTCGCTGGTCCTATAGAGGGCGCAACAGCGTAAGAAACATGTGAAGGTCTTCCATATGCTCCGTTTCCAAACAGTTAAAATTACAAATAAATGCATACTCTGAAAGCTCTCCACAAGACGTGTGGATATATTACTGGATGCTCGAAATTAAACGGGAGAATGCACGTTTTAAACAGCTTATTGTACAGGTAAGTTAATCGCCATTCTAATCTAATGCGCTGCTGCTCTGTTACGCACACACATAAGCTTCAGACAGTAGCGCGTACATCACGCGCAGATCGCGCGCACAGAATCATTCAGAGCGGAAATATACTGTCAACACTGTTCTGTGATTTCTCAATAAAATAGCTTAGAAACTGAAAAGTTCTAGCATATATTTCTTAACTAAATCCCACAGCTTCACTACTAGTAGAGAGACCCTGCCATGTAGAATTCATTCACACACGCAATCGCTCTCACTAATGCATTCATTCATGAATGTAATCTTTACTGTGCTACTTATCTGTATCTGATTTAGAACGAGCAGAAATCTGTGAGAAATATAACGACCCAAAGAACTGATAAAAAATAAGCTGTTATAGGAGCAATAGCCATGTGGGCAGTGCGGTGTCATATGCCCTAGATGTGCATAAGGTGTTTGTCTCAGCTCCAGGCTTATTTGTTCATTAATGACGTCATCAGCAACTAGTCGACTTTGACTCAACTTACACATTAATACAAAGTAACTTACATTTAATATTTTGTTAGCTAATGAATGTATCATGACTGAACAACCACCATGTAGAAGAGGGCAGGACTGGGACACAATTTCAGGCAAGGAAATCTCACACTCATCCAGGTGCATCTCAATAAATTAGAATGTCGTGAAAAAGTTCATTTTTTCTTGAAAGTTATTTCAAAAAGTGAAACTTTCATATATTTTAGATTCATTGCATGTAAAGTAAAACATTTCAAAAGGTTTTTTTTTGTTTTAATTTTGATGATTAGAGCTACATTACAGCTCATGAAAGTCAAAAATCAGTATCTCAAAATATTAGAATTTTTACATTTGAGTTTCAATTAATGACCATCCCCACAGTATAAATTCCGGGTATCTCTTGTTCTTTGAAACCACAATAATGGAGAATACTGCTGACTTGGCAATGATCCAGAAGACGAACACTGACACCCTCCAGAAAGAGGGTAAGTCACAGAGGGTCATTACTGAAAGGTGTGGCTGGTTACGGAGTGCTGTATCAAAGCATATTAAATGCAAAGTTGACTGGAAGGAAGAATTTGGGTAGGAAAAGGTGCACAAGCAACAGGGATGACTGCAAGCTTGAGAATACTGTCAAGCAAAGCTGATTCAAACACTTGTGAGAGCTTCACAAGGAGTGGACTGAAGCTGGAGTCAGTGCATCAAGAGTCACCACGCTCAGACGTCTTCAGGAAAAGGCCTACCAAGCCACTTCTGAACCAGAGACAATGTCAGAAGCGTCTTACCTGGGCTGTGGAGAAAAAGAACTGGACTGTTGCTCAGTGGTCCAAAGTCCTCTTTTCAGATGAAAGTAAATGTTGCATTTCATTTGGAAGTCAAGGTCCCAGAGTCTGGAGGAAGAGTGGAGAGGCACAGAATCCATGTTGCTTGAAGTCCAGTGTGAAGTTTCCACAGTCAGTGATGATTTGGGCTGCCATGTCATCTGCTGGTGTTGGTCCACTGTGTTTTCTGAAGTCCACAGTCAATGCAGCCATCTACCAGGACATTTTAGAGCACTTCATGCTTCCTTCTGCTGACAAGCTTTATGGAGATGCTGATTTCATTTTCCAGCAGGACTTGGCACCTGCCCACACTGCCAAAGGTACCAAAAGCTGGTTCAATGACCATGGTGTTACTGTGCTTGATTGGCCAGCAAACTCGCCTGACCTGAACCCCATAGAGAATCTATGGGGTATTGTCAAGAGGAAGATGAGAGACACCAGACCCAACAATGCAGATGACCTGAAGGCCGCTATCAAAGCAACCTGGGCTTCCATACCACCTCAGCAGTGCCACAAACTGATCACCTCCATGCCACGCCGAATTGAGGCAGTAATTAAAGCAAAAGGAGCCCCTACCAAGTATTGAGTACATATACAGTAAATGAACGTACTTTCCAGAAGGCCAACAATTCACTAAAAAATTTTTTTTTATTGGTCTTATGAAGTATTCTAATTTGTTGAGATAGTGAATTGGTGGGTTTTTGTTAAATGTGAGCCTGAATCATCACAATTAAAAGAACCAAAGACTTAAACTACTTCAGTCTGTGTGCATTGAATTTATTTAATACACGAGTTTCACAATTTGAGTTGAATTACTGAAATAAATGAACTTTTCCACGACATTCTAATTTATTGAGATGCACCTGTACATGTTATTGCATTATCATGAGTCCTATTTTTCTCTTACCAAAATTATTATTACCATGGTTTATTACAGTAAAAGTTTTTTTTTCTTTTTTGTCAGATTGATTACAATCAGTTTTAATTTACAACCATAGTTTTACTACACATTTCATGGTTAGACTATGGTTAGTGTAGCAAAACCATGGTTAATTTGTTGTTACCATGGTTTAACTAGTAACCATGGTTTTTGGTTTAAATTTTCATAAGGGTTGTGTTGTTATCTGCCATAACTCCCTCTAAGCGTATTATAAAACAATGTTTTATAACATTTGTCTGCAAAATTACTACTGTAACTTTACAGTAGATAATAATGATGTCCTTTATCATACAGTATTTTGAGTGATGATAGTAATTTAGTTTAGTTTAGAGTAGACTATTATTAATCATCTGGCTGCTACTGCTAAGAGTTGCTAGCTGTTTAATTCTTAACTAAGTAAACAAACAAACACAAAACTACAGCCTATTTACAAATGAAACTGATCTGCACTTGAAGTCATGAACAGGTCAGTAGTTTTACCTCTCTGATCCACTCCATTCTCGAGTCTCTTGCATTGATTACTCTGGTAGAAACCTTTTGGCGCGCGAGCCGAATCGCGTTGCCAGTCAAGACTAACCGATTCATGATGTATTATAGATTTGTTATCGAATGGTGATCCAACAAAACTAAAGTAACAAGCATTGTTTGAAAATGTAAGTAGTAGAAAGTACAGATATTTGTGTAAAATGTAGGGAGTAAAAGTAAAAAGTAGTCAGAAAAATAAATAAATAGTTAAGTAAAGTACAGATACCAGAAAAATCTACTTAAGTACAGTAACGAAGTATTTGTACTTTGTTACTGCCCATCTCTGTCTATTGCTATGCAGAATCATCCACGTCCGCATCGCGATGCATCGATGCAACGATTAATTTCGACACCCCTACTGGGTAATGTGTAAATCCAGTATAATTTTACTACTTGCTACTATTTTTACAAATTTAATTGATTTACTTAGTTACATTTATTATGGTAAAAATGTTTTGTCTTCCCATTACATTTACTAATATGTTTGTATGTATTTATTCCTTTTTTTAGGAATCGTACTGGCACTAAGAAAAAGGCCCTCACTCTGAAACAGCGAATCTTCATGTTGCTGTTGGTTGGGGTGATTGGTTTCTTTACCCTCATCATAATCATGGCCAAACTGGGTAGGGCATCAGCTGAGACAGATCCGAACCTGGATCCCATGCTGAATCCCAACATCAGGGTAGGCAACATGTGATGGATCCACTTCCTGCTAAAACTCTATATGGATTCAGCCTGCAATTTGACTTTGCTTATAAAATATTATTTGAAAAAGCTGAAGAAAGCATGTTCCTCAGGAATCTGAGACTAGTGTGAAAATACAAATGGTTGGACTGTGGGAGGAAAGTGTGACTTGGTGGTCAACCATAAAGAAGATAAAGATAGAGATGGTCAAGAAGTTGTTGCGCGACAAATCTCAGATTTCGCTTGAGTGAGATTATATAGGCTCTATAAGTGTGCAACTGTGTATTATTCAGCTCTGTAATTCTCCCTTGCATACCCTTAAAATTGGGGTATGCAAAATTGGGATAAAAGATTTTATGCCACTGTTTTGAAATCTATTTTTTATTTTATTTTTTATTCACAAAACTCATTAGGACCACACGTGGAATTGGTGGGGTTATTGTTTCTCTGAGATGTCAAACTTTTGATTGCATTTATTAATTGCTGATCAATTAGCAACCACTGCTTGTGAGAAGGATTTTGCAGATGTATACTTTTCTTTGCTGTTGACTGTAAAAATGTAAAACTGATTTACTAAAGCATCTGAAAATCTGTTTTGGTTGGCATGCTTTAGTAGAACTATTTTGGTCAAAATACTTTAGTAGATACAGCCTTTAAAAAGGCAGGTGCAAACTGTACTCTGTGAATGAAATGTCTGGGTCATATTCCATCCAAAAAATATTTGTATTACAAAAATGAAGCCTATTTTAAAGCTATTACAGTTTTTACATTGTGACATTATTATTGTGCCAGTTGACCCTTCGCGAAATCCCGCCCTCCTTAATTACTGTTGCTATATCCGGCAAGCCATGCCGATCTCACACTACACATGTTCTCATTCAGTAAAAAATACATCACGGAGCAAAGAGGAAACTGACAATGCGCAGACAGACGCATTGTCTGTCTTTAATTTTAATTAAAATCTTTTAATTAAAAAATTAAAAAGATTTTAAAAAAAGAAAAATTTTAAACGAAACAATTGTAAAACTTGGCTTACTGAATATCAGGTCCCTTTCAAGATTAAATGATTTGATTAATGATCTAACCTAGTTTGCTCTGTTTGACAAAAATGAAAACCAGATGAATACATTATTTTAAACGCTACCCCCCAAGTCTGTTACAAAAGACCGCGTCCAAAGACAAAGGGGAGGTGTTGCTACAATTTATAACAATATTCTCAGTATTTCTCAGAAGACAGGCTTTAAGTATAACTCCTTTGAAGTAATGGTGCTTCATATAACATTATCTAGAGAAAAAGGTATTAATGATAAATCCCCCGTGATGTTTGTACTGGCTACTGTATACAGGCCACCAGGGCACCATACAGACTTTATTAAAGAATTTGCTGATTTTCTATCAGAGTTAGTGCTGGCTGCAGATAAAGTCTTAATTGTGGGTGATTTTAATATCCACGTTGATAATAAAAAAGATGCATTAGGATCAGCATTCATAGACATTCTGAACTGGACAACACGTTTCAGGACCTACTCATAGTCGAAATCATACTCTAGATTTAGTACTGTCACATGGAATTGATGTTAATGGTGTTGAAATTCTGCAGCAAAGCGATGATATATCAGATCATTATCTAGTCTTGTGTAAACTCCATATAGTTAAAGCTGTAAATTCAACTCCTTCTTACAAATATGGTAGAACCATCACTTCTACCACAAAAGACTGCTTTGTAAGTAATCTTCCTGATTTATCTCAATTCCTCAGCATATCCAACAGCTCAGAACAACTTGATGATGTAACAGAAACTATGGACTCTCTCTTTTCTAGCACTTTAGATACGGTTGCTCCTTTACGTTTAAGGAAGATTAAGGAAAAGAGTCCAACACCGTGGTATAATGAGCACACTCGCACCCTAAAGAGAGCAGCCCGGAAAATGGAGCGCAGCTGGAGGAAAACAAAACTAAAGGTATTTCGTATTGCTTGGCGGGAAAGTACCCTATCCTACAGAAAAGCTTTAAAAACTGCTAGATCTGATTACTTTTCGTCTCTTTTAGAAGAAAACAAACATAACCCCAGGTATATATTCAATACAGTGGCAAAATTAACAAAAAAATAAAGCATCAACAGGTGTTGACATTTCCCAACAGCACAGCAGTAATGACTTTATGAACTATTTTACTTCCAAAATTGATACTATTAGAGATCAAATTGTAACCATGCAGCCGTCAGCTACAGTATCACATCAAATAATGCACTATAGATCCCCTGAGGAACAATTCCACTCATTCTCTACTATAGGAGAGGAAGAATTGTATAAACTTGTTAAATCATCTAAACCAACAACATACATGTTAGACCCTATTCCATCTAAACTACTAAAAGAGGTGCTTCCAGAAGTCATAGATCCTCTTTTGGCTATTATTAATTCATCATTGTCATTAGGATATGTCCCCAAAAACTTTAAATTGGCTGTTATTAAGCCTCTCATTAAAAAACCACAACTTGACCCCAAAGATCTAGTTAATTAGTAGTAGCCCTTTATTGTCACTAGTCACAAGTACCAGCGAAATTAGCCATCAACCTGTCCATACATACACAACATATATGACAAGGGGATAGACAGGACAGGAAGACAGGGAATTGAAGAAATGTTCTCCACGGAAATCTTCTCCATGATAGAATCCATATTGCGGTTAATAGTCTCAGTCTCAATGCTGACTGCTCTTCCCACTGCTTCAATCATGACGGGCAGCCTTGTGAGGCTTTGGACAGCTGTTCCCGTTTTCTGAATTCTTCGATAACCCAGGGCAAAGCCTAATCCAATCAGCAGAAGACCTGTTATCATGGTTCCGAATAGGTAGATATCTTCAATGTCCTCCACGGAAAGAGCCGCTAAACACACGATCCGCCATCTCTCCCACGCGTCCATCGTGTAGCCAGCTGCGAACGTTCCGTCAGGGCAGTCAGGTTCCCCCGAACCCAAGCTTCTCGTCGAGAAGATGGTGTCAATTGCGTTGAGAGACCAGTTGATCAAATCCATAATTTTCCAGTTTGGAGAGCAGTGCAGAGAGAGTCTCTCAATAGATGACGAGACAAGAGACAAGAGAGCAAGCAGGGAAAATAAGGGCAAGGACGGGGAGTGAAAAATGCGACCGCCTCCGTTGAGTGCCAAAGAAAGAAAAAAAAAAATACAGACCGATCTCGAATCTCCCTTTTCTGTCAAAGATACTAGAAAAGGTTCTTAGAGAAAAATGATATCTGTGAGGATTTCCAGTCAGGATTTAGATCATCTCATAGTACTGAGACTGCTCTCATTAGAGTGACAAATGACCTGCTCTTATCATCTGATTGTGGTTGTATCTCTCTATTAGTGCTATTGGATCTTAGCGCTGCGTTCGACACTATCGATCACAACATTCTTTTGAATAGACTAGAAAACTTTGTTGGCATTAGTGGAAGTGCATTAGCATGGTTCAAATCGTACTTATCTGACCGCCATCAATTCGTAGCAGTGAATGAAGAGGTATCATATCGATCACAAGTGCAGTATGGAGTACCTCAAGGCTCAGTACTAGGGCCGTTACTTTTCACGCTTTATATGTTACCCTTGGGAAATATCATTAGGAAACACGTGGTTAGCTTTCACTGTTATGTTTATGATAATCAGCTCTATATTTCTTCACGGCCCGGTGAAACACACCAAATTGAGAAACTTATGGAATGCATAGTCGATATAAAAAACTGGATGACGAGTAATTTCTTACTGCTAAATTCTGAAAAAAACAGAGGTGATAATTATCGGACCTAAAACCCCACAAGTAATAACCTAGAACACTGTCTAACACTTGATGGCTGCTCTGTTGATTCTTCGTCATCAGTCAGGAACCTAGGTGTGCTATTTGATAGCAATCTCTCCTTTGACAGCCACGTTTCTAGCATTTGTAAAACTGAATTTTTTTCCATCTTAAAAATATATCTAACCTGAGACCTATGCTCTCAATGTCAAATGTCAAATGCAGAAATATTAATTAATGCGTTTATGACCTCAAGGTTAGATTATTGTAATGCTTTATTGGGTGGTTGTTCTGCACGCTTAATAAACAAACTGCAGATGGTTCAAAATGCAGCAGCTAGAGTTCTTGCTAGAACCAGGAAGTATGACCACATTAGCCCGGTTCTGTCAACACTGCACTGGCTCCCTACTAAACATCGTATAGATTTTAAAATCTTGTTAATTACTTATAAAGCCCTGAATGGTTTAGCTCCTCAGTACTTGAGCGAGCTCTTATCGCATTATAGTCCTCCACGGCCGCTGCGTTCTCAAAACTCTGGCCATTTGATAATACCTAGAATATCAAAATCAACTGCGGGCGGCAGATCTTTTTCCTATTTAGCACCCAAACTCTGGAACAATCTACCAAACACTGTTCGGGAGGCAGACACACTCTGTCAGTTTAAATTTAGATTAAAGACCCATCTCCTTAACCTGGCGTACACATAACACACTAATACACTTCTAATATTCAAATCCGTTAAAGGATTGTTAGGCTGCATTAATTAGGTCAACCAGAACCAGGAACATTTCCCATAACACACGATGTACTTGTTACATCGTAAGAAGATTGACATCTACGCTAATATTAGTCTGTTTCTTTCTTATTCCGAGGTCACTGCAGTCACCAGATCCAGTTCGTATCCAGATCAGATGGTGGATCAGCACCTAGAGACGACCTCTACAGCCCTGAACGTCAGCGAAGACCAGGACACCTAGATGAGACCCAGAGACAGATCCCCAGTGAGGACCCCATCACCTAGACAGCCATCGGGAAAAGACCACTGGAACCAGTTGAGCCCTTACAATCTGACTTTGCAGCAGTTGGAATTGAACCGCTGGGTCATCTGGCCAGAGGAGAAATGGCCCCCCGACTGAGCCAGGTTTCTCCCAAGGTTTTTTCTCCATTCTGTCACCTATGGAGTTTTGGTTCCTTGCTGCTGTCGCCTCTGGCTTGCTTAGTTGGGGACACTTCATTTCCAGCGATATCGTCGACTTGATTGAACAGAAACTTTTTGAACTGAACTGAGCTGGACGATGCCATCACTGAATTCAATAATGAAATGCCTTTAACTGAAAATTGAGTGTCTGGTTGTGTTCGGGTCAAATTGACCCGAAAAAGATGTTCTTTTTCCCGAAAATACTAGTTAACGTTATCGCATTGGACTCAAACTTACTGACTTTGTTCACATAGGGTATAAGTACTTCTCATTAATTTTTTTAGAATTTTCTTAATTTTTTGTGGGTTTTATTTCACCTAGTCACACTTGTTGTGTTCCCGGTCAAAAATGACCGGACTCCAAACAACTGCTTATAAATCTGTCATTGTGCTATATTATCACTAAATATTGGATTCATTCTTTTTGTCAACTTGTTTTCTTTCATTTAGGACTGGTTTTGTGTTTCTATTTGCATCTGATTAATCGTAAGCCTCATTTATCCGAAAGTAGGCACCTCATTTTTTGAGTGAAAAAAAGCATTTTTTATGAATAATTTTCACAATATGAGATAAAAAATTATGAAAATTTGCACTGTTTCTCACACTAGTGTGCTTTAATGTTTAATCAGGAAGTTTGCTTTTAAATGCTTTTATTTTGTACAAAATTGCACAAAGTCACACTTGTCAAAAATGGCCGGCCATTGAAAGTGAATGGGGAAGAATGAAAGTAAGAGAAACAACTAGTGTTCAGGAGTATGTTGTGCTTGCAAACATAAAGGCCTTGGACCTGTGCGTGTGTGGATGCATCTATACTCAAGCTATCTCACACACACACACATACACACGCACATCTATGCATACAAACTATTGTGAGTATTACACCTATTTCATCCTACACTGAGTATGCAATATGCTTTTATGAATCTGATATTATGACTCTCTCTCTCTCTCTCTCTCTCTCTCTCTCTCGCTCTCGCTCTCTCTCTGACACACACACATGTTCAAACTGCCTTGTTTTTGGCCTGCATTGACTTCAAAATAATATTTTTTTTCCATCCTTCGACCAGAACATTACATCAACTTCAGCTGGGTCCTCAAAATCAGAAGATTGCTCCACTTCAGTTGTTGCAAGGTTTTCAGCTTGTTCAGTGATGTTTTCCTCTTCCAATATATCTTGCAATGCATCTTCATTGTAAGATTCATCCTTAGTTGCCCCTTCCTCGTGTGAATGACAAGCAAGGCACTGTGAGGCATTTGTATACTCTAGCATTTATTTGTAAACTTTCGTCTACTCTGTGAGAACACGGAAGCCTCAAAACCTATTGTCATAATGTTTTGTCTAGAATATGTGGTGAAAGAAAAGATTATTTTGAAGTCAATGCAAGCTAAAGACAAGGCAGTTTGAGTGTGTGTGTGAGAGAGAGTTATAATATCAGATTCATAAAAGCATATTGCATGCAGTTCAGGGTAGGATGAAGTAGGTGTAATTCCAACCCGATCTCATGGCAATTCGTACATATTTTACGAGGTGGCTAATTCGTACGAATTCGTACGACCTCACTCATACAAATTCATACGATTTTTGCTAAATCGTACGTATTTTACGAGTTGCCAATTCGTATGAATTAGTACGAATGACCTACACCTAACTCCGCCACTAAACCTACCCGTCACTGGGGTTTAGACAAATCGTACGAGTGAGGTCGTACGAATTAGCCACCTCGTAAAATATGTACGAATTGCCGTGAGATAGCGTTGGTAATTCCAGCCTGATCTCACGGCAATTCGTACATATTTTACGAGGTGACTAATTCGTAGGAATTCGTACAACCTCACTCGTACAAATTCATACGATTTTTGCTAAATCGTACGTATTTTACGAGTTGCCAATTCGTATGAATTAGTACGAATGACCTACACCTAACCCCGCCCCTAAACCTACCCGTCAGTGGGGTTTAGACAAATCGTACTAAATCGTACGAGTGAGGTCGTACGAATTGCCGTGAGATAGCGTTGGTAATTCTCACAATAGTTTGTATGCATAGATGTGTGTGTGTGTGTGTGTGTGTGTGAGAGCGCGAGTATACATGCATCCACACACGCACAGGTCCAAGGCCTTTGTTTGCAAGCACAACATTCTCCTGAACACTAGTTGTTTCTCTTACTTTCATTCTTCCCCATTCACTTTCAATGGCCGGCCATTTTTGACAAGTGTGACTTTGTGCAATTTTGTACAAAATAAAAGCATTTAAAAGCAAACTTCCTGATTAATCATTAAAGTACACTAGTGTGAGAAACAGTGCAAATTTTCATAATTTTTTTATCTCATTGTGAAAATTATTCATAAAAAAAGCTTTTTTCACTCAAAAAAATGAGGTGCCTACTTTCGGATAAATGAGGCTAAAGATTAATCAGATGCAAATAGAAACACAAAACCAGTCCTAAGTGAAAGAAAACAAGTTGACAAAAAGATTGAATCCAATATTTGGTGATAATATAGCATAATGACAGATTTATAAGCAATTGATCGGAGTCCGGTCATTTTTGACCGGGAACACCACAAGTGTGACTTTTTGCAATTTTGTACAAAATAAAACCATTTAAAAGCAAACTTCCTGATTAATCATTAAAGTACACTAGTGTGAGAAACAGTGCAAATTTTCATAATTTTTTATCTCATATTGTGAAAATTATTCATAAAAGCTTTTTTCACTCAAAAAATGAGGTGCCTACTTTTGGATAAATGAGGCTTACGATTAATCAGATGCAAATAGAAACACAAAACCAGTCCTAAATGAAAGAAAACAAGTTGACAAAAAGATTGAATCCAATATTTAGTGATAATATAGCATAATGACAGATTTATAAGCAGTTGTTTGGAGTCCGGTCATTTTTGACCGGGAACACAACAAGTGTGACAGGAGTCCGAACACAACCAGAGGGTTAATCTTGTCATTTTACATTATTGACACACACTTTTCCTATTTTGATATTGTGCAGTTGCTTTGACACAATTTGTATTGTTAAAAGCGCTATATAAATAAAGGTGACTTGACTTGACAAGACAGAGCAGGTTACTTCTGGTATGAAACAAGATCTCAGCTTTCAAATTTTGTCATTTAAGAAATTCAAACAATAAACACAGTTTTGTGGCTCTTTAATGTGTCGTGACAGATCACTGTAGCATCTCCGTTCAAGCGGCACGTGAACCAATCGTCTTTTCATATTTACTTCAAGAGCAAAAAAAAAAACATCAGAACGTATTCTACTTCAACCACAGAAAGACGTCAGTACACACCATTTTTCTTAAGTTTAAGCTCAAAGAAGTTAATCTTCTCCTGTCTGATTTGTTTGTTGGACAAGATGGCAGATTCAGCGTTATGATTGGTCAATTATAGTCTCTCCTTATAATTTCATTACTTAAAAAAAAAAAGAAACAATGAAAATGTTCTTGTCTGGACTTATTGAACTTTATTTTATTATTTTTATTAATCAGCATAAATTAAATGCAGTACAACAAGTACCATAATTTATACCTGCAATTGTACTTTATATAGGTATTTTATGATTTAAATAATATATAGTTTTATGTTTGCATTTTCTTATGCAAAATATAATTCTTTATTTATTTTCTTTAGAGAAATTAATTTTGGTGTGAAATATGACCCAAACATGTTCTAGACAGTTCTTGACAAATTCACACACAGCCCTTAATACAGAATAATTTAAAATGTACTGTACATGCTTGCAGAACTCACCCCTGCAACCGAAAGGTCAAATGTATCTGGAGATAAATGTTGATATGCTGTTCTTAAATATCCTAATTCCTTAACTGTAGCAGTACTTAAGTTTATTAAGTTGTTTATCTCTGGTGGGGGATATTTTGCTGGTTACATAGCTAGAGCTTCTAAGCTACTCAAATGTGCTATTTTGGGACATCATGAATATTAACCAAAACGTGTTTTTAACATACTATCTCTGTATTTAAAAAAAAAAAAAAAAAAAATGTAGTTACCACTTGTAGTACACTTGAACCCATCTTTCATACATGAGTGAGTTCAAGTGTACTACAAGCAGTGATGGGAATAACGGCGTTATAAATAAACGGCGTTACTAACGGCGTTATTTTTTTCAGTAACGAGTAATCAAACGAATTACTGTTTCCCCCGTTATAACGCCGTTACCGTTACTGCCAATAAAATGCGGCGTTACTATAATATATTATAATATTACTATAATTTTATTTTTCAGTTCATCTGAATGGATGCGCAGTGTAGCTGTATTTGACGTACCGTAAACTCTAGTGTGAAGGCGCACAACTCGCCGTCGCTTTGTCTCACACACCCACAAAGAAAGATACAAAGCGAGAGAGTCTTACATAAAATGCAGAATTGACGTGCTACATGTAAATTATATTCTTTGTTGTATTTTCCTGTCAAAATAACAGAGTTCCTTTGGAATTGTTCAGATTTTAAGAACTGCCGTGTTCCCTGTTAGTGGGCGGAACTAATGCACAAACGACAATCTCATTGGCCGGCGCTCACCTATTATCATCCCTGTTTTGATTTCAGCGAATCAATTCGAGCGAACGCAGACAACGTGATTAATATTCATGAACCCAGCAGCTATTAATCCTTAGTGCGTTTTATATTGCTATTAGTAGTAGAATTCGTAGTAGTTTAGTTATCTTATCAGTATTATTTTTAGTCCCCCCCCCTTTTTTTATAGAGACACTAAATGACAAACAATATCTTAAGCACCACCACCAGTTCTAAGTTCAGTCAACATGACAAATACATTCATACATGGTTATTCTAATTACTAAAGTTCTATCATCATATAATGCTAAATTATCATAATATCATATTATAATGTTTGACTGACTGATGCTAAGTGTCAAATATTTTTTTTTAAAAACTGCCATTTTACAAACATATATATATATATATATATATACTGTATATAATATAAAATAATTAATATTAGTCTGGTGAGTAAACTAAAAAAATTACTAGCCAATGGCCATTCTATTGCCAAGGTGTCCATAGAGGGTTGATAATATTTACAAGAATATATTGAATTTGATAGGTGTCTCTCACATTGTCCCACAGAAACAATAAAATAGTGTAGGTTAGTGTACAATGTTTTATAATAATAATTTATCCTATTTAGTGTCCATTTCATTCAACATATTTAATATTGGGGGCATCCAAGTTATTTGACATATTTGAGCTGTTTTTGTTTTTTTTAAAGTAACGCAATAGTTACTTTCCCTGGTAATTAGTTACTTTTATAATGATGTAATTCAGTTACTAAATCAGTTACTATTTGTGAGAAGTAACTAGTAACTATAACTAATTACTTTTTTAAAGTAACGTGCCCAACACTGACTACAAGTGGCATCTCAATGCATTTTTTTTTAAATACAGAGATAGTATGTTAAAAACACATTTTAGTTAAAGGGGTCCTATTATGCTTTTTCACTTTTTGAATTTTAGTCAGTGTGTAGAGTGTATGTTTGGGCATAAAACGATCTACAAATTTACAAATCTCAAAGTCCACTCCAAAGGGAGATATTTTGTTTTTTAAAAATCCCTTTTCAAGAACTACAACGAACGGCTCGTTTGGACTACAAAGTTGTTTTCCTGTATTTGTGACATCACAAATTGTAAATCCCGTCTACGGAAATTCGAATGGTTGGTAGGTGGGGAGAAGGCTTGGTTGAGCACTGCACGTTTCAAAATCGAAACCCAGTGCGGGTGTTTTTATATCACTATTTCTGATGGAAACCAACTGTTTTCAGAAAATTTTGGATGTCATTTTCATTTCATCTTGCATATAATGTCTGATAAAGCAGCCTTTGTGAGAGGAGCTCTGTTTTGTGTACAGCGTTACCGAGGAAACCTCGCTCTCTCCCACTCCAACAGCGCCTCCCGCTGGCAGAGAATGAATTTGCCATCTAAAACACCGTCTAAGCTGTTCGCCAATCACAACGCACTGGGACAGCTAACCAATCACAACACATTTCATTTTTCGGAAGGCGGGCCTTTATCAAACCTGGAACTAATCGAGCCGTTTGTGTGAGGCTGGGGAGAAAGGTATTGTAATAATGTGAATTATGTGAAAAATTATGCGATTTTCAAACCACCAAGCATGAAAGCATGTTCTAGTACACCCCCAAAACAAAATCAAGACCATTTGTAAAAGAGCATAATAGGACCCCTTTAATATTCATGGTCTCCCAAAATAGCACATTTGAGTACACTTAGATGATTATCTTAAGAAGTACTAAAGAATTGTTTTTATTTTTTAGTGCATATTGCAGGTTACATTTTTTTTTCTTCCAAAAAGAATATATGACCTTGTATGAAAATACCATATGAAAGGTTAATGCAGGATTTATTTATCTTTTTACAAGACATGAAAGACACATTTAGTTTCCTTGTTTTTTTTTTTTTTTTTTTTTGTTTTTTTTTTTGCATCATTCACATTTTACAACATTTTACTTTAGCCAGGGGGTGAATACAAAATTACAATGAAATAACAAAAAAACAGATTTAAATAAAAACATGGAAATGTTGACATTAATACACTTAACAGCTTTCTTGTTTATCAGATTATAAATAGAATTTAGTTATTGTTTCATTTCTGATTTAAAATTTTGAAATAATGGTTTATAATCACTGTACTTACATTTATGTATACTAAACTTTGCTAACAAAAGTAGCAAATTAATTAAATAATATTCCTTATGGAATGACATGTCGTAAGTGAAAAAAAAAACATAAAATATTTTCAAAGCAAATTTGAAAGATGGGCATAATATGATCTATAACAAACGAACAGAAATCTAACCAAAATGTAAGTTTGGTTGAATAAGGAAAACTCCTAAACAAATGAAAAAAAAAATTCTGTATGAAGACCACAAAAAGCATGTCAATAATCACAGTTAAATCTGTTTACATAAGGAAATAGTTACTGGGGTAATATTTATAAATGAGATGGAAAGAAATTTATTTTACTTTATTTGTTATTAAATATTTATGAGGTAATTTCCAAATGAGATGGAAAGAAATTTATTTTACTTTATTTGTTATTAAATATTTATGAGGTAATTTCCAAATTGTATGCCATATCAAACCATCAACACAGCTATTCCAGAAAGATATAATAGGAGGTCTAGAGCAGGGGTCGGCAAGTAAGTGTGGCATCGGGCCAAAAAAAAAAAATTTGCCATTAGATGGCGGGCCAGAACATAGTCAAAGGATTATTTAAGAAATTAATTGATGTAAAATTCAACTAGAATAGCATGTGACAGACTGTTAAAGTGTCTTTGTAACTGGTAGTGAGCTGTTACTCTGTGTTAAATCATGTAGTAGGACAGTCATTAACAAAAAGCCACATTTGTGTGGCGGTGTCCGGCAGAGGATGTGAGTGGAGTGGAGCATCAACAATTTCCCCTCCTCACTCCGAGCATTTAATAATCACTCTGCTCCAGCTCCACTCCTCGCTCACTGATATCAGAAACACCGCTCCGCGTCTAAAGTATTTCAGTATGTTTGAAATATCACAGTTCTGTTCATAACGTATATTGAAAAATAAAATAACAGGAGAGTTTCATAGTGGCTTATTGGAACACGTAGCCTAGTGTGCAAACTTTTTTCCTACCACATGACAAGCTAATAACATGGTTGTCAGCATGAAAAGGTATAATTGCTGCTTTTTGCGGTGCAAATTTTGTTTGTGATGAAAATAACAGTACGTTTTTGTCAGTTATTTTACTTATGGATCGATGCATTTCTTACAGATTTCTGCTCATTCAAAATCGGATACAGATGAAGTAGCACTGTAAGATTACATTTGTTTGAATGCATTATTGAGAGAACAATTGCGTGTGAATAAGTGTTGTAGTACTTGTATAAATCATGCTTTCAGCTGAAAATATTCAGTATCGAGAAGGAACAAACAAATTCCTTGAGAACTATATACTTCGCTCATGTCCATTGCCGTCATCATAGCCTACACTTTCTTTCTGATTTGAGTGATCCTTCTCTATCAAGCTAGCTAAATGTTTAACACATGAATTATTGCTAAATATGCAGTTATATTACGGGCTCTTGGCATGAATTGTACTCGTGATGGTGGAGCGCTCTTGGAGCGAGTGAAAACCACGACGCTCCGACTTTTAAAAAAATCCGCTCCTTGCTCCAGTCAAAATCACACCGCTCCACTCCGCTCACATACTTGTGAGTAACTGTTGCTGTTGCTGTTGCGGTCATGACAGATCAATTTCAGAACCAGCCACTATCAAAATAATCTGGCTGCGTGCGCGGGCCAGATATTATTGCTGGCGGGCCAGTTTTGGCTGCCTGTTGCCAACCACTGGTCTAGAGACAACATCCGTTTGAAAAAGAGCCCAAACCCAGAGGCGTCATGCCCATTCAAAGTGAGGGGGCACGTACCCCGACGGCTTTTTCATCATAGCCGGTGACTTCAACCACGCAAATTTAAAGACAGTATTGCCAAAGTTCTACCAACATGTACATTTTTTTTTTTTTTATTAATTAATTTAATTTTATATACCCTTTTATTTAACCACACTATGACAGACAAGACCGGGGGACAGAGAAAACAAGAGAGAGAAAGAAAAAAGAGAGGAAAAAAACAAAAAAAAAAAAACAGACAATTTGCTTCGATACCTGCTGACAAAAAGAGAAAACAACAGAAGAAAACAACAGAAGACACAACATCATAGAGACTGCAGCAACAACCAACATCTGTATGAATCACAATAAATTCTAAATGTTAAATGTTATTGAGCAGCACACATAACTAATATTACAAAATAAGTTTTGAAGCAACAGCAGATCAAGACAAAGCGTGTCTGTGAGCACCTGTTTTTACACCAATGTGACTGCTTGAGTGTACACCTGTGTGTGTGAGCGCGCTTGTGTTCATAAGGTTCCTCCATGTAAATGTTTAATAGTGTGTGTGGGGCACAACAGTCCCATCCCGCAAGGCATGAAGCAGGCGCAGAAAAGACTCGGGCCCCAAACATCCGGGGGCCCCCCAGGGCACGGCACTCCCAGGAGAACCACCGCAGGGACAACCGCTGCCTCCACCCAGAAAAGGGCAGAGGAGAGCCCGAAGGCGGCACCTCCGACAGTCACATTGCAGACGCCCCAGGGTGCCTTGGCGGCAAGCCCGCAGGCTCCACCGGTAGCCGACCACACCAGGGCAGACTGGGCCCTGGGCCCGGAGATCCAAAGGCCCCCCACCCCCCAATCGAGGCCCAGCAAGGCCAGCAGGGCCAGGCCCCGCCAAGCGACCGCCGAAAGCGGGCCGGCGCCCACCCGAGCATCCTGCCCCGGCGCGAGAAACCACCAACGCACCGGCGACATCCTCCACCGGCAGTGCATGGTGGTGGGGTAGGGGTCGGCTGAGATGATGAGTGAGGCGGAGTCTAATGCCCGACCTGACACATAGACGTAGACAAACAAGCACACATATACACAAGCATACGTTCCCACCCTCATGCACGCAAACGAATATTCACACCCTCGCCCCACATGTAGACACACAAAAATGGACAAGGTACCCACACTCACACTCCCCATATGCACTCTATACTCCTAGATCCAGGCACCACCACCCCCAGAGGGGAAGCCAGCGCCCGATCCCGGAGCTGAACCCCCTTCGCTCCGGCGTGGGGACAGGAGGACCACCCCGGTCCCCGCAGCAGCAGAGAAAACCAACAGCCCAGACCCCGACCGGGCGGCCAGCTCATCCTCACAGCCCCCGGCCCCAGACAGAGAACAGAGAGCAGGGGTGTGAAAAAAGACCCCAAGCTTCACCTCACCCGCTCAAATGTAGTGTTGGTGTGTGTTGTTCTAAGGTGCTTTAAAACAGTGGTGCTTTAAAACAGGGGAGGGGCACCCTCTACAAGCTTGTGTCAGCTCGTCCCCTCCCTAGCGCCCTCAATGTCTATGTGCAACTTAAAATTGAGAAGTGGGCACTGGCACCAGAGGGAAGGCTGAATGAACAGACCGCCCTCCGGATGCCATTCAGTGTGCCCACCCCCAAGGCCCTATATGTATGTGTCATGTGACAGTAAGTAATGAGAATGTCTAAGCTGTAATGTGTGATGGCGGCCACGAGGAAACAGAGGAATACCACCTCCCCCGCATCCCAGCGACACACCCGCACCTCAAAACCCTACCTATGTGTTGATGTGATGGAGCGGGAGAAATGAAGCCCTAGGGATGGGGAGGAAAGCATCAGAGGGGGCAAAATACCCCCCCCTCTGGAGTCAGCTCCCCCGCTGACCCCCATAGGCACCCCCGCTACCCCAAATCTGCCCAGGGCGGGGGGCCCAGGCCCATCCAGACCAGGGCCCATGGCAGCCCGGGGCGGCCCATCAGACCCCACAGCAGAGGAAAAACTACCCCACCCCATCATTCAGTCAGCTCCCAGACTACAAAAGACAATAAGACACCCAGGTAAAGCCCATTTACCCCGCCTCTATTGGACCCCCCCCCCCCCCCCCCCCCCTGCGGATGCACCGATGCATCGAAGACCCCCACACCAGAGCCGGGCCCAAGCGTATGCACCAACCCATGCTCCCGGCGGCACACCAACCAGGACCCAAGCCCCCCAGGCCCAGCCGTAACCCCAACCCGGAGGCAGAGCGCCCCCAGAACCCCAAGCCCCCCCCCCGGACCAACCCCGGAACAGTGCGGCCGCCAGGCTGGTAACCTACGTCCGCCGGCACAGGCATCCCCAGCAGCGCCGCATGCAGCCGCCAGAAAAACAGCACCCAAGAGTCACCAATACCCCATCCAGGCCAAGGCCGCAGCCCCAGCGCCGAACCCCCCAAGAAACCCACCCCCAGGGAACCCCCAGATGCCCCAGGCCCACATCGCCACCCCACGCCAACAACAAAAACCACAGCCGGACAGAATCGGGACCCCCACTCACACTAGGTGATGGAGCTGATCAAAGGAGCCCAGAGAGATTGATCTAATGTGGCAGCAGAGACTGTGTCAAGACTAATATAATCCCACAAATAATCTCTATATTGGTTGATATTAAGATTATTTTTATTTTTCCAGTTCATGAGGACAGTCTTCTTAGCAATGCATAGGGCAGTGAAAGCCATGTGGATTGTGTTACCTTCTGTAGTGACACCATCTAGGTCGCCCAACAAGCAGACTAAAGGAGAGGCTGGAATAGAACATTTAAGACACTTTGATAAGTCTTCACAAATCCTGTACCAGTACCTCTGAACAGGTGGACAGAACCAATAGAGCCGTGGATATAATTGTCAGGTGTATTACCTTTACAGTGTGAGCAGTTGTTGGAAGCTGTAAAACCCATCCTGAACATCTGATGACCTGTGTAGTGCACTCTATGCAGGATTTTGTATTGTATTAATTGTAAACCAGGATTTCTAATCAGTTCAAAGGTTTTTAAACATATCTGAGACCAGAAATTTTTGTCCCTGCTTACTGATAGATCTGCCTCCCATTTTGCAATAGGAAGTGATACTGATTCATCTATTTTGAAAAGTGCCCTATATATTTTAGACATTAATTTGGGGGTTTTGAGATTAAGAAAATCTACCACACTTGGTGGTATTTGTAAATTGATATGATTAGACTTAAATTTCCTTTTTACAATAGATTTAATTTGTTGATATTCTAAAAATCTATGCTTATTAATCCCATATTGTTTAACTAATTTGTCAAAGGGAATAAAGTCTGTCCCTTCGAATATATGTTCCAGGTATTTAATACCTTTACAACTCCAATCTGTGAAGTTTATCATATTGTTGTTTAACAATATGTCAGGATTGTTCCAGATGGGGGTACGTTTGCATGGGATTAGTGAAGACTCCGTCATTTTTAGAAACTCCCACCATGTTGTCAGAGAAGAGCTGATACTGATGCTTTTGAAGCATACGTGTCGTTTGCTGATCGGGCTAATGAATGGCAGATCCGAAATCTCTATATTATTGCATAATGCCTGTTCTACATCTAGCCAAGTTTCATCAAAGAGGGTGTGTTTTAACCACCCTGAAATGTGTTGAAGCCTGTTAGCTAAGAAATAGTGGTGAAAGTTAGGTAGATCTAGTCCTCCTTTATCCTTGGTCTTTTGCAGCGTTTTTAAGCTAATACGCGGGGGTTTACCTTTCCAAAGGAATTTAGAGATGGAGGAGTCCAGAGATCTAAACCAGTCAGGTGGTGGTTTTGCATGTAAATTTTGCAGCAAGGGGAAACAATACACTGGACTTTGTTTACACAACAGAAAAGAACACTTACAAAGCTGTACCCCGCCCCCACCTCGGGTACTCAGACCACATCTCTGTTATGCTAATCCCAGCATATAGGCCACTTCTGAAACTCGCCAAACCGGTTCAAAAACTCATCACAATTTGGCCAGAGAATGCTACCTCAACACTATAGGACTGCTTTCAGTGCACAGACTGGAACATGTTTAAAGAGGCGGCCACCTACAATAACCACACAGACCGGAGGATCACGTGACCCCTCGACGGTGATGCAGGCTTAGTTTTTCGCTCCGCTCACTTTGCCAAATATTTTGCGATCCTGTCAGTGAAATTTGAACCACTCTGCATTAGACCCATCATGAGTGCTAAGGCAGACAAAGTAGATCGGAAAAGGGAGATTGAGCAATCGCCAATGAAGAAAAAATTCAGAGATTCAGCCATCTCCAGTGAAGAGCTGGACAGTGCTATTGCTAGCCGCATTGAACTAGCATTTAAAGAACACCAAAGCACTTTGAATTCGGTTGTGAACTCGGCAGTAAGAGATGCGATGGACTCTGTGCTGATTCCAGCATTGCGCGAACTGTGTGAGGACATACTAGCGACCAATAAGTCTGTTAAAGAGCTAAGAGATGAGTTTGAGGCCATAGTTACCAAGACAAAGCAGACACGTGACCGCGTTGATTCTGTTCGGGCAGCGGCGCGGGAAGATAAGAGAACAGTTACGGATTTAAAGGATCAGCTGGAGCGACTCACCGAGAAGATGACAGATATGGAGGACAGGTGCAGGCGGAACAATGTTAGACTGGTGGGACTCCCAGAAGGGATGGAAGGTCCAGATGCAGCTAGTTTCCTCCGAGCTAATCTTTCCAAGTGGATTCCTTCCTTGAGGGGCCGTGACATTGAGATTGATCGGGCGCATCGCGTGTATGACGGAGGGAGGGGCTCCGATCGGCCGCGCACTCTCATCTTCCGTGTACTGAGATGGCATGACAGATCAGATATCCTGAAAGGTGCTCGGCAGGCGTATCCGGTGAAGTGCGCACAGAACAATGTCACACTGCTGTTTTTTTCCTGACTTTAGTCCGGCTACAGCGATCAGGAGAAAGGCATTTGGTCCGGTTTTGAAGAAGATGACTGCACTTGGTCTCCAGCCCTTCCTCATCTATCCAGCGGTGATTAAGCTACGGCACAAAGGAGAACAGAGAAGCTTCGATTCCCCTCAGAAAGCGGAGGATTTTATCAGTTCCATGTCTCAGCAGAAGTCCTATGCCGCCGCTCTTCGGGGGGACGACGGGGGAGCAGCGGCCGCTGTTTCTCCAATTCCACGGGAGGGGCGTGATGGCCGGGATGGACTTGGCCCTAGCTGCCCAGAAGGGGATGATAGCAGGATGGCCATGGATGCTTTCTAAACCTATTGTTTGCGTTTTCTTCTCTTATACTGGGATATTGTCCTTATTTATCCGGTACAACGATCTGTTTGCTGGTAAGACTGACACTCCATTTTTCTGTTTTGGAGGGGACTAATGGAGAGTAGGTTTAATTACTAAAAAATATTTTGTTTTTGGCTGTGTGAGCCTTTCGGGAGACATGTCTTGCGTTAGGGTGGATCGGTCACAACCTATCACTGTTTTTTTTGTTGCTCAGTCAGACCTATGTTCTCGGTAATGTGCTGTCTGAGTTGTTCTTTGTTTATGGTTGTCGGTTGTTCACATTTTTATGTTGTTTTTGTTTTTTACAGCAGACATTTATACTTTTATCTATTTTACATTATTTCTAAAGGGATTTTTCATATAGGAGGTTTGGTATCTAAAATGCACATCAGTGTTTACGGGTTATTTACGGAATGGAAGTGCTTCTGTTTTTTTTGTTTTTTGCATTTATTGTGTACAATCTTGGGATTATGAATATTCAATGCATACTTTAAATATTTTATCACTGAATGTGAATGGTTTAAATTCTGCTATTAAAAGAACCCGTGTATTAGAATATTTACACCGTAAATCTATCTCCGGTGCCTTAATACAAGAGACACATTTAAAACAATCTGACGTGGCACGTTTCCAGAATAAGTATTACAAATTAATAGCTTTTTCCTGCGCTCAAAATAAAACTAAGGGGGTGCTTATCCTTGTTAACAGGAAGTTAAATTTAACAATTGAACACCTTGGTAGTGATGAGAAGGGTAGATTTGTTTTTATCCGATGCAAAATATATAATAATAGGTTAGCATTGGTCTCTATTTATGGTCCGAATGAGACAGACAGTGCATTCCTTACACAGATTTCCAAAACTTTACTTGAGGAGATTGATTGCCCTCTAGTGGTGGGTGGTGATTTTAATGCTGTCATAAATCCTACTTTAGATAAGTCTCAATCTGATACAACAGCCAATCCATCCTCTAAATTATTGAATAAATTTATCACTGAGCTCAACTTAATCGATTTATGGAGAATTCAGAACACTAAAGCTAAGGACTTCACTTTTTTTTCTAATAGACACAAGACTTTCTCTAGGATAGACTACATATTTCTCAGCCCATCTTTAATTTCATCTAATTCCTCTATATCTATATTACCAGTTTTATTATCTGATCATTCTGCTATGTTGTGCAGTGTTCCTCTTTCCGATGTCAAAGCCAAGTCCCCTAGATGGCGCTTTAACGTATCATTATTAAGTAATCAGACTTTTATTACCTCTCTAAAAGAATATATTAAGGACTTTCTTGAAATTAATATGCCCTCTGATGTGGATCCTCAAATACTGTGGGAAACAACTAAGTGTGCTATACGAGGTTTCTGTATATCTTTCTCTTCTACTCTTGCCAAAGCGAGAACTCACCAGTTTACACAATTAGAAAATAAAATCCAATCATTACAAAACCTACAAAAACAACATTTTACTGAGCAACAGGCTACACAGCTGTCCTCTTTAAAAGAAGAATATGATTTACTTTCACACTCAAAGGCAGAATTTATTTTACATAGGACTAGACAAAAATATTATTTTGAATCAGAGAGACCTAGTCATTTATTGGCCCTTAGGTTGAAAGAATGCGAGTCTAAGGCATATATTAGTGCAATAAAATCATCGGATGATCAGGTCACTACGAACGCTGTGGCAATTAATGACATATTTAAAGGTTTTTACACAAATCTGTATAAAGCCGAAACAGATTTTGATGAACCAATTTGTAAGCAGTATTTAGATAAATTGGAACTGCCTCGGATCTCACAGATGGATAAAGAATCTTTGGAGGCCCCATTAAGTTTGGAGGAACTTCACGTCTCTCTAAAAAGCCTTCAAAAGGGCAAATCGCCGGGTCTAGATGGTCTCCCCCCTGAATTATATTTAGAAATTTGGGATTTCGTAGGGATACTTATGCTTAACTCATTTAATTTTGCAATTGAACATGGGGCATTTCATAGAGATCAAAAAACATCACTGATTTCATTACTTCTTAAAAAAGGGAAAGATCCATTAGATTGTTCCAGCTACAGACCGATTTCGCTTATCCCATGTGATCTAAAAATCTATGCTAAAGTTTTTGCTTCTCGTTTGGAGAAGGTAATTCACAGTCTGATCAAGGAGGACCAAACTGGTTTCATCAAGGGGCGCAATGCATCTGACAATATGCGTCGACTCCTTCATATTCTTGACTTTGCGGACTCCCACCCAACACCTTGTGCGGTCTTTTCACTTGATGCAGAAAAAGCCTTTGACAGGCTAGAGTGGAATTATATGTGGGCAGTTCTGCAATGTTTCGGCTTCGGTGAACACTTCGTTTCTATGATTAAGACATTATACCACTCACCTGCAGCATCAGTCATAACTGGTAATATTATTTCCCCCTCATTCCCTTTACAGCGGGGAACGAGACAGGGGTGTCCACTTTCCCCCTTATTGTTTTGTCTATCTCTCGAACCCTTAGCACAAGCCATCAGGAAATCTGAAGTATCGATTAAGATTCATGACCATAATCATTGTATTTCATTATACGCTGATGATATTATTCTATATTTAGACCACTTTGATGTTTCAGTCTCTAGTGTAATTAAGGAATTTGATCATTTTAGTAGCCTATCAGGATATAAAATAAATTGGAGCAAATCTGCTTTAATGCCAATTAACAATGTTAAGGTTAATTTTTCTATTCCCTCATTTATCCCTATTAAGGAATCTTTCATCTATTTGGGCATTACCATATATAAAAACATTCATAAGATTGCCAGAGACAATTTTAATAACATTTTCGTTAAGGTCAAAAATGACATTCAAAGATGGAAGAATCTTAAAGTCTCTCTCCAAGGAAGAATCTCCACTGTTAAGATGAATTTGTTACCTCGATTTAATTTTTTTTTCTCTATGCTACCACTTTCTCCCCCTCCAGGTTACTTTAAGGAGATCAACTCCATAATTTCTAAGTTTATCTGGAATGATAAATGTCCCAGAATTAAACTTACCACATTACAACATCCTAATAGCGCAGGAGGACTGGCTGTACCAAATTTTGAATTATATTATTGGTCGTTCCAGCTTAAGGCCCTTCATAATTGGGTTGATCCTCAATCTACAGTTTCATGGAGGGTGATTGAAGCTGACAAGGTTAAACCAAATAGACTTCAAGATATTTTATTTTCTGGCACAGGAAAAAAAGGGGATAATTATAAATTTGGTCCGGTTGTGGCTAACTCTATTAAAATCTGGAAAACGGTTGAACGTCGGATAGGTGGACCCTTCAAATTCTGTAACAGTACACCTTTATGGCACAATTTGAACTTTGTATGTGGAAATCGTCCATTTGTCCAACCCTCTTGGTCCTCTTTAGGTGTGAACACGTGCGGTGATATGTATGATAACCAGGGCCTCTGTTCATTTCAGGCATTGAGAGCCAAATTTTGTCTACCAGCATCTGCATATTTTGTTTTTCTTCAATTACGTTCTGCTCTCAAAGCGTATGGCGTTCCTTGGTCTTCTTCCATTTCCTCTCATCCTATGCGGGACTGGATTGCACCATCTGCTGGTCGGCCATCTGTTTCCTTAATATATAATAAAATTATTGATTGTATTACAAAACCTCTTTCTATTAAACTATTTGGAATAGGGAATTATCTGATCTTAATTTATCTGTCGACTGGGAGAGAGTGTGGTCTAATCTCAGCTTAACATCTAAAAATCTGGCTCATCGTCTTATTCACTTCAAAGTCATTCATAGAGCATACATAACTCCTTACAAAAGATTTAAAATGAAACTGCAGTCAAATTTGAACTGCCATATATGTAACACTACATCATCAGGCACTTTTCTGCATATGTTTTGGGAATGTCCTGTCGTCATCAGTCTATGGACACATGTAAACCTGGTTTTGTCATCATTACTGAGAATTGATTGGTCTGTTAACCCAAGTTTATGTCTTCTTAATGATGATTCTGATCTCTGTATTAGTTCAATGCAAAAGAGAATGTTGTTTGCTGGTTTTACAGCTGTGAAGAAGACAATAATTCAGAACTGGTTTACACCACACATGTGTAGAGAGGCATATTGGATCCGTAGCCTCCTGCAAATTGTCTCATGTGAGTGTACAACGGCGCGAGTCGGTGGGGCCAGGCCTTCAACCATTGAGGCTTGGCAGTGTTTTTTACTGAATGTACGTGATTATTTAAAGGAGTGACTTTTGTGTTCTTGTTGTCCTTCCCTCTCTCCCTCCCTTTTGATTGAACTTTTAGATGTTGAGTATGTGTCTGCTGTTTTATTTTGGATATTATGTTGTGTTGTTTGTAAAAAAATTAAAATAAAAAATTGTTGATAACAAAAAAATAACCACACAGACCTGCAGGAGTACACTGAAACTGTGACTGCTTACATCAAAAAGTGCATTGATGATGTGACAGTCACCAAGACCATCACCACACATGCAAACCAAAAGCCGTGGATGACAGCAGAGGTTCGTGGGCTGCTAAAGACCAGGGGCCTCATTTATAAAGTGTGCGTACGCTCAGATTTGATCGTAGAGTGTGCGTACGCTTAAATCCACGCCAGCGCTCATATTTATAAAAACTGTCTTTGACGTGGAAAAGTGCTTAGCGTCACGTCAGGGTCTGAGCAGACGTACGCACTTTTTCTTGTCGGAGTATTGCAGGTTTTTTAAAATGTAAGCTGTTCTTGCAGCTCGCTGTTCTAAATTATGATGATTGGTGATATTTTATATGTTAATGATATTAATTAGGAGTCGTGTACAAGGCAGAGAGCTGAAACCATTCAGTTGCGTGCAAGTTCAAGATAATTTGCAATTCATAGATTTCACATCTGAAAGAGACGCGTACGCGCGTTTTCTGTTCATACGTTCATTCTATGAATCGCACGTACGCATATCTGAGAAATGATCGTAAGATCAAATTTAGGATGGTTTCTGCGCAACATTTTATAAATGAGACCCCTGAGATGAAGCATTAAGATCAGGAGATAAAGCAGCCCTCAAAACAGCAAGAGCCAATCTGTCCTGTGGCATCAAAAATTCAAAACGGTCATATGCTCAAAAAATTAACAATCACTTCACGGACAGCAGAGACACACGGAGCCTGTGGCAAGCCATTCAGACCATCACTGACTACAAGCCCCCGCCACAGGCCTGTGATGATGATCCATCCCTCCCCGATACACTCAACCACTTTTATTCACTGTTTGAAATGCAGAATGACACACCTGCACAAAAACTGCCCACACCTCCCAACGACCAGGCGCTCTGTCTGTCTGTCACAACCCAAAACCTCACCTGCCTTCGCCACAGAACTCTTTCCTGTCAATGAAAGGGAACCTCCCATCCAAGCAGACCTTGGAGCTGCACATGGGATGACCATCAAAGACCTCGACAAGCTGTCTAAAAACATCAGCAAGTTCAACCCGAACTCCACAGAGGGCCACGACATCCAGGCCCACCTTCAAGATATCGACTTTTATCTAGAAATGAGACCTCATGTGACTGACAGAGACAGGTTATACCTCCTTAGAGCAACGTCCAGTTCTGAGGTACGAAACTTCCTAGATCGACAGCCCAGTCGAACGAAGTCAGACTACCAGCTACTTCGTGAGGTCCTGATTAAAGAGTTTTCCGACCCTGACTCGGAAAATGGACTGTTAACTGCCTTAGAAACCAAACAAGGTCGACAAGAGGCTCCACAAGCTTACTACAACCGACTCCGACAAGCCTACTTTGGTGCACACAACGAACCTGACCTTGAAGAGGACGTGAACTTCAAAAACCTCTTCCTAAGAAATCTGCACCCTGGAGTCAGCCACCACCTAGGCCTGTCCACGCTCCATGATCATCCAACAGTTGCGTGACCTAACACAAAAGGCCTACAACAAGCAGAAGATGGCCTCAAAGAAAGGTAACAAAACATCCACACTCTTGAAATCTGTCAACAAAGACTCAAGCCTTGCACTGGACGACACCCAGTTGCATCACAACACCAGAGTCCTCCATCAAGAGCACAGAGAACGTGACCCCCATGTCCACGACCGCTATCAGCCCAACCGCTGAAAAAATCCATGGGACCAGCCACGTTTCTCAAGAAACCCAAAAGCTAAGAACAACTGGAAACCTTACCAGACATCCAAAGGTAATCGCCTGACTCATCCAAGAGCAACTCGTGTGGGTAAGCGACAACGAAACCCACCTCAGCATCACTCAGACATGCACAGTGCTGAGTATGCACAAGAACAATACAGCTAACCGTCAGAAGACATGGAACAAGTCATGAGACAACTGAACGAGTTCCTTCAAGATAAGCTGAACATGGATGACTACAAAATTGAGTCATGCTCGTCATGCTTCATTCCAGTGACAGAACGGAAGGCCCGGCGATCACATGGTACACCACCATATCAGAGATGACAAGCACCTGTTCAACAACCACCCAGAATGAGTAAGTCTCTCACGGCCAACCGTTGATGAAAACTGAGGTACCAGAGAACATCACCTCACTCACTCAACACTCACTAGCAACCTGCTAAATGTACTCCAATTCCAAGAACCACATTCCTGTCTGTGCAACCGCAACCACCAAAGCACAGAAGGTCAGAAAGTCTGCCACATTAGGATTGACTCGCCACACCTAATATCCGCAAGCCACTCTAAACCGAATGGAAGCCAGAGAGCTCCATGCCCGATAGGTCAATTAATTTTAACACAAATGATCAGGGGTGCAAACTTGTCACCTTTCGGCGAAATTCGCCATTTTCACCTTAAAATAGGTCATTCACGTGACTCGTGTAGATCTGTAAAAACAATTTGAGTAGGGGGGGGTTGTGGGTCGTCGTCGGATCTGCGACGTCACCTTGTAACGCTCAGCCTTATCAGCCAAGTTACAAGAGTAAAATGGGGGTCAGATTTAACTTTGAGAGATGACTAGTGGTTAAAAGAATGAGACATAAAAGGAGATTGATTTAAATAGAATAGGTGTATTTACAATGTTCACATAAAAGACTTTAAAACAACACGATAAAACCAGGTAAACTCAGTCTGTTAAAAGAATACAGTTCGCTTGTCCATACCCTAAAACAGTCCAAGAATCCCAGTGTGTTGATAAGTCCAATGTGAGTGTCCACCCGTGTATATACAATCCACAGAAAGTGTAATCCAAAGTTTGTAGATGGTGTCTGGAAAGGTGAGTCCACAGAAACGAAACTCCACAATCCAGGTGTGTCGGGTAGCTGAAAGTGGCCCCCCTTGTTTGTTGGCCATGCTGCTCTCTATATACTGTTCCTGCTTCCTGTCAGGTGACTGGTGACCTGACAGGCCAACCATACAATTCTTAAAGACACACACACTAAAATGTTAAGAGGAATAAAATGGACTTAAGAAAACATGTAAACCCGTTAAAACTCTATTATACATAAAATCAATGCAATAAATAGAGCGGTAAAACATGTCTCTTATGTGACAGTGTCACATAGGTTCCCCCCTTTGCCTACGGCACATCGGGGAAGAAACTAGTCTCTTAAGAGTACTGTCATCCGTTGTCCATAACATGGGTATCCTCTTTAAAGTGTGACTTAAAATGTCTTTGAAATAAATTAGCTAAAACTAGTTGCTCCCATGCAGGTACTAGTTTGCTGGAAGGAACTGGGGAACCATTAAAGAGGAGTGAAAGACGATACCAACCTGAGTATCCCTGGGTAGGCTGCGCGGTTCCTCCCTGGTGCTTTCTATACCCGGCGGTGCTGGCACGCTGCTCCCTCTGTAGATTCCTCCTTCCTGGCTTGATGGTTGTTGTCGTTGCAGGGTGAAGTGTTGGTTCTTTGCTTTGGTTGATGAAGGCGCATATTCCACGGCTTCCCACATATTGCCAGACATCCTTTCGGACCGTTGGCCACCAGGCGACCTCCAGGATGCTGAGGAGAGTTTTCAGACGTCCATGATGTCTCTCCGTTGTCCTGCTGTGGAGGTTCTGTAGCGTTCGTTGGATCAAGGCCTTTGGAACAACGAGCTGCAGTTGGTGCTGGCCGTCCTCGCTCCGGATCCATCGGTACAGTACGTCCTGGTGGTTGATCATTGTGATCCGGTCCGTCTGGTGTGTGGAAGGCGAGCTGGGAAGTGTGATGTCATCCTGCTGTGCACTGATGACTTCCTCACTGGAGAAGGGGAGGACAGAAAAGATGTGGGTGACCTCAGGCCCTGATGATGTCTTGTTGAAGGTAGTTCCTTCCTTTGCTCTGCCGTCAGTCGGTGAAGTTGCTGAGATGGTGGAACAATCAGTTGGAGGTGAAAAGGAGCTGATGATGGAAGGCACAGGGTTGGAGGTTTCTGTATGAGGGGAAACAGTGGCTTCCGGAGCTTTTTTGTCCTTCGTTTGTTTTGCCCACTGTTTATCTCTCCTCCGAAAGCACTCCACAACCTCTTTCTCTAAGGCTGCCACAGCCTCCTTCACATATTTCTCCATCTCACTGAATTTTACATCCACAGTCTCTCTAAAATATACTTCACGGTTAAAATGACTTTCGACAGAGTCTTTAAAATCCTTCTCCAGTTTTAGAATAATGTTTGTAAGAGAAAGTACTTCAGTGCGAAGCTGTTCACAATCACACTGGTGTAAAATCCGTTCATCATTAAAATTAACAGGTGTTTTAAAAGGAGCAGCATTTTCAAAATGAGTCGTCATCTTTTAACACTTTCTCAACACAGCTTTTAAAATCTTAAACGTTCCCCGTACAGGCCACCATATGTAACGCTCGGCCTTATCAGCCAAGTTACAAGAGTAAAATGGGGGTCAGATTTAACTGTGAGAGATGACTTGTGGTTAAAAGAATGAGACATAAAAGGAGATTGGTTTAAATAGAATAGGTGTATTTACAATGTTCACATAAAAGACTTTAAAACAACACGATAAAACCAGGTAAACTCAGTCTGTTAAAAGAATACAGTTCGCTTGTCCATACCCTAAAACAGTCCAAGAATCCCAGTGTGTTGATACGTCCAATGTGAGTGTCCACCTGTGTATATACAATCCACAGAAAGTGTAATCCAAAGTTTGTAGATGGTGTCTGGAAAGGTGAGTCCACAGAAACGAAACTCCACAATCCAGGTGTGTCGGGTAGCTGAAAGTGGCCCCTTGTTTGTTGGCCATGCTGCTCTCTATATACTGTTCCTGCTTCCTGTCAGGTGACTGGTGACCTGACAGGCCAACCATACAATTCTTAAAGACACACACACTAAAATGTTAAGAGGAATAAAATGGACTTAAGAAAACATGTAAACCCGTTAAAACTCTATTATACATAAAATCAAAGCAATAAATAGAGCGGTAAAACATGTCTCTTATGTGACAGTGTCACAACCTGCAGCATTTTTTTCCGCACCAGTACGGGCTGTCTTGTATTTTCTTTATGACCGCGAAAAGAACTAAAAATACTCTGTCAGTTTTGATCACACAGATAAGAATAAGGTATCATTTGAAACTGCAAAGGGTCTACTTTTATTTCTGTATAGTCATAATAACAACGAAATAATGTGCTTTTCTAAAATTAATAAAATAAACAGGGTGCGTTCTCTGACGGCTCTGTCTCTGGCACCTCTCTTCACAGACACGTAAATAAAACAACCTGAATCTCCGCGAATACTCACCTCAAATACATGAGAAATGTATGTATAGAAAGCTTAAAATGTCTACTTTTAAATGAAGTAAGTCACGTCCAAAACAAATATTCTATGTTAAAGTAATCTGTATGAAACCGACGCAATGTCCAGTTTTCCCGTCTCAACTCATTATATCTAATACGGTCACGCCCACGCGCCGTTCGCGCCTTTCAGATTCAAACATCCACCTGAGGCGCGCGCGAATGTAAACGCCCACATCGCCTCCGCGTAAACAAACAAGTTCATCCCGGCTACTTTCTGTTTCTGGAAGAAGATCTGCTGAGAGAAATAACCCAGAATTTCAAAATGTGTGTTTGTTTGTTTTTGTTTTTTTCCTTCAGTGCACATAAACAATATACACTATGAAAATGCCAGGTTTTGTAATGTTTTTGTAAAGAATTCTCTTCTTCATTATTTCAGTCTTACTCCAAGTGTAACAATATACACTATAGCCTACCATTCAAAAGCTTGTAGTCAGCATATAGAAATTAAAACTTTTATTTAGCACACAAGTAATGATAAAGACATTTATCATGTTACAAACTATGCTGTACTTCTGAACTTTCTATTCATAAAAAAAAAAAAAACCTTCTCGGCTCTTTTCAACAGAATAATAATAATAATAAATGTTTTTTGAGCAGCAAATCAGAATATTAGAATGATTTCTGAAGGATCATGTGACTGGAGTAATGATGCTAAAAAGTCAGCTTTGAAAGACAGCTTTGATTGTTCCTAATAAACTGTTTAACTGCACATGCAAGTGAATCTCAAGTTATTTTGTGTGATAGCTAAATATATTCTAAATAAACTACAAACAAAAAATATATAAATTTATTTTGTCCTCATATTCTTTCTTGTAACTCTTCCCTCTCAGTCACATACCCGACTGAATGGCTCATTATGCAGCTCATTATGTGGGCCTTTGTCTTCTCAGGTGTGAATGTGAAGGTTGACGCCTTCTCGCATAGACCCTTTTTACTCAAAAAGTGACTTAGAAAATTTAAATCAATATATTGTTTTCTGTGAGTAAGTAAACAAGATGATTTTCAACATTATTCTGAAGCAAAACCACTAGACTACAAGATCCAATTCTCAAAAGTCTTGTGAACAAATGTTCTGTGGCCTTATTTCAGTGACTTCAAAATTGTAGTTTTTCACTAACCACGCATAAACGTTGCTTTCTCAAAAACACAATCATGTACATAAATGCTGCTAACATATTATTGTAGCCCAGTTTGTGCTGTTTACAGTGTTATTAGATTTTAGCCATTTATATGTTTATAAGCAACTGAAAAAAGCACAAATGTCAGGCCATGTCAAAACTTCTCAAAACCAGAGAAGCGGTAATCACCATTTAAACTGGAACACCATAATTTACAGCAGATACAAATGCATTCCGTCCGAAATATGGACAGTTGCAGCGTCTAAAAGTTAGGCTTCAGGAGTGAGGCTGCTGTATTTTGTTGTTGTTGTTTTGCGTGAGGCTGCTGTTGTGATAGCTATGAAGATTGTAAGTTACGTTATCTCTACATTAGTTCGCTACCCTTTGCAAAATTGCTCCTCAGTCTCAACCTTAACATTTGTCTCACATATCAGTAAGCTATTACTCGGAGATGAAGTCGATTTGAGAACTGTTCGACCTACAAGTAAAGCATACCGTTTAATGTATAGTAATATTAGTATCACTCAGCTCAAGTGGAGGCAGCGCTAAGTGTCAGCCTGTAACAGCCTGTTTCAAGACGGAGAAACACCTCGCGTTTAGCCCGTCAGCTGCTTCAAAAATTTGTGTGCTGAAATTAAGATTTACAGTGGTTTATTTGACCTTGACTGGTCTGCAGAAAGCCAAGTCCTGATCCCAGCTGAACACCTCTGGTGTGACTTTAAATGCAGACCTTGAGCCAAAAACTCATCACCAAACACCAATGACTTGTATAGACACTATAAGGACAAAAGTGTTGGGACAACCCCTTCTTTAGAACAGAAAAAGGCACTAATAAAACTGTGGCAACAACGATGGGAACATAATTCATGTATTTAAAAATTGTATTTCCATCTCTGTTGCAACAGTTTTGGAAGTGTCTAAAATGACTGAACCCATATGTACAAGTCATTGGTGTTTGGTGATGAGTTTTTGGCTCAAGGTCTGCATTTACAGTCACACCAGAGGTGTTAAACTGGGATTAGGACTTGGTTTTATGCAGACCAGTCAAGTTCTTCCACACTGACTGAATCAATCAGTTGAAGTTGATAAGCAGTTAAATGTGTTGGTTTACACACAGAGAAAAGTGTAAGCTTTTAATAAGTCCAAGAATAAAATTATTAATTTACTTAACATGTTAAAATTGATTTACAGTAATTTTTTTTGCTGTTTTCTAACAGTTTGGACTTGAATAAAGAAAGAAAACTTGCACTTAACCTTTTCACAGGCATTTTGTTTTCATAGTTAGACAGATATCGTGATGTATCATTATATGATTGTCTAACAATATATCGATTATCACAGAATCGCTGTATCGTGATTGTATCGTATCGTGAGGTACCCTGCCATTCCCACCCCTGTGTGTACTGTATATATATATGGGGGGGGGGGGGGGGGGGAGTTTAGTTTGTCACCTTTTTCACTCCTGACGAGTTTGCACCCCTGATGATGTCACCAGAAACTAAAGGTCTCAATTCTTCAGTTGAGACAACTTAGAAGGAACAAACAAATTTTATCACAAAACTTGATCGAAGAATCAAAGTACTGAACCGAATTAGAACAGCAATTTACAAAATTGAACTAAAAAACTATTCAGTTTACTAAACTAGATTGACTAATTGAATATAATCGACGGTACCCCAAATAACCTGATGCCCTGCACCAGTACAGTAACTGTCATGGAAGTGTTGTCTTTAGGGATGTAACGGTATGAAAATTTCTTATCACGATTATAGTGACCAAAATTATCACGGTTATCAGTATTATCACGGTATTGTTAAAATGTGCTGGAGATGTTCAAAAAGTACTGACACATAAATCACTTCACCGAGTTTTATAATTAAAAATCAACAAACAACAAATAAAATTACTTTTTGTTTGCATAATCACTAAAACAAAAACATGACCAATGATGTTCGGATTTTAAATGACAACTTGACTGACAACAGATTAATAGCATGTTCAAATATCTAACGTTCAAATAAAGCTTTGAAAAAGATTCATAAAAATGTAAACCTCACATTTCAGAAAAGGGTTAAGTCAAAATGATAATTAATAAATGGTTATATGTATTTTATCTGCTCCATAAATAATTATATCTAACTTATCTGAATTGTTTAAATGTGTAGAATCCACATAAGCTTGTTTTTCATCAACCGGTCAAAATTTACAGCAGGGGGGGATCACGTGACCCTTCGACGGCGATTCAGACTTAGTCTTTCACTCTGCTCACTTTGCCACATATTTTATGATCCTGTCAGCAGGGCCGCATTAAGACTGCACTGGGCCCCAGGGCTATGACTTACTGCAGGGCCCCCCATCACAATAATGATATATACAGTGAGGAAAATAAGTATTTGAACACCCTGCTATTTTGCAAGTTCTCCCACTTAGAAATCATGGAGGGGTCTGAAATTGTCATCGTAGGTGCATGTCCACTGTGAGAGACATAATCTAAAAAAAAAAATCCAGAAATCACAATGTATGATTTTTTAACTATTTATTTGTATGATACAGCTGCAAATAAGTATTTGAACACCTGTCTATCAGCTAGAATTCTGACCCTCAAAGACCTGTTCGTCTGCCTTTAAAATGTCCACCTCCACTCCATTTATTATCCTAAATTAGATGCACCTGTTTGAGGTCGTTAGCTGCATAAAGACACCTGTCCACCCCATACAATCAGTAAGAATCCAACTACTAACATGGCCAAGACCAAAGAGCTGTCCAAAGACACTAGAGACAAAATTGTACACCTCCACAAGGCTGGAAAGGGCTGCGGGGAAATTGCCAAGCAGCTTGGTGAAAAAAGGTCCACTGTTGGAGCAATCATTAGAAAATGGAAGAAGCTAAACATGACTGTCAATCTCCCTCGGACTGGGGCTCCATGCAAGATCTCACCTCGTGGGGTCTCAATGATCCTAAGAAAGGTGAGAAATCAGCCCAGAACTACACGGGAGGAGCTGGTCAATGACCTGCAAAGAGCTGGGACCACCGTTTCCAAGGTTACTGTTGGTAATACACTAAGACGTCATGGTTTGAAATCATGCATGGCACGGAAGGTTCCCCTGCTTAAACCAGCACATGTCCAGGCCCGACTTAAGTTTGCCAATGACCATTTGGATGATCCAGAGGAGTCATGGGAGAAAGTCATGTGGTCAGATGAGACCAAAATAGAACTTTTTGGTCATAATTCCACTAAACGTGTTTGGAGGAAGAAGAATGATGAGTACCATCCCAAGAACACCATCCCTACTGTGAAGCATGGGGGTGGTAGCATCATGCTTTGGGGGTGTTTTACTGCACATGGGACAGGGCGACTGCACTGTATTAAGGAGAGGATGACCGGGGCCATGTATTGCGAGATTTTGGGGAACAACCTCCTTCCCTCAGTTAGAGCATTGAAGATGGGTCGAGGCTGGTTCTTCCAACATGACAATGGCCCAAAGCACACAGCCAGGATAACCAAGGAGTGGCTCTGTAAGAAGCATATCAAGGTTCTGGCGTGGCCTAGCCAGTCTCCAGACCTAAACCCAATAGAGAATCTTTGGAGGGAGCTCAAACTCCGTGTTTCTCAGCGACAGGCCAGAAACCTGACTGATCTAGAGAAGATCTGTGTGGAGGAGTGGGCCAAAATCCCTCCTGCAGTGTGTGCAAACCTGGTGAAAAACTACAGGAACCGTTTGACCTCTGTAATTGCAAACAAAGGCTACTGTACCAAATATTAACATTGATTTTCTCAGGTGTTCAAATACTTATTTGCAGCTGTATCATACAAATAAATAGTTAAAAAATCATACATTGTGATTTCTGGATTTTTTTTTTTAGATTATGTCTCTCACAGTGGACATGCACCTACGATGACAATTTCAGACCCCTCCATGATTTCTAAGTGGGAGAACTTGCAAAATAGCAGGGTGTTCAAATACTTATTTTCCTCACTGTATATATATATATATATATATATATATATATATAATCTAAAATCCTATAAAGCCTTAAATAGGATTTTTATCCCATATCAAAATTATTGATGCACTGAAATTTCATAATTTTTGTTACCAATTTCAATATCACAAAAGATAAGTAAAAATAAGCTTACTGAAGACAAGTAAACAGTCACAAATTAGGCTACAACAGAACAAAGATCATAAGAAATCGACCTACTTGAAATACTTAAAGCACTGAATAATATTATGATGTATAAAGAAAATATACAAATAGACTGAATGGTGTCCACTGTATTCAATATACATTCATTCTTATTTATTTTACAAAAGTGATTCAGTCAAGGACAGTAAGTGATTTTCTTTCTGATGTTTGATTTACATTATTGACACAAATGGCAACAGCAGATATTAGACTGCTTTAGAGGAATAGTTCACCCAAAAATGAAAATGCCGTTGTTGTTCTAAACCTGTATGAGATTCCTTCTGCTGTTGAATGCAAAATAATATATTTGGAACAATACTGGTAATCAGACAGTTGCTGGGCCCCCATGACTTCCATAGTATGAAAAAAATACACTATAATTGGAGCCAATGGGGACCAGAAACAGAAACATTTTTCAGAGTATCTTCTTTTATGTTGAGGAGAACAAAGAAATTCATAGAGGTTTAGAACAATTTGAGTTTAAAGGGATAGTTCACTTTGAAATTAAAATTTGGTATCTATCAGCTTACCCCAAGGGCATCCAAGATGTAGGTGTCTTTTTTTCTTCAGTAGATCCAATTTTGATGTTTTTAGGTCAAACCGTTCTAGTCTGTCAGTCATATAATGGCAGGTATAGGTCACTGTCTCTATAAGCGGGAAAAAGTACATGCACAGAGAAATTCAAATTAAACAATTCCCCATCGTAACTACACATTGATGGCCTAAGACACGAAACGAGCGGTTTGTGTGAGAAAACGAACAGTATTTATATAGTTTTTTACCTCTTGTACACAACCATGTCCAAGTGATCTGAGTGCGCACACACATCCGGTGTGTGACGTGTGTGTACGCGCGCTCTGGCTCACGCTTGACGGAGGGCGTGTCTGAAGCGTGGTGCTGACGCAACTTTGTGGTATTTTCTTGTTGGAAGACGCGCACTGTCATCGCTCGTGTCGTTTCTGAACTGTCTACTCTAGGATAATGATGACTTCTTTTAAGCAGACCCGCTTGCTGTCATGCATTGTATTTCTATACGAGCGCTCCATGTATCCATTTCATTCATCTGTAACTAGCCAAACACACATGCCGCAACTCCACCCTCCTCACCCTGCGTCACTTCCACCTAACCATGTAAAAAATAACAGATCCAGGAACAGTTTATTGAGACATGACACCGGCGAGAAAGAAAAAAAAGGAATCTTACTATGACGAAGGATTAGTCCATGAATAATATTTGTGCCATTCCGAAATTAAAGAGCCATCATTTTGAACCAAAAGGAATATACATAACCGTATATAATAATACTGTCAAACAATTCAAATAATTTTTTAAAGCACCACGCTTCAGACACGCCCTCCGTCAAGCGTGAGCCAGAGCGCGCCCACGCACACGTCACACACCGGATGTGTGTGCGCACTCAGATCACTTGGACATGGTTGTGTACAAGAGGTAAAAAACGATATAAATACTGTTCGTTTTCTCACACAAACCGCTCGTTTCGTGTCTTAGGCCATCAATGTGTAGTTACGATGGGGAATTGTTTAATTTGAATTTCTCTGTGCATGTTCTTTTTCCCTCTTATAGAGACAGTGACCTATACCTGCCATTATATGACTGACAGACTAGAACGGTTTGACCTAAAAACATCAAAATTGGATCTACTGAAGAAAAAAAGACCTACATCTTGGATGCCCTTGGGGTAAGCTGATAGATACCAAATTTTAATTTCAAAGTGAACTATCCCTTTAAGTATATGACAGTATCTTCATTTTTGGGTGAACTATCCTTTTAAGATCTCATCATATCCAGGATCTCATATCTAACACTACACATGCTTTATCTTTATATATTAACTTTCATTTAAGACACAAATAACTGTGTTTACGAGGATACTCGCAAAGACGAGATTTTTTTTTACACATAACTGTGTATTTGAACGTTTAGGCACAAGGAGTGAAAAGTTTAGTCAGCCAATACGAGCAGGTGCGCGCTGCGCGAATCAGGCTGAAACCGCCCTATGCACGCATTTACCAGAATGAATTCTGCCCCACTGCTTAATGTTCATTAACAGTTTAAACTATTTGTTTTAAAACCTGCTTAAAACGCATTTAAATGATAAGCTTAGCCTACATCTTGATGCGCAAAAGGATTGATATATTTCTACCGGATTATCTCACAACCCTTAAATGAATAGCCTATATAGAGTTTGTTCAAACACAAAACCAATATACTGTACATCCAGTTAATAATCAAACTAACCTAAAATCTGTGTGGACGATGATGCTGTATTTATTTATTTTTTTCTGCTCTGCGCAGAATAAAAAGTGGACAGCTGTGCGCGGTCCACTCGCTGTTCCAACAACTTCCACTCCATCAATAGCTTTAGTAAAATAACCCGATAGCTGGGGATTTTACTGACTAACTTGTGTTTTTTTTCTGTTCTTCATATTTGGAGTTTTTAATTTTTTGAGCCCCGCTCTCTCAGAATTGCTGACATTTTTACTTATCGAATATTGTTCTTTGCGCGACCATTTCCATATTACTCCAGAACGAAGTGAAGAGGTGAATGGAGACATACTGGGCAGCGATCACCTGATAGATACAGTGCACATATCGTTCAAAAGTCAAATACAGAATAAATGCATTTGATAGGTAAACCAAATTCAGACTTTACGCTTCAATCTCAAATGCTAATGCATGGAATTTACGGAAAAGCTCAACTAAATAACAGCGCTAATAAGTGGGGGGCGTGGTGGATTTGGTGATCAGCGCGCCAGTCAATCCCACAGCCAATCACGGGCCCCCTCCTTGCTCGGGCCCCGGGGCTTCAGCCCCGCCTAGCCCAATGGTTAAAACGGCCCTGCCTGTCAGCAAAACTTAAACCACTCTGCATTGGACCCATCATGAGTGCTAAGGCAGACAAAGGGGATCGGAAAAGAGAGATTGAGCAATCGCCAATGAAGAAAAAAAATCAGAGATTCAGCCATCTCCAGAGAAGAACTCGACGATACTATTGCTAACCGCATTGAACTAGCATTTAAAGAGCAGCAAAGCACTTTGAATTCGGTTGTGAATTCGGCAGTAAGAGATGCGATGGACTCGGTGCTGATTCCAGCATTGCGCGCACTGCGTGAGGACATACAAGCGACCAACAAGTCTGTTAAAGAGCTAAGAGAGGAATTTGAGGCCATAGCTACCACGGCGAAGCAGACACGTGACCGCGTTGATTTTGTTCAGGCAGATACACGTGAGGATAGAAGGACAGTCAAGGACTTAAGAAATAAGATGGAACGACTCACCGAGAAGATGACGGATGTTGAGGTCAGGTGCAGGAGAAACAACGTGCGACTGGTGGGGCTGCCAGAGGCGGCTGAGGGATCCGACGCGGCTGGTTTCCTCAGAGTTAATCTTTCCAAGTGGATTCCTTCCTTGAGGGGCCGTGACATTGAGATTGATCGGGCGCATCGCGTGTATGACGGAGGGAGGGGCTCCGATCGGCCGCGCACTCTCATCTTCCGTGTACTGAGATGGCATGACAGATTAGATATCCTGAAGGGTGCTCGGCAGGCTTATCCGGTGAAATGCGCACAGAGCAACGTCACACTGCTATTTTTTCCCGACTTTAGTCCGGCTACAGTGATCAGGTCCGGTTTTGAAGAAGATGACAGCGCTTGGTCTCCAGCCCTTCCTCATCTATCCGGCGGTAATTAAACTACGGCACAAAGGGGAACAGAGAAGCTTCGATTCCCCTCAGAAAGCGGAGGATTTTATCAGCTCCCTGTCTCAGCAGAAGTCGTATGCCGCAGCTCTGCAGGGGGGGGGGGGAGCAACGGCCGCTGTTTCTCCAGCCCAGCGGGAGGAGCTTGACGGCCGGAATGGACATGGTCCTAGCTGCCCGAGAGGGGATGATGCCAGGATAGACATGGATGCTTGCTAAACCTATTATTTGCTTTTTCTTTTCTCTTCTCTCCTACTGGGATATTGTCCTTATATATCCGGTACAACGATCTCTTTGCTGGTAAGACTGACACTCCTTTTTTCTTTTTTGGAGGGGACTAATGGAGGGTAGGTTTAATTAATAAAAAAATATTTTTTTGGCTGTGTGAGCCTTTCGGGAGACATGTCTTGCGTTGGAGTGGATCAGTCAAGAACTATCACTGATTTTTGTTGCTCAGTCAGACCTATGTTCTCAGTAATGTGCGGTCTGAGTTGTTCCTTGTTTATGGTTGTCCGTTGTTCATATTTTTATGTTGTTTTTGTTTTTGTTTTTTACAGCAGAGATTTATACTTTTATTTATTTTACCTTATTTCTAAAGGGATTTTTCATCTGGGAGGTTTGGTATCTAAAATGCACATCAGCGTTTACGTATTATTTACAGAATGGAAGTGCTTCTGCTTTTTTTCTTTTATTGAGTACAATCTTGGGATTATGAATATTCAATGCATACTCTAAATATTTTATCACTGAATGTGAATGGTTTAAATTCTGCTGTTAAACGAACCCGTGTGTTAGAATATTTACACCGTAAATCTATTTCCTGTGCCCTAATTCAAGAGACACATTTAAAACAATCTGACGTGGCACGTTTCCAGAATAAGTATTATAAATTAGCAGCTTTTTCCAGCACTCAAAATAAAACTAAGGGGGTGCTTATCCTTGTTAACCGGAAGTTAAATTTAACAATTGAACACCTTGGTAGTGATGAGAAGGGTAGATTTGTTTTTATCCGATGCAAAATATATAATAATAGGTTAGCATTGGTCTCTATTTATGGTCCTAATGAGACAGACAGTGCATTCCTTACACAGATTTCCAAAACTCTACTTGAGGAGGTTGATTGCCCTCTAGTGGTGGGTGGTGATTTTAATGCTGTCGTAAATCCTGCTTTAGATAAATCTCAATCTGATACAACAGCCAATCCATCCTCTAAATTATTGAATAAATTTATCACTGAGCTCAACTTAATCGATCTATGGAGAATTCAGAATACTAAAGCTAAGGACTTCACTTTTTTTCTAATAGACACAAGACTTTCTCTAGGATAGACTACATATTTCTCAGCCCATCTTTAATTTCGTCTAATTCCTCCATCTCTATATTACCAATTTTATTATCTGATCATTCTGCTGTGTTGTGCAGTGTTCCTCTTTCCGATGTTAAAGCCAAGTCCCCTAGATGGCGCTTTAACATATCATTATTAAGTAATCAGACTTTCATTACTTCTTTAAAAGAATATATTAAGGTTATTTTTTTAAATTAATATGCCCTCTGATGTGGATCCTCAAATACTGTGAGAAACGACTAAGTGTGCTATACGAGGTTTCTGTATATCTTTCTCTTCTACTCTTGCCAAAGCGAAAACTCACCAGTTTACACAATTAGAAAATAAAATCCAATCATTACAAAACCTACAAAAACAACATTTTACTGAGCAACAGGCTACACAGCTGTCCTCTTTAAAAGAAGAATATGATTTACTTTCACACTCAAAGGCGGAATTTATTTTACATAGGACTAGACAAAAATATTATTTTGAATCAGAGAGACCTAGTCATTTATTGGCCCTTAGGTTGAAAGAATGCGAGTCTAAGGCATATATTAGTGCAATAAAATCATCGGATGATCAGGTCACCACGAACCCTGTGGCAATTAATGACATATTTAAAGGTTTTTACACAAATCTGTATAAAGCCGAAACAGATTTTGATGAACCAATTTGTAAGCAGTATTTAGATAAATTGGAACTGCCTCGGATCTCACAGATGGATAAAGAATCTTTGGAGGCCCCATTAAGTTTGGAGGAACTCCACGTCTCTCTAAAAAGCCTTCAAAAGGGCAAATCGCCGGGTCTAGATGGTCTCCCCCTGAATTATATTTAGAAATTTGGGATTTGGTAGGGATACTTATGCTTAACTCATTTAATTTTGCAATTGAATTATTTCATAGAGATCAAAAAACATCACTGATTTCATTACTTCTTAAAAAAGGGAAAGATCCATTAGAATTGTTCCAGCTACAGACCGATTTCGCTTATCCCATGTGATCTAAAAATCTATGCTAAAGATTTTGCTTCTCGTATGGAGAAGGTAATTCACAGTCTGATCAAGGAGGACCAAACTGGTTTTATCAAGGGGCGCAATGCATCTGACAATATGCGTCGACTCCTTCATATTCTTGACTTTGCGGACTCCCACCCAACCCCTTGTGCGGTCTTTTCACTTGATGCAGAAAAAGCCTTTGACAGGCTAGAGTGGAATTATATGTGGGCAGTTCTGCAATGTTTCGGCTTCGGTGAACACTTTGTTTCTATGATTAAGACATTATACCACTCACCTGCAGCATCAGTCATAACTGGTAATATTATTTCCCCCTCATTCCCTTTACAGCAGGGAATGAGGCAGGGGTGTCCGCTTTCCCCCTTATTGTTTTGTCTATCTTTTGAACCCTTAGCACAAGCCATCAGGAAATCTGAAGTATCGATTAAGATTCATGACCATAATCATAGTATTTCATTATACGCTGATGATATTATTCTATATTTAGACCACTTTGATGTTTCAGTCTCTAGTATAATTAAGGAATTTGATAATTTTAGTAGCCTATCAGGATATAAAATAAATTGGAGCAAATCTGCTTTAATGCCAATTAACAATGTTAAGGTTAATTCTTCTATTCCCTCATTTATCCCTATTAAGGAATCTTTCATCTATTTGGGCATTACCATATATAAAAACATTCATAAGATTGCCAGAGACAATTTTAATAACATTTTAGTTAAGGTCAAAAATGAAATTCCAAGATGGAAGAATCTTAAAGTCTCTCTCCAAGGAAGAATCTCCACTGTCAAGATGAATTTGTTACCTCGATTTAATTTTTTTTCTCTATGCTACCACTTTCTCCCCCTCCAGGTTACTTTAAGGAGATCAACTCCATAAATTCTAAGTTTATCTGGAATGATAAATGTCCCAGAATTAAACTTACCACATTACAACATCCTAATAGCGCAGGAGGACTGGCTGTACCAAATTTTGAATTATATTATTGGTCGTTCCAGCTTAAGGCTCTTCATAATTGGGTTGATCCTCAATCTACAGTTTCATGGAGGGTGATTGAAGCTGACAAGGTTAAACCAAATAGACTTCAAGATATTTTATTTACTGGCACAGGAAAAAAAGGGGATAATTATAAATTTGGTCCGGTTGTGGCTAACTCTATTAAAATCTGGAAAACGGTTGAACGTCGGATAGGTGGACCCTTCAAATTCTGTAACAGTACACCCTTATGGCACAATTTAAATTTTGTATGTGGAAATCATCCATTTGTCCAACCCTCTTGGTCTTCTTTAGGTGTAAACACGTGCGGTGATATATATGCAGGGCTCGAAATTGCGACCATTTTGGTCGCATATGCTCCCGAAATGTAATCTGTGCGACTCCAAAATATATTTGGGAGCATTTGTGCGAGTGCAAATAATTGTTGTGGTGCGATCTCTACAGTTCTCTGCTAAACGTTCGCGAATTACTGCACAGCATGTGCCACATGACAGGGAGCTAACTTGGAACTAGGGGTGTGCGATATAACGATTTTTGATCGTGGACGATAAAAATGACTCCACGATCTGCTTTTGAAGAAATATTGTAGTATCGTGCTACAGCGCACATTCTATCAGTTCCAGTTCTGGTGCCGCCGTCTCTATGTACTGTACAATGCCACATCCATTCAGTGTTAACTCAGCGGTAGAGTTACACTCACGAAACACTGCACTTATTCACAATCACAAAAGTACATTATTTGCGTGTGTTTTAAAGCCTTGCCGGTTAAGCTTTTTATTCACGCGCTGGTCTGACGTGCGCTTTTTCTGAGCCCGTGCACCTGAAGCGCACGAACTGAAAAGCCTGTCTAACAGCGCCTGATTACTGAACTAAGTTATCTTTTGAGCTAATACTGTCAAAACACACAAGGTTTACATATAGACTCAGTTAATTATGTCTAAAATAAAAGTAAACAGCTGAGAGGAATGGATGCGTGCCTTTATATTAGAAGCGTGCAGCTCTTAAAGGGACAGAACTAAACATGCAGCCGACTGTCATTAAAGGGATAGTTCACCCTAAAATTTAATTTGTCATTATTTACTCACTCACATGTTGTCCCAAACCTGTATTAATTTATTTCATGTGCTGAACACAAAAGAAGATATTTTGAAGAATGTGGGTAACCAAACAGTTGCTGGTCCACTTGATTGTAGGATAAAAAAATACTATGGAAGTCACTGTGGACCAGCAACTGTTTAAATAGCATTTATGTTCAGCAGAAGAAAGAAACTCAGGTTTAAAACTAATTTTGAGTGAGTAAATGATGGTATTACTATAAAACACTGACAGAATCAACAGACAGATGACAGAATTTTTATTCTTTAATGTTAAAACAACAAAACACAAAGAGAAAGAAATAACTAACTACTCTTGACTGAAAAAATAATAGTTACTTTAATAGGAATCAATCTATATAGTGATTTATTTTTATATTTGTTCACTCAATTTCTTGAATGCTCCTGCTAAATATGCCTGTTGTACCTGAAAATAAAACACTGTTTATTTTATTTGTATATTATGTGTATTTGTAATGTGTATCTTTGTTCTTATTTTTTAATAACGAAGATAAAGTAATGACAAAGATTTTTATCTTCACCCATTTTGGCCTAAATATCCACCATTCTTTTTTATATTCTGTTACCTTGAAAGGCTTTGTCTTTATAATAGGGAAATTAGTCTGGCCATACTGCTCAGACAAAATAGTAAAACTAACGACAAAGAATCGTGATAAAATCATGAAATATTGATATATTTTTGCCATATCGCCCACCCCTACTTGGAACTGACCGGTTTTGTGACCGCATTGAATGCACAACAAACTGCATTGAAACCATTTTCCAAAATTTAATTTGTGTGGAAATATTGCCAAGTGTGTAAACAGCCATTAACGCTGAAGACGGACACAAAGAAAAGAAAATACTGTAGCAGCCTGAGCAAGCTCAACGTTCACTATGCGAAATATGGAAGAGAAATCCTAAATATTGAATTGGTAGTGGGGGTTTATATGAATGTATTACATTTTCTTCTCATCTTGCCTCTGTATATTGCATGTATAAAAAACAAAGCACTGCAGCTTAAAGATCAGGTTCAATTGATGAAGATTGTTAATCATCAGGAAGGATGTTGCCAGCCCTTCCGCTCAATTGGCAGTTGTGTTGCTCCTTAATATTCAGTGGGTGCTCCTAAAAAATTTTTGGTGCTCCTAACTTCTTGAAGTGCTACCAAGTAAAAAAAGTTAATTTCGAGCCCTGATATGATAACCAGGGCCTCTGTTCATTTCAGACATTAAGAACCAAATTTTGTCTACCAGCATCCGCATATTTTGTCTTTCTTCAATTACGTTCTGCTTTCAAAGCTTATGGCGTTCCTTGGTCTTCTTCCATTTCCTCTCATCCTATGCGGGACTGGATTGCACCATCTGTTGGTCGGCCATCTGTTTCCTTAATATATAATAAAATTATTGATTGTATTACAAAACCTCTTTCTATTAAAACTATTTGGAATAGGGAATTGTCTGACCTTAATTTATCTGTCGACTGGGAGAGAGTGTGGTCTAATCTCAGCTTAACATCTAAAAATCTGGCTCATCGTCTTATTCACTTCAAAGTCATTCATAGAGCATACATAACTCCTTACAAAAGATTCCAAATGAAACTACAGTCAAATTTGAACTGCCATATATGTAACACTACATCATCAGGCACTTTTCTGCATATGTTTTGGGAATGTCCTGTCGTCATCAGTCTATGGACACATGTAAACCTGGTTTTGTCATCATTACTGCGAATTGATTGGTCTGTTAACCCAAGTTTGTGTCTTCTTAATGATGATTCTGGTCTCTGTATTAGTTCGATGCAATAGAGAATGTTGTTTGCTGGTTTTACAGCTGCGAAGAAGACAATAATCCAGAACTGGTTTACACCACACATGTGTAGAAAAACATATTGGATCCGTAGCCTCCTGCAAATAGTGTCATGTGAATGTACAACGGCGCGAGTCGGTGGGGCCAGGCCTTCGACCATTGATGCTTGGCAGTGTTTTTTTGTTGGATATACGTAATTGTATAAAGGAGTGACTTTTGTGTTCTTGTTGTCCTTCCCTCTCCCCCTCCCTTTTGATTGGACCTTGAGATGTTGAGTATGTGTCTGTTGTTTTGTTTTGTTATATTTTGGATACTATGTTGTGTTATGTGTGAATTTTTTTTTTTTTTTAATTGTTGTTAACAAAAAAAAAAAAACAGCAGGGCATGCAAATTCGGTCTGTTTCTGGCCAGACAGAAACTGCACAAAGGCTGAATGTAAATATAAGTCTCTGTAAATCCACTTTCTGACACTGAGTGGCGCTTATAGAAAAGCTGAATACAGCTGTTTCCCGTAACCTCTGTGAACAAAGCAGTATTGAGATTAAGAACACTTCTAGGTATTACATGGAGCGAAGATGAAAACAAAATGCCATCGAATCGTTTCTGAAGACAGTCAGAACCTTCAGAGGTACATTCATATAATTAATTAATTCATATATTCATTTGTATAATTCCCTCAGCACTCTTTTAAAACCTCCCAGCTTTTCCGCCCTGTTTTCACTCAAAACGAAACTACTCTGCACGCTGTGCGCACGTGGGACTGTTACTGAAAACTGTGCTTTAAGCTGGACAGTATTTATTTATCTTGAGTTGTTCAAATCGTGGTAATCGAATACGGTTTTAATGATAATTCAAAAATGAAACGGTAATACTAACCGTGGGGAATTTTATCATGATTTATCGTCAAACCGGTAATCATTACATCCCTAGTTGTCTTGTTGTTTGCTGTTTTTGTCTGCTGCTTCTGCCTGTTTATCCAGTGCTTGCCGATGTCTCCAACTCGACACATCGCCAATCAAGGGGGGTATGTAGTATCAGAACGAGTCAGACAAAATTAAGATTCGATCAGAACATCGAAACATGAGGAGCTGAAATTCCAGAGAAGCCCCAAGAAAACAGGACGTCGTAAATCAGATTCCTAGCTCCAGCCGTCTGAAGAAAGCCTAACCAGCAAGCCTCTTTCACAAAACAGCTTGCAACATTGAGACAAAAGAACACTTATTGATAATTCCAATTAAGGAAGGAGACTGTCAAATTTGGGGCAAGTAATCAAGACTGATGGTCAAAGAGATGGCCGTCACATGTAAATCTGTGATAGAAATCACGAGCTACAGACTTTCTTGGGTGGGTCTCCCCCATACAAGACAAAGACTTAGACTGAAATTCCTCAGGAGACCTTTTAACCTCTCTCTGGTCTTCACAGAACATGCCTCTTATTCTCCATAGAACTACACAGAGACTTTCTTTTTCATATGCACCTAAAATCATCCTAAAAGGACATTTCTATGCATAACCCCATATTATGTATGTCTTTTTAATAACTATTGAATGACTTAAAGGGTTATTCGTGTTTGGCATGTATGAGTTTGAAAAATCATGCTTTAAATGTTTCTTCCAATCAATTCTTTGTCAAATGTATCATAGTCTTGTTATAGAAATCATGTCCAAAAGTATACTTTGCAAGAGCCTTTAAAGTTCGGACATGTGACTGACCAGATAACATGTTGATTTATTGATTGGGTGGAGAAACAGAGCAACACCCCGAGCCAGGACAGTATCTAATTGGTCAAGACAACCATTGGGACGGGTCCGAAAGCCAAGTTTAAAAACCCAGGACACCATCAAATCGCTCTCTTCTTCTTTTTGTGCTTTTGCATTTTGACGCTGCTTTTTAGCGCTCTTTGAGCGTGCTCTGGCCTACATGCCAGCTGCTACTTAACACCACGATGAGAAGAAATACCACCTAGTCTCGTTACATTCTTTTATCCTTTTTCTTTGCGAGTTTCGTGTTCTCAGTTTAAGTTTTGCTGCCACGCCTCGTCTCCGATGTCAACTCGAGTCTTTGACCGCCTCAAAACTTCTACCAGCCACAACTCCGCATCTTCAGCCAAGAGCCATCGCCCAACCATTGGCTTCCCAAGACATCACTTCAACGACCACAGCCAATCAGCAACCTCGGGAAAACCCCTGTCTGCAACTAAGACGACGAAAGGGAATCCCTTTAAGCAACGCAAGCAAGTAACCTCCAGATTTTTGCTGAGCTGGTGCGTTTAATACAAATTTTAGCCTCATTGAGAAATTCAAAGCGAGGGTTAAATAAGTGATTGAAGGTTGTTCAGGTCGATGCAATAGCACATATTGCTGTAAACTTGGGATATCATATTTTCATTCTCTTAACTCATCCTTTCCTTACTTGCTCTCCTTCTGCAACGTGTGAATGTGTGAATGCTTGTGTTCATGTGTTAGATTAGTTTACATGCCTTAGATTTATCAAATAAAGCCTTGTTTATATTGAAAAGATAAGTATCTTGTGTTTTGTGTGGCATCACTGGGATTCCACTTCGCTGGTTTGAATCCTATCTCACCGGCAGGTCTTTCAGGGTGGCCTGGGGAGGGGAGGTATCCAAAACACATCAACTGGTCACTGGAGTTCCTCAGGGTTCAGTTCTTGGACCCCTCCTCTTCTCCACATACACTACATCACTGGGTCCCATCATACAGGCACATGGCTTCTCCTATCATTGCTACGCCGATGACACACAGCTCTATCTCTCTTTTCAACCTGATGATCCAACGGTAGCTGCACGGATCTCAGGCTGTCTGGCGGACATCTTGGCATGGATGAAAGAACATCACCTACAGCTCAACCTGGCAAAGACTGAGCTTCTTGTCTTCCCTGCCAATCCGACTCTACAGCATGACTTCACGATTCAGTTAGGCTCATCAATAATTACCCCATCAACTTCGGTCAGAAATCTTGGTGTAATCTTTGATGACCAGCTGACCTTCAAAGAGCACATTGCAAAGACTGCTCGATCTTGCAGGTTTGCACTACACAACATCAGAATGATCAGGCCCTTTCTGACAGAGCATGCTGCACAACTTCTTGTCCAGGCCCTTGTCGTTTCTAGGCTGGACTACTGAAATGCTCTTCTGGCTGGACTTCCATCAAACACAATCAAACCTCTACAAATTATTCAGAATGCAGCGGCACGACTGGTCTTCAACGAGCCAAAAAGAGCCCATGTTACACCTCTCTTCATCTCCTTGCACTGGCTACCAGTTGCAGCTCGCATCAAGTTCAAGACACTGATGCTTGCATACAGAACGACCACAGGCTCAGCACCCTCCTACTTCCACTCACTATTACGAATCTACATCCCCTCCAGAAGTCTGAGATCTGCTAGTGAGCGACGCCTTGTGATACCATCACAGAGAGGCTCAAAATCACTCTCCAGAACATTCTCGTTCACCATTCCTGGCTGGTGGAATAATCTTCCCACCCCTATCCGGAATGCTGGATCCTTGTCAATCTTCAAGCAACAACTGAAAACTCATCTCTTTCAGCACTGCTTGACTTCATCCTAAAATATTTTTTTTTTTTTTTAAAAACTTAATCTTTCACTTTATCTTTCTCTCCTTCCCTTGTTAGCTTGCACTTATTTGAACAATGACTGAGACTTGGTGTTACGAGCACTTCCTGTCTGATTGCCTCTTCAAGATGAATCGCTTTATGTATTCCCCAATTGTAATTGCCAAATTACTAAATGTAAATGTAAATGTTTTGTGCTCACAAGTTAATGTCTTAATCTGCCGATCTTGTTACTGTGCTATTTAATAGTGTTTTCACTATATTTTGGATTTTGATATCCAGTGCAGAATTGATTGTTATACGGCTCCTTCAGTGAATCGCTGCCGCCTTAGTGATCAGCCATAAAACAGTGAGTCTGTTCAAATTCCCTATAAAATCATAAATGATTCCCTTTGAGCTAAATTGACCTGCTTATGTTATATTATATATTAACATCTACAATGGTGAGGCTGCATAGTCGCAGGACAAAACACCGCTCTTCCATTCCGATCAAAACATCAAACAAGTTCTCCCCAATCAGTGATCTCCCCACTGAGAAACCTGATAAAAGCGCTCTAGTTATTGCCGATTCTATTGTACGGATCGTGAAAATAGAAACACCAGCCACCATAGTCCAATGTTTACCAGGAGCCAGAGCGCCTGACATCTTGGCAAATTTAAAAGTGCTGGCTAAATGTAAATTCAGTAAGATTGTTATTCACATCGGCACTAATGATGTTCGACTTCGCCAGTCGGAGATCACTAAAAGTAACATTGAAGAGGTGTGTGAACATGCAAGTACAATGTCAAACCCAAGATGGCGCTGCTATGTTCGGCCGCCGTCCGGGTCGCTCCGCTAAGACTATGCTTTTATTTACTTTTTTACCTACTTTTGATTTCTATTTTTAAACACATAACGTCGGCACTGATCACCTACGACAAAAGTACACTCTTGGACATTGGAAACCGCTTCACTAACCTGGTTCAGGACACTTTATCACCGAATCCATCGTGGCCTCTTGAGATTCTTCGGAACGCGGAGAACAAAGGACACAGGAGACGGAACAAAAAACACAGTGGAAATAGCGCTGGTATTCGAAACAGATTGAGGAAAAGGGCTCACAGTCCTCCTTTACCGAGCATTCTGCTCGCTAATGTCCAATCCTTGGATAATAAGATGGACGATCTTAGAGCCAGGATAAGTTTCCAACGGGACATAAGGGACTGTAACATCATCTGTCTGTCTGAAACATGGCTCACGCCCTCGGTTCCGGACACTGCTGTAACGCCGTCTGACAACTTCTCTGTTTTACGGATGGACAGAACAGCTGAGGCCGGTAAATCCAAAGGTGGAGGAGTGTGTTTCATGACTAACAAGGAATGGTGTGACCCCAGGAATATCTCCTCTCTGTCGCGATTCTGCTCGCCTCATCTGGAACATCTATCCATTATTTGCCGCCCATTCTATCTACCCCGCGAGTTCTCCGCGGTCATCGCTACTGCCGTTTACATTCCACCTCAGGCAGACACCGGCTTGGCTTTGTCTAAACTTCACGACGTGATCAGCGGCTACATTAACCAACATCCTGATGCTGCCTTTATCATCGCGGGGGATTTTAACAAAGCCAACCTCAGGCAGGTCATGCCGAACTTTCACCAGCATGTATCCTGTCCAACTAGAGGTCCGAATACACTGGATCACTGCTACTCTCAGTTTAAGAATGCCTACAAGGCCCGTTCACTGCCTGCTTTTGGTAAGTCGGACCACGCCGCCATTTTCCTCACACCGGAATATAAACAAAGGCTCGTACAGGAACCCCCGGTGAAGAGGGAAGTGACGCGTTGGTCCTCCCACTCTGAAGCTATGCTACAGGCGGCTCTTGATGACGTCGACTGGGACATGTTCAGGGCGAGCTCATCTGACGTCAGCGAGTTCACGGAGGTAGCAGTGAGCTTTGTAAACACACTTACCGAACAAGCTACAGAAACGATTACTGTAAGGACTTTCCCTAATCAGAAACCGTGGGTGGACAGATCAATCCGTGATGCGGTTAACAAACGCACTGCCGCATACAACGAGGCTCTTTTGTCTGGGAATATGTGCGAGTATAAAGCAGCGTGTTATGCTCTCAGACGAGCAGTAAGTGCCGCCAAACATCGTTACAAAGAGAGAATTGAGTCTCACTTTCAGCTCAATGACTCTCGACGCATGTGGCAGGGACTAAGGACCACCTGTGCCTTTGGAAACAAATCCTCCGCAGAGGTGAGAGCAGATCCGTCGCTGGCCGAAGAATTAAACACCTACGGCCGATTTGAAAGCAATGGCTGCAGCGCGGCTCTGCCGAGCAGCGCATCAGGAAGCAGCAGGCAGAGAAGCGAGAATCATGCGATCACCGTGACGGAGGACGAGGTTCGGAGGGCACTAAAGGGAGTGAACATCAGGAAAGCGGCTGGACCTGACGGGATCACAGGCCGGGTTCTGAGATCATGCGCTGATCAGCTTGCTGGGTTGTTTACTTCTATCTTCAACGAGTCCCTTGCTACCTCTGTGGTTCCCACCTCCTTTAAAAAATCCATCATCATCCCTGTGCCTAAGAACAATAAACCCTCTTGCCTGAATGACTATCATCCAGTGGCCCTCACATCTATAGTCATGAAGGTTTTTGAGAGACTTGTTAAGAGCCACATTAGCTCCTCCATCCCTGTTACTTTGGACCCTCTTCAGTTTGCATATCGCTCCAACAAAACCTCTTTCTATTAAAACTATTTGGAATAGGGAATTGTCTGACCTTAATTTATCTGTCGACTGGGAGAGAGTGTGGTCTAATCTCAGCTTAACATCTAAAAATCTGGCTCATCGTCTTATTCACTTCAAAGTCATTCATAGAGCATACATAACTCCTTACAAAAGATTCAAAATGAAACTACAGTCAAATTTGAACTGCCATATATGTAACACTACATCATCAGGCACTTTTCTGCATATGTTTTGGGAATGTCCTGTCGTCATCAGTCTATGGACACATGTAAACCTGGTTTTGTCATCATTACTGCGAATTGATTGGTCTGTTAACCCAAGTTTGTGTCTTCTTAATGATGATTCTGGTCTCTGTATTAGTTCGATGCAATAGAGAATGTTGTTTGCTGGTTTTACAGCTGCGAAGAAGACAATAATCCAGAACTGGTTTACACCACACATGTGTAGAAAAACATATTGGATCCGTAGCCTCCTGCAAATAGTGTCATGTGAATGTACAACGGCGCGAGTCGGTGGGGCCAGGCCTTCGACCATTGATGCTTGGCAGTGTTTTTTTGTTGGATATACGTAATTGTATAAAGGAGTGACTTTTGTGTTCTTGTTGTCCTTCCCTCTCCCCCTCCCTTTTGATTGGACCTTGAGATGTTGAGTATGTGTCTGTTGTTTTGTTTTGTTATATTTTGGATACTATGTTGTGTTATGTGTGAATTTTTTTTTTTTTTTAATTGTTGTTAACAAAAAAAAAAAAACAGCAGGGCATGCAAATTCGGTCTGTTTCTGGCCAGACAGAAACTGCACAAAGGCTGAATGTAAATATAAGTCTCTGTAAATCCACTTTCTGACACTGAGTGGCGCTTATAGAAAAGCTGAATACAGCTGTTTCCCGTAACCTCTGTGAACAAAGCAGTATTGAGATTAAGAACACTTCTAGGTATTACATGGAGCGAAGATGAAAACAAAATGCCATCGAATCGTTTCTGAAGACAGTCAGAACCTTCAGAGGTACATTCATATAATTAATTAATTCATATATTCATTTGTATAATTCCCTCAGCACTCTTTTAAAACCTCCCAGCTTTTCCGCCCTGTTTTCACTCAAAACGAAACTACTCTGCACGCTGTGCGCACGTGGGACTGTTACTGAAAACTGTGCTTTAAGCTGGACAGTATTTATTTATCTTGAGTTGTTCAAATCGTGGTAATCGAATACGGTTTTAATGATAATTCAAAAATGAAACGGTAATACTAACCGTGGGGAATTTTATCATGATTTATCGTCAAACCGGTAATCATTACATCCCTAGTTGTCTTGTTGTTTGCTGTTTTTGTCTGCTGCTTCTGCCTGTTTATCCAGTGCTTGCCGATGTCTCCAACTCGACACATCGCCAATCAAGGGGGGTATGTAGTATCAGAACGAGTCAGACAAAATTAAGATTCGATCAGAACATCGAAACATGAGGAGCTGAAATTCCAGAGAAGCCCCAAGAAAACAGGACGTCGTAAATCAGATTCCTAGCTCCAGCCGTCTGAAGAAAGCCTAACCAGCAAGCCTCTTTCACAAAACAGCTTGCAACATTGAGACAAAAGAACACTTATTGATAATTCCAATTAAGGAAGGAGACTGTCAAATTTGGGGCAAGTAATCAAGACTGATGGTCAAAGAGATGGCCGTCACATGTAAATCTGTGATAGAAATCACGAGCTACAGACTTTCTTGGGTGGGTCTCCCCCATACAAGACAAAGACTTAGACTGAAATTCCTCAGGAGACCTTTTAACCTCTCTCTGGTCTTCACAGAACATGCCTCTTATTCTCCATAGAACTACACAGAGACTTTCTTTTTCATATGCACCTAAAATCATCCTAAAAGGACATTTCTATGCATAACCCCATATTATGTATGTCTTTTTAATAACTATTGAATGACTTAAAGGGTTATTCGTGTTTGGCATGTATGAGTTTGAAAAATCATGCTTTAAATGTTTCTTCCAATCAATTCTTTGTCAAATGTATCATAGTCTTGTTATAGAAATCATGTCCAAAAGTATACTTTGCAAGAGCCTTTAAAGTTCGGACATGTGACTGACCAGATAACATGTTGATTTATTGATTGGGTGGAGAAACAGAGCAACACCCCGAGCCAGGACAGTATCTAATTGGTCAAGACAACCATTGGGACGGGTCCGAAAGCCAAGTTTAAAAACCCAGGACACCATCAAATCGCTCTCTTCTTCTTTTTGTGCTTTTGCATTTTGACGCTGCTTTTTAGCGCTCTTTGAGCGTGCTCTGGCCTACATGCCAGCTGCTACTTAACACCACGATGAGAAGAAATACCACCTAGTCTCGTTACATTCTTTTATCCTTTTTCTTTGCGAGTTTCGTGTTCTCAGTTTAAGTTTTGCTGCCACGCCTCGTCTCCGATGTCAACTCGAGTCTTTGACCGCCTCAAAACTTCTACCAGCCACAACTCCGCATCTTCAGCCAAGAGCCATCGCCCAACCATTGGCTTCCCAAGACATCACTTCAACGACCACAGCCAATCAGCAACCTCGGGAAAACCCCTGTCTGCAACTAAGACGACGAAAGGGAATCCCTTTAAGCAACGCAAGCAAGTAACCTCCAGATTTTTGCTGAGCTGGTGCGTTTAATACAAATTTTAGCCTCATTGAGAAATTCAAAGCGAGGGTTAAATAAGTGATTGAAGGTTGTTCAGGTCGATGCAATAGCACATATTGCTGTAAACTTGGGATATCATATTTTCATTCTCTTAACTCATCCTTTCCTTACTTGCTCTCCTTCTGCAACGTGTGAATGTGTGAATGCTTGTGTTCATGTGTTAGATTAGTTTACATGCCTTAGATTTATCAAATAAAGCCTTGTTTATATTGAAAAGATAAGTATCTTGTGTTTTGTGTGGCATCACTGGGATTCCACTTCGCTGGTTTGAATCCTATCTCACCGGCAGGTCTTTCAGGGTGGCCTGGGGAGGGGAGGTATCCAAAACACATCAACTGGTCACTGGAGTTCCTCAGGGTTCAGTTCTTGGACCCCTCCTCTTCTCCACATACACTACATCACTGGGTCCCATCATACAGGCACATGGCTTCTCCTATCATTGCTACGCCGATGACACACAGCTCTATCTCTCTTTTCAACCTGATGATCCAACGGTAGCTGCACGGATCTCAGGCTGTCTGGCGGACATCTTGGCATGGATGAAAGAACATCACCTACAGCTCAACCTGGCAAAGACTGAGCTTCTTGTCTTCCCTGCCAATCCGACTCTACAGCATGACTTCACGATTCAGTTAGGCTCATCAATAATTACCCCATCAACTTCGGTCAGAAATCTTGGTGTAATCTTTGATGACCAGCTGACCTTCAAAGAGCACATTGCAAAGACTGCTCGATCTTGCAGGTTTGCACTACACAACATCAGAATGATCAGGCCCTTTCTGACAGAGCATGCTGCACAACTTCTTGTCCAGGCCCTTGTCGTTTCTAGGCTGGACTACTGAAATGCTCTTCTGGCTGGACTTCCATCAAACACAATCAAACCTCTACAAATTATTCAGAATGCAGCGGCACGACTGGTCTTCAACGAGCCAAAAAGAGCCCATGTTACACCTCTCTTCATCTCCTTGCACTGGCTACCAGTTGCAGCTCGCATCAAGTTCAAGACACTGATGCTTGCATACAGAACGACCACAGGCTCAGCACCCTCCTACTTCCACTCACTATTACGAATCTACATCCCCTCCAGAAGTCTGAGATCTGCTAGTGAGCGACGCCTTGTGATACCATCACAGAGAGGCTCAAAATCACTCTCCAGAACATTCTCGTTCACCATTCCTGGCTGGTGGAATAATCTTCCCACCCCTATCCGGAATGCTGGATCCTTGTCAATCTTCAAGCAACAACTGAAAACTCATCTCTTTCAGCACTGCTTGACTTCATCCTAAAATAATTTTTTTTTTTTAAAAACTTAATCTTTCACTTTATCTTTCTCTCCTTCCCTTGTTAGCGTGCACTTATTTGAACAATGACTGAGACTTGGTGTTACGAGCACTTCCTGTCTGATTGCCTCTTCAAGATGAATCGCTTTATGTATTCCCCAATTGTAATTGCCAAATTACTAAATGTAAATGTAAATGTTTTGTGCTCACAAGTTAATGTCTTAATCTGCCGATCTTGTTACTGTGCTATTTAATAGTGTTCTCACTATATTTTGGATTTTGATATCCAGTGCAGAATTGATTGTTATACGGCTCCTTCAGTGAATCGCTGCCGCCTTAGTGATCAGCCATAAAACAGTGAGTCTGTTCAAATTCCCTATAAAATCATAAATGATTCCCTTTGAGCTAAATTGACCTGCTTATGTTATATTATATATTAACATCTACAATGGTGAGGCTGCATAGTCGCAGGACAAAACACCGCTCTTCCATTCCGATCAAAACATCAAACAATTTCTCCCCAATCAGTGATCTCCCCACTGAGAAACCTGATAAAAGCGCTCTAGTTATTGCCGATTCTATTGTACGGAACGTGAAAATAGAAACACCAGCCACCATAGTCCAATGTTTACCAGGAGCCAGAGCGCCTGAAATCTTGGCAAATTTAAAAGTGCTGGCTAAATGTAAATTCAGTAAGATTGTTATTCACATCGGCACTAATGATGTTCGACTTCGCCAGTCGGAGATCACTAAAAGTAAGACTTTAATAAAATCACTGTTGTTTTAAGCGAAAGCGATGATCCAGTCCGTTTTATGCAGTCGTTGTGTTTTAGGCGTCCGCCTTTTTAGTTTTGTTCCAGGAGACAGGTACGACTGTAACTGTCTGCTCTTCTTTAAGAAAACATGCGGCCTGCAGTTTTTAACATCTCTTAATTTTTCACAATCGCAAATGTTTGTTTAGCTTAAATATTAGTTTTTAGTCAGTTACAAAAGTGTCAGGCATGATGCTTATATGTCTTTTTAAATACTTACGAAAAAGTTACAGGTTTCTTGGGCGAACGCTTGCCAGAGTGTTACTCAATAAGTCCTCTGCGTTATCTTTTAATAAAATATTCCATTGAATGTCACGAAGACAAATTCTGTAACAGCGTTCGTAAATGAATATAAACGTACAAATCTTTATAGAGACAATAAGAACAATACGGTCTAACAACACAAACACAAATGCTTGTTCTAACTTTCACACATCAGACTGATCCCTGCTAACTACGCCTAAAGCTGCTAGATATCTTGACTTTATCCGTGTGTTTAATGGCGCTAGGCCTTGTCACGCCGTTGTGAGATATAAATCGCAAAGTTTTTTCTTAGGGCTACGCTTTGAAACCAGAATAATTCCATGACTTTGCGCATTCTTTCCGTTTGAATTTGTTTACCGCTCTTGTTGTATTTTCCCATCTAACGTTAATTGTTAGGCCTTACGCTTTGCATCCTAGTTTTTGCTGTCATGTTAGATCTTTGTACATATTTCTGTGAATTTGCTTGATTTTTTTAAAATATGGCTTCAACCCGTCGTCTTCATTCGAGACGTTTACGTTATATTATTAACACCGTCCTAGTTTATATCATGTATGATCGTTTCTCGATAATTATTTCCATCTGCGCTCGTATTCCGGCCGTTTTCTTTTTAGAAAATTGATTAAAAATATATTTGTAAATTGCTCATTTGTAAGTCGCTTCGGAAAAAGGCATATACACATTTTTTAATTTTTTAACAATATATTGTTGGATATACATTGAAGTAGAGAAGAAAATGATCCAATTGTCGTTACAAACAAACAATAGTAATGACATTACAGGCGGTCTAGCCAGAAAAGAAAATTTCTGCAACCCAACATGTTTTGTTGTAATATAAAATCAACCAATGATCCGACAATTTCACATATCATGGATTCATAATTTTTTGCGATCAGCGACGTACATAAATCTGTTACATACGTACACAGACAGAGAACCTCGTTAATGTCCATCTCATCCTCACATTCACACAACACATCCAGAATTTTTCTGGCGGTTAAACAGGCCGGGTCTCTGCCGGTAATAAACATGCTTGTCAAATCAGGCCATGAATCGGTCAGACTTCTTACAACGTCCATTTCGTTCTTGAGATTTTTTACACGCTTGGTATCCCCCGTAGAATCATGATTCAGATCGGACGCAGCATCGATGATCGTGGTCATAAGATCGATCATTTGTCCTCGGTAATGCGGTTTAAACGTAGAGTCTATAACGCCTTTTACAGGACACATTTTTCCCGCGCCACAGTCGCACTCCAGTTGCTCATCCGCAGCGTCGCTCTCCATCGGCTTTTGCACGGCATCAGACATCCTTTTCAGAAATCGATTCTTTCTTTTGACTGTTTTAATCCACGATGGATCCTCCGAAGTGATATTAATTGAAAAATTGCAGAGTTCTCAGGATTGTTGAAGCTGATTCTGTCGGGTCCGTGTTTTGATCGACAAGAAGTTGTAGTAGCACCGTCAAACGCAGGTCTAGAGTTTATCCGGAACAGCTCCTCTTTGCTCGCAGAGGATATAGCGTAGACGTACGCAAGTAGTGACGGATCTTTTGTACATTCGTGCGAAATAAATTGTTGAGGTCCACGTGTTGGCTGTTGGTTGGTTGTTGAGATGTTGCCGGAGGCGGTGGACCTGCAGGGGCATGTTTTGGTCAAAGAGAAATAGTTCTCACAGAAATATATTTTGGTTAACGATTACGAGGTCATTTATTAGGATTTTTTGTTAAGGCGAATTGTTTCAAGTAATGTATCGTGGATCGGGAAAACACCCGTTGATCAGGTTTGTTATACCGGATACACAGACTGATCATTTAACTTGACCGAAACAGTTTGTCTATCATCGAAAAAATGGTGTTTAATAGAGGCACGTCGCTCCGATCGAAATATAGATTTGTTTTGCAGCACCCGAAAGGGTTGTCCTCAGGAATAGGAAAGTCACGATCATACTCGGAGTCAGTCTCATCAGAGTCTGATTCATCGTCTGATTCATCATCTGACTCGTCGCTGCTTTGAGACAAAAAGTTTTTTTCAGATTCCTCCCGACGTTTATTTCCCATCATGAGATAATTATGGTCATGATGCGTTTTGTTCCAACAGGATGTAATGCACATGTAGGCCGTCCGCATTGTCACCCGATACCTCATCCCCTGCGTAACAGCATCCCACTGGAAAATGTACCTGATTTTATCGCCAAAATTAAATTCTCTCCAAATTTCATTGTAGAAGTATGTCCAGTCTATGGCGGTCAAAAGCAGGTAGGCGCATTCGGATGTATAGTCCTCGTAAGAATCCAAAACATAGAGTTTCACGGTCTGCAATGATGTGTCAAACACAAATCTACCTACACGATCATCAGACACTGGGAAATCTTGTTTCACAAAATCTTCACGGACAATCTTCGTCTTCGTCCGTTTCAACAGAACTTCTTGGCGGTGTTACAGACATAGCTCTTGTTTCAGGAGCGGTGGCGGTTGTTGTAACGATGTAGAAAACCTTATTTAAATACCGAATTCTGAATGTAGGCAGGCCACACAACCGAGGAAAGTAACGCGGCGTGTGCTTTAACGCGTGATATTATCTCTTAAATTATTAGATAATTTATAGTAATAGTAGTTCGTGAAAACCTCTGATAGTGGTATTTATCCATTTTCTAAAAAGAAAACGGCTGGAATACGAGCGTAGATGGAAATAATTATCGAGAAACGATCATACATGATATAAACTAGGACGGTGTTAATAATATAACGTAAACATCTCGAATGAAGACGACGGGTTGAAGCCATATTTTTAAAAAATCAAGCAAATTCACAGAAATATGTACAAAGATCTAACATGACAGCAAAAACTAGGATGCAAAGCGTAAGGCCTAACAATTAACGTTAGATGGGAAAATACAACAAGAGCGGTAAACAAATTCAAACGGAAAGAATGCGCAAAGTCATGGAATTATTCTGGTTTCAAAGCGTAGCCCTATGAAAAAACTTTGCGATTTATATCTCACAATGGCGTGACAAGGCCTAGCGCCGTTAAACACACGGATAAAGTCAAGATATCTAGCAGCTTTAGGCGTAGTTAGCAGGGATCAGTCTGATGTGTGAAAGTTAGAACAAGCATTTGTGTTTGTGTTGTTAGACCGTATTGTTCTTATTGTCTCTATAAAGATTTGTACGTTTATATTCATTTACGAACGCTGTTACAGAATTTGTCTTAGTGACATTCAATGGAATATTTTATTAAAAGATAACGCAGAGGACTTATTGAGTAACACTCTGGCAAGCGTTCGCCCAAGAAACCTGTAACTTTGTCGTAAGTATTTAAAAAGACATATAAGCATCATGCCTGACACTTTTGTAACTGACTAAAAACTAATATTTAAGCTAAAAAACATTTGCCATTGTGAAAAATTAAGAGATGTTAAAAACTGCCGGCCGCATGCTTTCTTAAAGAAGAGCAGACAGTTACAGTCGTACCTGTCTCCTGGAACAAAACTAAAAAGGCGGACGCCTAAAACACAACGACTGCATAAAACGGACTGGATCATCGCTTTCGCTTAAAACAACAGTGATTTTATTAAAGACATGTTTAGAGACACGTACAAAGAAAATAGTCTTTCCACACTATCTTCAACTTGTAATGTGCAACTTTGTGCGCTCTAAATGAAGTAGATGTAACAGTGAAATAGTAAGATCGAGGCCTTGTGTCTCATGGCCTCTTTGTAGACAGACCAGTAATCTGTACATCACAATCTCGGTTTAAACACTCTCTTGACTTAATTATCTTATAGTGTATTTGTTCTCGTTTTCACTTGCTTCATGATTGACCACATTCTGAGAATGGTCTTCATCTAAAAAACTGTGCAAAAACAATGAAAAAAGTATAGAGTGGTATCAGCTATTGGGGTAGACCATCAAAATCAACACTAAAACTATAAACATTAAATATATTTAGAAGGGAGGATTTCAGTATTAGGTATTTGTTATACTAATACGTATTTCTGTTGTGCAAACATATTTCCTGTATAAAAGACTACGTCTATAACCTTTTCAAAGGGGATGTAGTATAATTTTATGTTTCTTAATTGCGGTCACATTACCTACACTTTAATCTCAAGCGGAAATGACGAAAGAAATGAGTACGACAAATAAAATGCGCACATCGTCATCAGCTGTCTGAACAAGAGCTCTAGATGTAGTGGCGTAAGAAAAAAGTAATTTAAAACAACATTTACAAAAAATATACCCAGATGATCATGATTGGGTTTTCTGTATTCACATGATAATTTTCTTAGTGACTTGGACTCTTGAGTTACATAGTGAGCACACAAATAAAAAATAAATAAATAATAATAATAATAATAAACAGTTGAAACGAGCTCAGCTGATGCATCTCTTTAATTTCATGTTGAATGGTGAAAAGAAATCCACATTCTGTGCATCTTATGTATTAAATAAGCCCTTAAAAAAGAACATAAAGCCATGATACTTGTGTAAAAATATTGGATCAAATATGTTGAATGAATGTAAAATGTTTTCTTTGTTGGGATAAGAAGGTTCATCTATTGGAACTTAGAAAATAAGAGCAAATAATATTAAGATCAAATACTTTTAAATGTAGGTTTTCCAAAAAGAAAGAATAATCTTTTATCTGGTTTAGTTGTGTTTAAAAATAAATAAAATCCCCTTCTTAAAAACATCGCATCAAACTTAACTGGTAACCTGATTCTCATTTCATCGTGCATTCATCACATATTTATCAGACTTATAAAAGTATCATGATCCTTCGTAGGACTTTGTTAGAACACAACGGATACGAAACTACATCTGGTAACCTTTTATTCAGGCTTTAAAGCAGGTGTATGCCTTAAAATCATACTTGATTTTGGAAAAAGTTTGAAAACTAGCATGCATATGCCTATCTGAACTGCTGACCTTCCTGAATGATGTCATTTTATGTGTGTGTGTGTGTGTGTGTGTGTGTGTGTGTGTGTGTGAGGACCTGTTTGGATTATTTTTAAAATAAGCCATTTTAAAAAACACTGCAACAACCACATTTGTCAACATGATTCTTTTGTAATATAATGTTTGGCCTTATATTTACTAGGAATTGAATCTTTGTAAAAATAGGAAAAGTAATAAATAAATAAATAAATAAAAATAATATGAGACTTTTGAACCATTAAAACTTAACAACAGTATTACCACTATCAATAAGCAGTCTTAACAACAAAAGCATATGTTTAATACATATTGTATATAGGTTTTAACAACGTAGGTATTTTTTCATACCGGCGGTCATTCATTTAGCTTGTTCTGTGCTTTTAAAGAGTAATTAAATATTCTCAGGGGAGCATTGATCCTCACATGTGCTGATTCATTCAAGAGCAGTTTACAACTCCAAAGAATGCGCGTCGTGGTGACATGTCTGTAGTTGACTTAAACAAACATTTTTAAATGAGCTTTATGGGTGATAGGGTTGGTGCCTGCAAAAGTCATCTCTCTTCAAAACGGATACATCACATGTAGTATATTTCTACATATATTTTCAGTAGATAACCAATAGTATATTGATAGTATAGGCATATGATATTTATCACAATGATAAAGGTCGGTTCAAAAAAAAAAAAGTATGAACATATACAACTATATAAGCACCGAACTAGAACACAGGCTCACCCTAGTAATAGTCTAACATTTTATTTAGCCTTTTAAGCGGGGAAAAATGCTTTGAAATAAAATAAACTAAGTACAATTTTATTTTAAAATGATAAACTAAAATTTGAACAGGTACTGTTGAATAAAAATCATAATTAAGGTTAAATTTGCAAACAGATAAGTAAAAATATTTTATTTAAAAAACCTTTAAGATTTCGTCTAACCCAGACTTTTAAGTTTGAAAGATCTTATTTACACTCTTAAGATTATACTTTAATAATATTTAATAATTTTTTTTTTTAAAGATGTCTTCGTTCACTCATAGCAGACTATAATAGCAGACTAGCTTGACACATGAGCAGTTATGGACTCCTCCCGGTCTCTGTGTGGGCCTTGAAGCATTCATTTCACAATGGTGTTTAACCCTGGGAGGATCTGTGAGTTTTGTTTATATTTAATAAAGTTTATAACTTAAACATTTTTTGTTTTATTTATCTATTTTCTTGGAAATATTTCATTCACAGAATGGACATCATTGTTCACAGAAAAAAAAATGTAAGACATTTTATTATCGCCTAAGACTTGTAAATGTTTACTTTTATATAGTACGTTACATATAATCAAACTTATTTATTAACATCTTTAAAAGAAGATAATTATGTGTTTTATAAGTTTCAATAAACGGTGAATGTTACCATTCATAAATGGTGAATGTGTGTTTAAAATGTATGATGAATGAATTACCTTAGTAACATGGTGTCATATATAATTATATATGTATTACCATTGGTGTTTTTCAGAATCTTAAAAGCGTATTAATGGCTAAAGTCTGATTATACTGTGCTACAATAATATGTGAGCAGCATGAATGTTTATGTATGTGTGTTTATATGATTTATCAGTACACAAATTTAAATAATGATGTGGGTATTACTCTGATATAACAACGTAAATGTGGTTTATGATGAAATCCTCGTAATTAAGATAGCTTGCAAACAATATTTTATTTAAAAAGGGGTGTGTGCAGAATTTTGGTAGGCGTACAGTACAAAATCATTACGACTATATATGGAACGTCCCCAGAAAACATAAAAACCAACGTGTGTGTGTGTGTCAGCTTGCCCAAATCAAGACTGACATTTTACTCTTGTGAGTTAGAAGAGCTCAAAGCAGGACTTAATTTCCCAACTTAGGAACATTTTGTAAACATATTTATTTATTTTTTAAATTAAATTATACTAAATGATGTTTATGAAAATATAAAAAAAATGAAGAAAGTTTACTGTGATGGGTAGGTTTAGGGGATGATGCAGTATAAATTCATTAATACAATGTAAATATAAATATTAAAGGTTCTAAATATAATGTAGAAACTTTAATTTTCTGTGATACAAATACAAATATACAAATAAATGTGAATAAAACATAGAAATTTGCCATGTCCGGACTTGTCGGGTCCACAATAGCCCTTATCGTTTGGCCTATTTTTTTTTCCCGCTCCTGGTAAAATGTACAACGTTTTTATATTTTTTAGTGACGACTAAAACTAGTGTCAATGTTTTGCATTGTTTTATATAGCGTGTAATCGCATGATTTATTTATTTTCATTTAATAGAAGAAAATAAGACTCGGGACGACTGAATGTGTGTCTGTGTACTTGTTTAACCTACGGTGTGGGGCAAGTGCCCTAGAGAGAGAGGGAACATTTTATTGATCCCATGAGTAAATTACTTATAAAGCACATTATTTATTTATTTATTTTCTAAGATGTAAAGTTTTTCTGTGATGGGTTGTAAAATGTATAATTATCTTTAGATAATTACACTGTAGGCCTACTATGTGTGTGTGTGAGAGAGAGAGAGAGAGAGAGAGAGAGCTTCTGTAACTGAAAAAATAAGATACATTTCCAAATTACTAGCACATGTGAAGCAGAGCCTGAAAGTCTATGAAAATAACCGGGACATTACGGCGTGTCTAATTTATTTTGTCACGGCTGAAACAGTTATACAAACACCTAGCACTGTAAACATTCCAACAATATCTTGGGGAATGGAACGCTTTTCTGAAAGGTTGTGAAGTAAACACAACATTGTGAAATAAATACAACCAACATTAAATTGTAAGCATAAAGGTTGAATAGTTGTAATTTTAGATAAATAATTCAAAAACTTTTGACCGGGATTCGATACACTTATCAAACGTGAATCTGTTTGCATTACAGCAGCATAGCCCACAAAGCCATCCTGCCGTTTTTAAATAATTTTTTTTAAAAACATACAGAAAGACTTTTTGTTTCATCACACCGTGTGTACAATTTTGAAGATTATGTTTAAAATAAGAACCTTTTATTTGATGTGAAATAAGTTAAAATATAAGGACTTCAGATGTAATTCTGTTATTTAAAGCTATATCCGTTTTCTCACTCACAACGGACGGGGGCGGGGGATGCCTGTGTCACACACACACACACACACACACACACGAGCATGCTCGCGGAGGGAAAGAGAGAGAGAGAACCTTTTTCCAGCTAAACACAATTTTGTAAACCGTTCATTCAAAGAATGTTTGCGCGAGGAGGAAGACTTTTTTCTCTTGGAAGATGTAAGACAATTTATATATTTTTTAACCATTTTATTCGTTAAGCTAAACATTTTTACCCCTTCTCATTGATAGCCTATTTTATTTAATTTCTTTTTAACCAACAGAATATATTGCGGGTATTGTGATATGCACGTATAATCTGTTAAAATTGCCTTTAATATCTTTTTCACATAGCTCCCCCATACAGAGAGAGAGAGAGAGAGAGAGAGAGCATGAAACCGGACACCACGCGTGCTCCAAGATGGGGAGGGGCGCCGGATGAACATAACATCGTCAAAACATTCCTCGGGGCTTCATTTCATCTCCTGTCGCCGGACTGACAAGTACAAACATATGTACAAACATTCACGCATGACGATTGCAACATCTGGAACTCATTTGAGTGGTCAACACCGATGTGGGTGGTTGCGATGGGGGTGGCCGCGATGTGGGTGGTCCGCGTGGGGGCGGGGAAAAGCCATAAATCAAGGATCATCAATCAAATTTTGACACTTGCTGGCGCTTATGGACTACTACTTGATAAATACCTTTTTTTTTTTTAAAACCACATTACAACAAAAAAGGTTTATTTTTTCTTGCATTGCAACAGCATGATTAAAAGAATTACACATATGTAAAACATAAATAAAGTAACCCTCAGCAAGTAGTAATTAGACTTACTTGTCAGCTGGATGACAATGTTGTAATAAAGTTAAAAAAAAAAGTATAGTTGTGAAAAGGCAATATGGTTATTATTAAATCAAAAGGCTGTGATTTAATATATATTAATGCAAATTTACATATAGCCTACCATGTCTGAGGTTGGTTTGGTTCACAATAAATGCTTGCTTGCTTATTTATTTATTTTGATTAGGGTTAGGGTTATACAACATAATAACAATTACTAATGCTAAATAATGTAACTATATAAACATAAACATGCTGTTGCTAATACAAGTTTTTGCTTTCCCTATAGTCTACATAATAACAAAAAGCAAAAATACACTGGTAATGGTACTCCAGTTTACCCACCTGGATGGGGTTCAAGTCCCTGTGGTGTAATTGCTTGTTATTATTAGCTATAATATTACAATATGTAATTTTACACCCTACTAAATGGTACTAAAACACCATGACATATAGCTGTTATATATAGCCCCCACACCTTGAGCATCTTGTTTCTTTCAATTAAATATCTGTACTATATTTTAATTCAATATTATTTTCCTTTATTTTATTTATTTATTAGTTTTTTTAGGGCGTTTCAGGGTGATGAACAGTGTTTACCTCTAAATTATACACCTTTTTTTCTATGTAAGATAAAATAAAATAAAGAAATTGTTGTATTTTATGCAAGACTTTTTTTTTAATCTCCTAAGCCAAACATTTATATAATGCATCTCATAACATTGTACTTCAGTTATATCTGATCAAATTCATAAGATTATACTTTGCCTGAAATGTTATGAACAGCAGCTATGCTAATTATTCTTCTTTTGCTTTTCTGTTTCTATCTCAGTACACCAATTCTGAGGCAACTAGAGATTACATTAACTCCAGTTTTGATCCAGCCTCTTATGAAGATTTATAACGACCCCAATATATGTGAAGAAGATATAACACTATCCCCTGTTAGAAGTTCAGATGTCACCAACCAATACAAGTCAAGTCACTATTATTTGTATAGCGCTTTTAACAATGCAAATTGTGTCAAAGCAGCTTTAAAAATGTGAATAATAATGTGATGTATTGTCAAGTATGGTGACCCATACTCGAAATTGGTGCTCTGCATTTAACCCATCCAAGTGCACACACACAGCAGTGAGTAGTGAACACACACACACTGTGAACACGCACCTGGAGCAGTGGGCAGCCATTGCTCCAGCGCCCGGTGCCTTGCTCAAGGGCACCTCAGTCATGGTATTGAAGGTGGAGAGAGTGCTGTTCATTCACAATCCCCACCTTCAATCCCTGCCGGACCTGAGATTCGAACCCACAACCTTTGGATTACAAGTCTGACTCTCTAACCATTAGGCCATGACTTCCCGAACATATTTACATCAGCTTGATATAAAGGTGGCTTTATATTATTTTTACAGTATTTAGACGGGGAAATAGTGTTTCAAAATAGTGGCATTCTCCTCTGGCCAGACAAAATCAGCTGTTTAAATCTAGGCTGCAGCAGAGTCAGATTGTGCAAAGGACTCATCTGGTTCCTGTGGTCTTGTCCCGATGGCTGTCTAGGAGACAGGGGCTTCACTGGGGATCAGTCTCTGGGGCTCATCTAGTTGTCCTGGTCTCCGCTGACGTTCAGAGCTGTAGAGGTGATCTCTAGGTGCTGATCCACCATCTGATCTGGATACAGTCTGGATCTGGGTGGCTACGGTGACCTCGGAATAAGAAAGAAACAGGCTAATATTAGCATAGATGCCATTCTTCTAACGATGTAACAAGTACATCGGGTGTTTTGAAAGCACATAATACACATAACAATACACAATATACATAACTGCTACATTTTCCTTACTTCCGCGGAAGCGTCTGCGGAAGCATTCAGCCATCATGCTCAGCATCCTCGTGTGAAGACCAACGAGTGTAAAGACGGACGACTTTTTCCTGCGCGACTTTAACCGAGCAACGACACCGCGAGCACACACTTAAGTATCATTTCTATCTTCCCTCACACACTCTCCTTCCCTATCCTCTCTCCTTCCACCTCTATCATGTGTTTCCAAACCATTACGGTTCTCTCTCAACCACGCTATAAAAACACACGCAGACGGCAACGTAATCCTGCTAACCTGCGCCCTATCGCTACATCTTCTACTACGTCTCTTTCTTTCTCTGTGGGTCTTTGGAATTGCCAGTTAGCTGTCAACAAAGCTGACTTCATTTCTGCTTTTTCCTTACAATCCACACTCAGCATCTTGGGCTTGACTGAAACCTCGATTCGTCCAGAAGACTCAGCAACCCCGGCCGCTCTCTCTCACAATTTTTCTTTCTCTCACAACCCAAGGCAAGCTGGCCGGGGTGGGGGCACTGGTCTGCTCATTTCAAACAATTGGAAATACTCAACCCACTCTCCCCTAGGCAATCACAACTCATTTGAATCTCATGCGATTACTGTAACAGCTCCTATAAAACTCCAGATTGTGGTAATCTACCGTCCCCCTGGCCAAATTCTAGCCACCTTCCTAGAGGAGCTGGACGGCCTGCTGTCCTCTTTCATGGAGGATGGCACTCCACTCTTAGTCTTTGGCGATTTCAACATTCACCTAGACAGGCCTTATGCTACAGACTTCCATTCACTCCTAGCTTCATTTGATCTCAAACGCCTTACCACTACTAGCACGCACAAATCAGGCAACCAACTTGATTTAATTTACACACGCAATTGTACTACAGATAATATTCTGGTACAACCACTACATATCTCTGACCATTTCTTCATTACATTTACCTTACATTTTGCTACCCGGGTGCCACCATCTCCCTTACCGGTTACTTTCAGACATAACCTACGCTCCCTTTCCCCCTCCCTTCTTTCCTCTGTAGTATCCTCCTCTCTTCCCTCACCTACCCATTTAACATCTCTGGATGTGAATGCAGCTACTGACACTTTATGCTCTACCATAACCTCTTGTCTAGACGACATTTGTCCTCTCTCCTCCAGGCCAGCACGGGCTGCCCCTTCTAACCCCTGGTTATCCGATGTTCTTCGTGAGCATCGGACCAAACTCAGAGTGGCAGAGAGAAAATGCCGCAAATCAAACGATCCGTCGGACCTGACTAGGTATCAGTCTTTGCTTTCATCTTTCTCTACTGAAGTCCACACTGCCAAATCCTCACATTTCCACAACAAGATCAACAGCGCTCCAGACATGCGTAATCTCTTTAGAACATTTCATTCTCTCCTCTGTCCCCCTCCACCACCGCCCACCACTTCTATAACAGCTGACGACTTTGCCACTTTTTTCACAGACAAAACTACAACAATCAGTAACCAGTTCTCACCTCCACACACACAGAACCTCCAACCAACCACATCCACTGCTCAAACTCCCATCTTCTCCTTCTGTCCCCTCACCGAGGCGGAAGTATCCAAACTTCTCCTCTCCAGCCATCCTACAACATGTCCTCTTGACCCAATCCCCTCTCACCTTCTCCAAGCAATCTCTCCCACACTCTTACCGGCACTCACACACATTATCAACACATCTCTCCGCACTGGCATCTTCCCCACAGCGTTCAAGCAGGCTCGGGTAACCCCACTGCTTAAAAACCTACATTAAACACTTCTCTTTTAGAAAAATACAGACCTGTCTCTCTCCTTCCATTCGTAGCGAAAACACTCGAACGAGTTGTCTTCAACCAGCTCTCACTGTTTCTTTCACAGTACAACAAACTGGATGCTAAACAGTCAGGTTTCAGGAGTGGACCTTCAACAGAGACCGCGCTACTCTCAGTCACTGAAGCCCTGCGAATTGCAAAGGCCGATTCCAAATTATCAGTCCTCATTCTGCTGGATCTTTCTGCTGCATTTGACACTGTCAATCATCAGATCCTCCTGTCCACCCTCTCATCGCTGGGCATCACTGGGATTCCACTTCGTTGGTTTGAATCCTATCTCACCGGTAGGTCTTTCAGGGTGGCCTGGGGAGGGGAGGTATCCAAAGCACAAAGAGGCTCAAAATCACTCTCCAGAACATTCTCGTTCACCGTACCTGGATGGTGGAATAATCTTCCCACCCCTATCCGGAATGCTGGATCCCTGTCAATCTTCAAGCAACAACTGAAAACTCATCTCTTTCGGCACTACTTGACTTCATCCTAAACTTAAAAAAAAAAAAGGAAAAACACTTAATCTTTCCCTTTATCTTTCTCTCCTTCCCTTGCTAGCTTGTACCTATTTGAACAATGACTGAGACTTGGTGTTACGAGCACTTCCCCTGTCTGATTGCCTCTTCAAGATTAATCGCTTTATGTATTCCCCAATTGTAAGTCGCTTTGGATAAAAGCGTCTGCCAAATGACTAAATGTAAATGTAAATGATAGCAACATGTAATTATTGCTTTACTTATTTAAATCATTTTGGCTTAAATGCCATCATTACCTATCTGTATGATTTGCATGTGGACATTACTTTGCTGATGACACCTCTGATAACAAATGACTCTTAAAGGGGTCATATAATGCTATTCTAAAGATCATTATTTTGTGTATTTGCTGTAACAGAATATGTTGACATGCTTTAATGTTCAAAAAACACATTATTTTTCAAATACTGTACATTATTGTATTTCCTCTATGCCCCGCCTCTCTCAAACGCATTGTTTTCTACAAAGCCCCTCCTTCCAACAAGTGCAGTCTGCTCTGATTGGCCAACTGACCCAGTGCATTGTGATTGGCCAGACACCACAAGCACGCATCGGAAATGTAACGCCCCTTACTATAATTGCGAGCTTCAGTTTTCAAGTTAGTGTTTTTTTAGTTTTAGCATCAGTTCAAGCCCGAAAGGGGAACAGAGTCGCATGACAGACACAGTGATATTGTTTTAATTTTTTGTGTAATTATAATCGTACTTATCTGACCGCCATTAATTCGTGGCAGTAAATGAAGAGGTATCATACCAATCACAAGTGCAGTATGGAGTATCTCAAGGCTCAGTACTAGGCCCCTTATTTTTCACACTTTTCATGTTACCCTTGGGAAATATCATTAGGAAAGATGGTGCTAGCTTTCACTGTTATGCTGATGATACTCAGCTCTATATTTCTTCGTGACCCGATGAAACATACCAATTTGCAAGACTAACGGAATGTATAGTTGATATCAAAAACTGGATGACTAGCAATTTCTTACTACTAAATTCTGAAAAAACAGAGGTGTTAATTATTGGACCAAAAACTTTTGAATGTAATAAGCTAGATCACTGTATAATACAGGTGCATCTCAATAAATTAGAATGTCGTGGAAAAGTTCATTTATTTCAGTAATTCAACTCAAATTGTGAAACTCGTTTATTAAATAAATTCAATGCACACAGAATGAAGTAGTTTAAGTCTTTGGTTCTTTTAATTGTGATGATTTAGGCTCACATTTAACAAAAACCCACCAATCTCTACAAATTAGAATACTTCATAAGATCAATAAAAAAACATTTTTAGTGAATCGTTGGCCTTCTGGAAAGTATGTTAATTTACTGTATATGTACTCAATACTTGGTAGGGGCTCCTTTTGCTTTAATTACTGCCTCAATTCGGCGTGGCATGGAGGTGATCAGTTTGTGGCACTGCTGAGGTGGTATGGAAGACCAGGTTTCTTTGACAGTGGCCTTCAGCTCATCTGCATTGTTGGGTCTGGTGTCTTTCATCTTCCTCTTGACAATACCCCATAGATTCTCAATGGGGTTCAGGTCAGGCGAGTTTGCTGGCCAATCAAACACAGTAACACCATGGTCATTGAACCAGCTTTTGGTACCTTTGGCAGTGTGGGCAGGTGCCAAGTCCTGCTGGAAAATGAAATCAGCATCTCCATAAAGCTTGTCAGCAGAAGGAAGCATGAAGTGCTCTAAAATTTCCTGGTAGATGGCTGCGTTGACTGTGGACTTCAGAAAACACAGCGGACCAACACCAGCAGATGACATGGCAGCCCAAATCATCACTGACTGTGGAAACTTCACACTGGACTTCAAGCAACATGGATTCTGTGCCTCTCCAGTCTTCCTCTAGACTCTGGGACCTTGATTTCCAAATGAAATGCAAAATTTACTTTCATCTGAAAAGAGGACTTTGGACCACTGAGCAACAGTCCAGTTCTTTTTCTCCACAGCCCAGGTAAGATGTTTCTGACTTTGTCTCTGGTTCAGAAGTGGCTTGGTAGCCCTTTTCCTGAAGACGTCTGAGCGTGGTGACTCTTGATGCACTGACTCCAGCTTCAGTCCACTCCTTGTGAAGCTCTCCCAAGTGTTTGAATCAGTTTTGCTTGACTGTATTCTCAAGCTTGCGGTCATCCCTGTTGCTTGTGCACCTTTTCCTACCCAAATACTTCCTTCCAGTCAATTTTGCATTTAATATGCTTTGATACAGCACTCTGTAAACAGCCACACCTTTCAGTAATGACCCTCTGTGACTTACCCTCTTTATGGAGGGTGGGTCTTTTCAAGGGGCCAGAGCTGCTACACAGGCCTGGCTCACCTTGACACGAAGGTGTCCGAGACGCCAGGTGTGGGGTGGAACACGTGGTTTCAGCCAGTACTGAAGGGGCCACATGCGAAGCAGGCCCAACTGAAATACCAGAGACGCAGAGGCCATGAGGCCCAGCATCTTTTGAAATGCCTTGAGAGGGCGAGGGGCTCCAATTTTGAATGAGGCCGCGAGCTGCTGAATGGCCAGTGCATGTTCTGGCGTGACTACCGCCATCGTTTGGCTTGTGTCGAGAACTGTTCCCAGGAACGATATCTGTTGGCTGGGGGACAGTACACTCTTTGGCAAAATTGACTCTGAGTCCCAGGCATTCTAAGTGGCTGAGGAGGAAGGATCTGTGTGATAGTAGCTCATCCTCAGACTGGGTCAGAATAAGCCAGTCATCAAGGTAATTCAGAATGCGGAATCTCATCTGTCTCAGCGGGGAAAGAGCTGCATCCATGCACTTTGTAAAAGTGCGAGGAGCTAGGGACAGTCCAAGGGAAAGACTGTGTATTGATAAGCCACTCCTTTGAAGGCAAATCTCAAGAATCACCTGTGGTGAGGGGCTATCTGGATGTGAAAGTAGGCGTCTTTCAGATCCAGCGAGAAGAAGCAGTCCCCTGGGCATACTTGCGAGATGATCTGTTTCAATGCAATAATCCTGATGCAATCGGCCGTTTCATGAGGGCGCAGTTCAGGTGTCTGAGATCGAGGATGGGTCTCAGGCCACCATCCTTTTTGGGGATGAGGAAGTAACGGCTGTAGAAGCCTGACTCGCTCTGAGCTGGGGGAACCATTCCTACGGCTCCTTTCGTCAACAAATTCATCACCTCAGCATGCAGGACGTGTGCGTCCTTGCTCTGAACCGATGTAATAATTCCCCGCAAAGTGTGGGAACTACACAAATGAAACAAGAGGAGAACGAACGAATTGTATCAAGGAAATCTCACAAACCAAGTCCAATATCCAAACAAAGTGTATTATACATACAATATTAACAGTAAATTCCACCCAGATAAAATTACAAAATTCTCTCAGTGTGTGAGTGTGTGCATGTGTAAGTCCCAGCCGGGTATTATATACAAAAAAGGAGAAAACAAAGAGTTCAGATCGGTCTCACCGGTAATGTCTTTATACTCCAGGAGCGCAAATCCACCCAGCGCTGGTGTTTTAAATGTCCTTCAAGGCAAGTATTCCATAAACAGCACAAAATAAAAAAATATACTCCACAAGAAGTTGATCCAACAGTCCACAGGAAAAAAACACAGCCGACTCTTGTGGAGTATATTTTTTTCTTTTGTACTGTTTGTTTATTTGTCTTTAGTTATGGATCAGCCAGTTGTAAATACCCAAGTTGAATCTGTTAATACCAATGACAATGATGAACAGATTATAATTGAATCTGGGGTTTGCTCAGATGAGACCCCTGTTATGAATTTCACGGCAGGCCCTTTTGTGACTAGACGTAATCCCACTGCTGAAATTTCATCTATGCTGAGTTCACTGTATCTTTCTGATAGTGATGATGAAGAAACTAGTGATGAAGTTGATGAGGAAAGCTGTGTATTGAATGTGAATGTTGTACAAATAATGCAATCAGACATAATGAAACGTAAGGTGGATTTATTGGCCCTTGATACAAAAGTACAGTCAGTTTAAACAGTCTGTTGAAAGTACTGTTAATCAGGAGGCTGGTTTCCGGGACACGGTGGACGCTAGCTTAGCAGGGTTGGAAGAACACTTTCGTAGCTCTTTGGAGAAGTTGGAGCGAGCCGTGACTGACTGTTTGCTGTAGTTTGCTGTAGTATATTGTCATCAAGGATTGATCGCTCGATTGCTTCAGTCTGAGTCACAGTTCGAATGCTTCAGTCTGTTTCTGTCTGTTGTGCAGCTGTGAGGTTTGTGATTGTAGCTCCGCTTTTTTATTGAATCTTTACCTTACTTTCACTTTCTGTTGTTTTAAGTGATAATATATAACTTAATTCCCACCATATTTCTGGTATTATCTATCAAACTAATTTGATCGCTCGCTTCTAAAACCGCGAGTGAAGCGCGTTAGCATTCGTTAGCCGGTTAGCTTGTCACTCGCGGTTCCATTCGCGTTGCTATTCGCGCCTATTATTGTTTTCTTTTTTCTTGCTCCGTTTTCATTTCTCTCTCGCTCCGTTTTTCACGAGTTCATCAAACAACAGTGGTAAGTGGAGTGGTAAGTGGTAAGTTAAGTTGGCATCATTCATCAATCACGGTGAGTAATGGCTTCTTCTCCTGCTATTGTTATTTGCACAGTTTGCCACATGTACAGTTTATCTATCTCTGTCGGTGATGAGGGATTCACATGTGATAAATGCAGGGAAATAGTTAGGCTGACAGAGAAGGTTTTAGAACTAGAGACACGCATCCAAACTTTAGTTGAGGACAGTAAGAATGTGAGGGCTGTAGATACTGCTTTGGATGTGATTAGCTCAGGGACTCCTGTACATTGTTCGGTTCCGGCATTAGCGCCCGTGCAGCAGGGCAACTGGGTGACAGTGAGGCGGCATAGTCGCGGGTCAAAACACCGCTCTTCTGTTCCGATCAAAACATCAAACAGGTTCTCCCCACTCAGTGACGCACCCACTGAGAAACCTGGTGAAAGTGCTCTAGTTATTGGCGATTCTATTGTACGGAACGTGAAAATAAAGACACCAGCCACCATAGTCCATTGTTTACCGGGAGCCAGAGCGCCTGACATCTTGGCAAATTTAAAAGTGCTGGCTAATGCTAAACGTAAATTCAGTAAGATTGTTATCCACGCCGGCGCTAATGATGTTTGACTTCGCCAGTCGGAGATCACTAAAAATAATGTTGAAGAGGTGTGTGAATTAGCAAGTACGATGTCAGACACTGTAATATGCTCTGGCCCCCTCCCTGCTTACCGGGGTGATGAGATTCATAGCAGACTGTCGTCACTCAATGGCTGGATGTCTAAGTGGTGCCCGCAAAACAACATAGGTTTTATAGACAATTGGACGAGTTTTGGGGGCAGACCTGACCTGTTGAAAAGAGATGGTGTTCATCCCTCCTGGGGTGGTGCCACTCTTCTCTCTAGAAATATGGCACATAGTCTTAGAGTTCATACTTGACTAACTGGAGCCCAGGTCAGGAAGCAGACAGACTGGCTAAACCGACCGTCTGCTAGCCGCCTCACGTCACAGAAGTCAGTTAATTCTCAGCACATAGAGACTCCTTCACCTCTGTGTCTGTTCCCCGACCTAGAAAATACAGAAAACGTCAAAACCAATTTATGAGTAACCATTTAATTGATGTTCAACAAATAAAAAATGTTTACAATACACAGAAACAATTGATAAAACTTGGCTTACTGAATATCAGGTCCCTTTCTACAAAAGCACTTTTTGTAAATGATTTGATTAATGATCATAACCTAGATTTGCTCTGTTTGACAGAAACATGGCTAAAACCAGATGAATACATTATTTTAAACGAATCTACCCCCCAAGATTACTGTTACAAAAATGAGCCGCATCCAAAAGGCAAAGGGGGAGGTGTTGCTACAATTTATAACAATATTCTCAGTATTTCTCAGAAGACCGGCTTTAAGTATAACTCCTTTGAAGTAATGGTGCTTCATTTAACATTATCTAGAGAAAACAGTATTAATGATAAATCCCCCGTGACGTTTGTACTGGCTACTGTATACAGGCCACGAGGGCACCATACAGACTTTATTAAAGAATTTGCTGATTTTCTATCAGAGTTAGTGCTGGCTGCAGATAAAGTCCTAATTGTGGGTGATTTTAATATCCACGTTGATAATGAAAAAGATGCATTAGGATCAGCATTCATAGACATTCTGAACTCTATCGGGGTTAGACAACACGTTTCAGGACCTACTCATAGTCGAAATCATACTCTAGATTTAATACTGTCACATGGAATTGATGTTAGTGGTGTTGAAATTCTGCAGCAAAGCGATGATATATCAGATCATTATCTAGTCTTGTGTAGTCATATATTTAAAGCTGTAAATTCAATTCCTTCTTACAAATATGGTAGAACCATCACTTCTACCACAAAAGACTGCTTTGTAAGTAATCTTCCTGATTTATCTCAAATCCTCAGCATATCCAACAGCTCAGAACAACTTGATGATGTAACAGAAACTATGGACTCTCTCTTTTCTAGCACTTTAGATACGGTTGCTCCTTTACGCTTAAGGAAGATTAAGGAAAAGAGTCCAACACCATGGTATAATGAGCACACTCGCACTCTAAAGAGAGCAGCCCGGAAAACGGAGCGCAGCTGGAGGAAAAAAAACTAGAGGTATTTCGTATAGCTTGGCGGGAAAGTATCCTATCCTACAGAAAAGCATTAAAAACTGCTAGATCCGATTACTTTTCATCTCTTCTAGAAGAAAACAAACATAACCCCTGGTATTTACTCAATATGGTCACTAAATTAACGAAAAATAAAGCATCAACAGGTGTTGGCATTTCCCAAGAGCACAGCAGTAATGATTTTATGAACTACTTTAGTTCCAAGATTGATACTATCAGAGATAAAATTGTAGCCATGCAGCCGTCAGCTACAGTATCGCATCAGATCGCATCAGTGCATTATAGATCCCCTGAGGAACAATTCCACTCATTCTCTACTATAGGAGAGGAAGAATTGTATAAACTTGTTAAATCATCTAAACCAACAACATGTATGTTAGACCCTATTCCATCTAAACTACTAAAAGAGCTGCTTCCAGAAGTCATAGTGTCACGGTGCACACACGAGGAGGAAACAGGAACACGCAGGCGAGGACTTAAACTCAAATAATAGTCTTTTAACCTGTTAACCAGCACCCCCCATATTGGGAATCACAGCTGAAAATGACTAACTAACTTAAAATGGTAACAGCTCCTGACTTCAGTGTCCCACACACACAATTTTGGTGTCTTTGGAAAGAAGACCCTTTGGGCTTTACTATCCATCATCCAGAGTTGATAATGCTCAAAAATATAAAAAGTTATAGACACTGAAGTGCCTTGATAAAAATTGTACCACACTGAATTTTTTTAAAATTTCATATAAAAATACATGAAATCAGTCCTGAAGCAATCCAGAAAAGTAATGGGTTGAAAGTCACGTCTCATGAGTTTATATTTCAAATCTGAAGAAGATACCATGAAGAATGAGATTCCTGCAGCCATTTTTCTAGTCCCCCCCCCCCCCCCCCCCTCTGTTTGAGGAAAAATATTTACCAAATTATTGAAGGGTTCTACTACAAACTATTTAGTAATTATACATGCCACTGCAGTTTTTCAATTATAAAACAGTAGACAGAATCTTAGACATCGTATAAGGGATTTATTTGAGCACTAGAAAAATACAATAATAATAATTTTTGAGTGATGAAAAAAAAAACAATAATAATAAAAAAAATAACTTAAGTACATACTGATTTCCTGACATACAGATGCTCCTGCTCATACATTAGTAATCACATGCTGACGATCATTCATACAGATGCTAATCATACAGATGGCCGCCCAATATAGTCAATAATCACATTATAATGGCCTTTTATATAGACTGCATTCACACTGATATCTGTGAACAGTCAGTAATTACATGCTGATTATCAGCCATAGAGATGTTAATCATACAGATACAGGCACATTCTCCACAAAACACGCAAACATATATGAAAACTGCTGAAGAAGAAAAAAAAGAAATGTTTATTTGTGCTAAAAAGATCGCTAAGTTACGCCCCCATCAGATGACAGGTGCGTCACAGCGTGCGTCACGCGCCATCGCGAGGGAGCGCCAGAATTCAAATAAACAATCTTCCGTGTATCTTTGACTTTTTTTTTTTTGGATGATCTCGTTCTGTTTGGGACATTGCCTACTACAAAATCATGCTGTTTTTTACCACCAAGACGCTGTTTTTGAGCGTAATTTGTTCCATAACGGACACAAACAATAACTCTCCCTCAAGAGATGAGACGTAAACAAATGAATAACGATCCAAATTACAACGTTGTTGTTTCTTTGGACTAAAAGTGCTCGATGGAATGTTGTTCAGTGGACCCTTATCTCTCAAATGAAACCGGGATTTACAGCAGTGGATACGTTTGAGAGTCGTTATCAGGATGAATCTGGTATGTACTGCGTTTTTTTTAATACATGTTTTGATGTGTACTGCTTACACACATTTAGCAAATACATTCCTTTATAAGCTTTCTATTGAGAAACAGCGATCTGTCGTCGATGCTTGAGGCTTAGACCTTCAAAATGATATATAGTTTGTCAAGATTCATTTTGTCCTGTTTTACTTTATCTGTTTGAAAACAATGACATGTGCAAACAAAGAGCTTTCAGTGCGCCGGCATCCTGGTGCATGTTAACAGGTTAATGTAGACAAGGCAGGACATGGCAGAACAAGGCAAGGCTTACAGACAAGATACACAGGGAAGTAACGAGTAGACCAGACGAAATCAAACTGAACAGGCATGAACTAATATACACAGGTTAATTACAGATAACGAGACAAACACAGCTGGAACATACTTAACTCATAATGACATGAAACAAGGACAGGAAACAAACCAAATATGGACACAAGAGGCAGGAACACATGACACACACAACAGAACCCTGACATAACTCCCCCATCCCGGAAGGCGTGTCCCACGCCGTAACAGTTCCACCGGGGAGGGGGGGTGGGCGCTCTGGAGGCCCCTCAGGACAAACACGGACAGGAACACAGGACGGGGACCTCCAGAGCGGAACAGACAGACAGGGACCATGGCGGAGCTGGGAGCTCAGGAGGCCATGGCGGTGCAGGGAGCTCAGGAGGCCATGTCGGTGCAGGGAGCTTAGGAGGCCATGGCGGAGCTGGGAGCTCAGGAGGCCATGGCGGAGCTGGGAGCTCTGGAGGCCATGGTAGGTGGTCTTCGGGGCCTTGGCCTCGGTCCCCTCGGCCCTACAGCCGGAACCCCTTTACCCCCCCAAAAAATTTCCCTGGGGAAGTCAGGGAGTATTAGGAGCCCTCCGGGGCTAGACACACACAAACAGAACATGATAGCCCTCCAGGGCTAAACAGACAGGACAAGACATGACAACCCACAGGAACAGGAAGCCCTCCTGGGCTAGCTCGGAAGCTGAGGTTTCTTCTGGGCATGACAAGACATCAGGGGCCCTCACAAGGTTCCCTCAGCTTCCGCTTCCACTTTGGCGACAGGGGGACAGGCGGCTAGAATGGCCTCCATGGCCACAACAAGAGGAGCCGCCTGCCCCAGACGAGTCTCTGTGGACATGACGACAAGATAGTTAAAATGTTCCTGTGGGCACGACACGACATACACACGGCACTCCTGGCCGTGTTGTGGACAGGATCCACGGGGCTAGGGTTAGCGGCGGCCAGTGGGCATGAGTCAGCGCCAATCCGGTGGGCTTGAGTCAGTGGCAATCCGGCGGGCTTGAGTAAGCGGCAATCCGGCGGGCATTGAGTCAGCGGCGATCCGGTGGCGTGATCTCCCACGAACGGCGTGCCTGGGGGAGCGGCAACCTGGGAACCAGACAACCAGCCGGCGGGCTTGGGATAGCCCCAGCCGGCGGACCGAACAGAGCTCGTGACCAGAGGACTTGCGGCGATCCCGCCGAACTCCCACGCATCCTGCAGTGGGCTATGGTGGGAGGACGAGTGGCGACTTCCTTGCCACGGGACAAACAGAAGAAGAACACAACAAAAGACTTTCAAAAACGGAAAACAAAACGGGGTGAATGGGCGCCGCTTACGGTTAGGTCTGGTCTTCTGTCACGGTGCACACACAAGGGAGGAACAAGGACACGCAGACGAGGACGTAAACTCAAATAATAGTCTTTTAATGTAGACATGGCAGGACATGGCAGGACAAGGCAAGGCTTACAGACAAGATACACCGGGGAAGTAACGAGTAGACCAGACGAAATCAAACTGAACAGGCATGAACTTATATACACAGGTTAATTACAGATAACGAGACAAACACAGCTGGAACATACTTAACTCATAATGACATGAAACAAGGACAGGAAACAAACCAAATATGGACACAAGAGGCAGGAACACATGACACACACAACAGAACCCTGACACATAGATCCTCGTTTGGCTATTATTAATTCATCATTGTCATTAGGATATGTCCCCAAAACCTTCAAATTGTCTGTTATTAAGCCTCTCATTAAAAAACCACAACTTGACCCCAAAGATCTAGTTAATTACAGACCGATCTCAAATCTCCCTTTTCTGTCAAAGATACTAGAAAAGGTAATATCCTCACAATTATATTCCTTCTTAGAGAAAAATGGTATCTGTGAGGAATTCCAGTCAGGATTTAGACCGTATCATAGTACTGAGACTGCTCTCATTAGAGTTACAAATGATCTGCTTCTATCATCTGATCGTGGTTGTATCTCTTTATTAGTTCTACTGGATCTTGGCGCTGCGTTCGACACCATCGACCACAACATTCTTTTAAATAGACTAGAAAACTTTGTTGGCATTAGTGGAAGTGCCTTAGCATGGTTCAAATCATACTTATCTGACCGCCATCAGTTCGTAGCAGTGAATGAAGAGGTATCATATCGATCACAAGTGCAGTATGGAGTACCTCAAGGCTCAGTACTAGGGCCGTTACTTTTCACGCTTTACATGTTACCCTTGGGAGATATTATCAGGAAACACGGTGTTAGCTTTCACTGTTATGCTGATGATACTCAGCTCTATATTTCTTCACGGCCCGATGAAACACACCAAATTGAGAAACTAACGGAATGCATAGTCGATATAAAAAACTGGATGATGAGTAATTTCTTACTGCTAAATTCTGAAAAAAAAGAGGTGTTAATTATCGGACCTAAAAACCCCACATGTAATAACTTAGAACACTACCTAACACTTGACGGCTGCTCTGTAAATTCTTCTTCTTCATCAGTCAGGAACCTAGGTGTGCTGTTTGATAGCAATCTTTCTTTTGAAAGCCATGTTTCTAGCATCTGTAAAACTGCCTTCTTCCATCTCAAAAACATATCTAAATTGCGACCTATGCTCTCAACGTCAAATGCATAAATGCTAATTCATACGTTTATGACCTCAAGGTTAGACTATTGTAATGCTTTACTGGGTGGTTGTTCTGCACGCTTGATCAACAAACTACAGTTGGTCCAAAATGCAGCAGCTAGAGTTCTTACTAGAACAAGGAAGTATGACCATATTAGCCCGGTTCTGTCAACACTGCACTGGCTCCCTATCAAACATCGTATAGATTTTAAAATCTTGTTAATGACTTATAAAGCCCTGAATGGCTTAGCTCCTCAGTCCTTGAGCGAGCTCCTATCACACTATATTCCTTCACGTCCGCTGCGTTCTCAAAACTCTGGCCATTTGATAATACCTAGAATATCAAAATCGACTGCGGGCGGCAGATCCTTTTCCTATTTAGCTCCCAAACTTTGGAACAATCTACCTAACACTGTTCGGGAGGCAGACACACTCTGTCAGTTTAAATCTAGATTAAAGACCCATCTCTTTAACCTGGCGTACACATAACACACTACTAAACTTCTATTATTCAAATCCGTTAAAGGATTGTTAGGCTGCATTAATTAGATCAACCGGAACCGGGAACACTCCCCATAACACACGATGTACTCGTTACATCATAAGAAGATTGGCATCTACGCTAATATTTGTTTCTTTCTTATTCTGTTTCTCAGTCCGTGTCTGGATCAGATGGTGGATCGGCGCCGGGAGATGATGTCTGCATCAACAGGTGTTGATCAGTCACCCTGATCGTCAGCGATGAGCCCCAGAGACATATCCCCAGTGAAGACCTCGATTAAAATACAATAAAAATAAAACAAATAACTAAAAGTATAATAATAAAATACCTAACTACATAATACTATTATTGTTGGAAATTGCAACAATATAAGAACAGAAATAGAATACATTTATACATTTAAAATTTTAATTAAAACAATAAGTAAACAATAAATAAACAATAATATCCTGGCCAGAGGAGAACTGGCCAACCGACTGAGCCTGGTTTCTCCCAAGGTTTTTTTTTTTTTCTCCATTCTGTCACAGAGGGAGTTTTGGTTCCTTGCCGCTGTCGCCTCTGGCTTGCTCAGTTGGGGACACTTAATTTCTAGCGATTATCATCAATTGGATTTCACAGATACTATTTAAACTATACTGAGCTAGACAATGACATCTCCGAATTCAATAATGAAATGCCCTTAACTGAAAATTGAGTGTTTAATCTTATTATTATACATTACTGACACTCTATCCTCCAACTTGATACTGTTAAGTGCTTTGACACAATCTGTATTGTTAAAAGCGCTATATAAATAAAGGTGACTTGACTTGACTTGACTGTTTGCTGAGGAGAGATGCAAAATGGGAAAATCAAATGAAGAAGTTACGACTCACTAGTACTCCTTCTCTGACAAGATTACAGTGCTATCCTCCTGCTAACTCCATTTCTTCTGTTCATGCTCCCTTAACCCCTGTACCAACTCCCAGAGTTAAAGTACCAATACCTAAATCTGCCAATACTACGTATGAAGTTTCTCCTGTGCCTACTTCACTAACCAGGGTGTTTACTCCTCCAGTTGTTCCCAGCACATCGTCTTTCTGCACGCAGCCCCCCCATACGGCTGGAGTTTCCCATCTTTGGTGTCTCTTGTGAGACTGGGGATGTGCTCAACTTCATTGAACAGTGTGAAAACTATTTAGACATCAGGACCCTTCCCAGTGGAGAGCTCATCGGAACTCTGAGTACGAACCTGAGGGGACCTGCTCTCAGCAGATGGAAGGCAGAAAAGAGCAAGGTAATAGATTGACAGTCTTTTAAAAAGGCATTCATGGCTGCATTTCTTCCAGATGATAATACCTCCAAAGACATGGCTAGTTTATCAATAGCTCAACCCCACTCCCTGAAATCACTCCTCTGGGTCCCTGTAACGATAAAAGGTAAAGAAGTGAAGGCTGTGGTGGACACAGGTAGCACATTCACCTTGATGCAGGAAAGCCTCTGGAAACAGTTAGGTGGTGCCGCTTCTGCACGCACTCCAACTACACCTCAAAGATTTATCATGGCTGATGGGAAGGTGCATCAGGCTATGAATCAGAGCATAATCAACTACAAGTGGCAGGGAAAAATGTGCAGGGTGGAAACTTATATAATGAAGGATGCCCACCTCGCTTTTGATCTGATATCTGGCCTAGACTTCTTGCAAGCCACTGAAGCCATTCTGGACATAGGACAAAATAGATATGGCCTGAAAACTGAGACTAGTTATAAATTCTACCCGTTTTTAACATCTTCAATTACGCCAGAGTCGGCTGCTACTCAGGAAAACAATCTCAACCCTGCTGCTCTGACTCTCTACTATGCCTTACCTCCAATCTGGGAACCAAATGTCATAACTCCTAACATGGAGCCTGTTCCCTGCTGGGACTCCGACAATCAAGAGGAGTTAAGGAAATTGATGGTTACCTGGCCACTGTCACGTTCGCTGGATCAAGGAACGAGGAGACGTGGAGTACACAAAACGAGAGGCTTTAATCATCAACATGGAACACAGGAGACACAGGAACAGCAGGGAATACATTCAATAACCGACAAACACTAACTGAAAGGACTGGGGCTTTTAAAGACAGGATAATTGGGGAGGAAGACGAGACACACCTGGAATCAAATTAACAATCAACACGAGGGAAAAATTAGGTCACAGGGAGCACATGGGGAGCAAAAACACAACAAAACAGTCCAGGGGCGTGACATATCGCCCCCCTCCCGGAAGGTGCGTCCTCGCACTGTAATAACATCCAAAGTGGAGGGGCGGGTGGGAACTTAGGAGGCGGCTCAGGAGGAGGACGGACACCCGGGAGGGGGCCGGCTGACAGAGACCAGGGAGGTGACGAATGAGGGAGGAGCCAGGGAGGAGACTGGAGGGATCCGGAGCAGGAGGAGCCTGGCAGGACCCAGGCCACAGCCATTATGATGGCCCACGGTGGAGCCGACGGAGGGAGGAGCCATGGAGCAGTGATGGCCGCCGACTCCAGGGGGCCGACCAACGGTGGCGGAGCAGGTGGTGGAGGAGCCCGAGGCGGAGACGGAGAGCCAACGTGCCAGGGGGATGCCGAGGATCCGGGGGGCCAGGGTGGAGCCGAGGGCTCTGGCGACCAAGGCGAAGGCGGAGCACCGGAGATCCGCGGCGGAACCGGAGCGACTGAGGACCCAGGTGGAGCTGAAGGGAGGAAGGAGCCCAACGGAGCCGGTGGAACAGAGTGACGAGGCGCAGCCAGAGGAGAGGAGTCCTGAGGCGATGGCGGGTCGACGCCCGACCAAGACGGAGCCGGAGGGACGAGGGAGCCCGGTGGAGCTGGTGGATCGATGGGTGACGGTGGAGGCGAGGGAGCTAGGAGCCGAGGTGGAGCCACTGGGTCTACGGACCGAGACGGAGTCCGGGCTTCGGAGGCTGGAGGCGGAGATGAGGGAAACTCCAGTCCCGGCGACGCTGGAGGATGGCAGTCCCGTGGGGCTCGCACCGCATTGATGGAGGGCTGAGGGCGAGCAGAGGGGCTGCCAGAAGACAGCGGTGGAGGAGGCAGGAGCGGGTGGGAGGGCGGGAATTTTCGAGGAGCTGGCACTGGAGGGCGCTCTGGAGGACGTTTTCGGGGAGCAGGCACTGGAGGGCACTTTCGAGGAGCGGGCACTGGAGAATCTGAAGCCCCCTCAGGGCTGGACAAGGGAATCAAGGACGAAGGAGGGGTGGACGGAACCAGCGTGGACGATGGAGAGAGGAGAGGGGGCAGTTCGATCTCCAGAGCAGCATCCCAGTCTATCAGATCCCGCTCCATGTCTAGCAGTCCCAGATCTATTAACAGCTCACCCTCAGCCGCGGTGCAGGGGGCGGAGCTCCACTCCACGCTCACACCGTCCACGGCTTGCTCCCTCGTGATGGGCACTGTCGCCGGCTCTCGCACCTGGTCTGACGGGTAGGGCTCTACTTCCGGGACGATCATCCGCTCAGTCGCTCGGCTTCGCGCTGGCTCGCAGATCGCGGCGGGAAATGGCTCTCCGTCATCGGTGGGCTCGGGCTGATGCTCCGTACCGCGGGGAGATGGTGGGCTGGGCTCTGGGTCTGGAGTGGCTCTCAGAGCGTGTCGTCCGGGTAGCTGGTGGTGTTAGCGAGCATCAGGAACAGTCCCCCTGCTCCAGCAGGAGGAGAAGGAATTCGGGGCGAAGGAGAGGATCCATGGGGACACAACGGAAAGAAAAAACACTGAATAAAAACTATAAACAAAACGGAGGGTATACACACAGAGGTTACAGTTTGGGTCGGTTATTCTGTCACGTTCACTGGATCAAGGAACGAGGAGACGTGGAGTACACAAAACGAGAGGCTTTAATCATCAACATGGAACACAGGAGACACAGGAACAGCAGGGAAGACATTCAATAACCGACAAACACTAACTGAAAGGACTGGGGCTTTTAAAGACAGGATAATTGGGGAGGAAGACGAGACACACCTGGAATCAAATTAACAATCAACACGAGGGAAAAATTAGGTCACAGGGAGCACATGGGGAGCAAAAACACAACAAAACAGTCCAGGGGCGTGACAGCCACGAACAACCTCAAATGTCCTGGGGAAGACAGGGGTGGAACAACATAAAATCATCTTGTCTGATGAACTGCCAAATAAATCCAGAGCATACAGAATCTCACCTTTCAAGAGGAAGATCATTGAAGACCAGGTAGACCACATGCTCAGAGACCACATCATTGAACCCTCTTCTTCTCCATTGTCATCACCTGTTGTTTTAGTCCCCAAACCCGATGGCAGCTACAGGTTCTGTGTAGACTACAGAAGGTTGAATAGCAAGACCATTTCTGACGCTTATCCAATGGCGCTAATACACGACATCTTGGAATCCATGGATGGCGCCACCTGGTTCAGTACTTTGGACTTACAGTCAGGTTATTGGCAGGTGAAGATGGAGGAAAGTAGCAAGGAGAAAACGGCTTTCATTACAACAAAAGGGCTATTCCATCTATGCCGTATGGGCTCTGGAATGCCGCTGCTACGTTCCAGAGGCTGATGGAAAAGGTATTGTCAGAATTGAGGGGAAATTTTTGCTTTGTATACATAGACAACATCATCATCTACTCAAAAACCTTAGATGAACACATTCAACATTTAAACTCCATACTACAGAGACTCACCCAGGCCAACCTAACACTGAATATGAAAAAAAAACACTTTTTTAAACAGCAGTTGACGTTCCTTGGACACATCTTCTCAGCAAAAGGAGTTGAGGTGGATCCAGCGAAGACCCAGGCCGTCACCCAGTATCCACCTCCAAAAAAACCTTAAAGCCCTACAATGCTTCCTGGGGTTGGCAGGCTGGTACCACAAATTCATACACCATTTTGCTGATATCACCGCTCCTTTAGGGCGGGGCAGCCGTGCTAAATGGTTAGAGAGTTGGACTTGTAACCCAAAGGTTGCAGGTTCGATTCCCAGGTCCGGCAGGGATTGTCGGTGGGGGGAGTGAATAACAAGTGCTCTCTCCACCTTCAATACCACGACTGAGGTGAGACCCTTGAGCAAGGCACCGATCCCCCAACTGCTCCCCGGGCGCCGCAATATGGCTGCCCACTGCTCCGGGTGTGTGTTCACTGCTGTGAGTGTGCACTTGGATGGGTTAAATGCAGAGGACAAATTCCGAGTATGGGTCACCATACTTGGCCACACACCACTTCCCCCCCCCCCCCCTTTAAATCACCTGAAAAAGAAAGGAGTGATGTGGGAATGGACACCCAAGTGCCAAGCCAGCTTAGATACCCTCAAACAAGCATTGCAAAACCCACCTGTCTTAATACAACCTGACCTCAATTAATCTTTCCAGGTTCATACGGACGCTAGTGAAGTGGGATTGGGAGCTATCCTTACACAGCAAACTCCTGAGGGTGAAAAGGTTATCTCATATGCCTCCATAACATTATGAGGAGCAGAGCTAAACTATTCAACCTCTGAAAAAGAGTGTCTGGCAGTGGTGTGGGCTGTAGAAAAATGGAAATATTACCTTGAGGGAAGTACATTTGACATCTACACTGACCATGCCGCTCTTGCTTGGGCTTTCAATAGCCCTAAAACCTCGTCTCGCCTGACTTGCTGGACTCTCAGGCTACATCAATTCCACTTTCAAGTTCATCATAGGAAGGGTTGCCTAAACTTAGGTCCAGACTGCTTGTCCCGAACCTCTGACTCTGTGAAGGAAGAGCAGGCACACTGCTTGGCTATAGCGTCTAAATGTTCATCTGACATCCCAAACACATTAGAGGAAATATCTCAAGCCCAAAATAATGACACTTCTGTAGTTCACAGGACTAGGAAGGGACAAAACCAACAGATAACCTTCGAGGATCATCAGGGGGTGTTGTACCGCCGCGTACCAGTGAGGAATAGTGGTGACAAGTTTCAACTGGTCGTTCCCCAAGCATTAATACTTTCTTCACTACTTTCATGATAATCCTATGGGAGGACATCTAGGCCGGTTAAAGACCCTGTTGAAGATTTTGGAGGTGGCATGGTGGCCGACGGTTCGTCGTGATGTCTGGCAATATGTCAAAGGCTGCAATACCAGTCAGCAATATAAACACGATAACACCAAACCAAGTGGCTTTCTACAAAACACACAGGTGGTTGAGCCAGGGCACACATTGGGGGTGGATTTGATGGGTCCTTTCCCTCTCATTAAAAAACAAAATGCTTATCTCCTCGTTGTAGTGGATTACTACACAAAATGGGTAGAGATGTTCCCACTCAGAAATAGCAAGACGCAAAAAATTGTCAAAATTCTCAAGGAAGAGATCTTTACCCGGTGGGGGGTACCTAAATACATAATCACCGATCGTGGAGCTCAATTTACCTCCAATCTTCTGTCTGAGCTCTGCAAAACCTGGGGAAGTATCCAAAAACTCACGACCAGTTACCATCCACAGACAAACCTGACAGAAAGAATAAACCGGACATTAAAAACAATGATGTGGGTCAACATCATCAGTTGTGGGACCAGTGGTTACCTGAATTTCGATTTGCCATAAACACCGCCTACCAAGAGACCACTGGTAAAACACCAGCCGAGTTGATGCTGGGTAGACAACTTCACGGGCCATTGGAAAGACTGGTCCACAGACCAACTGCTCATATAACTTACTGGAGAGACAGAACATCATGGCAGATGAAGTAAAATCCAGAATGAAAGTACAACAAGCAAGACAAGCTAGATACTACAATACCCGTAGGAAAGATGCACAGTTTCACTCGGGAGATCTAGTCTGGATCAGAACACACCCACTTTCATCAGTCTCAAATACATACTCTGCTAAGCTAGTGCCCAAGTTGGAGGGACCAGCAGAAATAATCAAAAAAATGGGGCCAATAAATTATGTTCGTTGGGGAGTCCCACATAAAACAGAAAATATAAATGTGGTTAACCTGAAGCGCTGGTACAGACGTTCGCCTCCGATGTCGTTGGCTGGGGAGGGGTATCTATGTAGCGCGGCCACATAAAGGGAAGTCTATTTATAGTTTCAGTTTCCAATAAGGACGGTGCTGTTAATTATATATACGTATATTGCTTTCCTCTGTGTATCGTTCTTCCCTTGGTATTACTGTGTTTGACTCCGAACTCTATTATTGCGAGATTCAGCTCGCGCTCCGTCAGCACGGGATGTGTCGTCATCCTAGCGGGAAGTTAGGAATGTTTGTTTTTCTTTATATGATGCCGGTATTCCAGCGTTCGAGAGCGGCGTCACTCACAACTCTCTTTCTCGTTTCCCAAGACTGGATTAAGAGTATTATCAAACGCATTGACTGTGTTTTTTTCCTGTGGACTGTTTATGGAATACTTGCCTTGAAGGACATTTAAAACGTCAGCGCTGGGTGGATTTGTGCTCCTGGAGTATAAAGACATTACCGGTGAGACCAATCTGAACTCTTTGTTTTCTCCTTTTTTGTATATAATACCCGGCTGGGACTTTGAGAGACATTACACATGCACACACTCACACACTAAGAGAATTTTGTAATTTTATCTGGGTGGAATTTACTGTTAATATTGTATGTATAATACACTTTGTTTGGATATTGGACTTGGTTTGTGAGATTTCCTTGATACACTCGTTCGTTCTCCTCTTGTTTCATTTGTGTAGCTCCCACGCTTTGCGGGGAATTGTTACACCGAGATGGAAACCACGCCGCTGAATCGCAGGGGTCTTAGAGTGAATTGAAGTGTGTAACTTCGTTTTGCTATCCCCAAAACCCAGTCTGACACTCCGGGGATGGCCTGCCAGGCCTCGGCCCGTGTGGCGAGGGGTTGGATTGGTTCGAGCGACAGGCCACCTAGTGGGGACCTGATGCTCGTGATAAGAGGAAATTTGCTCTCTTTTGCTTGCTCGTTTGTGTTTTATTTTTCTCGTTATAACAGCGATCGGTTGTGTGTGCGTTATTTGAACTGGCCCAGTGTTCCACAATAGTATTTACCACAAACACATTGCCGGCGGCACCCGGAGCTGAACAGGGTGTTTTGAGGCATGACAGAGGCCGTTTGGGGGCGCTAGACTCGATGCTTTCGTAACGAGAGCAGTCAGCCCCCGTGGGCGTGGCCCAGACGCATCTAGAGTCTGAATCTGTCAGTGATAATAATCATAGTGACCTTTTCTTTCATTCTGCCTAAAAATATCCAACCGCTCATTAGAAGAGGGGTATTAATGATCCTTATGGGTAAACACACCGGCAGATCAAAAGTGCTGCGCGCATTCTCTCAGATCCGCTCGTAGCAGACGAGGGGAGGGGCCTCCTTCATTGAAGAAGGCGAACCGCGAGCGAAGCAGAGCGAGACACAAACTCTCGCGCTGGCCGATCAAAGAGCTGCATGGAGAGTGAAACGTGGGAGCTGTGCCGGCGTAAATTAACTCCAGCTTGATCGCTCAAACCCGAGAATTTGCTGTTTCTTCTCCGAGGTAATTGGGAGGGGAGAAACGCGAGAGCAGGGGAGGCAGGGCCACCTTCACTGAAGAAGGGGAGCCGCGAGCGCAGCAGGGACAGACTGAGGCTTTCATACTGGAAGCAGCGCTGGCATATCAAAGAGCTGCTCCAATCCGCTTTGAAGGATTAAGCCACTTGATAAACAAGAGGCGCTAATCCTTAGTGTAAACACACTGGCAGATCAAAGCACTGTGTGCAGAGTGAAACACGCGGGGCTATGCCGGCGCAAAAAATCACTCAAGCCTGATCGCTCAGCCCCGTAATTTTACCGTCTCTTTCTCCGAGGTGACTGGGAGAAGAAAAACGTTAGAGCGGGGGAGGCGGGCCGCCCAGCGCAGCATTCTTCGATCCGCCCAGAAGGATTGAGCCACTCAATGTAATGAGGGGCGCTAATCCTCATGTGTTAACATGCTGGCAGATCAAATGGCACTTTTCCACTGCATGGTATGGCACGGTACAGTTCAGTACGGCACACTTTTGGGGGGTTTTCCACTGGGTACAGTACCTGGTACCTGGTACTTGTTTTAGTACCACCTCGGTTGAGGTTCCAAGCGAGCCGCACCACTACCAAAACATGACGTGTAAATCGTCACTGCCTGTGTCATTGAACTTGTGGCACGAGACACAACAGACCCACTAGATTTAAATCAGCACAGCCAGCGAAGGATCGAACGCAACTGTTTTGAATGAGCGCACCTTACTTTTAACAACCAAAAAATGGCTGTTTCGTTGTCTGTTGAGGAAGTACAGACATTCCTCTTGTTGATAGCCAAGGAGCGGATCCAGCGAGAGCATGATGGAGCGACGCGGAATGAAAAAGTTTTTCAGCAGTCACGGCAGTAGAGGCGGCGCAACTATAACGATACGTGAATAATCCCGCCCACACTAAAGCGGTACTAAACTGCAGTGGAAATGCAAACCGAGCTGAACTGAGCCGTGCCGTTCTGAACCGTGCCGAGCCGAGTCGTACCACGCAGTGGAAAAGTGCCAAAAGTGAGCACGCGGGATATGCCAGCATGCAATCACTCAAGCCTGATCGCTCAGTCTCGCGAGTTCATTGTTCCTTTCTCCGAGGTGACTGGGAGAAGAGAAACGATAGAGTGGGGGGAGGTGGGGCCTTCATAGAGGGTCCGCGAGCGAATCAGGGATGGACTCCGGCTTTTGGTTAAAGCAGCCTGTCTGTGTGAGCGTAGCTTCAGCGACGCCCACACAAATGCAAAGCTTGTCAACGATAGCGTCTACTCCAATCCGCTCAAGAGGACAGAGCCGCTCAATGTAACGAGGGGCGCTGATTCTCACGTGTAAAACACCGGCGGATCAGAGCGCTGCGGGAAGAGTGAGCATGCAAGCTTGTGCTGGTGTGGGATCACTCAAGCCCGGTTGCTCAGCTCCGTGGCTCTGTTGTTTCATTCTCCGAGCTTGCTGAGAGAGGAGAAACGGGAGAGCGAAGTTGCCTTCACTGAAGGCGGTGAGCGGACGGAGAAGAGCGAGACTCATACTCTGAGTGAGCATTCCATCTCAGTGAGCGCGCAGTCTCTGTGTGGGCGTGCCCAGACAAGATTTTGAAAAGATTATTGAAAAGATTTTCAGGTTTTTTTGATGAAAAGAAAGTTCAGAAGAACAGCATCATTTGTAACATGATAAATGTCTTTATCATCACTTGTATGCTAAATAAAAGTTTTAATTTCTATATGACTCCAAGCTTTTGAATGGTATAGTGTATATTGTTACACTTGGAGTAAGACTGGAGTAATGATGCTGAAAATGTAGCTTTGATCACAGGAATAAATTACATTTTAAAATATATTCAAATAGAAAGCAGTTATTTTAAATAGTAAAAATATTTCACAATATTACTGCTTTAGCAAATACAACTATGTATTTTGGATCAAATAAATGCAGGCTTGGTGAGAAGAAGAGAATTCTTTACAAAAACATTAAAAATCATACTGTTCAAAAAGTTTGGACTGGTAGTGTGTCATGTTGAAATATATGAATATTACATACCTGGCATTTCCAAAGTGTATATTGTTTATGTGCTCTGAAGGACATAAAAAAAAAAACATTTTGAAGAGACTCGCAGTGTGTGCCTCACTTGGTCTTAGCTATGTTCCAGGTTCCTCAGTGGGCTGCTTATTTGCATTGGCTCACTTTGCAACAGGTTCTTTTGCACTGTTATCCTCACATCTGAAATAAAAAAGTAAGCATGTTGTTTACACAAATAAACTACATTATTAACATTATTGAGATGGTCAGTGATACTAGTACTAATGTATAGGAAAAAAGAACACTGTTACCACATAGCACACATATTATCAGTGATATTTACAGCTTACTTGATACATTTACCCCTCAGAAGATCGCAACCACCAATGGCCGGGTATAACACTGAGTGTGCTGAGTACAGTAGAGGTGGTTTCATCAACAATATCGCTCATATGGAGTGGTCCGATCGAACCGAATTCGAAATCCTCGCCTCCAGGGGACACACACACCCGGAGCAGTGGGCAGCCCGGGGAGCAGTTGGGGGTTTGGGGCCTTGCTCAAGGGCACCTCAGTCATAGTATTGAGGGTGGAAGAGAACCCATTCGAATTTGGCTCGATCGGACCACTTTCCTGCTGGACCTGAGACTCTCTAACCATTAGGCCATGACTTCCCCGTAAACAATGAACAATGAGCCATCCCATTGAATACATTGCAAGTGGGATATGTGTCCATTTGCAATTTATTGAATGGCCTTGCGATAATAGGCTAGTGGGATGATTGTCCACCAATCTATTAAACCGATCCCATTCAATAAATTTGGATTGGGATGCGTGTCCATTTGCAATTTATGTAGAAAATGGCTGTGTCCACAGAGGTACTATCTGGGGCCCATTAAATAAATTAGAAATGGACACGTCCATTTCCAATGTATTCAATGGGCTACAGATAGTGTTTATTTGGACATTTTAAATCAAGGTCCATTCATGATAAAAAATTATTTTACTGCACTCAGCAGGTCCACCTGAGTCCATAGCACCCAGTTTCATCCCAAAATTCCACTGTCCACGAAACCACTATTTCAGACAATGGAATAAATTGCAAGTGGGATCTCCATATCTCAGCTCTGGAAAAGGTTAGACAGCTAGAACTTGCATTCCTGCCTTAGTCTCAGTGCCCTCTATCAGAGTCCAGAGTTTCAATAAGAGTGAAGAAATCCTTTGAGTTTTTTTCAGTTAAAAAAAAAACAGTTTATCCAAACTTCTTGAAACTCTGGATTCTGATGGAGGGCACTCTGTCTGAGAACACTAATAGTTGCTATTGTAACTATTGTTGGCAATAAAGAAGTTTGTAATTCATCTTTAACGTCCGTGTCTCTTATTCATACCTAAAATCATTAAAATTACTTTAATTAATCCACTCATTAAAAATAATAATAATAAATTATTTTTTGTGTTAAATCAAACTAATTGCTTTAAGTTGTATTCATCAACATAGTACTCTGATTAAACCAATATTTTTGTTTAAATTTTACTTATTTTTTTTGTGTGTGTTATTTGCATCTACTTAATTTGAATGGCTAATTTTTAAGGAGCATGTTTGATTAATTCTAACTCAATTCTCAATAGTTCTTGAATTTAATTAATATTATTGCTTGTAATCTGTTGCCACAATTTTATTGAGTAGATGTAGTGTATTATTTTTTAGAGTGTATGGTGGGCTTGCATTCTCTTCATTTGCTTAGTTTCACTAACACAGCATTAGTGTTCCTAGAAGCTCTAAACTGTGCATTGAAGCTCTAACATGACTTGCTCTACAAAACAGCTCTAACACATTAAAATCTGTCTTCTGCATTGCAAATAACATTTCATTTAATGAGAAAGACACATCTTTCATGTAAGCTTTACTCTTAAAATTGCATTAACCAACTTTCTCTCACTGAGAAAGAAGCTTTTCAGCATATGTGGGTTTGCATTCTCTTCATTTGCTTTTTTGCACTAACACAGCAATTATTGTTCTTACAAGCTCTAAACTAGTGATTCTTTGCATTGAAGTTCTAACATAACTTGCGCTGCAAAAAAGCTCTGCAAAAAAGCTCTAACACATTAAAATCTGTCTTCTGCATTGCAAATAACATTTCATTCCATGACAAAGAAACATCTTTCATGTACTCAAGCTTTACTCTTAAAATTGCATTAACCAACTTTCTCTCACTGAGAAAGAAGCTTTTCAGCATATGTGGGCTTGCAATCTCTTCATTTGCTTAGTTTCCCTAAGACAGCATTAGTGTTCCTAGAAGCTCTAAACTAGTGTTCTTCTTCAGGAACTCGAGCTGCGTCCGAAAACGCTAGGGGAATTCCCCGCAGTGCTGGTCCCGCTGTCGCCAAGGCGGGGCGGCTGCACTCGTGTGGATCGCAATTGGATCTGTTGGAGGGAATGGAGACGGTGTAACGTCCATAAGTTATAGATAAAATAAGTTATCATAAGAATAAGTTATTCTATTTTGTACGATTTAACTTACAATCGTGTTTCCTGTGTGTGTGTGTGTGTGTGTGTGTATATACTGTGTTCTTGGCTGCATCCGAAAACTGAAAAATGCTGCCTTCGGAAAAAAAATGGCATCGGAGAATGCCGTCGGAGGGCAGTTTTTGTACAAATGTAAGTTTTATTAGTATATGTAAAAATTAGTGTTGTAGTTGCTAAATATTTGCTTGGTTATCGCCAAAGTGCTCTCTATTTATAGTTCAATTATAATTTTAAAAGGGTCATCTGAGGATACGGCTGCTTTCATAACGGCTGAAAATGAGGAGGCATTCACTGGCCATAAAAACAGTGCTGTGAACGGGTGGAAGTAAGTTGTTGAATATAATTTTTCTTCTTAATTAAGAATTATTATATGCCAATGTTAATGTTGCATTATCGGTAGTATACATGCTTAAGCTTTCGCTGTATGATTTACCATTGTCCTATAGTGTAATGTACAGACTTGTAACTCAAAGCTTATATTATTTAATATTTCCTTTGTGAGTTAATAATGCATGCTTTACAGGAATAGGTTATCCGTATGTTTTAAACCTTTAATCTCACTGAATTTTCTCAAGAAAAGTGCTTCAGACAATTGGACTGGAGGGAAAAGTAACACCACAACAAGCCCGGAGGAAGTGGGACAACTTAAAAAAGAAATATAAGGCATGCTTTATACATATTCTTGGTACATATTTTTATATATATTCTACAGTTTATACAACCCCAAATCAGAAAAAGTTGGGACAGTATGGAAAACGCAAATAAAAAAAGAAAGTAGTGATTTCTAAATTTACTTTGACTTGTATTTCATTGCAGACAATATGAACACAAAATATTTCATGTTTTGTCTGGTCAACTTCATGTCATTTGTAAATATACATCCTTTCCTGTCATTCAGACCTGCAACACATTCCAAAAAAAGTTGGGACAGGAGCAATTTAGGGCTAGTAATGAGGTAAATTGGTTAAATAATGATGTGATTTGAAACAGTTGATGTCAACAGGTGATTGTAATTATGATTTGGTACAAAAGCAGCATCCAAGAAAGGTCTAGTCCTTTAGGAGCAAAGATGGGCCAAGGATCGCCAGTTTGCCAACAAATACGTGAGAAAATTATTGAAATGTTTAAAAACAATGTTCCTCAAAGAAAGATAGGAAGAGATTTGGATATTTCACCTTCAACAGTGCATAACATAATTAAAAGATTCAAGGAATCTGGAGGAATTTCAGTGCGTAAAGGACAAGGGCGCAAGCCTAAGATGAACAACCGTGATCTCCGATCCCTCAGGCGGCACTGCATCAAGAATCGTCATACATCTATAAGCGATATCACCACATGGGCCCAGGACTACTTTGGCAAACCTTTGTCAAGTACCACAATACGTAGTTACATCCACAAATGCCAGTTAAAACTGTACTGTGCCAAAAGGAAGTCCTATGTTAACAGTGTCCAGAAGCGCCGTCGACTTCTCTGGGCTCGGAGGCATCTGGGATGGACCATCACACAGTGGAAACGTGTACTGTGGTCAGATGAATCAGTATTTCAGGTATTTTTTTGGGAGGAATGGACGCCGTGTGCTCCGGACCAAAGAAGAAAAGGATCATCCAGACTGTTACCAGCAACAAGTCCAAAAGCCAGGGTCTGTCATGGTATGGGGTTGTGTCAGTGCCCTTGGCAAAGGTAACTTGCACTTCTGTGATGGCACCATTAATGCTGAAAAGTACATAGAGATTTTGGAGCACAATATGCTGCCTTCAAGAAGACATCTTTTCCAGGGACGTCCATGCATATTTCAACAAGACAATGCAAAACCACATTCTGCACACATTACAAAGTCCTGGCTGCGGAGGAAGAGGGTACGGGTACTTGACTGGCCTGCCTGCAGTCCCGACCTGTCTCCAATAGAGAATGTGTGGTGCATTTTGAAGCGCAAAATGCGACAACGAAGACCCCGTACTGTTGCCCACCTTAAGACTTGTTTGCAGGAAGAATGGGACAAAATTACACCTGAAACACTTCATCACTTGGTGTCTTCAGTCCGTAAACATCTTTTAAGTGTTGTGAAAAGGAATGGCAACATTACAAAGTGGTAAATGCTTTACTGTCCCAATTTTTTTTGGAATGTGTTGCAGGTCTGAATGACAGGAAAGGATGTATATTTACAAATGACATGAAGTTGACCAGACAAAACATGAAATATTTTGTGTTCATATTGTCTGCAATGAAATACAAGTCAAAGTAAATTTAGAAATCACTACTTTCTTTTTTTATTTGCGTTTTCCATACTGTCCCAACTTTTTCTGATTTGGGGTTGTATAAAAAAAATGTTTATTTTTCTGTAGGAGCTGAAAAACCCACCAACTGGTTCAGGGGTGGACAAGGGAGAGGATACAGCTGCATCATGGCCCTGGTTCACCCTAATGGATGAGGCTTTGGGTCAGAAGCATTCTGTTAATCCTCCAGTGCTTCAATGTCCCAGGCCTCTTCCACCTGTGGTGAGCCGGGGCCTTCAAATGCCTCTCCCCTGCCCCTCAATGAAGACCGAGAGCCTGAGCCAAGCAGACGAAGGGGTAAGAAGAGGAGCCTCATTGAAATGTTCAAGGAGGAAATGGCCAGAGAGGAAGCAAGGGAAGAAGCCAGACAAAAGGCTGCAGATGAGAGGGCCAACAGACGTCTCAATTTACTTGAGATTCTTGTTAAGAAAAAGTAAATTGTAAATATATTTTTTATGTATTCAAGTGATGTATTTAAGTTATGTTAAAATAAGTTTGTTTACTTGTGTTAGTACTGCAGTGGTTTTGTTTTGGTATAAAAGTATAACAGTAAGTTGAGAGAATATGGGAATAAATATACTTAAATTGAGATGGTAAGGTTTTATTTTCTGAGGTTCCAGTCTCAATAGGTTTAATTTAATTTAAATATGTTCTAATTAATTCAATACTTACTCATGTCAAGTCACCTTTATTTTGCATAGCGCTTTATAAATACAGATTGTGTCAAAGCAGCTTTACAGTGACAAACAGAATAGTTTGTCAATAATGCGAGTGGACAACAACAAACATTAATTTTCAGGGCCTTAGAGGTCATCTCTACATGATAAAGGTCGTCTCTAGGTGACGACCTCATGGTTAAAACTTATGTATACTCACATGAGATGAAGACACCAGTCATATCAGTAACTTTATAAAAACTGCTTTATTCTACATTGACGTGTGATGTGAGTATTGAATGTGTGGAACAAGAATATACAACATACAAAGTTATGTTATTATGCAATAACATAAAAACAAATACAATAATAACAAGGTGCTAAGACGTGTGAAATGAAGATAAAAGGTAAGATCAATCTTATTTGTATTTATACGGTTTAATTATATTGTACATGGTAATCATGATCAACAACATGATCCTGCAGGGCGGACAGATGTGCAGCAATGCGTTCACGCAGAGCACTTCCATTTGTAATCTCCCCAGCCACTCCATTGTCATCGTCTTCTTGCTCAGGTTGCTTTTCTTCTACTGCCATAATGATGTCATTGCCAATACAGATGTTATGCAGTATGGTGCATGCCAACACAACATCTGGGATGAATGAAGTGTCAACCTCCAGGGCATGGAAAAAGATGGCCCTTCACCTGGCCTTTATAATGCCAATTGCTCGCTCAATGACTGAGCGGACTTTAGCATGATGAGCATTAAACTAGAGATGCACCGATAGCAATTTTCTTGGCCGATTCCGATGTCCGATTTTTTGGAAGTGTGAGCTGCCGATACCGATTTTTACAGATTCCGATTTTCGGTCTAAGAACTATCATTGACAGCATATACAAACAAAAATCTATGCAAATTTCAATGCAAAAATTATTTACATAAAAAAGAAATTATTAAACATTACAATTCACCCAATCTGGACTAAGTTACAGATTTTCTCTCACTTAAACAACTCTCAAAATGAAGTGCTCTGTGACTGGAAAGAGGAAGAAATAGTTAACTTAAAATGAGTTGCTGTATGTAACAAAACAGATGTCATTTCCCACTGTTTATAAATGGTCATTTTTTCCCATAACCTTATTAAATGTGACATCAAATTCGTACTTTGTTTCAATTAATTCAGTTAGCACAATAAGAAACTGTAGAGTTGTTACCATTCAAATGAAATTAGTGTTAACAAACTCTATCTTTCCACTGCTGAGGAAACAGAAGCAGCATCTGAAGTGGCATTAGATGTGCATTTACACAGACAGTTTGATGAAGCAGAGGTGCCATAAATGCATTTACACTAGAAAATTTCAAATGCATAATTAATATTTTACATATTTTTTAAACATACAAATAAATGTTGAAAAAATGCAATGATACTTTTAAATATGACTAAACCACCAGTAGGTGGCGGCAAGGGTCTGTTTTAATGAGGGAGTCATTTATTCACTCATTCAACCGATTCATTCAAACGGCTGATTCATTCAGAAACGAGGCGAAGTGACTTTCCTTATGAATGGGCCACTGAATCATTGACTCACTTGATTCGTTCAAAACCGTGGATTCATTCAGTAACGAAACACCGCTGTGTGTTGCTTGGAGACACACAACAGTTCTGCTGGCTTTGATCGGAACTATTTTCGTCAGCGAAATTGAGCAAAAACAGCCAATATTTTGTCTAAAATCTAAGTCACTTAATTTTAACTTCTTGTTTATTGAAATACTAATGTATAAAATCAGAATCACTGATATTTGGGGAAACATCATGGCCATAATGTTGCTTATCTAAATCATATTTTGTAAATATTTTTTTTCTACCTCAGTACGCATCTATACATTTCTGTTAGTTACTTTGTGTGTGCTGTCTCTCTCACACACTCACTCAGGCTGTGCAAGCCTCATCTGGCACGATATATACATTAATTACATTTTAATATTTTTCCAAACCTCTGTTGTGCCACTCCTCTTACAGGCTGTTTGTAGGGTGTCAACAGGGCAATGGGCCTCTCCAAACAGGGGTAGCCTCCATCACCCAGGAGGAAGTGTCCTGGTGGTGGATATGCCCCACTGCGATACAGGGGGCTGTGTCGGAGGACCCTGGAGTCGTGCACAGAGCCAGGAAAACCAACAAAGTCATCAATAAACCTGGCTTTGTGGTCACATACAGCCTGCAGCTGGATTGAGGGAAACAGTTTGCGGTTTCTGTAGCACTGAGCATGGGGTTCTCCAGGTGCTTTGATCCGGATGTGACATCCATCAATGACACCCATTGACCATTGAAAAGCTGGATGCCCTGCCAGCTGCCTGAAACCCTCACCCACCTCCCTTTGTGCATCCAAGGTGTTTGGGACGCTTATCACATGTGGTGTCAGACATGTCATTTCCCCTGCCACTCGATGGATGAGCTGGTGAACAGTGGATGTGGGCATGTCAAACGCCCTGGACACCACACAGTAGGAGCTTCTGCTGGCCAGCCAGAAAAAAAAGACCAGTAGTTCAATGGTTGGACCCCACCCATGAACCCGCCTCTGGTCCAGGAGCTGGAGAAGGGCTGTAATGGACGCACGACTCAGCCGGAAATCAGGCCGTGTATCACCCCCTTCAAAAAAGATGCGTAGCAGTGGGACTGTTTGGTTGCAGATGGAATAAACTGGCGAGCTCTGTTGGGAATAGTTAATAAAACTGAAAAAACTGCTCATTTGGGAATGTATAATATGTATAATAATTGTTTAATAAAATATTTTTTAAATCTAACACTTGCTACTGTGTAAGTTTTCTATAATAATAATGAAAATATATACAATAATGAACAGCAATACTGTAATAAAATAAAATAATAATAATAATAAATTATTATTATTATTAAAATAAAACAAACAGTATTGCTGTTTATAATATTAGTTTATTTGAGAAAATGAGAACAATTACCTAACTTTCAATTAAGACCCTCTGTGCTTCTATTTAAGAAAAAAGTAGCTGCCATTCTCAACCTTCTCCTCCGGCGCACAGACCTTTGGCGGGCGAGTTCATCAAGGTCTTCAAAAATCATCATAGAATTAATACATAACTGTATTAGCTGTTTTTTTCCCATTTTTATTAGATGAAATCATACAGAGATTGAATACACCAGGTGGCGGTAATGAGCAGCTGGTAACCTAGCAACGACGTATGTTACGCTGCCTCAGAAGCCTGTCCGAAACTGTTTCCGGAGGTGCCTTTGTGCGCAAACGCTGCCTTTGAAGTCATTGCCTGACAGGGCAGCGAGGCAACAAGACAGCTCCCTAAGTTTTCGGATGCAGCCCTTGTCTCTCTTGCTCCTCCTGCTTGCTGCTTGACAGGCTAATGAGTGCCACCTGACTCCTGTTTGAGCTCATTAGCTGGAGTACAAAGGAACCTGCAGAGCTGCAGTCCAGGGAGAGAGGCTGAGGTGTTCTATCCTTACAGCTACCATCTTCCAGTCCCAGCGCTGTTGTTCACCTAAGTGTTTGTTGATTGCTTTAGCTGTAGTGTTAAGGTAAAGTTGTTAAAAGTGTCAATAGCAGAGTGTTTCAGTTTTTTTTTTTTTTGTAACTGCTTAAGTGGAAAACGATGGGTTACTTAACGTAAACCCGGATTCTTTGATAACAGAGTGAGGTGTTTCACTATGGGAATCGCTTTGGGCGTGACCAACTGCGGAAGCTCCTATGACACCACGTCTGTCTTTGACAGACATGTCGACCTGTGACCAGGCTCCGCCCCACCTATATCAGTCAGGTCGACCCCTGCCAAGGTAATTTTAGACAGATTTCTTCCCGTACCCGTGCAAGGAGGGAAGTGTTGGTGAAAGTGTTGGTTCTTTGTTGTTATCAAAGAACCCGGGTTTACGTTAAGTACCCCATCTTTCTTTTTCAAACTTCGCTCTGTGTTTCACTATGGGAGATATAGACCACTCCCGGATTGTACCCACACCACTGCCAACCACCATAACAGTTAAATGGGCACGGAACTACTGGCTCCCAGCACTGCGTGTGCTAAGGAATGCTCAGACACGTCCAGTCTATAGAACCGCACAAAAGTATGTGGCGTAGCCCAACATGCTGCTGAACAAATATCTTGAACAGAAACTCCCTTGAGTAAGGCCCAGGATATAGCCATCCAGGTGGGGTGTGTTTCAAGCCCCTAGGCGGTTGAAGACCCTTGCAAATATAGGCTAAAGAAATAGCCTCTATGATCCAATGAGACAGCCGTTGACGAGACAAACAGCTGGTCATGAGTCCTAAAACCTGCTGTTATTTTCACATACGTATGAAGTGCCCGTACCGGACATCAAGGGGAAGTCATGGCCTAATGGTCGGACTTGTAATCCAAAGGTTGTGGGTTCGAATCTCAGGTCCGGCAGGGATTGTTGGTGGGGGGAGTGAATAACCAGCACTCTCTCCTCCTTCAATACCACGACTGAGATGTCCTTGAGCAAGACACCGAACCCCCAACTGCTCCCCGGGCGCTGTAACATGGCTGCCCACTGCTCCGGGTGTGTGTTCACTTAGGATGGGTTAAATGCAGATAATACATTTCACTGCTGGTTATATACTCTCTATATAATTGTGTATGTGACAAATAATCACAATAATTAATTAATTAATAATTATAATGAATTCAACCTCTGCTCCCCTAGAGAAGAGAATGGAGGAGGGTGAAAAGCTTCCAGTTCAGTCGATAGGCACCTATACGCTGAGTTAACTACCTTAGGTACAAAAGCCGGGTTAAGGCGAAAGGAAACCTTAGTGAGCCCTGGAGCAAACTGCAAACAAGACAGGCTAACAGACAAAGCATGTAAGTCACTCACACGCTTAGCCGTTACCAAAGCTATGAGCAGCACTGTCTTAAGAGTGAGAAACATAAGACCAATTCAGATGTTCAGCCACCGAAGATTGAGTGGCCGGTCCAGACAGACATGGGTCCTGCTTGTTAGCTACCGCCACTCTCAGCCTTCTTTCACACATGTGCACAGTGAGCACATGTTTGTGGATCTGCCAGCGACGTTTGAGCGTGCTTTGGGCCCATACACACGATGCACATGGGGTGAGGGTCCCTGCCCGAGATGGTAGCTCCACATGAGGATGGACACGGGCGGGATGCAGCCTCCCTGATCTTCAACTCATTCACTTTGACGGGGGTGATGACCGTCGACATAATGGCTGAGAAGTGAGTAAACCTCAGACTCGTCACGACACGTTAGCCTGTCGGTCTTTGGTAATTAAACCTTCTGAGAGCTCGCCTTGACGCGTGAAGCCCCGGTTGACTTGACGTCACGTACAGCATTACTTAAATACGCAGTGGGCCGATTAAAATAGCTCGCCTTGACGCGGACACTATTCTAATGTAAATGATGTCACTCAACACAATCCAGTACAACTGACCTCGCGTTCGGTGACGGATTCCAATGACGGCCCGCCTGTTGAACAGTTTAGAGAAAATCAGCAAAGTCAGAATGTGCTGAGAGAGCTTGCTGCAGTCTCCCACGGGAAGAAAGCGCGAATGACCTTGGCAGGGGTCGACCTGACTGATATAGGTGGGGCGGAGCCTGGTCACAGGTCGACCTGTCTGGCAAAGACAGACGTGGTGTCATAGGAGCTTCCGCAGTTGGTCACGCCCAAAGCGATTCCCATAGTGAAACACAGAGCGAAGTTAGAAAAATAACTTTTTGTAATAATAACACTTTTATCCATTACTTTAATTTTAGTTTTAAACTGAATCTTAAGATTTGATATTGATATGATCAATTGATATTGATCAAAACGTCCAACTTATACCTTATTTAACAATCGTCCAGCGAGTTGTTAGATTTCAGTATATCTGAGAAATTATTTTTATTATCGTGGCCACGATATACAGAATTATTTAAATAACCTTATGACAGTTATGAGCATAGGTAACGTAATCTGGGCAAAGTTTGATTTGAATCTTTCACAACAGAACACAGGGCACTTCTCTATAAATCAAACAAGAGTTTATTTGCTATCTTACTACAATACATGAACTAAGCTAAATAACACAAAACAAAATACATACACACAGGCAATGAATTGTTGCAATTGAGAATGATCAAAATATAGCACTGTTTTGCTATTTCCACACGATTTTACCCGTGTCGATCATCAAGAGGAGAACTCTATTATCCTTACTTTAGAGATAGATACGACCAGTTCAGCCACTTTATAGAGATTTTGTTTGATACTTGCTTTTAAGTTGAAATGACGCTGTGTGTGGCTTGAAGGAATCCCGCGCGTCGTTGCGTGACGTCACTCTGGGGATGTCCTTCCGTTGTTGCTTGGTTGGCTCTGGGGCTGTTTTACGCTCTTGAGTTCCTTTCGCGTAGCTTCAGACTTTCAAGGGTTTCTTCAGAGATTTGACTAGATGTTGGTTCAATGTTCAAACTCGGCCAGATGTTAAGGCTAAGAGCTCGTTTGGAGTAGATCCAAGTTTCAAAGAAACGAAGAGAGCAGAGAGAGCTGGGAGTCAGTATTTTAGACCGGAGATTTCGGTTCCTCCCACTCGATGCTCTTCCAATGAAATAGTTCTTGAAGGGCGGAGCTCCGCCTACACGGCTCATTTTCCATGCAGTAAATGTATCTGCTTAGTTATTTTGTCACATGAAGAAAATATCCTGGCAGATTTCTATATGTGTTATAATCATACATTATGGTGCTAAGGGTAATTTTCATTCGCACCAAATTATTGCCACTGAAATGAGCTTTCATTAAAACCCAAACAGCAGATATCTGGCATTCTCCAAAGTACATATCTCAATTATATATATTACATGGCTAAGGCATAGATTAAACTATCCTAAATTCTAAATAATCACACCAAGCATGTGGAATTAAACAATAGTGATCGGGAAAATTAGACATCAAAAGATTCCAAAAATACCATAGATTCCAATAACACAGCAAGCTTATAAACGACATAAAATACACATTGATATATTTTGTAAAATATATTGTATATATTGCTTTTGAATATATCGCTTTAATAGCCCAGTAGCTATTATTAATTGTCTTTTGGAACACTTTATAAAAGTTTTGAGTCCTTTTAGCAAGGTCCAAGACCAGAAACAAGCTGTGGAATGTGGGTGAAACGGGAGGTCAGGAAAGTCAGCTGTCCAGGTCATGAGAATGTCACGTTTGTGGAGATCTGGTCTTTCTTAGCTGGAACGTCTGTCGTAAAAATGTCTTTTCTTGTTGATAAAAATCATTGAATTATGCGTTAACGATCAGGGGATCCATGACGTTTGTTGTTGGACCATAAGCAGATGTTTCGTCCTGTTTTGGTTGAGTTATGGTTAAGTGATAAGAACCAAGTGAAGTCCTGTTTTAAACCACATTCAAGATGCTCTCCTCCAACTTCTTGTTTTAACAACGTCTCTTGAGATAAGGAGGTTTTATGGCAGGAAATCGGAACTCAGGGATGTGCTCGCCATTATGTTCAGGTGTGTGTGCGTTCTACCTTCCCCCAAGGTCTTACACATCCCCCTTTTGCTCGGTGAGGTTCCCATTGCGAACGTCGGCGGGCACTGGAACAAGAAGCAGGGAGAACAGGCACACACAAGACACAAACAACATCTCCATCACCGACTGAATCCTGGTGCAGGGTAATTTGGGAAAGAACAGGTTAGGAACTTGAGAAGATGTAGGGGTGCATTCTTTAGGACTACTGGCAATTGAGTCATTCCGATTGGTTTAATTGTCAGGGGTTCGACGAGGCGGTATAGGCGTGATCTCAAGCAGGATGGTTGAGTTCTCAGGTTCGGGTTCTTGGTCGGTTTTATCACGTCGGAAAATGCGTGGGACGCCTGACGTGCATTTGATGAAAGACTCTTGAACGTCGTTCACTCGCTTGTGTAGGAGGAAGGCCAGTGTCAATGTCACAACGTACCCTACAATAGTAGAGATGCAAAGCGCTGTGTCAGCGGCAGACCAAGACCGAATAATAGGCGCCAGCGGGCGGAAGGCGAGCGATAGCTTCTAAAGCTGTATCAACAGGAGTCAAGTCAATAAGTTGCGTTCCTTCCTCCTTGATCCTTTCTTCCAATTCTGGATCGAGGACGAAGGAGTGCTGTTTGAAGAAGGGCGAGATTTCGATTTCAGCCTGATACTCGTCGTCGGTAAGGTGATACAATGCTAACTCGTCAATATGGAGGATCGAGCCCTTGGGGACAGTGATCCATAAAGTTTGGTTGGGCAAGATAATGCGTGTGGCTGTGTCGTGTTGATCGTATGTGAGGGTAGCTGTTCGTGCTGGGGTGTTGACCAGCCATTGGTTTCCGATGATTTCGGCTTGCGTTACCTCAACTTGAGAACGTGGTGTCGCTTCGGCGGGGCAGCTAGTGTCGGGTCTAATGGATTCTAGGCCGCAGATGCCCTCAGTATTATCGCGTACGAAAGGTTTACTCGGGCAAAGGAAGTGAATGTCCTTCGTGCGCGTACACATCCTTAGGTTTGGGACCAAGTACAACTGCTCGTTGTTATCATGATACGCAACGACTTCAGGAGTGTGGATTTTGACATAGGTGTTCCCTCGCCAAAATCCCACATTCACAACTTCTTTGAGCCGGTAAATGTTATTAGAGTCGATAATGGGCAAACTAAGGAGAAAGGCCAAGTCGCCTGCTTCCGGGTCTACGTACAAGGGAATAGCGCTACCCAGGGAAAAGGCGAGATGGGTTTGGATGGGACTAGCAGGGCCCGCAGTGGCCGATGTTTGGATGTTTTGGACAAGGCTAAGAGGTATCAAGTAGTGTGGAATCCTACCCATGGCTAAGTTACCAATCGAGGAACTTACTTCACGTAGCATGTCGGTCATGATTTGGCGGGTCGCCTCGATTAGTTGATAACAGTTCTCACAACGAGTTACAACGACTTATTGAAGGGAGTCAATCTTAATTTTGGGACCTGGATTTAAATAATTGGAAAAGGGAGTTCCCTGATGAGGGGACTAGAGGGGAGAGGAAATTATAGTGAGAGAGGAAGAAGGAAAAAAAAAAAAAAAAAAAACAAAGCGAGACACAGTGAAAGGAGACAACAAAACGAGAAACGGCGGCACAAGGACACCGAATGAGGTGAGACAGCAAACGATTGGCACATGTGTGAAGTAACTCCTCTCTACTAGAGGTTGACTCTAGAAGTGCAGCTGAGGAGAGAGTGTAAGTGTTGTGTTTCAACAAGGTCGCTATATGTTTTCCTAACAACAGAAATTATGTTAGTGTGGTAGAGCATATGATTGTCGGTCTGTGTCAGTGGGTTTGATCTTCCCCCTTTCCCGGTCGGCTGGAGCTCTGGTGCCTCTTTATCTGGTTTCGATGGACCCATCGAAGGACTGGCTCGCTGTGCCCTTGTCTGATTTTGATTCGGTAGGCGACAGGTGAGAGCTTGTCTACAATCGCGTGGGGTCCTGTCCAGTGAGGTAGGAACTTCTTTGACAGGCGATGGGGAGTGTTCTGCTTTGGTTGGGCAAAGCTGTAGTACCACACTTTGTCTCCGACATTAAACTCATGGTGAGAGGCTTTTTGGTCGTAGTAGGCTTTACGACCTTCCGCGCTTCGTTGTAGTTGCTGTTGAGCGAAGGCGAAAGTCGTTCTCAGGTGCTGATGCAACTCTTCCAGGTATTGGTGAGTGGTATAGGCGGTGACGAGGTTCAGGTCACCAGGTTGGTACAGCAGGTGTAGCGGTAGCGTCATGTTTCTCCCTGTCATCAATGTGAATGGGGGTACACCGGTAGACTGGTGAGGGGTGGCTCGAACAGCCATCAGTACCAGCGGAAGTTTAATATCCCAATCCTTTTGATTGGCGGACACATATTTCTTCAACATGCTGACCACTGTTTTATTGGCCCGTTCAACTTGACCCGAGGAAATTGGGTGCTGGCTTATATGGAGCTTGGCCTGTACACCGAGGAGTTTCCACACTTCCTGCATGATGTCGGCGGTGAAGTGGGTTCCGCGGTCAGAGTTGACCCTTAAAGGCAGTCCAAATCTTGAGAAGATGTGGTTCATTAACAGGCAAGCTGTTGTTTCTGCTGTATCATTGGGAGCTGGGAGGCACTCTATCCACTTCGTGAATTCGCAGACCACGGTGAGGAAGTATTTGTTACCTTGCGTTGACCGTGGCAGGGGTCCTACCCAGTCTATTTGGAGGTCCGACCAGGGGAAAGTCATTCCTTTCCTTTGCAGTGGGGCTCGGTGGTTTGGGTTTGCCGGTTGAAACTGGCAACACACCAGGCATCCTTTTACGTATTCCGCCACGTCTTGCTGCATGCCAGGCCAGTATGCTACTTGCTTGAGTGTTTCATAGGTGGCCTTGGCGCCGTGGTGTCCTGCGCATGGTGCATCGTGGGCGTGTGTCAGCATCATCCCCCTTTGTCCGTGAGGGACTACGAGCTTTGGCGTAGTTAGGGGCTCAGGGACATACGTGAGTACACCGTCTCTCAGATGCAGCATGTGCTTGATTGAGTGGAGCGTGCGGAGCTCGGATGAAGCAGCTAGGTCGGAGGTGGAAATAGGATGAGTTAAGGGGTCGGAAATGTGAGCTGCCATAGTTCGCAGTGTTTGATCCGCCTTTTGGAGTGTGAGGAGATCGTTAGCAGCGAACTGAGGTGAAATGGCAATGTGGGAGGAGGTGGGGGTTTGTACGCCAGTGGCGTGTTGGCGGCGGTTTATGGAAATTATAGTGAGAGAGGAAGAAGGAAAAAACAAAAAAACCCCCAAAAAAACAAAGAGAGACACAGGTGAAAGGAAACAACAAAACGAGAAACGGCGGCACAAGGACACCGAATGAGGTGAGACAGCAAACGAGTGGCACATGTGTGAAGTAACTCCTCTCTACTAGAGGTTGACTCTAGAAGTGCAGCTGAGGAGAGAGTGTAAGTGTTGTGTTTCAACAAGGTCGCTATATGTTTTCCTAACAACAGAAATGATGTTAGTGTGGTAGAGCATATGATTGTCGGTCTGTGTCAGTGGGTTTGATCTTCCCCCTTTCCCGGTCGGCTGGAGCTCTGGTGCCTCTTTATGTGGTTTCGATGGACCCATCGAAGGACTGGCTCGGTGCGCCCTTGTCTGATTTTGATTCGGTAGGCGACAGGTGAGAGCTTGTCTACAATCGCGTGGGGTCCTGTCCAGTGAGGTAGGAACTTCTTTGACAGGCGATGGGGAGTGTTCTGCTTTGGTTGGGCAAAGCTGTAGTACCACACTTTGTCTCCGACATTAAACTCATGGTGAGAGGCCTTTTGGTCGTAGTAGGCTTTACGACCTTCCGCGCTTCGTTGTAGTTGCTGTTGAGCGAAGGCGAAAGTCGTTCTCAGGTGCTGATGCAACTCTTCCAGGTATTGGTGAGTGGTATAGGCGGTGACGAGGTTCAGGTCACCAGGTTGGTACAGCAGGTGTAGGGGTAGCATCATGTTTCTCCCTGTCATCAATGTGAATGGGGGTACGCCGGTAGACTGGTGAGGGGTGGGCAGGGGTCGTTGTTGAGCCAGACCACTCCCGCTCCAGCTTGTAAATTGCCCTTGTGGTTGTAGGAGCAGCCGTCGACATATGCTGTGGGCATTCCTTCACATACATTCTCCTTGAAGTACCTGTGATTCGTCAGTTGAGGTTGTGGCGGTTCTTAAGGTTCCGCTGGAGTATGCAGCGTATCCGTTGAACAGTTTTGGCAGGCCGCTAGCCCGTTTCCAAGTGAGGATTTGTAGTTTTGGGCATATCTTGCCTCGACGTCCCATCCTTGGAGTGTCATTAGCCAGGTAGCTATGCGTGCGTTGGTCACCACGCCATCTCTGATGCGTTGACTGTTTAGGAAGGTGACCGGCTGATGACAAGTCTCGATGATGACTTTCTGTGCACCGATGTAATTAGAGAAACGCTGGATAGCCCACACAGTGCAAAGCAACGCCTTTTCGCAGTTTGAGTACTTGCATTCTGGGGGAAGCAGCATTTTGCTGGCATAAGCAACCACTCGTTTGTCTTTGTCATGGAGCTGGTATAGGCCTGCACTGAGGCAATGATTGGAGAATCCAGCGTCCAGATAGAATTATTTTCCTGGGTCTGGGTAGGCAAGGCACGGAGCAGAGCACAGGCGCTGTTTGAGCTGGCCCATTGCTGTGTTCTGTGTTTCCGTCCAAACGAAGGGTTCATCCTTTTTCAAGAGGGAAGTTAGAGGTCGTGCGATGTCAGCATAGTTTTCGATGAACTGTCGTGAATAATTGCACACTCCCAGAAAGCTTCGCAGCTCAGAGATGTTAGTCGGCGTCTTTATGCTTTGGATTGCTTGGGTGCGGTTAGACTGTGGCTCGATGCCGTTTCTTCCGACAAGCAATCCGACATAGTTCACCTTGGTTTTGCACCACTGTCCTTTGTGAAGGGCGATCTTGGCTCCTGCCGTTGTCAGCTGATTTAGGACGTGATTGATTTCTTTGAGGTGGTCTTCCACACTTGAGCTTTTCATCAAAACGTCATCTACATAGACAAGGTTGCCTCTGGCTCTGGCATCAGGGCATGCTTTGTTCAGGAAGATGTTGAATTCTGCTGGTGAGTTGGCATAGCCAAAGGGACACCGTGTGAATGTGTACTGTCGATTGCCAAAGGTGAATGCCAGCTTGTGTTGGTCATCGGGATGGACAGGGGTTGTCCAGAACCCGGAGGCGACGTCCAGTGTGGAAAGGATCGTCGAGCCTTTGATTTTTGGAATTTCTTGATCCAACTGGGTCATAGGCCATCGTGACAATGATACTTGCTGATTCAACTTGCGATAGTCGATGGTGGGCCGCCATTTGCCGTTGGGTTCTAGGACTGGCCATATCGGGGCAGAGTATGTGCTGTTACAGATGACCCCCTTTTCCAGCATGGAGTCAACAATCTCTTGCACTGGCTCGTATGACGCTATTGGAATCTTGTACTGTCGCACAAATGTGGGTGGCGCATTTGGGTTTGTTGGGATGCGCACAGTGTGGATGTTTGTCAGTCCACAATCCAGGGAATCCTTTGCGAAAGAGTCCTTGTATTTGTACAGAACCTCTTTGAGTCCTTGGCGATCCAAGGTTTTAAATGGTGAAACGTATACAGGATGGACGAGGTCCATCGATCCCACCGTTAGGTGAATTGGGGCCACATGTTTTAGTTGTAGGCCCGTGTGGGAGTATGCTTGAAGGTTTAGTTCACACCTTTGGAGTTTGAGGGTTCTGTTAGTCCTCTTTGATCTTTCTTGGACTTCCTCTAGAAAGTCCATTTTTTTTAAAAATGTCCATTTGGAAATACGTTTGATGGTTCGTGGATGCAGGTTCGTGGACGCTGCGCGCCGACCCGCCAGAATTTTTGCCGGACACGCCGCTGGTGTCTGCTCGACCGCACCGGCCCGCGGGGAGACCCAGAGATGTCAGGGGGCACCTGGCCCCCCCAGGGGCCCGACGGGAGCCCACCCAAATTCGAGGCCCCAAAATGCAGTTATGTCCTTCGCCACAAGGTGGCGAACGGAGCGTCCACCTTAGGTTTATAACAGTGGCATTCACCCAAATGGGGGGTGGACACTTTTTTGGTCCCACGAACCCACTATTTGTCCATTTGACCATTATAGTGACCACGGGACCCCCGCGGACCCTGCCCCACACCCCGGACCCGCCCCCCCAGGTCCCACGAACCCACTATTTGTCCATTTGGCCATTATAGTGATGGAACGACCACGGGACCCCCGCGGATCCCCGCGGATCCCCGCCCCACACCACGGCCCCGCCCCCCCCAGGTCCCACGAACCCACTATTTGTCCATTTGACCATTGTAGTGACGGAACGAACACGGGACCCCCGCGGATCCCTGCCCCACACCCCGGCCCCGCCCCCCCAGGTCCCACAAATCCACTATTTGTCCATTTGACCATTATAGTGACTGAACGACCACGGGACCCCCGCGGATACCCGCCCCACACCCCGGCCCTGACCCCCATGTCCCACGAACCCACTATTTGTCCATTTGATCATTATAGTGACTGAACGACCACGGGACCCCCTTGGATCCCCGCCCCACACCCCGGCCCCGCCCCCCCAGGTCCCACGAACCCACTATTTGTCCATTTGATCATTATAGTGACTGAACGACCACGGGACCTCCGCAGATCCCCGCCCCACACCACGGCCCCGCCCCCCCCAGGTCCCACGAACCCACTATTTGTCCACTTACCCACTATTTTTACGGAACGTGTCCAAAAGTTGCGCACGCCGACGCAAAAGTGCTCCGATCGGCCCTAGCTTTTGGTGGGGCACATAGGGGGGCCCCACGACCCCCGCTGTAAAGTTTGGGACCCCTGGGACGTTTCTGAAAAAATCCCACTTGCCATTTATTTGAATGGGTTCGGCATAGCGGTTTCGTGGACACGGCTCGCAATGGTCGGATCGAGCCGAAATTGGAATCGTTGCTTCGAGGGTACCCCCTCGTCCGGGCGGAAACGTCTGGTGACCCTACGACCTTCTTTGGGGGTCAAAAGGTCATGAAAGGGCGCGCGCATCCACCAAAAGGGTACACGTTTAAATGGGAAGCGGGACGTCCCCCGTTCGGAGACAATGGGTCGTAGGGCCCCGAGATTTGAGATTCTGACACCTGAGGGGCCCCGAGCGAGGGGCCCCGAAGCACAAAGCCAACGGACCTCGGGAAAAAAAGTGCCTCGCCCTAGGGCCCCGCGCTCTTGACGGATCGCTCGGGGGGGCCCCAGGAGCCACCGTGCCGAGTTTCGGGCCCCTGGGACATTTCTGAAAAAAATACCACTTGCCATTTATTTGAATGGGTTCGGCGTAGCGGTTTCGTGGACACGGATCGCAAGGGTCGGATCGAGCCGAAATTGGAATATTTGTCTCGAGGGGACCCCCTCGGCCGGGCGGAAAAGTCCGGTGACCGTACGACCTTGTTTAGGGGTCAAAAGGTCAAAAAAGGGAGCGCGTGTCCACCAAAAGGGTACGCGTTTAAATGGGAAGTGGGACGTCCCCCCGTTCGGAGACGATAAGTCTTAGGGCCCCGAGATTTGAGATTCTGGCATCTCAGGGGCCCCTCTTTCACGTCCCCGAAGCACGGAGCCATAGGACCTCGGGGAAAAAAAACACCCGTCTGGAACCTTGTATTCAATTGAATATATTGCAAGTGGGATATGTGTCCACTTTCAGATTATTGACATAGCCATTCAATTGAATACATTGCAAGTGGGATATGTGTCCATTTGCAGATTATTAAATAGCCATTCAGCAGAATACATTGCAAGCGGGATATGTGTCCATTTGCAGATTATTAACATAGCCATTCAACAGAATACATTGCAAGTGGAATATGTGTCCACTTGCAGATTATTAACATAGCCATTCAATTGAATACATTGCAAGTGGGATATGTGTCCATTTGCAGTTTATTAAATAGCCATTCAGCAGAATACATTGCAAGTGGGATATGTGTCCATTTGCAGATTATTAACATAGCCATTCAATTGAATACATTGCAAGTGGGATATGTGTCCACTTGCAGATTATTAACATAGCCATTCACTTGAATACATTGCAAGTGGGATATGCGTCCACTTGCAGATTATTGACATAGCCATTCAGCTGAATACATTGCAAGTGGGATATGTGTCCATTTGCAGTTTATTAAATAGCCATTCAGCAGAATACATTGCAAGTGGCATATGTGTCCATTTGCAGATTATTAACATAGCCATTCAACTGAATACATTGCAAGTGGGATATGTGTCCATTTGCAGATTATTAACATAGCCATTCAATTGAATACATTGCAAGTGGGATATGTGTCCATTTGCAGATTATTAACATAGCCATTAAATTGAATACATTGCAAGTGAGATATGTGTCCACTTGCAGATTATTGTATGGTTCCGGTTTAATAGGTTGGTGGACAATCATCCCACTACCCCACTATAGCCATTCAATTGAATACATTGCAAGTGGGATATGTGTCCACTTGCAGATTATTGTATGGTTCCGGTTTAATAGGTTGGTGGACAATCATCCCACTACCCCACTATAGCCATTCAATTTAATACATTGCAAGTGGGATATGTGTCCATTTGCAGATTATTGACATTGCCATTCAGCTGAATACATTGCAAGTGGGATATGTGTCCATTTGCAGTTTATTAAATAGCCATTCAACTGAATACATTGCAAGTGGGATATGTGTCCACTTGCAGATTATTAACATAGCCATTCAATTGAATACATTGCAAGTGGGATATGTGTCCATTTGCAGTTTATTAAATAGCCATTCAACAGAATACATTGCAAGTGGGATATGTGTCCATTTGCAGATTATTAACATAGCCATTCAACTGAATACATTGCAAGTGGGATATGTGTCCACTTGCAGATTATTAAATAGCCATTCAGCAGAATACATTGCAAGTGGGATATGTGTCCATTTGCAGATTATTAACATAGCCATTCAACAGAATACATTGCAAGTGGGATATGTGTCCACTTCCAGATTATTAACATAGCCATTCAACTGAATACATTGCAAATGGGATATGTGTCCATTTGCAGTTTATTAAATAGCCATTCAGCAGAATACATTGCTAGTGGGATATGTGTCCATTTGCAGATTATTAACATAGCCATTCAATTGAATACATTGCAAGTGGGATATGTGTCCACTTGCAGATTATTGACATAGCCATTCAGCTGAATACATTGCAAGTGGGATATGTGTCCATTTGCAGTTTATTAAATAGCCATTCAGCAGAATACATTGCAAGTGGCATATGTGTCCATTTGCAAATTATTAACATAGCCATTCAACTGAATACATTGCAAGTGGGATATGTGTCCATTTGCAGTTTATTAAATAGTCATTGAGCAGAATACATTGCGAGTGGGATATGTGTCCATTTGCAGATTATTAACATAGCCATTCAATTGAATACATTGCAAGTGGGATATGTGTCCATTTGCAGATTATTGTATGGTTCCGGTTTAAAAGGTTGGTGGACAATCATCCCACTACCCCACTATAGCCATTCAATTGAATACATTGCAAGTGGGATATGTGTCCACTTGCAGATTATTGTATGGTTCCGGTTTAATAGGTTGGTGGACAATCATCCCACTACCCCACTATAGCCATTCAATTGAATACATTGCAAGTGGGATATGTGTCCACTTGCAGATTATTAACATAGCCATTCAATTGAATACATTGCAAGTGGGATATGTGTCCATTTGCAGTTTATTAAATAGCCATTCAACAGAATACATTGCAAGTGGGATATGTGTCCATTTGCAGATTATTAACATAGCCATTCAACTGAATACATTGCAAGTGGGATATGTGTCCACTTACAGATTATTAAATAGCCATTCAGCAGAATACATTGCAAGTGGGATATGTGTCCATTTGCAGTTTATTAAATAGCCATTCAGCAGAATACATTGCAAGTGGGATATGTGTCCATTTGCAGATTATTAACATAGCCATTCAACAGAATACATTGCAAGTGGGATATGTGTCCACTTGCAGATTATTAACATAGCCATTCAACTGAATACATTGCAAGTGGGATATGTGTCCATTTGCAGTTTATTAAATAGCCATTCAGCAGAATACATTGCAAGTGGGATATGTGTCCACTTGCAGATTATTAACATAGCCATTCAACTGAATACATTGCAAGTGGGATATGTGTCCATTTGCAGTTTATTAAATAGCCATTCAGCAGAATACATTGCAAGTGGGATATGTGTCCATTTGCAGATTATTAACATAGCCATTCAACAGAATACATTGCAAGTGGGATATGTGTCCACTTGCAGATTATTAACATAGCCATTCAACTGAATACATTGCAAGTGGGATATGTGTCCATTTGCAGTTTATTAAATAGCCATTCAGCAGAATACATTGCAAGTGGGATATGTGTCCATTTGCAGATTATTAACATAGCCATTCAATTGAATACATTGCAAGTGGGATATGTGTCCACTTGCAGATTATTGACATTGCCATTCAATTGAATACATTGCAAGTGGGATATGTGTCCACTTGCAGATTATTAACATAGCCATTCACTTGAATACATTGCAAGTGGGATATGTGTCCACTTGCAGATTATTGACATAGCCATTCAGCTGAATACATTGCAAGTGGGATATGTGTCCATTTGCAGTTTATTAAATAGCCATTCAGCAGAATACATTGCAAGTGGCATATGTGTCCATTTGCAGATTATTAACATAGCCATTCATCTGAATACATTGCAAGTGGGATATGTGTCCATTTGCAGTTTATTAAATAGTCATTGAGCAGAATACATTGCGAGTGGGATATGTGTCCATTTGCAGATTATTAACATAGCCATTCAATTGAATACATTGCAAGTGGGATATGTGTCCATTTGCAGATTATTGTATGGTTCCGGTTTAATAGGTTGGTGGACAATCATCCCACTACCCCACTATAGCCATTCAATTGAATACATTGCAAGTGGGATATGTGTCCACTTGCAGATTATTGTATGGTTCCGGTTTAATAGGTTGGTGGACAATCATCCCACTACCCCACTATAGCCATTCAATTGAATACATTGCAAGTGGGATATGTGTCCACTTGCAGATTATTGACATAGCCATTCAATTGAATACATTGCAAGTGGGATATGTGTCCACTTGCAGATTATTGACATAGCCATTCAGCTGAATACATTGCAAGTGGGATATGTGTCCATTTGCAGTTTATTAAATAGCCATTCAGCAGAATACATTGCAAGTGGGATATGTGTCCATTTGCTGATTATTGTATGGTTCCGGTTTAATAGGTTGGTGGACAATCATCCCACTACCCCACTATAGCCATTCAATTGAATACATTGCAAGTGGGATATGTGTCCACTTGCAGATTATTGTATGGTTCCGGTTTAATAGGTTGGTGGACAATCATCCCACTACCCCACTATAGCCATTCAATTGAATACATTGCAAGTGGGATATGTGTCCATTTGCAGATTATTAACATAGCCATTCAACTGAATACATTACAAGTGGGATATGTGTCCACTTGCAGATTATTAACATAGCCATTCAACTGAATACATTGCAAGTGGGATATGTGTCCACTTGCAGATTATTAACATAGCCATTCAATTGAATACATTGCAAGTGGGATATGTGTCCACTTGCAGATTATTGACATAGCCATTCAGCTGAATACATTGCAAGTGGGATATGTGTCCATTTGCAGTTTATTAAATAGCCATTCAGCAGAATACATTGCAAGTGGGATATGTGTCCATTTGCTGATTATTGTATGGTTCCGGTTTAATAGGTTGGTGGACAATCATCCCACTACCCCACTATAGCCATTCAATTGAATACATTGCAAGTGGGATATGTGTCCATTTGCAGATTATTAACATAGTCATTCAATTACTGTCCACGGAAGCAGTATGTAGGGCCCGCTGAATAAATTGGAAATGGACACATTCATACTGCTTCCGTGGACACGTAAATATGTGCAATATTGTTGATGAAAACACCTCTACTGTACTCAGCACACTCAGTGGAATCCATTCATGTCAGTTTCATGCTATAATACTGTATAATTTGCCTAAAACTGATTGTTTCTGATGTTGGATTTTGGAGTTGGATTCTGGTGAACTTCACCACATATGGTGCATGACCACTTGTCATTTATTTGACGGTGCCTCCATAGATGGTCCGTGGACGGTAAAGTAACTTGTCATATTTCATAACTGCAATGAAATTATTGTGCAATACCAACAGTTCTGTGATCAGGGAACACTACCCAGCAGCCCCATGTACATTAAAACACATAAAATGTCTTATTTTGCATAAAAATTACGTGTCCACAGAAGCAGTATGTATGGCCCGCTGAATAAATTGGAAATGGACATTTCCAAGGGAAAACTGGATCAAACTTCACCAAACTTGGGTCAGAGTTAGACCTCCATGAGGCCTACCGAACGCCACCTGTCCCAAGTCCCTACACTCCCGGGGACCAGAGATACGCCCCCCCATAATTTTGCTACTCAAATGGAAAAACAAGGCCTAGAGACATGAAACTCAACTGGGTGATAGCACTCGACGGGCCCTCTTCAACGCCGCCTCTCCCAAGTTGATAGACCTCCGGGGGGCGGAGATACAGACCCCCAAATGGAAAAAGTCCCAAAATATGAACAGCTATAACTCACCCAAAACGAGGCCAAACTCCACCAAACTCGGGTCATATGTAGACCTCGGGGACATCTATCCAACGCCACCTACCCCATGCACCTAAACCCTCAGGAAGCCGAGATACGGCGCACAATATGAAAACGTCCATTTCCAATTTATTCAGCGGGCCCTTCATACTGCTTCCGTGGACATGTAAATATCTGCAATATTGTTGATGAAAACACCTCTACTGTACTCAGCACGCTCAGCGGGATCCATTCACATCAGTTTCATGTCATAATACTGTATAATTTGCATAAAAATGAATGTCCACGGAAGCAGTATGTAGGGCCCGCTGAATAAATTGGAAATGGACATTTATTTATGTGAAAACATACCAATTCCAATTTATTCAGCGGACCTTTCATATTTTACGGGCACTCTCTGATGCCACATCCCCCGAATCGATAGGCCCCCAGGGAATGGAGAGATACGGCCCCCCAAAAGTGAAAATCCCAAAATTTTTGACCGCCTATAACTCTCCCAAAACTGGATCAAACTTCACCAAACTCGGGTCAGAGTTAGACCTCCATGAGGCCTACCGAACGCCACCTGTCCCAAGTCCCTACACTCCCGGGGACCAGAGATACGCCCCCCCATAATTTTGCTACTCAAATGGAAAAACAAGGCCTAGAGACATGAAACTCAACTGGGTGATAGCGCTCGACGGGCCCTCTTCAACGCCGCCTCTCCCAAGTTGATAGACCCCCGGGGGGCGGAGATACAGACCCCCAAATGGAAAAAGTCCCAAAATATGAACAGCTATAACTCACCCAAAACGAGGCCAAACTCCACCAAACTCGGGTCATATGTAGACCTCGGGGACATCTATCCAACGCCACCTACCCCATGCACCTAAACCCTCAGGAAGCCGAGATACGGCGCACAATATGAAAATGTCCATTTCCAATTTATTCAGCGGGCCCTTCATACTGCTTCCGTGGACATGTAAATATCTGCAATATTGTTGATGAAAGCACTTCTACTGTACTCAGCACGCTCAGCGGGATCCATTCATGTCAGTTTCATGCCATAATACTGTATAATTTGCATAAAAATGATTGTTTCTGATGTTGGATTTTGGAGTTGGATTCTGGTGAACTTCACCACATATGGTGCATGACCACTTGTCATTTATTTGACGGTGCCTCCATAGATGGTCCGTGGACGGTAAAGTAACTTGTCATATTTCATAACTGCAATGAAATTATTGTGTAATACCAACAGTTCTGTGATCAGGGAACAGTACCCAGCAGCCCCATGTACATTAAAACACATAAAATGTCTTATTTTGCATAAAAAATTACGTGTCCACGGAAGCAGTATGTAGGGCCCGCTGAATAAATTGGAAATGGACATTTCTTGAAAATGTCCATTTCCAATTTATTCAGCGGGCCCTACATACTGCTTCTGTGGACACGTAAATATGAGCAATATTGTTGATGAAAACACCTCTACTGTACTCAGCACACTCAGTGGAATCCATTCATGTCAGTTTCATGCCATAATACTGTATAATTTGCATAAAAATGATTGTTTCTGATGTTGGATTTTGGAGTTGGATTCTGGTGAACTTCACCACATATGGTGCATGACCACTTGTCATTTATTTGACGGTGCCTCCATAGATGGTCCGTGGACGGTAAAGTAACTTGTCATATTTCATAACTGCAATGAAATTATTGTGTAATACCAACAGTTCTGTGATCAGGGAACAGTACCCAGCAGCCCCATGTACATTAAAACACATAAAATGTCTTATTTTGCATAAAAAATTACGTGTCCACGGAAGCAGTATGTATGGCCCGCTGAATAAATTGGAAATGGACATTTCTTGAAAATGTCCATTTCCAATTTATTCAGCGGGCCCTACATACTGCTTCTGTGGACACGTAAATATGAGCAATATTGTTGATGAAAACACCTCTACTGTACTCAGCACACTCAGTGGAATCCATTCATGTCAGTTTCATGCCATAATACTGTATAATTTGCATAAAAATGATTGTTTCTGATGTTGGATTTTGGAGTTGGATTCTGGTGAACTTCACCATATATGGTGCATGACCACTTGTCATTTATTTGATGGTACCTCCATAGATGGTCCGTGGACGGTAAAGTAACTTGTCATATTTCATAACTGCAATGAAATTATTGTGCAATACCAACAGTTCTGTGATCAGGGAACACTACCCAGCAGCCCCATGTACATTAAAACACATAAAATGTCTTATTTTGCATAAAAAATTACGTGTCCACGGAAGCAGTATGTATGGCCCGCTGAATAAATTGGAAATGGACATTTCTTGAAAATGTCCATTTCCAGTTTATTCAGCGGGCCCTACATACTGCTTCCATGGACACGTAAATATGTGCAATATTGTTGATGAAAACACCTCTACTGTACTCAGCACACTCAGTGGAATGCATTCATGTCAGTTTCATTCCATAATACTGTATAATTTGCCTAAAAATGATTGTTTCTGATGTTGGATTTTGGAGTTGGATTCTGGAGAACTTCACCACATATGGTGCATGACCACTTGTCATTTATTTGACGGTGCCTCCATAGATGGTCCGTGGACGGTAAAGTAACTTGTCATATTTCATAACTGCAATGAAATTATTGTGTAATACCAACAGTTCTGTGATCAGGGAACACTACCCAGCAGCCCCATGTACATTAAAACACATAAAATGTCTTATTTTGCATAAAAAATGACGTGTCCACGGAAGCAGTATGTAGGGCCCGCTGAATAAATTGGAAATGGACATTTCTTGAAAATATCCATTTCCAGTTTATTCAGCGGGCCCTACATACTGCTTCCGTGGACACGTAAATATGTGCAATATTGTTGATGAAAACACCTCTACTGTACTCAGCACACTCAGTGGAATCCATTCATGTCAGTTTCATGCCATAATACTGTATAATTTGCATAAAAATGATTGTTTCTGATGTTGGATTTTGGAGTTGGATTCTGGTGAACTTCACCACATATGGTGCATGACCACTTGTCATTTATTTGACGGTGCCTCCATAGATGGTCCGTGGACGGTAAAGTAACTTGTCATATTTCATAACTGCAATGAAATTATTGTGCAATACCAACAGTTCTGTGATCAGGGAACACTACCCAGCAGCCCCATGTACATTAAAACACATAAAATGTCTTATTTTGCATAAAAATTACGTGTCCACGGAAGCAGTATGTATGGCCCGCTGAATAAATTGGAAATGGACATTTCTTGAAAATGTCCATTTCCAGTTTATTCAGCGGGCCCTACATACTGCTTCCATGGACACGTAAATATGTGCAATATTGTTGATGAAAACACCTCTACTGTACTCAGCACACTCAGTGGAATGCATTCATGTCAGTTTCATTCCATAATACTGTATAATTTGCCTAAAAATGATTGTTTCTGATGTTGGATTTTGGAGTTGGATTCTGGAGAACTTCACCACATATGGTGCATGACCACTTGTCATTTATTTGACGGTGCCTCCATAGATGGTCCGTGGACGGTAAAGTAACTTGTCATATTTCATAACTGCAATGAAATTATTGTGTAATACCAACAGTTCTGTGATCAGGGAACACTACCCAGCAGCCCCATGTACATTAAAACACATAAAATGTCTTATTTTGCATAAAAAATGACGTGTCCACGGAAGCAGTATGTAGGGCCCGCTGAATAAATTGGAAATGGACATTTCTTGAAAATATCCATTTCCAGTTTATTCAGCGGGCCCTACATACTGCTTCCGTGGACACGTAAATATGTGCAATATTGTTGATGAAAACACCTCTACTGTACTCAGCACACACAGTGGAATCCATTCATGTCAGTTTCATGCCATAATACTGTATAATTTGCCTAAAAATTATTGTTTCTGATGTTGGATTTTGGAGTTGGATTCTGGTGAACTTCACCACATATGGTGCATGACCACTTGTCATTTATTTGACGGTGCCTCCATAGATGGTCCGTGGACGTCAATCACAATTCATATATATTGTAAAGTAACTTGTCATATTTCATAACTGCAATGAAATTATTGTTTAATACCAACAGTTCTGTGATCCGGGAACACTACCCAGCAGCCCCATGTACATTAAAACACATAAAATGTCTTATTTTGCATAAAACATTACTGTCCACGGAAGCAGTATGTAGGGCCCGCAGAATAAATTGGAAATGGACATTTCTTTATACTTCATTAAAAACAGCTGTCATATTGGGGCCAGGGCTTAGGGGCTTCGAATGCTTGACCGTGGGGCCCTCACCTGCCACGTGGAAAAGGGCCAAAGTCCTCAGTGTTCGGGAAGACCTTTAAAAAAAATAAGCAAAAATATTCAAGGTAAAATACTGACATGTGCTCGCCACATTTCTGACCTCTTGACCCCTAAAGAAGGTCGTAGGGTCACCAGACTTTTCCGCCCGGTCAAGGGGGTCCCCTTGAGACAAAGATTTCGAATTCGGCTCAATCGGACCCTTCCGAGCCGCGTCCACGAAACCGCTAGGCCGAACCCATTCAACTAACCTGAAAGTGGGACTTTTGTCAGAAGTTCCCAGGGGGCCCAAATCGCACACAGAGTTGCGTCAGGAGCCCTGGAGCGATGTGCCGAAAGGGCCCGGACTTGGGACCCCGAAAAGTATTTTTCCTCATTTTTCATATGTCTCTTTGTCTGCCATTGAATTCAATAGGAGAGGCACTGAAACAGGCCCGATTTTGGCGAGACGCGCGGCCGGACATAAAATGCTTAAGAAGCCGCTACGGCCCTCAAACTCGGGGGCCCGAATGAGGGGCCCATGACGGCGGCGCGTGCCGAGTTTCGAGGTCGTGCGACCTTCCGTCTCCGTACGGGGGACGTCCCACTTCCCATTTAAGCATGTAACGGTTTGGTGGACGCGCGCTCCCTTTTTTGACCTTTTGACCCCTAAACAAGGTCGTACGGTCACCGGACTTTTCCGCCCGGCCGAGGGGGTCCCCCCGAGACATAGATTCCGAATTTGGCTCGATCGGACCCTTGCGAGCTGTGTCCACGAAACCGCTAGGCCGAACCCATTCAAATAAATGGCAAGTGGGATTTTTTCAGAAACGTCCCAGGGGCCCGAAACTCGGCACGGTGGCTCCTGGGGCCCCCCCCGAGCGATCCGTCAAAAGCGCGGGGCCCTAGGGCGAGGCACTTTTTTTCCCGAGGTCCTTTGGCTTTGTGCTTCGGGGCCCCGAGCGAGGGGCCACTCAGGTGCCAGAATCTCAAATTTCGGGGCCCTATGACCCATCGTGTCCGAACGGGGGACGTCCCGCTTCCCATTTAAACGCGTACCCTTTTGGTGGACGTGCTTTCCCTTTTTTGACCTTTTGACCCCCAAAGAAGGTCGTGGGGTCACCAGACTTTTCCACCCGGTCGAGGGGGTCCCCTCGAGGCAAAAATTCCAATTTCGGCTCGATTGGACCCTTGCGAGCCGTGTCCACGAAACCGCTAGGCCGAACCCATTCAAATAAAGGGCAAGTGGGATTTTTTCAGAAACGTCCCAGGGGCCCGAAACTCGACACGGTGGCTCCTGGGCCCCCCCCCAAGCGAGCCACCGAAGGCGCGGGGCCCTAGGGTGAGGAGAAAATCGGGAGCCTCCTGCACAATATCTCTCTCTCTGCCCTCTTAGTCTCTTACACACTCAGAGCCTTTCGTGTGATTACAAGGTTCCAGATGGGTGTTTTTTTTCCCGAGGTCCTATGGCTCCGTGCTTTGGGGACGTGAAAGAGGGGCCCCTGAGATGCCAGAATCTCAAATCTCGGGGCCCTAAGACTTATCGTCTCCGAACGGGGGGACGTCCCACATCCCATTTAAACGCGTACCCTTTTGGTGGACACGCGCTCCCTATTTTGACCTCTTGACCCCTAAACAAGGTCGTACGGTCACCGGACTTTTCCACCCGGCCGAGGGGGTCCCCTCGAGACAAATATTCCAATTTCGGCTCGATCCGACCCCGCTAGGCCGAACCCATTCAAATAAATGGCAAGTGGTATTTTTTTCAGAAATGTCCCAGGGGCCCGAAACTCGGCACGGTGGCTCCTGGGGCCCCCCCGAACGATCCGTCAAAAGCGAGGGGCCCTAGGGTGAGGCACTTTTTTTCCCGAGGTCCGTTGGCTTTGTGCTTCGGGGCCCCTCGCTCGGGGCCCCTCAGGTGCCAGAATCTCAAATCTCGGGGCCCTACGACCCATCGTCTCCGAACGGGAGACGTCCCGCTTCCCATTTAAACGTGTACCCTTTTGGTGGACGCGCGCGCCCTTTCTTGACCTTTTGACCCCCAAAGAAGGTCGTAGGGTCACCAGACTTTTCCGCCCGGTCGAGGGGGTCCCCTCGAGGCAAAGATTCCAATTTCGGCTCGATTGGACCCTTGCGAGCCGTGTCCACGAAACCGCTAGGCCGAACCCATTCAAATAAATGGCAAGTGGGATTTTTTTAGAAACGTCCCAGGGGCCCGAAACTCGACACGGTGGCTCCTGGGGCCCCCCCGAGCGAGCCACCGAAGGCGCGGGGCCCTAGGGTGAGGGGAAAATCGGGAGCCTCCTGCACAATATCTCTCTCTCTGCCCTCTTAGTCTCTTACACACTCAGAGCCTTTCGTGTGATTACAAGGTTCCAGACGGGTGTTTTTTTTCCCGAGGTCCTATGGCTCCGTGCTTCGGGGACGTGAAAGAGGGGCCCCTGAGATGCCAGAATCTCAAATCTCAGGGCCCTAAGACTTATCGTCTCCGAACGGGGGGACGTCCCACTTCCCATTTAAACGCGTACCCTTTTGGTGGACACGCGCTCCCTATTTTGACCTCTTGACCCCTAAACAAGGTCGTACGGTCACCGGACTTTTCCGCCCGGCCGAGGGGGTCCCCTCGAGACAAATATTCCAATTTCGGCTCGATCCGACCCTTGCGATCCGTGTCCACGAACCCGCTAGGCCGAACCCATTCAAATAAATGGCAAGTGGTATTTTTTTCAGAAATGTCCCAGGGGCCCGAAACTCGGCACGGTGGCTCCTGGGGCCCCCCCGAACGATCCGTCAAAAGCGAGGGGCCCTAGGGCGAGGCACTTTTTTTCCCGAGGTCCGTTGGCTTTGTGCTTCGGGGCCCCTCGCTCGGGGCCCCTCAGGTGTCAGAATCTCAAATCTCGGGGCCCTACGACCCATCGTCTCCGAACGGGGGACGTCCCGCTTCCCATTTAAACGTGTACCCTTTTGGTGGACGCGCGCGCCCTTTCTTGACCTTTTGACCCCCAAAGAAGGTCGTAGGGTCACCAAACATTTCCGCCCGGACGAGGGGGTACCCTCGAAGCAACGATTCCAATTTCGGCTCGATCCGACCATTGCGAGCCGTGTCCACGAAACCGCTATGCCGAACCCATTCAAATAAATGGCAAGTGGGATTTTTTCAGAAACGTCCCAGGGGTCCCAAACTTTACAGCGGGGGTCGTGGGGCCCCCCTATGTGCCCCACCGAAAGCTAGGGCCGATCGGAGCACTTTTGCGTCGGCGTGCGCAAAACGGCCAGCGAGCATCCGTGGGCGGGGGACACCCGTCCCACCCCTCTGGCCACTTTTGGACTCGTTCCGTAAAAATAGTGGGTAAGTGGACAAATAGTGGGTTCGTGGGACGGGGGTGGCGGGGTGGGGGTCCTTAGGGGCTGAGGGGCCGATCCGCACCCAAAGTGGCGAAATGGACAAATAGTGGGTTCGTGGGACCGGGGGTCCGCCCATAGAACCAGTAGGGCGATGGACAAATAGGGGCTCGCTGGGATGCGACGACCACCCCTGCCCATTCATTTAATGGGAGCATGGACAAATAGTAGGGTTTTGGACACGGCTACCGCTTTTACCCAGCAAAACGATGGCAAAAGGACATTTAGTGGGTCCGTGGCACTGGGGTTGGGGGGTCCTTGCCGAGGGGCCGATCCGCACCCAAAGTGGCGAAATGGACAAATAAAGGGTTCGTGGGACTGGGGGTCCGCCCATGGAACCAGTAGGGCGATGGACAAATAGGGGCTCGCTGGGATGCGAAGACCACCCCTGCCCATTCATTTAATGGGAGCATGGACAAATAGTAGGGTTTTGGACACGGCTACCGCTTTTACCCAGCAAAACGATGGCAAAAGGACATTTAGTGGTTCCGTGGCACTGGGGTTGGGGGGTCCTTGCCGAGGGGCCGATCCGCACCCAAAGTGGCGAAATGGACAAATAGTGGGTTCGTGGGACCGGGGGTCCGCCCATGGAACCAGTAGGGCGATGGACAAATAGTGGCTCGCTGGTATGCGAAGACCACCCCTGCCCATTCATTTAATGGGAGCATGGACAAATAGTAGGGTTTTGGACACGGCTACCGCTTTTACCCAGCAAAACGATGGCAAAAGGACATTTAGTGGTTCCGTGGCACTGGGGTTGGGGGGTCCTTGCCGAGGGGCCGATCCGCACCCAAAGTGGCGAAATGGACAAATAGTGGGTTCGTGGGACCGGGGGTCCGCCCATGGAACCAGTAGGGCGATGGACAAATAGTGGTTCGCTGGGATGCGAAGACCACCCCCTGCCCATACAAACAAGGGGTGTAGATGTGCAATATAGAATGTGTACTAGTGTTGACTGTGTAAAACAGGTGGGTGTGGTTCTCTGTGACGGTGATCCTCTGGGGCGTGCTTCTAATTTGTAGCCTCTGTGGTGGGGAAAATTGAGCACACACACACACAGGTAGCACAGCTAGAGAACAGGTAAAGAGAAGAAGAAGGTTGCTTCTAATCAGAGGATTTGTAAATGACAATTTTTTTTTGTAAGTCTGTGATTGCAATTGGTTTTCTCCGGGGTGAAGGAAAACAATAACAATGACAGCACTGGTCCCGTTAATGACAAAATTGACACCACAAGCTAATTAGAGTGTTCGCGTGCTTGAAGTTTTCCGGCGCCTTTCTTCTGTGGACCTGCTTTAACCTGGCGGGGTAGGATTTCACAAAAGAGGAAGGTAAATGGAAAACAATTTTGACATGTTCTCAAGTTCCACAAATACCTGTTTCGATTGCTAAAGTTCTCCACTTGTGATCTTCACACAGGCAAAAATCTCAGCAACAGCAGCAGTAGTCAAATTAGAAGATAGCAGCAGTAAGAAAAGAGAGAAAGATGAGTGGGATTTACTCCCAATGTCAGGATTAGTAACGAAGGTGGCAGCGCGGAGGCGCTGTTGAGTCGATGCACCTAGGGATTTTGCTTTGCTAATTTTAGTAGGATAAACACACTTGCCTAAGCGTTAAGAAAACCTTAATTTTTTTCTTTTGTAGGCTTGCTACTTAGAAGGGTTTTCCTAATTAGAAAGTTTTATACTCTAGGCTTTGTGAGGAATGTAAATTGCTCCAGTGGTGTTCAGCAGCAAGGCCCACCGCCCGAGCGCACCAGGTGAGCTCCTGTAAGGGTTTTGCCGAACACTCCGCCCCCACCGTACTGCTGTGAGCCTCTCAGACAGCTGTGGCTTTTGGCACAACCGGGCTGGGACTCGGGTGAGGTATGTCAAATGACTGTTGGCCTGAAGAGGGGCGGGGCTAGGTCCCGGTGTCTCTCGGTCAGCGCGAACCCGAAGTTCGACGTACTTCGTCAATAGATTAGCCGGGATGGTATATCCGCACCTTCGCCCAGACAGCCGTTGACTCCTCCTCCGATACCCAATTGCTAGCCTGCTGCGGGCCGTCACTTTGCAACAATAGGACGGAAGTATTCGGGTTTCCCCTCCAGCCTGCACCAGGTACAGTCGGAACGGGTGACTCCGCTTGCTGTAACTCACACTGGAGGCAATTTCACTTCACTAACCAAGCACTAGGGGGAGCCCTATCTCCTATAAGGGCCTAAGAAAACGGAAACCTATAAAAGTTAATTTAATAACAGACGGAGAGAGACCAAACAGTTTGGAACCAAAACTCAATTGCAACTGAAATTAGAATTTCAAATTAGAAATGGTAGTTTCTAATTCAAATTGTATGATGTTATCATTTAAATTTGATAGGCTTGATTAGGATTAAATTAATCAATAAGGTATCCTTGAGGTAGGGACGCTCAGATCCTTATTAGCCAATGCTGGAATTAAAATTTCAGAGCAATGATTGATAGTTAAAGATCTAACTTAACGATGTTTGTCATTAACATTAGAAGACACCTGTGATTACAATAATCCGTAAGTATTGAAGCAGGGTAATACAAGCTCTAATGAGTTGCATATGAAATTAAAATTTCAGAGCATTATTAGCAGTCATGGATTAAAATCGTAATGATATTTTTCATTAACATTACAAGCGATTACATTTCATTGATCAGCCAATAGTGTTGCCATATGGAAACAGGAACTGTAATTAATTATTAAATTGAATTAGAATTTTCAAATTCGTAATTAATTATGAAATTAAATTACAAATTCCACATCCCTAATTTCGTATCCCTAAGCCTGACCAATTACTAATTCCTTGTGTTATTCTAATCATTAGAACAAATTAATCCGTACCGTCTAATTTATAAAGGAAACTTTAAAATTTTCCCGGGCCAAACGATCAAACACTTTGATAGTTAATAATTAAGATCTTAATGTTATTGTTAAATTATCAGAGCACGCATAATTATCTCAATCAGTCTATGTGGAATCGGGAAATGAAATTATTTTAATGAAATTAATTTAATTTCACATCTGGGACTAGTTATGGAATTAAATTATCAATTTCAAATATTTCATAGCAATTCATCCAATGAGATTCTTAAGATCATGAGCGCAATCATAATTAAATTAATTATCTTCCTATCAAAGCAATGAGGCTAAGACCCAGCGTTAATTTATAATAAACCCCAATAGTTATGAAACTGCTAAATATGAAACAAAACAAAACAACCTAAACACAACTGCTTATTACAACCACCGGTGAAATCGCTGGTCTCTTTTCCTATGAAAATCAGCTGCCTTGCACATTAAAGGTTTATTTAAATTTGTATTTTTAAAGTCCTTTCACATGAGAAGTTATAGGTAGAATCAGTGAATGCCAAAGAGAGAATGAGTGAATTCAAAAGAGAGAAGGAACTGATGTAAACAGTTTAGTGTGAGTTAAAGTTCAGCTGTGAAGGGTTAAACTCGTATCAACACTTCAAAAACACACTGCAAACACACACGCATTCAACCCACAGCTACAAAATGCTATGTGCTAATCGCTATGCTTCTAATACACCTAGCTTTGCCTAAGCTCCAATATGCTACTCATTGGCTTCAGTTAGCTTAGCTAAGGCTGTTAGGCTGTTGTTTACAACAGCTCAAAATGGCGCGGGGACGGAGCCTGCGCACTTCCTGAGTTACGAGTCACTATGGTGATGTCAGGGAACCTGTCATTTCCGATGCACAGATCCGGGTACTCAGTGAAACATCAATGTCTTTCACACTACCATCAAAAAGCAGCTATTTAGATTCTTTCTTTCATATAGCGCTAACTCGTTCAGAGAGAGATAAATTAATCTACCGATTAATTAATACAACAGCGTTATTGAGGCCTCGGCGGACCTAACACTTGTCAGTCTATCTGACAGACAGAAACACACGTGGATTTTTCATCACACAATTCTCTTTGATCAAAATCAATAACTATTCTCCCCAGAACGCGTTTCGGCCACTCTTCCGAGAGCCGCGTCTTAAATTCACTGTTTTAGTGAAACAAAGATTGGCAGAGAAATACACAGGTAGCTAATCTGATATTCTCCGCCGGGAGATTAAATAGCATATCCAGAAGTGGAAAACGCACAAACCAGATCACGCTATTAAGGCCTTATGGAAGAGAGAAATGAGGAAATTCGCTCATTTGTCTCTTTTGCGTTTTTAGAGCGACTTTTGTCTTACAAGACAATTCATATACTGCAGTTAATTTCTCAAACAACTAAGGTTGCACTTTAATTCATTCAAAACGCATTGCCATGCCGTACAGTACCACAAACACAAACAAACTCTGTCTCTCTGTATCTACACTATTTCTTCCGGTTAAAAATAGGCAAAATACAACAATATGTTTTCTGATTATGAATTTTCAAGTCAAATTTGCCCGCTTAAATCCTCCACCATAATATGTAATGATTTTACTTTTATCCATTACTTTAATTTTAGTTTTAAACTGAATCTTAAGATTAGGTATTGATATGATCAATTGATATTAATCAAATCGTCCAACTTATACTTTATCTAACAATCGTCCAGCGAGCTGTTAGATTTCAGTATGTCTGAGAAATTCTGTTTATTCTCGTGGCCACGATATAATAATACAGAATTATTTAAATAACCTTATGACAGTTATGAGCATAGGTAACGTAATCTGGGCAAAGTTTGATTTGAATCTTTCACAACAGAACACAGGGCACTTCTCTATAAATCAAACGAGAGTTTATTTGCTATCTTACTAAAATACATGAAATAAGCTAAATAACATAAAACAAAATACATACACACACAAACATAGGCAATGACTTGTTGCAATCTGAGAATGATCAAAATATAGCACTGTTTTGCTATTTCCACACGATTTTACCCGTGTCGATCGTCAAGAGGAGAACTCTAGTGTTTTACTTTTGAGATTTAAATACCACACGAATTTCAGCCACTTTTAGATTTTGTTTGATACTTGCTTTTAAGTTGAAAGGATCGCTGATCGGTGGCTTGAAGGAATCCCGCGCGTCGTTGTGTGACATCACTCTGGGGATGCCCTTCTGGTTGTTTGGCTGCTCGGTGTTGTTTGACGCTCTTGAGTTCCTTTCGCGTAGCTTCAGACTTTCAAGGGTTTCTTCAGAGATTTGACTGTGTTGGTTCAATGTTCAAACTCGGCCTAGATGTTAAAGGCTAGAGCTCCTTTGGAGTAGCTCCAAGTTTCAAAGAAACGCGCGATTTCAAGCAGAGAGCAGAGAGCAGAGAGAGCTGGGAGTCAGTATTTTAGACCGGAGATTTCGGTTCCTCCCACTCGATGCTCTTCCAATGAAATAGTTCTTGAAGGGCGGAGCTCCGCCTACACGGCTCATTTTCCATGCAGTAAGTCCTCTCGCCTAGTTGCTTTTAATCTCATGAGGAAAATATCTTAACACATTCTGTATGCGTTGTAATCATACATTATTATAATAAGAGTTAACTTTCGTTTACACCAACTTGTTGCCAACGAAATCAGCTTGCAATTCAAACTCAAACACCACGTATTTGGCATATACAATAATAACTTTATCTACTCCGTGGTTAAGGCAAAGATTAAACTATCTTAAATTCTGAATAATACCACCAAGCATATGAATTAAACACAGGAAAAAGTTATGTCACAGATGAGAAAGATATCATTGGTTACAATAACACAGAAAGCTTAATTTCATTTCATAAAATACAACCAGCAATATATATTTATTGTCTGTATCTATAATATATATATCTTGCTTCTAATAGCAGCAATGATTATTATTAATTGTCCTTTTGGAACACTTTATAAAAGTTTTGAGTCCCTTTTTAGCAAAGTCAATAACAGTTCGGGGTGTATCAGTTTTGGAATGTGAGAGAAACGGGAGGTCAGGAAAGTCACTGTCCAGGTCATGAGAATGTCACGTTTGTGGAGATCTGGTCTTTCTTAGCTGAACGTCTGTCGTAAAAACACATTTTCTTGTTGATAAAAATCATTGAATTATGCGTTAACGATCAGGGGATCCATGACATGTTGTTGGACCATAAGCAGATGTTTCGTCCTGTTTCGGTCGAGTTATGGTTAAGTGATAAGAACCAAGTGAAGTCCTGTTTTAAACCACATTCAAGATGCTCTCCTCCAACTTCTTGTTTTAACAACGTCTCTTGAGATAAGGAGGTTTTATGGCAGGAAATCGGAACTCAGGGATGTGCTCGCCATTATGTTCAGGTGTGTGTGCGTTCTACCTTCCCCCAATGTCTTACATTTTGTAGGGAGGTGGATGCCATTTATTTTAGAAATTACCTTTTTTCCAGATCAGATGGTGGATCAGCACCTAGAGATAACCTCTACTGCCTTGAACGTCAGCGGAGATCAGGACACCTAGATGAGCCCCAGAGACAGATCCCCAGTGAGGATCCCGCCACCTAGACAGCCATCGGGACAAGACCACTGGAACCAAATGAGTCCTTTACACAATCTGACTTTGCTGCCTGGTTTCTCCCAAAGTTTTTTTCTCAATTCTGTCACCGATGGAGTTTTGGTTCCTTGCCGCTGTCGCCTCTGGCTTGCTTAGTTGGGGACACTTAATTTCCAGCGATATCATCAACTTGATTGCACAGATACTATTTAAACTGAACTGAGCTGGACGATGACATCATTGAATTCAATAATGAAATGCCTTTAACTGAAAATTGAGTGTTTAATCTTGTCATTTTACATTATTGACACTATTTTCCTATTCTGATATTGGAAAGTCGCATTGACACAATCTGTATTGTTAAAAGCGCTATATAAATAAAGGTGACTTGACTTGACTTGACTTAATGCTGTGTTTAGTGCAACTAAGCAAATGAAGAGATCTAAGGCCACAGATGCTGAAAAGCTTCTTTCTCAGTGAGAGAAAGTTTCTTAATGCAATTTTAAGAGTAAAGCTCAAGTATATAAAAGATGTTTCTTTCTCATGAAATGAAATGTTATTTGCAATGCAAAAGACAGATTTTCATGTGTTAGAGCTTTTTTGCAGAGCAAGTCATGTTAGAGCTTCAATGCATTGAATCACTAGTTTAGAGCTTCTAAGAACTCTAATGCTCTGTTTAGTGCAACTGAGCAAAATAAGAGAAAGCAAGGCCACAGATGCTGAAAAGCTTCTTTCTCAGTGAGAGAAAGTTGGTTTATGCAATTTTAGGAGTAAAACTCAAGTACATGAAAGATGTTTCTTTCTCATGAAATTAAATGTTATTTGCAATGCAGAAGACAGATTTTCATGTTTTAGAGCTTTTTTGCAGAGCAAGTCATGTTAGAGCTTCAATGCACAAAATCACTAGTTTAGAGCTTCTAAGAACACTAATGCTCTGTTTAGTGCAACTAAGCAAAAGAAGAGAAAGCAAGGACACAGATGCTGAAAAGCTTCTTTCTCAGTGAGAGAAAGTTAGTTTATGCAATTTTAGGAGTAAAACTCAAGTACATGAAAGATGTTTCTTTCTCATGAAATTAAATGTTATTTGCAATGCAGAAGACAGATTTTCATGTTTTAGAGCTTTTTTGCAGAGTTTGTCATGTTAGAGCTTCAATGCATAAAATCACTAGTTTAGAGCTTCTAAGAACACTAATGCTCTGTTTAGTGCAACTAAGCAAAAGAAGAGAAAGCAAGGACACAGATGCTGAAAAGCTTCTCTCTCAGTGAGAGAAAGTTGGTTTATGCAATTTTAGGAGTAAAACTCAAGTACATGAAAGATGTTTCTTTCTCATGAAATTTAATGTTATTTGCAATGCAGAGGACATATTTTCATGTTTTAGAGCTTTTTTGCAGAGTTTGTCATGTTAGAGCGTCCATGCATAAAATCACTAGTTTAGAGCTTCTAAGAACACTAATGCTCTGTTTAGTGCAACTAAGCAAAAGAAGAGAAAGCAAGGACACAGATGCTGAAAAGCTTCTCTCTCAGTGAGAGAAAGTTGTTTATGCAATTTTAGGAGTAAAACTCAAGTACATGAAAGATGTTTCTTTCTCATGAAATTAAATGTTATTTGCAATGCAGAAGACAGATTTTCATGTTTTAAGGCTTTTTTGCAGAGTTTGTCATGTTAGAGCTTCAATGCATAAAATCACTAGTTTAGAGCTTCTAAGAACACTAATGCTCTGTTTAGTGCAACTAAGCAAAAGAAGAGAAAGCAAGGCCACGGATGCTGAAAAGCTTCTTTCTCAGTGAGAGAAAGTTGGTTTATTC